>JAUMJJ010000171.1:1200000-1800000 GCA_033556795.1 Tapera naevia | reverse complement strand
CTCTGCCTCGTAGGAGGCACAAAGATGGGGGCTGAGAGACCCCTAAAGAACTGTAGGCCCTAACACAGAGATTAAACTCCAGCAATGACTGCACAGAAGCAGTAACAGAAAGACCTGACCTACCCTGGGTCAGACCTCACCTACCTTTCCGGCGGTATTGGCACCAGGCGCTGCGATGGCTGAAAGGCAGCTGCTTTGTTTTCTGCACAAGACAAAGGCACAGGCAGCTCCCTGAAGAGAGACCACCTGCCACCTCCAGACCCCACTGGAGAGTGAGGCCAGAGAGTGCTTGACCCTGCAGAGTGGTCTCCTAGGACACAGGTTAACATCACAGAGGATGACATCACAAAGGATGACATCACAAAGGCCAGGGCCAGTTGCCTGCGTGTGATTGGTCCTCAAGACACTGCACCCCCACTCCAGATCCCCCGAGCATCCATCAGGCACTGGGCTTTGCAGCCTTTCCCACCCCCCTCTCCCAGGCCTGACTGGTGGAACCCAACAAAACTGTCATGACAAGAGGGGAAAGCCCACAACACATGACTCAGTAGCTACAAACACCCAGAGACAGGGAGGAACAAGCCAAGCAAGAGCTCAAACTGGGGGTTTTGAAACAGAAATATATTCAGAAAGTTTACGCTGCCCTTCAGAGGGAAGTTATTTTTTAAATAAATCTTTTATACCTTTCTCTGTGGGAGCTGAGAGGGAAAGGGATTTTATTGCTAAATTTACCTGTGCGCCAGTCTTTCCTGCACTTAATGTGCAGGTGAGAGGGAGGAACAGAACTGGCGTTTATTGATAGATGACACAGGTTTACATAGCTAAGGTTTACAGCGTCACTTCCGCCTGCTTACATCAGGAAATAAACGTTATTGGCTACTAGGAGAGGGGTGCCCAAAATAGGGACCTGACTGAGACCTGACCGATTGGGACCAGAGACAGGAAGGAGCCTTCGGCTAATCAAAATTGTGGGGAGAGAGCGACAGGTGGCGGCGCCCGGTTCTGAATTCTAACCAGCGGGGGAGAGCTGAAGGATCTAGGCACCACCTTACCTGCAGGACAGGTGAGACAACTGGGAACTATGGGAAATAGCACGGCAGCTGAGGAACGATCGTTAGTAAATATTTTCAAAACCAGGGAGTTAAATACGACGAAACGCAACTGACATTAATGTTAGCGTGGATAAGGCGAAATCGGGAAGACATAGATGTAGCGAACATTCTTGACATAGGAACTTGGGAGGACTTGAAAGATAAACTTTGGGATGCTGCCACGCAGGGAGAAGGCCCAGCAGCTGGTTTATTAACAACAAACAAGGAGAATAATCGTAGAATCACTGAGGGAACATAAAACAGAAAAAAAGTTGCGACAGAAGCAGCAGCAGCTCTGGAGGGTTCAGCAGAACGTGTAACAAGCCAGGTGATACCAACTGCTCCACCTTTGGAAGGCTGGGAGTGTAACGAGCCCGAACATCAGCCACAGCCTTCCAGGTCCGAACACCAGCTGCAACCTATCTTACAAGCAGAGGAGGAGAGGATATCTGTCTCAAAAAGCCTTCAGACAATTGACATTTATAATTCCACAGCTAATGGTGGTGGTGGTCACAATCCTAAACAGTACTGGAAACAATTTCGGGAACTTGCTCTTAAAGAAGGGGACAGTGAAGTAGCAAAGTTGTTGACATGTCCAGTGGTTTGCAATCAGCAGGGTCACCGAGAATGGTAGGGGTTACCGTTTCAGTTCATAAAGGAATTAAGGAGGAATGTGTTGGCTCATGGTTTGGGATCTCCTTATGCTCAAATCTTGTTGCAGGCAGTATTTCTAGCTCATGAACTAACACCCTTTGACGTGAAGCAGGTGGCTGTGATCATACTAACCCTGACTCAGAGAGTTTTATTTGAGAGTCAGTGGTGCGGGGTGTGTGAACAAGCAGTGATAGCGAACTTAGATCGGGCAGAGGAGCATCCCTTGTGATTAGTAACATTACAACAATTACCAGGTGATTTGCCAATGCATGACCCACAATTACAAGCAAGATTGAATCCCATAATTTCACAGCAGAGCAAAACATTAGCGTATCGGGCATTTTTGAGAATCCCGGATATCAGCAAGGAAACACTATCTTTTGTATCTATAAAACAGGGACAGACAGAACATTTACATAATTTGTGGACAAATTCAAAGATGCACTTGACAAACAAGTAGAGAATGACTTAGCAAAGGAGGCGTTGCTGCTTAAGTTGGTGGTAGAGAATGCCAACCCAGACTGTGAGCGAATCTTGCAGTCTTTACGTGGCACTCTGGGAAATCCTAACTTAGTGGAAATGCCCGAGGCATGCTCACGTGTTGGTTCTATCGAATATCAAGCCTCTGCAATGGCGGCAGCTTTTGCTGCAATAAAGTTGCAGGACCACTATTGTTACCAGTGTGGAAGGTCTGGACACCTTAGAAGGGATTGCCCTTCAGAACATGCAGGGAGAGAAAACCTACAAGGGGCTCGTCCAGGAGTATGTCCGCGGTGGAGAAAAGGGAAACATCTTGCAAAATACTGTAAGTTGGGATTTGATAGAAATGGCAGACTACTAAACATTCCCCAGGGAATCAGGGAAACTGGGGAAACAGTGTGAGCCGACAGCGCGCTCCGACACAATTACCTCAGTCGCAGATGATGACACAGCAGGCAATGCCAGCAATGCAGATAACTCCGGAGGGGCAAACCTCAGGGGAAGAACGAGCGGTAGCACCGGAATGGATGTGGACACCACAGAAACAGTAACTGATGCTGACTTTATCAGCTGGATCCATGCAATGGTGTGGACGCCGTCACCACCAGTAACTATTCCAGAAAACTCTCGTATCGCCCAAGTAGTGCCCATAGAAAATAAGGTACCCGTTGCAGATGCGTGGTGTCGGGGGCACGGAGGTTTTGGCTCGACAGGGGTACCACAGATTTTCTGGGCACAGCAACTGAGTGACCAGAGCCCCATGCTGACATGCACGTTAACTAACCAACATGCGAACCCTATGACAGTAGAAATCAAGGACATGATTGATACCGGGGCTGATGTTACAATGATATCCCAGAGTAAGTGGCCCCAGACATGGCCCACGATTGAAACAGCACCAGGGCTTGCTGCTATTGGTGGGGCGGACACATCACGACAGAGCCTACATGTCATACAAGTAGCTGGACCAGAAGGACAGGTCAGGCCTCACCTTGAATACTGTGTCCAGTGTTGGGCCCCCCAATTTGGGAAAGATGTTAAGATACTGGAATGTGTTCAGAGGAGGGCAACGAAGATGGTGAAAGGGCTGGAGCACAAGCCCTATGAGGAGCAACTGAGGGAATTGGGGCTGTTTAGTCTGGAGAAGAGGAGGCTCAGGGGAGACCTCATTGCTCTCTATAACTACCTAAAAGGAGGTTGTAGTCGGGCAGGGTTTGGTCTCTTCTCTCAGGTGACCAGTGACAGAACTAGAGGGCATGGACTTAAGCTTCGTCATGGAAAGTTTAGACTTGATATGAGGAAAAAATTCTTCACTGAAAGGGTGATTGGCCATTGGAATGGGCTGCCCAGGGAGGTGGTGGAGTCACCAACCCTGGAGGTGTTTAAAGGGAGACTGGATGAGGCACTGAGTGCCATGGTTTAGATGATGGTTGGTGTTAGTGTTGGTGTTAATGTTAGGTTATAGGTTGGACTTGATGATCTCAGAGGTCCTTTCCAACCTTGTGATACTGTGATACTGTGATACTGTGATACTGTGACAGTTGTCATCAATCCGACCTTAGATTGTTGCTGCAGCATTATATCTGTGGGGAAGAGACATTTTAAGGCACTGGGGTGTTACAATTGGCACAAGAAACTTGTAGGGGTGACTGTGCAACGCACTGCGATCTCACTGATCTAGAAGATTGACGATTCCATCTGGGTGAATCAGTGGCCACCGATGCAGGGAAAGTGCAGTGCACTTCATGCTCTGGTCACTAAGCAATTACAACAAGGACATTTACAACCTACTACCAGTCCATGGAATACCGCAGTGTTTGTAGTTAAAAGAAATCAGGAAAGTGGCATTTTTTACATGACCTGCAACAAATTAATGCTGTCTTGGAAGATATAGGTGCACTACAGCCAGGATTACCATCCCCAATTATGATACAAAAATACTGGTCTATTATCATGATAGATCTGAAAGACTGCTTCTTTACAATTCCCTTGGCAGAGGAAGATGGTCTGCGTTTTGTATTCTCCATACCCTCAATAAATAATAAAGAACCGATGAAGCGTTCCCTTTGGACTGTACTGCCACAAGGAATGAAAAATAGTGCTACCATCTGTTAGACTTACGTAGTAAACATGTTGCCAACAATTAGAAGAGACTTTCCAGACTACCTGAGTTACCATTACATGGCTGACATTTTAGTATCAGGGACTGCCCTGTCTGAAGGGGATGAGATCGTTGTTAAAACACAAACAACTTTACAGTTGCATGGCTTACAGATTGCACCAGAGAAGGTACAACATACATGCCCCTGGCAATATTTGGGCTGGAAAATTTTAGAAGGGAATATCCAGACACAATTGATTACACTTTCCATGGATGTTGACACTTCAAACGACATGCAGAAGCTGTCAGGGACAAATTAACTGGGTAAGATCATTGTTAGGAATTACTAACGAGCGGCTACACCCATTGTTCAAGCTTTTGAAGGGTGGTCCAGACATAAATGAATGACTTGTTCTAACACCTGAAGCATGCAACGCTATTAATCAGATAGCAACAAGCTCAGCAAAGAACTGAAGGGTTGGGACTCATTATTTTCCTTTCAACAGGGTCAGGACAACGGAAAGATTTTATAGCTCAATGGTGTTGAAGACGGAGGGAGTCACCGACACCGGATGGTTCATCAGTGGAACTCGTTTATTGGTCGTGTTACAATCACTTTTATAGCCACGATAATTAGGTTATACATATTGCAAAGCTCAGGCTCATTATTGGTCGTACGATAATTAGGTTATACATATTGCAAAACTTTAGCTCCTTATTGGTTACAGACTTTATCACTGCATAAGCGTCACATACATTCCTGTAGTTTTAGAAATCCATCTGGTCCCGTGGGAGACATCCTGTTATCTCCCTTGCCTAAGCTTCACTGCACAACAAGGGCCCACAGACCTTACTGGTCAGTATTTTTTCACTTAGCTCAGTATTTTCCCACTCAAGGCCTAAGCAGCTTGCTTTTGTCAGGCTCATATCTGCTTTCAGTGAGCCAGGTTTCAGTAAGTCTCTCCACAATTCCCCCGTTTTCTTTATTTAAGGCAATGTGGCTTTGTAACATATTTTGCACTAGGTTTTTCAAATTCATTCTGCAAACATTTAAACATACAAGGGAGAATCAGTAAGGTGACAAAATTTATAATTAATATGACTAGTCCTTGTTTCAACAATTCTGATACCCAGGGTCCAAATCCAATATTGGCCAATCATTCTCATAATGGGTCTGTAAGCTAAAGTCTTTTAAGTGTGTTTGCATTTCTGTTATCTGTTTGTGTATTGATGTTGAGTGATCAGACAGATTTAAACAACACATACCTTTGATCAGGAGTGTTCTTAGCCAGCCTGTAATACCAAATTGAGAATCAATTTCCAAGAACATCATCTGTTTCCTTTAATTTGAGTCAATTGGGTCCACATTGTAAAGCAATCAGTCTCGACTTCTTAGATTGTTTAACTTGCTGAATGGCAAGTTTTAAGTACCAAATTGCTTGAGCTTGGCGAAAAGCACTTCCTGATACAAAATGATAAAAATGTGGCTGATTATATGTGATACCTGCTGCTATATAAAAATCCTCAAAATTCTGGTGAAAATGTGCAATACAAAGACTACCTTCAGTTGCTACTATATGACTATTTTTTATCAACCTATTGGCACAAACTCCACACTCTAATAAAAGATTCAAAGCACAATTACAATATACACAATTGCAATCACAATTAACAGCTATAACAGAATTCAATTCTCAAGCCCCTTTCAGTCCTTGTCAGTCAAGTATGTTCACAATTACATATCGTGGGCGAAACCTCTTGCTTGATGTGTTAATTTCTGTTTGAAGTTGTTACAGTAGAATGCTTATTACTCTCTGCTGTGGCTCTCATGTGTTCGGTTGACTGACCCGACTGCTGGGCGTGTCCATTTACTGGGAATCCATAAGGGACCTTGATCTGTGGAAACACAACTATAACCACAACCAGTAAATAGCAACAGGCTCGGTCCCTCCCATAATTCTGTCTTAGGGTTCTTATAACACAATTGTATTTCAGGTGTAGCTTACATTTTCACACCACTATTATGAATTACTACAGATGCTTGCTCTAAACCTGCTACCAAACTAAGATAATTAAACAATTAAGTGTAAAAAGCACTTTACTTAACCTTATCTGCGGATCTAATTCTGTTACATCTTTCTGCTTTGCAAGGTATTCTTTAATAGTTCTATATGCTCATTCCACAATCACTTGAACTGTGGAAAAATGCGGAATACCTGTTACATGCTTAATTCCCATGTTTGCAAAAATTTTCTCTACTTTACCTCTATAACATGATACTGCTACTCTGTTCACATAGGTCTTATTGATTGGTTGTCTTAATGTTCATTCCTTACAGTTATATAACTCTACTACTATACTACCTTCTCTTATACCCTAGAGGTGAGTTTAAGGTTATTCTGAAACACAGCATGTCCCTTAACCTTAAAGCCCTTATGTCTCTTATTTTTAGCTGAACAATTTCTCCTGTTGTGGCCCCTTTTAAGGAGATAACAATTTAGCTAAATTTTGACAATCATGTGGCAAATTAACATCTGCTGTAAAAATCCAATCTAACTTAGCCCTAATGGCTTCAGACTTTATCCCATTCTCCTGCACAGTCTTTTTAACTTGTTGTAAAATTTTCCAAATCATGCTGCTCATAACTATTACCATGTTGATTAAATAATACAGGAAAAGTTAGGTTACCTGCTGGATGCCAATCTCCCTCTAATATGGCATCTTGGATTACACCTGACTACCTACCAGATTTTGCAGAATCACAGAACTGTCTGCATATGGGTGATGGACATAACCCTTTACCTATACCACCAAAAGGTGATGCTGAAAGCTTTGTAGTACTTTCAGCCAGTTCCTGGACAGATCTTTCAGTCCTCGCATGTGATGCAAATGTCGACTATGATTGTTCCATTCTGTGATGTAGAGCATTCGTAGCTTCCTCCATTTGCCTCTTGAGATCTTGTAACTTGCTACTTCGTGGAATTATTGTTTCATGCTGTGGCTGTGCTTCATCTTCAGATGAGTTGTCTCCTGTTAAACAAACCGCTTTGGGGGGAGGAGGCCAGGGTCGGTATAACTTCTTGCAGCAGCTGGCTCCTCCCACTCTTACATCATCACTGGTGTCACTGCAGTTCCTTCCGTATTGTCTGTCAGTTCACTTCCGGCCGCCGAAGCGTGAACATCGCTCGCGGCTGATGGCACGTCGCTTGTTTTTTCTGCTTCATTAGACATATCATTAACTCTTAATAAATCATTAACAGAGACACACATCTTATCGCTCGATTGACCCTTAATAGCAACAAAAGTACTTCAATACGACTGTGGCTGCGAGACGGTGGAGCAGCTGTGGTTGTAGATAAAGGGGCTGTTACTCCCTGCACAGCTGCAGCGGCCACTTTCGATTCTATTTTTAACTTTTGCAAGGCATTAATCACAGTTCTCCAAGTTGTGTTACAAGCAGTAAATAGCTCTTCTCCCACATTAGTGATATACAAAGTCCCAAAAGTTCATCCCTCTTCTGCTTCAAAAGCACTAGCGGAGTTTGTGAAAAAAACCTCCTCTTTATTCCATGATTCAATGGAATCCTTTATACCACGCTTTTATAAAAAGCACTTTAGGAGACTAAGAGCTGCTTCTTTTTCCATTTTTCTATCCTGCACCAGGTACCTGTTTATGGCCATTGCACCCTTCCAAAGTCAGCTCACGTTGCAGCGTCCCCTCCTTTGTCAGGACAGATCCGGAGTCCAGCTCTTTGATCCTCGTTTTTCTATGTTAGCTAAAAATAAATCGTATGCTACTTGCCGATCCATATCAGCGCTGTTGCGGTCCTCCGGCTCCGGTAGCACGTACGGCCCAGTACCACCTCTATGATCCCTGGGGGTGCTGCTCCTGCCTTTTCCAATGGCGTTGAGCACCGCTCTGGCCGCTTCAGAGCCCAACCCAACTCCGTCCACCGATGGTGTTCCCCCCCGTTTTCTTTAACAACGGGGCACGTCGGGGTCACCATTTTGTTGAAGACGGAGGGAGTCACCGACACCGGATGGTTCATCAGTGGAACTCGTTTATTGGTCGTGTTACAATCACTTTTATAGCCATGATAATTAGGTTATACATATTGCAAAGCTTTAGCTCCTTATTGGTTACAGACTTTATCACTGCATAAGCATCACATACATTCCTGTAGTTTTAGAAATCCATCTGGTCCCGTGGGAGACATCCTGTTATCTCCCTTGCCTAAGCTTCACTGCACAACAAGGGCCCACTGACCTTGCTGGTCAGTATTTTTTCACTTAGCTCAGTATTTTCCCACTCAAGGCCTAAGCAGCTTGCTTTTGTCAGGCTCATATCTGCTTTCAGTGAGCCAGGTTTCAATAAGTCTCTCCACAACACACCTGTTGCCTCTGCAGCCCTCTGTTTCCAGAGCAAGCTGCTGGCCCTCCCTGAGCCAGAGACCTGGCTGGCTGCGTGTTTTCCTGGGAGCTCGCTGTGGGCTGACGCTTCGCTTCTGTCAGGTGCAGAGGATGCAACGTCTTCCCGGGTGGATGCCATGACTGGGCTCCCACACACCACCTTCTGAGTTTGGAGAGACACTGTGTCTCCCCTGCGCCCCACTCTCCACCCTGTCTTTGCCAACTGCCTCGACACTCCCTCCTGATGAGCCACCCACCTGATTCCCCACTCCTGTTCCCAGCGCTCCAGTCGCTGGTGTTCCTTAGGGGTCATTTATATCTCCCACACATGCAGCCAGGAATGACTCCCCAAGAAAAAAATTCAGACAAAATAATCCTAAATCTGCCAAAACCACACCAAAGAAGCAAAAATAGCACCATAACTCCCTACCCTATCCCTAACAACCCTAACCTTAATATCACCCTAACACTAACGATCCTAACCCGTAGTGGTTTGGCTTCAGATCTTCCTTAGAAATGGCCTTTACAGGCCTTCCTTAACAAGGGAGGTCAGGATCCACGGGAGTATTCCATATCTTCCTTGAACGTAACACGACATATAAATAAGGTGTAGATAAGGGATACACTTTTCTTCGGGCAAGGCTGGGGAGCAGGAGGTCCCTGCGTTGGTCCTGTCTGCTGCTGAGACCTGCGGAAAATGTTTTAACGGGTCGGATTTGGCAGTCTGGCTCTCCTCGGGGAGGTGGTGAGATTTCACTGGTCCTATCCTTTGTTAAAGTTACTGGGTGTTGTGGGTGTACATGCCTGCTTTGCTTTCATTCGTTTTTGTCCTTTTCCCATTTCCCATCCCCTCTTCCCTTTTCTTTGATATCCTTGCTATATGTAGTCGCTTATATTTAGAAAATACATATATTTAGAGTGATTTTGATTTGTCTAGCTTTTTTCTTTTAGAACAAGTCATTACTTTATGTCTGGACCACCCTTCAGAAGCTTGAACAATGGGTGTAGCTGCTCGTTAGTAATTCCTAACAATGATCTTACCCAGTTAATTTGTCCCTGACAGCTTCTGCATGTCGTTTGAAGTGTCAACATCCATGGAAAGTGTAATCATTTGTGTCTGGATATTCCCTTCTAAAATTTTCCAGCCCAAATATTGCCAGGGGCATGTATGTTGTACCTTCTCTGGTGCAATCTGTAAGCCATGCAACTGTAAAGTTGTTTGTGTTTTAACAACGATCTCATCCCCTTCAAACAGGGCAGTCCCTGATACTAAAATGTCAGCCATGTAATGGTAACTCAGGTAGTCTGGAAAGTCTCTTCTAATTGTTGGCAACATGTTTACTACGTAAGTCTAACAGATGGTAGCACTATTTTTCATTCCTTGTGGCAGTACAGTCCAAAGGGAACGCTTCATCGGTTCTTTATTATTTATTGAGGGTATGGAGAATACAAAACGCAGACCATCTTCCTCTGCCAAGGGAATTGTAAAGAAGCAGTCTTTCAGATCTACCATGATAATAGACCAGTATTTTTGTATCATAATTGGGGATGGTAATCCTGGCTGTAGTGCACCTATATCTTCCAAGACAGCATTAATTTGTTGCAGGTCATGTAAAAAATGCCACTTTCCTGATTTCTTTTAACTACAAACACTGCGGTATTCCATGGACTGGTAGTAGGTTGTAAATGTCCTTGTTGTAATTGCTTAGTGACCAGAGCATGAAGTGCACTGCACTTTCCCTGCATCGGTGGCCACTGATTCACCCAGATGGAATCGTCAATCTTCTAGGTCAGTGAGATCGCAGTGCGTTGCACAGTCACCCCTACAAGTTTCTTGTGCCAATTGTAACACCCCAGTGCCTTAAAATGTCTCTTCCCCACAGATATAATGCTGCAGCAACAATCTAAGGTCGGATTGATGACAACTGTCACAGTATCACAGTATCACAGTATCACAAGGTTGGAAAGGACCTCTGAGATCATCAAGTCCAACCTATAACCTAACACTAACACCAACACTAACACCAACCATCATCTAAACCATGGCACTCAGTGCCTCATCCAGTCTCCCTTTAAACACCTCCAGGGTTGGTGACTCCACCACCTCCCTGGGCAGCCCATTCCAATGGCCAATCACCCTTTCAGTGAAGAATTTTTTCCTCATATCAAGTCTAAACTTTCCATGACGAAGCTTAAGTCCATGCCCTCTAGTTCTGTCACTGGTCACCTGAGAGAAGAGACCAAACCCTGCCCGACTACAACCTCCTTTTAGGTAGTTATAGAGAGCAATGAGGTCTCCCCTGAGCCTCCTCTTCTCCAGACTAAACAGCCCCAATTCCCTCAGTTGCTCCTCATAGGGCTTGTGCTCCAGCCCCTTCACCATCTTCGTTGCCCTCCTCTGAACACATTCCAGTATCTTAACATCTTTCCCAAATTGGGGGGCCCAACACTGGACACAGTATTCAAGGTGAGGCCTGACCTGTCCTTCTGGTCCAGCTACTTGTATGACATGTAGGCTCTGTCGTGATGTGTCCGCCCCACCAATAGCAGCAAGCCCTGGTGCTGTTTCAATCGTGGGCCATGTCTGGGGCCACTTACTCTGGGATATCATTGTAACATCAGCCCCGGTATCAATCATGTCCTTGATTTCTACTGTCATAGGGTTCGCATGTTGGTTAGTTAACGTGCATGTCAGCATGGGGCTCTGGTCACTCAGTTGCTGTGCCCAGAAAATCTGTGGTACCCCTGTCGAGCCAAAACCTCCGTGCCCCCGACACCACGCATCTGCAACGGGTACCTTATTTTCTATGGGCACTACTTGGGCGATACGAGAGTTTTCTGGAATAGTTACTGGTGGTGACGGCGTCCACACCATCGCATGGATCCAGCTGATAAAGTCAGCATCAGTTACTGTTTCTGTGGTGTCCACATCCATTCCGGTGCTACCGCTCGTTCTTCCCCTGAGGTTTGCCCCTCCGGAGTTATCTGCATTGCTGGCATTGCCTGCTGTGTCACCATCTGCGACTGAGGTAATTGTGTCGGAGCGCGCTGTCGGCTCACACTGTTTCCCCAGTTTCCCTGATTCCCTGGGGAATGTTTAGTAGTCTGCCATTTCTATCAAATCCCAACTTACAGTATTTTGCAAGATGTTTCCCTTTTCTCCACCGCGGACATACTCCTGGACGAGCCCCTTGTAGGTTTTCTCTCCCTGCATGTTCTGAAGGGCAATCCCTTCTAAGGTGTCCAGACCTTCCACACTGGTAACAATAGTGGTCCTGCAACTTTATTGCAGCAAAAGCTGCCGCCATTGCAGAGGCTTGATATTCGATAGAACCAACACGTGAGCATGCCTCGGGCATTTCCACTAAGTTAGGATTTCCCAGAGTGCCACGTAAAGACTGCAAGATTCGCTCACAGTCTGGGTTGGCATTCTCTACCACCAACTTAAGCAGCAACGCCTCCTTTGCTAAGTCATTCTCTACTTGTTTGTCAAGTGCATCTTTGAATTTGTCCACAAATTATGTAAATGTTCTGTCTGTCCCTGTTTTATAGATACAAAAGATAGTGTTTCCTTGCTGATATCCGGGATTCTCAAAAATGCCCGATACGCTAATGTTTTGCTCTGCTGTGAAATTATGGGATTCAATCTTGCTTGTAATTGTGGGTCATGCATTGGCAAATCACCTGGTAATTGTTGTAATGTTACTAATCACAAGGGATGCTCCTCTGCCCGATCTAAGTTCGCTATCACTGCTTGTTCACACACCCCGCACCACTGACTCTCAAATAAAACTTTCTGAGTCAGGGTTAGTATGATCACAGCCACCTGCTTCACGTCAAAGGGTGTTAGTTCATGAGCTAGAAATACTGCCTGCAACAAGATTTGAGCATAAGGAGATCCCAAACCATGAGCCAACACATTCCTCCTTAATTCCTTTATGAACTGAAACGGTAACCCCTACCATTCTCGGTGACCCTGCTGATTGCAAACCACTGGACATGTCAACAACTTTGCTACTTCACTGTCCCCTTCTTTAAGAGCAAGTTCCCGAAATTGTTTCCAGTACTGTTTAGGATTGTGACCACCACCACCATTAGCTGTGGAATTATAAATGTCAATTGTCTGAAGGCTTTTTGAGACAGATATCCTCTCCTCCTCTGCTTGTAAGATAGGTTGCAGCTGGTGTTCGGACCTGGAAGGCTGTGGCTGATGTTCGGGCTCGTTACACTCCCAGCCTTCCAAAGGTGGAGCAGTTGGTATCACCTGGCTTGTTACACGATCTGCTGAACCCTCCAGAGCTGCTGCTGCTTCTGTCGCAACTTTTTTTCTGTTTTATGTTCCCTCAGTGACTCTACGATTATTCTCCTTGTTTGTTGTTAATAAACCAGCTGCTGGGCCTTCTCCCTGCGTGGCAGCATCCCAAAATTTATCTTTCAAGTCCTCCCAAGTTCCTATGTCAAGAATGTTCGCTACATCTATGTCTTCCCGATTTCGCCTTATCCACGCTAACATTAATGTCAGTTGCGTTTCGTCGTATTTAACTCCCTGGTTTTGAAAATATTTACTAACGATCATTCCTCAGCTGCCGTGCTATTTCCCATAGTGTCTTGAGGACCAATCACATGCAGGCAACTGGCCCTGACCTTTGTGATGTCATCCTTTGTGATGTCTTCCTCTGTGATGTCATCCTCTGTGATGTTGACCTGTGTCCTAGGAGACCACTCTACTCTGCAGGGTCAAGCACTCTCTGGCCTCACTCTCCAGTGGGGTCTGGAGGTGGCAGGTGGTCTCTCTTCAGGGAGCTGCCTGTGCCTTTGTCTTGTGCAGAAAACAAAGCAGCTGCCTTTCAGCCATCGCAGCGCCTGGTACCAATACCGCCGGAAAGGTAGGTGAGGTCTGACCCAGGGTAGGTCAGGTCTTTCTGTTACTGCTTCTGTGCAGTCATTGCTGGAGTTTAATCTCTGTGTTAGGGCCTACAGTTCTTTAGGGGTCTCTCAGCCCCCATCTTTGTGCCTCCTACGAGGCAGAGCCTGTGCTCCTGGGCTTCCATAAATCCAGTCAGAATACCAGCTGGGAAGAGTGGGGTGGGAAAGGCTGCAAAGCCTGGTGCCTGATGGGTGCTCTCCCGTTCTGGTCTTAGTCCCATCCTGACCTGTTACGGGGACTCTTTAATAAGCTGGAAAACTCTCCTGCCCCAGCTGCCTCTCTCCAGCCATGAGTTGGTGTCAGGTTGGACCGCGATCCAGCCATGCCAGAACGCAGTGGCAGTGGCTGGTGGTGCCAGGAGAGCACCTTCAATGTGTGAGCTCTGCCCTGCTCAGCTCTGGGTTTGGTGGAGGCTGCGCGCGGCCCTGGGGCACCCATCGCTCCACGCTGGCTCTGCCTGGTACAAGTTGAGCGTCTCTGGTTTAGAAGTGCTTGGTCTGCGGGGCCTGGGGACAGGGCTGTCCCTCCGTGGGGCTCCCTGCTGCCTTCTGCCTGCACCGCAGGGCTGCGTGAGGCAACTGTTGGTGCAGTTGGGGCAACTGAACCGGGCAGGGGATAAGAACAGGGCTGTCTGCCTCACCAGAAGCTGCTGGGAGTGCAGTGATGCGAGCTGCGTTGGTGTGAGTTTGTGGTGTGGCTCTGAGACAGCTCTTGGGGTGGTTCTGCACGGATTCCAGCAACGCGAGCGGGCATTGGGGGAACACTCACCGCAAGAAGGGGGAGTTGTTTCAAGCATTAAGGTGAGAGTGATGAGTCCCCTGGTGAGCAGTGTCCAGGGATCCCTGGTCTCAGGTGAGACTCTTGTGGTGTACTCTGCTGGTGGAGCAGAGATGGCAATTTGCAGAGTGGATGAAAAAACAGCCTGTTGGTGCTACCAGAAATACCTGAAAGCCTTTCTGGAACTTTAGCCTTCCTGTTACCTTTCCTGTGACCGTTTGACCATGGTTTCTGTTTCTCCTTCTAGGGATCAGCTGAGAATGTGTCAAAAGCTTTTCTGCCCTCATGACATTTTCCTCTGTGCTGCACCTGCAGCAGTTGGACTTCTTCGCTGCTTACAGATGTGGTATCTCAGAAAGAAGGAAGGAAGCAGTGGTGATAAAGGAGCAGTAGGTTGTATCAGAGAGCAACAGCAAGGAGGATCAGATGTTCCAGAAATACCCCAAGAGAAGGGGACAAGGAAGGAGCTGGAAGTATTGGAGAAGGAGCTGACGGAGAAAGTGTCACACTTGGCCCAGATGGTGGAGCTGCTCCAAGAAGGGTGGCAACATCTCAGAGAGCACCGAGAGGAGCTGCAGCTGAAGGAAGCCTCCTTCCATGTCGACCTGGAGAGGCTTGATACGACCCAGAAGCAGCTGGAAGGGGAAAAGGCACAGTTGCAGCAGGACAAGGAGATCTTCCATACTGCCCAGGACCAGCTGGAAAGGGAAAAGGAGCAATTGCAGCAGGACATGGAGAAATTTTGTAATGCCCGGACGAACCTGAAGAGGGAGAAAGTGCATTTCCACCTCAGTATGAGGACCCTTCATAAGGCTCAGAAGCAGCTGGAAAGGGAGAAGGTGCAGTTCCAGCAGACCATTGAGAACGTTCAAAACGCTCACAAGCAGCTGAAGAGGGAGAAAGCAAAGTTTGAGGAAGACATGAAGAACCTTTGCAATGCCCAGGAGCGGCTGCAAAGCAGGAAGGTTCAGTTCAAGCAGGACATGGAAAACATTCGTAATGCCCAGGACCAGCTGGAGAGGGAGAAGGCACAGTTCCAGCTCAACCTGGACACCCTTCATAAATCTCAGGAGCAGCTGGAAAGAGAGAAGCTGCAGATCCAGGAGGACACTGAGAATGTTCGTAGTGCCCAGGACCAACTGGAGAGGGAGAAGGCACAGTTGCAGCTCTATCTGAAGACCCTTCATACGGCCCAGGAGCAGCTGGAGAGGCAGAAGGCACAGTTCCTGCACAACCAGGACACCCTTCATAATGCTCGGGAGCTGCTGGAAAGGGAGAAGCTGCAATTCCAGCAGGGCATGGAGAGCTTCCATATAGCCCAGGAAGATATGGAAAGGGAGAAGGTGCAGTTTCAGCAGAGCATGGAGAGCAAACGTATAGCCCAGGAGGAGATGGAAAGGGAGAAGGTGCAGATCCAGCAGGACTTGGAGAACGTTCGAAATGCCCAGGAGCAGCTGAAGAGGGAGAAAGCAAAGTTTGAGAAAGACATGAAGAAACTTTGCAATGCCCAGGAGCAGCTGCAAAGCAGGAAGGTTCAGATCAAGAAGGAAATGAAATACATTCGTAATGCCAAGGACCAACTGGAGAGGGAGAAGGCGCAGTTCCAGCTCAACCTGGACACCCTTCATAAGGACCGAGAGCAGCTGGAAATAGAGAAAGCGCAATTCCAGCGTGGTATTGAGAACGTTCGTACAACCCAGGAGCAGCTGAAGAAGGAGAAGGAGCAGTACCAGCTCAACCTGGACACACTTCATAAATCTCAGGAGCAGCTGGAAACAGAGAAGCTGCAGATCCAGGAGGACACTGAGAATGTTCGTAGTGCCCAGGACCAACTGGAGAGGGAGAAGGCACAGTTCCAGCTCGATCTGAAGACCCTTCATATGGCCCAGGAGCAGCTGGAGAGGCAGAAGGCACAGTTCCTGCACAACCAGGACACCCTTCATAATGCTCGGGAGCTGCTGGAAAGGGAGAAGCTGCAATTCCAGCAGGGCATGGAGAGCTTCCATATAGCCCAGGAAGATATGGAAAGGGAGAAGGTGCAGTTTCAGCAGAGCATGGAGAGCAAACGTATAGCCCAGGAGGAGATGGAAAGGGAGAAGGTGCAGATCCAGCAGGACTTGGAGAACGTTCGAAATGCCCAGGAGCAGCTGAAGAGGGAGAAAGCAAAGTTTGAGGAAGACATGAAGAAACTTTGCAATGCCCAGGAGCAGCTGCAAAGCAGGAAGGTTCAGATCAAGAAGGACATGAAATACATTCGTAATGCCCAGGACCAGCTGGAGAGGGAGAAGGCACAGTTCCAGCTCAACCTGGACACCCTTCACAAGGACCGAGAGCAGCTGGAAAGAGAGAAAGCGCAATTCCAGCAGAGCATGGATAATGCTTGTACGGCCCATGAGCAGCTGAAGAAGGAGAAGGAGCAGCACCAGCTCAACCTGGACACCCTTCATAAGGCTCAGGAGCAGCTGGAAAGAGAGAAGCTGCAGATCCAGGAGGACACTGAGAATGTTCGTAGTGCCCAGGACCAACTGGAGAGGGAGAAGGCACAGTTCCAGCTCGATCTGAAGACCCTTCATATGGCCCAGGAGCAGCTGGAGAGGCAGAAGGCACAGTTCCTGCACAACCAGGACACCCTTCATAATGCTCGGGAGCAGCTGGAAAGGGAGAAGCTGCAATTCCAGCAGGGCATGGAGAGCTTCCGTATAGCCCAGGAAGATATGGAAAGGGAGAAGGTGCAGTTTCAGCAGAGCATGGAGAGCAAACGTATAGCCCAGGAGGAGATGGAAAGGGAGAAGGTGCAGATCCAGCAGGACTTGGAGAACGTTCGAAATGCCCAGGAGCAGCTGAAGAGGGAGAAAGCAAAGTTTGAGGAAGACATGAAGAAACTTTGCAATGCCCAGGAGCAGCTGCAAAGCAGGAAGGTTCAGATCAAGAAGGACATGAAATACATTCGTAATGCCCAGGACCAGCTGGAGAGGGAGAAGGCGCAGTTCCAGCTCAACCTGGACACCCTTCACAAGGACCGAGAGCAGCTGGAAAGAGAGAAAGCGCAATTCCAGCAGAGCATGGAGAATGATTGTACGGCCCATGAGCAGCTGAAGAAGGAGAAGGAGCAGCACCAGCTCAACCTGGACACCCTTCATAAGGCTCAGGAGCAGCTGGAAAGAGAGAAGCTGCAGATCCAGGAGGACACTGAGAATGTTCGTAGTGCCCAGGACCAACTGGAGAGGGAGAAGTCGCAGTTCCAGCTCAACCTGGAGACCCTTCATAAGGCCCAGGAGCAGCTGGAGAGGGAGAAGGCACAGTTCCAGGTCGACCTGGAGACCCTTCATAAGGCCCAGGAGCAGCTGGAGAGGGAGAAGGCACAGCTCCAGCGGGACGTGGAGCGCTCAGCTGAATCACGCCAGGAGCCTGACCGTATCCAGGTAAATACTGCCAAGGGCTGGGCTGCTGGGGAAGCTGTGCCCTCAGGGAACTCCTGGGCCCTCCTGGGCCAGCTGCACGCCAGCTGCGATCGACTGGCGGCAGCCGGGCCTCAGACAGGCTGGGACTGGTGTTTCAGACTCTTTCCTTGTGTGGGATGTTTGGGGCTGCATTTGAGGCAGCTCCAGAGCTGCCAAGGCATTGCCAGTGCCCAGGGCTGGCAGGAGGGGGTCCCAACAGCCTGAGCTCTGCCCGCTGCTGTGTGCCGTGTGCTGGCAGAGAGCAGAGCAGAGGGGGCTGGCTTGAAAGAAGATGCCTTGGGCAATGCCAGGAGGTCGAGGCTGCCTTTGATGCTGCCACTAAGCCAGTCAGGTCTAAATTCTGGGGAGTGGTTGGGCAGATGAGATGTCCTTCTTGGAAACAGACGGAGCCTTGTGGGATACCAGAACCTCCAGCTGTCACAAAAGTCACTTGTGAGGCTGATGATGGCAGGTCAAGGCTGTTTGCACACTGACATCCATCTCCAAAAGCATTCTTGAGCTCTGCAAAAGAGAAGGTTGTTGTCCACAACCAGAAAGAACAGACCCCACCCCTGCTCAGTGCATTTTTCAGCAAGCAGGCCTTTGTTTTTCCACACCTGTGCGCACTCTGGGTGAGGAGAGCAAGTGTCCCTTGGCACAGTGTGGGCTGAGTGGGATCCTCAGGCCTGTAGTTGATGGTTGGTTTGTTTCTACCTTGCTCATTCCGAGCAAAGTTGCAGCAGCATCAAGCAGACACTGCCATGGGAGGGGCACGGATTCTGTGGTAGGGGCTGAGTGGGGAAACAACTGCGAGGCCCTGAGATGAGCAGAAGGAGGTCCATTTTGGGACAGGGATCTTCCTGACATTGCAGAGCTGTTAATAGAGGGCTGGGTGAGGTGTTGCTGGGCTGTTGTTCTGATCTTCCCTTTGAATGTTCTGGCTCAGTTACATCCTGAGACAGCCAGTAGGAAAAAAACAATATCAAGAACAATGTGTTTGCTTTCACCTTTTGCTCGGGAAGGGGTCCTTTGGCACACGCCGCTGCAGTGCTGAGTGCTGGCATTCCCCTGGCAGAGGAGATTGCTTCTCCTGGCCCTTCTGCCACCATCCCCCTGCATGAACGATGCGTGGTGAGCCTTGGCCTTGAGATCTCAGAGCATATTTTCCCTTAGCTTGCAGGAGCAGAAACAGCTGTAACAACAGAGGACAAGCAGGATGATTTCACCCAGGAGGTGGCTGAGGAGCTCCAGGCCGCAGTGTCTGAAGATGGAGAACGCTCCTATGATGTGAGCACCCACTGCCCAACGTGTGAGGCACTGCAGGTGGAGCTCGTAAAGCTGAAATGTGCAAACACCCACCTGGCTGAAGAAAACGCTCACCTCCAAAGGCAGATCAGTTTGATAGGACAGGTGGAAGCTGGAATCCCTCACCTGAGATGGTAAGTCAGGCAGGTGTCCGGGCACAGAGATTCAGCCACCTGAAATGAACAGCTATCTTCAAACGCAGCTGGGACAGTAAGAGGGCAACATAGAAGAAATAAGAGAAAATGTAGAAATACTTAAACAGTTGATGAGTCTTGTAGCTGTGAATGAAGACAGTTCATAGGTTGGAGACCTGAGTGACATCACAAGAGTATTCATCCCCTGGGACCTGGCGGAAGAAGTTTCCATCAATGACTTTGGAGGCCAAGCGGAGACCATCGACTGGGAGTAGGACACAGATTATCCCTGTCCTGCTTCAATTTATCTTCTTATTAAACCTTTTCTTCATGTTCTCTCTGCATAATCTCACTCTGTGCTGTGTGAACTGGAAGGACTATGAGCCAGCTACTGGGGGGCTGGTGTGGGTGGGTGGGGTGCACCCATGGAGTCAAGCAGAGTGTGTGGGTGCCCCTGGCTTGGGCCGGTACAGCACAGGACGGATCAGTGACCGTTGTGCCTGTGAGCAGCCAGAGTGTTTTGTGTGCTGCACTGGTGACCTCCTGGCTCTGGTGCCCCACGGGAGGAGGGGACGGGGCTGTCTCTGTGTTTTATCTGAGTCTTGCACATGGGCCTTGCCCTGGGCTTTCAGAAGATCTACCGCTCTCCTCTCTGCCACTGATGCCTGTGAGCAAACGCAGCCCAGGGGCCTCATTACCTGCTTATTCCCCCCTCGAACCCTGAGACGTGTCGTACCCTAGTTCTGCCCTTGGCACTGCACATCCCCACATCCCACTGCCACAGGAAGAGCCCTGAGCAAGGTGTGAAGAGACAGGATCTCCCTTCTCAGGGGCTGGGCCCTTTAGCCCATGTAACACATGAAGTTTGCTCAGCATCAAAGCCACCTTTGCTGACTTCTCATCACTGTCTCCAACTTTCTGCTCTGATATCCCCTGTGGAAGCTCTGTCAGTGATGTCCCTCGGAGGGGCCCATTAACGCTTCAGAAAACTTTAGAGTTTGTCTCTGACTTTGAATTCTTGAGAGGCTTCTTGAACTTCTCAGTGCCTGATGTTGAAGGAGAAAATCCCTCTGGAGGGGTCATTAAATGTCTTAGGCTGCTCCTCTGCTGCCGAGCTAGGCTGGGCTCCCGGGACAGAGGGAGCTCAGGGAAAGTGAGCAACACTTCAAGGAGACAGCTACGCCCAGGAGCAGCCCCTCTGCAAAGCCCAGCAGGGCTGAGGGTGCTGCCTTTAGGTGCCTGCAGGAG
This sequence comes from Tapera naevia, assembly GCA_033556795.1. Classification (NCBI taxonomy): domain Eukaryota; kingdom Metazoa; phylum Chordata; class Aves; order Cuculiformes; family Neomorphidae; genus Tapera; species Tapera naevia. The sequence goes on along the minus strand of JAUMJJ010000171.1, from coordinate 1,779,434 downwards.
CAGACAGAGAGAGCTTTATGCAGTTCAGGGTGGGAGGTTGCTGAGAGTCCTCGAGTGGAGAAACCATCACCATCCAAGTCATGGCAGTCTGGGGAAGTCCCTGGTGACTGGAAGAAGGGCACTGTGAGCCCAATTTAAAAACGGTGGAAAGGAGGCCCCTGGGAACAACAGACCTGTCAGCCTCGCCTCTTTGCCTGGGAAGATGGTGGGATAGATCCTCCTAGAAGCTATCCTAAAGCACATTGGGAAGGGGAGAAGATTCAAAACAGCCAACAAGATTCTGCAAGGGCAAGTCCTGCCTGACCAACCCAGTGGATTTCTGTGATCAAATGACTGCATCAGTGGACACAGGAAAAGCAACGGATGTCAGCTGCCTGGACTTCTGTGAAGTCTTTGAGACAGTGCCCCACAACATCCTTCTCTCTAAATGACACCAAGCTGACCGGGACAGTGGTCACACCAGGACGAGGGATGTCATCCAGAGGGAGCTGGACAAGTGGGACTGTGTGAATCTCATGAAGTTCATCAAAGCCAAGTGCAAGGCACTACACCTGGGTCAGGACAACCCTTGGTATCAATTCAGGATGGGGGATGATGCAATTCAGAGCAGCCGTGCAGAGAAGGTCTTGGTTGTGCCGGTTAATGAGATGACCTGCACGAGCCGGCAATGTGTGCTGGCAGCCCAGAAGGCCAACCGTGTCCTGGGCAGCATCGAAAGCAGCATTGTCAGCAGGGCCAGGAAGGGGATTCTCTGCCTTTACTTAGCTCTGGTGACACCCACCTGGAGCACTGTATCGAGTTCTGGACTTCCCAACATAAGAAGCATATGGAATTGTAGTTTTGGAAGTCAGACAGAATGGCCCTCTGACAGCAGGGGGTTTGTAACATGGGGTTTTCATTCTGTTTTTCCAGACCCTGTTCAGAGAGAAATGATAAAGCCTTGTGTGATGACAAGAGGAAAAGGCCTCAAGTTGCTCCAGGGGAGGCTTAGATTGGATATTAGGACAAATTTCTTTTCCAAAAGGGTTGTCAGCCACTGGCAGAGGCTGCACAGGGAGGGGGCTTGAGTCCCCATCCTTGAAGGTTTTTTTGAAGACGGGCACTTGTGGCACTTGGAAACATGGTTTAGCAGTGGACTTGGCAGTGTCACGTTTATGATTGGACTTGATCTTAAAGGTCTTTTCCAACATAAAGTATTCTGTGACATGTGCTGACCAGACGTGCTTTGCGCTCTCATCACCTCTGTTTGCAGCTTTTCTCTGTCTAAAGCGCAACATCAGACAGAGGTGGCTCCAAAGCTCCAATTGGCAGAGATTTGGCTGTTGTGAAGCTCATAACAACATTAAAATTAGTTCTTGGAAAGTAATAGTATATGCATGAGATTTTTCAGAAAATTTATACATTTGCCTGTAAGTGGGAAATATCTTGTCCCCACACGGTTGGTGGAAATCATTCCCTCCTGCATCCAGTGCTGAAACAAAGGAAGCTGCTTTCTCAAATTCCAAAACGAGCTCTAGAGAGTTTATTTGCCGGCATTTTTGATGTCACTCTGATTGGGCTGGGGGTGCAGGTTCACCAAGGAGACTAGGACCCCAAGCACCAGGCTCAGAGCAATCAGATCCCATGGCCCTGAGTGGAACCAGACTGTCCCTGCTATCTCAGTGGGGGTTCCTGCAGGGTTCCAGGCTGATCTCTGCAATATCCATGCGGCAGCCGGGAGCTGATCTGCACTGGGATGGCTGAGTGAAACAGGGTCTCTGTCAGGGCTACAGGAAGTGGTGAAGGGGCTGGAGAACAACTCTCACCAGAGGTGGCTGAAGGACCTGGGGCAGTTTAGCCTGGAGAAGAAAAGGCTGAGGGGAGACCTCATCTCTGTCTACAATTCCCTGAATTCCACAGTACTCAAGGTGCAGCCTCACCCTGCACTCCCTGATCAGGAGGCCCTCCCCAGCTTTCCTGGGGCCCCTCTCAGTCCCGGGAGGCTTCTCTAAGGTCTCCCAGAAGCTTCTCTTCTCCAGGCTGAACAACCACAAACCTCCCAGCCTGGTCTCGAACAGGAGGTTCTCCAGCTCTCAGATCATCTCTGTTTCCTCCTCTGGACTCGCTCCAGCAGATCCCTGTCCTTCCTGTACTCAGGACTCCAGAACTGGACACAGGGCTCCAGCTGGGGTCTCCCCAGAGTGGAGAAGAGTGGCAGAATCCCCTCCGTCGCCCTGCTGGTCCCTCTGCTTTGGATACAGCCCAGGACAAGGTGTGGTAAAGCTGCATTAACACTGTTAAAAGCTATTTCTAAAGCCATATCAATAGATTAAGCATTATTTTTAGTTAAGACCAAAGAGAAGAGAGCGTACAGCTCTGACGGCTCTACCTGATTTCACTATGGCAACAGCAGAAGACTGGTAAATTCAGGCAGGTGTCCGGGCCGAGAGATTCTGCCATCTGAAATGAACAGCCATCCTCAAACCCAGCTGGGACAGGAAGAGGGCGACATGGAAGAAATAAGAGCAAATGTAGAAAGGCCTAAACAGTTGATGAGTTTTGTAGCTGTAAATGAAGAGTTCACAGGATGGAGATCTGAGCGACGTCACAAGAGCATTCTTCCCCTCCAATCTGGTGGAAGAAGTTTACACCAATGACTTTGGCGGCCCTGCGGAGACCATTGACTGGGAGTAGGGCACAGATTATCCCTGTCCTGTTTCCCTTTTGTCTTCTTATTAAACACTTTCTTTGTGTTCTCTCTGTGTAACCTCACTCTGTGCTATGTGAACTGGAAGGACTATTAGCCATCTAAGGGGGGCTGGCGTGGGTGGGCTGGGTGCACCCATGGAGTCAAACAGAGTGTGTGGGTGCCCCTGGCTTGGGGTGCCAGGTACAGTTGTGGGTCCCAGTGCAGCTCCTGTGGTGAGTGGGGGTCTGTGTGTCCTGACAACCACCTGCTGGGGGCACCAGCAGGAGTTAGGCGCTGTGAGAGGCTCTGTGAGTGTCTGCACCTCCCCCAGACCTGGTGTGCATGGGCTGTGCCTGTGTCTTCACCAGCAAACCTCACGCTGGACCAGCTGGGGGCCTGGGTCCTGGAGGGTCTGAGGTGGGCAGAGGGTCCGCGCTGTCCCCTGGGGAGATGTGAAGGGTGGGGTTCCTGCAGGAGAGACGTGTGAGGGCTGTTTGTTTGCAGGGAGCACTGGGATGGAGCAGCCAGCCTACAGCTTGCCGTGCTGCTCTTCCAGCAGATGTCAGGGTGGTTGAAGTTCCCCAGTAGTACAAGAGCTCACGAGCATGAAGCCCAAGGTGCGTGCGCTCGTGCAGAGGCACCTGAGCTTGGCAGTTGGTCATAAAACCTTCTTAATGGATCACCCCTTATTTCCCTTAAGGTTTTCGATGGACGTTTTCCTGTTGATTCCTGCTGTCTCAGGAACCCTCAGCTCATCATCACAAGATTCCAACTGTGCTGCAGCGACCCCAGCACACTGAAGAAGAACAGGTGAAGGGTCCATAGTAGCACCCCATGATTCTAACCGTAATGTGTCAACATGCAGCTTCTCAAAACCAAGCCTGATATTATGCCCCTTCACATCTAGTTTAATCCCTCTCAATGAGACCTGCGAGGTCCTGAGCAAAGACCCTCCTACCTCTGTGGGAAAGGTGGCTCCCATTTGATACCTGTCAGCCTGGTGCTGTGTAGGCCATTTCATCATCAACAAAGCCAAAGCTGTTGCAGTGACACCAGACACAGAGTCGTGTGTTAACAGACTGGGCCTGTCCGTTCCTCCCAATGTCACTGCCCACAACTGGAAGGAGGGAGGAAAAATTCCCCTGGGCTCCAGATTCCTTTACTAGCTGTGCCAAGGCCCTGAAGTTTCTTTTGATTGCCCTTGGACTGTGTTCTGCAGCTTTGACTCCTCCAACACGGAAGAGGAGCAATGAACAGCAGCCACTGTGGCCTTAGCAAACTGGAGTTTCTTAGGGACACCCCTGACCCGGTCTCCTGGGGGGCAGCAGACTTCCTTAGGAGCAGGGTCTGCTCAAGACATTGGCCCCTCTCTTCCCTCAGCACGGAGTGTCCTACCACTATGACCTGCCTTTTCTGTTATGAGGCAGTTGTAGTCATCTGGGAACGGTGTCGGTTTGGTTTTGGCCCCTCCTCTGGTGAAGATGGACCAATACTCACATTGTCCAGTACTCACATTGACTGATCAGTCCCCCACAGCAACAGCCTTGTGTCTATTGGGCACTGGCACCTGAGCAGGTGTGCACAAGGAGGGGGTTCGCTTGCCACCCCGGTTGTGGACGGGCTTCCACTCACTTCTCTCCTTTTAGTCCCTGCCTACTTCCTGATGGGGAGAGGATACCAAATCCCTATGATCAGGAGCTTTTTCAGGTGCTTGTTTCTCTTCATATTTCAGAGAGGTCAGGCTGTGGTCCCACCAGTCTATTTCTTCCTCGGACTCCCTGATGATCCTCAGCCCATCTACTTCTCCTTGCAGCTCTGCCACCAGCCTCAGGAGATGGTCTACCTGGTCACACCTGACGCAGCTGTTGCCTCTGCAGCCCTCTGTTTCCAGAGCAAGCTGCTGGCCCTCCCTGAGCCAGAGACCTGGCTGGCTGCGTGTTTTCCTGGGAGCTCGCTGTGGGCTGACGCTTCGCTTCTGTCAGGTGCAGAGGATGCAACGTCTCCCCGGGTGGATGTTATGACTGGGCTCCCACACACCACCTTCTGAGTTTGGAGAGACACTGTGTCTCCCCTGCGCCCCACTCTCCACCCTGTCTTTGCCAACTGCCTCGACACTCCCTCCTGATGAGCCACCCACCTGATTCCCCACTCCTGTTCCCAGCGCTCCAGTCGCTGGTGTTCCTTAGGGGTCATTTATATCTCCCACACATGCAGCCAGGAATGACTCCCCAAGAAAAAAATTCAGACAAAATAATCCTAAATCTGCCAAAACCACACCAAAGAAGCAAAAATAGCACCATAACTCCCTACCCTATCCCTAACAACCCTAACCTTAATATCACCCTAACACTAACGATCCTAACCCGTAGTGGTTTGGCTTCAGATCTTCCTTAAAAATGGCCTTTACAGGCCTTCCTTAACAAGGGAGGTCAGGATCCACGGGAGTATTCCATATCTTCCTTGAACGTAACACGACATATAAATAAGGTGTAGATAAGGGATACACTTTTCTTCGGGCAAGGCTGGGGAGCAGGAGGTCCCTGCGTTGGTCCTGTCTGCTGCTGAGACCTGCGGAAAATGTTTTAACGGGTCGGATTTGGCAGTCTGGCTCTCCTCGGGGAGGTGGTGAGATTTCACTGGTCCTATCCTTTGTTAAAGTTACTGGGTGTTGTGGGTGTGCATGCCTGCTTTGCTTTCATTCCTTTTTATCCCTTTCCCATTTCCCTTCCCCTCTTCCCTTTTCTTTGATATCCTTGCTATATGTAGTTGTTTATATTTAGAAAATACATATATTTAGAGTGATTTTGATTTGTCTAGTATTTTTCTTTAAAAAGGAGAAAGCAGTGGGAAAAGGGGCTTAAACTAAGCGTTAGAGAGCTTGGGAAAATAGCTCAAAAACAACAAACAACACCCTAACCCTAATGACCCTGCCCCTAAGGGCCCTAACTCTAAACCCTAACCCTAGCACTAACACTAATGCCTGTCCTAACTGCAGCCTTAACCCTAATCCCTAACCCCAAATCTCAGTTCTAACCCAGACACTAACCCAACCTCAACCCCTCACCCCTTAAACCTAACTCTAACCCCCACCTGGCTCCAGTTAAGCCTTTCCTATCTTGTCAGCTGTGTCAAGGCTCAAACAAAAACCAAGCTTTCAATACAGCATTGCAGTCATGATAAACCTGAGCTATTCAATGCTCTTAATGATGGTAGAAAGTGTACAGTAACAAACTGCTCTGTCGGCAGAATTCACGAAGCTTGGTTTCCACTAGGTTTTTAGCTATTATTCAACAATTGTAACCCATGAACTCCTTTGTTCCCTTGTTTCCATAGTGACTGAAATTGATTGGGTACCTATAGGATAATAAATATCACCTAACAAGCAAAGGTCATTAATTAAATATTAATAGATAGGTAGATAAACAAATCAAACTCCACAATCCTTCAGTAAGTGGAAAATGCTGTATAGAAGTGCTCCTTGTGATACTGTCTGCTTAGGAAAGATATTTCTTACTCCTGTATCTTTATTTCTAACTACTGCCTCCATTCCCCTGGTAACAAAGGATCACGTCCTGTTCCTGCTCCTATCCCAGACCTCAGTGGGGCTGCATAATTATTTTTTTAATGGAAGCATAATTGCCACACACAGCTGAGAAAGTACAGAACAAAGTCAAGAGATGGAGGATGCCATGTCCTCTTTGCCAAGGCCATGGTGCTATCTCTCAGCTTCTGCTTCTCTGAAGGCATCCGAGGACACACTCCTTGCTGCAGCAGAGTTCCTTAGCTGGAAGCAGTTCAAATATCTCGCCCAGGCACAGCAGACGTGGAGGACTGGAGAGCGCTTGGTGAGGACAACGTCCAACGCCCAGAGCCCAGCCTGGATTAGGGCTTTCCCCCCTCTTTGTGGTGAGGGGCTCTGCAGATGGGTCTGGCCTGGCTTGCTCCAACCTGCAGCCCAGAGCCAGGAGCTGCACCCTCCTTCCCTGCTCTCGAGCACATTGCTCCTGAGGGCTTTTCTCCAGGCCCAAGTCTCCTCCCAGCGTCGGGCATTGAAGGAGGTGCTGTCCTATCCCAGCTCTGGGAGTTCCTGCTGGTGCTGGATGTTGACAGGACACTGTTCATAAATCCATAACCATGTGAATTTATAAATGATAAGACAGTCACTGGATAATTTACAAATGACTCTGAAAATGAGTTCCCTGCAGGGATGCTTCCCGCTCAAATATACTCATGGTTTTTTAAAACATCTTTTAGCTGACAATTGGCAGTTTCCTCACCCCTTTGGCTCTGAAGCTGCTGTGAGTGTTTGACAAGGGTCCCTCTCAGAGAGGTTCTGGAGCAGTGAGCTGATCTCGAGTGAGTGTGGTCATTTCAGTCTCTTCTCATTGCCCTCACAGCACCGTTACACTGTCCCGGGTTTGGCCTTTGTTGCGAACAGTACAAATCAACTCAGACTGAAATTGCTGAAAGACACAGCACAGACTTCCAGAGCACAGCAGAGGTTCTCTGTGGCTGAGTTTGGATTTTAGAGCTTGAATAGGTGTTTCATTTTCCCTGAACAGACTGATGAGTCCTCTGCACCGATTGCTCTGGCCCAGGTTATTAAGGTGTGTGTGTATATATATATATATATATATATATATATATATATATATACATATATATATTGTTGTTAAAGGCTTTAAAGAAAGGATTTCTTTTGTCGTTTTAGATTTGCCCTTGTGATGTGTTGCTGGGAAACTGCTGTAATGTGAAAAAAAATTAAATTTTTAAGGTTTTTCAAAATAGTTAAGGTATTTATTTTATTTATTTTAAGGTCTCATCCGTGCCTCCTGTTGCCAGCTCTGTTCCACCCTCTCACCTGCTTGTAATGTGCAGGAAAGCAACTGGCGCACAGGTAAATTTAGCAATAAAATCCCTTTCCCTCTCAGCTCCCACAGAGAAGGGCGTAAAAGATTTATTTAAAAAACAACTTCCCTCTGCAGGGCAGCATAAACTTTCAGAATATATTTGTTTCAAAAACCCACAGTCTGAGCTCTTGCTTGCCTGGTTCCTCCCTGTGTCTGGGTGTTTGTAGCTACTGAGTTGTGTGTTGTGGGCTCTCCCCTCTCATGATGACGGGTTTATGTGTTCCACCAGTCAGGCCTGGGAGAGGGGGGTGGGAAAGGCTGCAAAGCCTTGGTGCTTGATGGATACTCTGGGGATGCGGAGAGTGGGGTGCAGGGTCTTGAAGACCAATCACACACAGGCAACTGGCCCTAGACTTTGTGATGTCATTTTCTGTGATGCCATTCTCTGTGATGTCATCCTCTGTGATGCTGACCTGTGTCCTAGGAGACCACTCTGCTCTGCAGGGTCAAGCACTCTCTGGCCTCACTCTCCAGTGGAGTCTGGAGGTGGCAGGTGGTCTCTCTGCAGGGAGCTGCCTGTGCCTTTGTCTGGAGTAGGAAACAAAGCAGCTGCCTTTCACCCATCGCAGCACCCAGTGCCGGTTCCGGCGGACAGGTAGGTGAGGTCTGACCCAGGGTAGGTCAGGTCAGTCCGTGTCTGCTTCTGTGCAGTCATTGCTGGAGTTTAAACTCTGTGTTAGGGCCTACAGTTCTTTAGGGGTCTCTCAGCTCCCATCCTTGTGCCTCCTATGAGGCAGAGCCTGTGCTCCTGATTTTCCACATGGGAGATATTCCAGGTGGTCCCGTTTTGCTTTACCTGAGGCAGCCTTGCCCCAAGCTCCTTCACCCTGACTGTATTTGTTTGCCGAGTGCTGCATCACTGACTGCATGGCTTGGAGGGAGCCATCCTGGCTTGGCTGCTGAATTTCCATTCCAGATTGGCTTCCTGCTCGTTTGCTCTGTGGTCTTTCGGGATGGTTTTCTGTTCCAGTGTGGCTTTCCACTGCTTTTGGGCTTTGGCAGCGTAAGCAATCCATGCGGGAGGCAGAGAAGGCAGGGACCGAGTGCACGGTCAGGTCTGTCCCTGCAGAGCCAGGGGGCTCAGCCACTTGGGGGTTGACCTGGTCGCTCTTCTGGTGGAGCCCTGAAACAATCTGTTCCCAGAAAAGACCTTCCTGGGTGTAGGGAAGCCAGAACATCTGGAGTGAGTGCTCGCCGACCTCTCCTCTTGGGCACTGGGAAGGAATTGTCTGGCTGCTCTGGGAACTGCGTGTTGTTAACGTGCCTGACTTTAGAAGGATGTGTCCACTGAGGGTTGTTTTTCCAGGCCAGAGGCACAGAGTGGCTTCAAACTGCTCTAGCACCCTGAGAGGAACAAGGAGATTAAGCTGACTGTCCTTGGCTGGCTGTTTGTATGATCTGAAGGAAAAAAGGAAGTGTGTGCATTCATTCCTGTCCGCATCTCCCCAATCTTTGCCAGGAGTCTTCCATAGACTTCCATAGACTTCCACACACACAAAAAGTGTGTGCATTCCTTCTTTGTCACTCTTTGCCAGGAGTCTTCCATAAATCCGCTCAGAATAACAGCTGGGAGACAGGAACAACCCTGCTCTCCCCTTGCTGTCTCAATCCCATCCTGACCTGTTACGGGGACTCTTTAATAAGCTGGAAAACTCTCCTGTTCCAGCTGCTACTCTCCAGCCATGACTTGTTCTCAGGTGGGACATTTAGACTGGGATCCAGCCATGCCAGAACGCAGTGGCAGTGGCTGGTGGTGCCAGGAGAGCACCTTCAATGTGTGAGCTCTGCCCTGCTCAGCTCTGGGTTTGGTGGAGGCTGCGCGTGGCCCTGGGGCACCCATCGCTCCACGCTGGCTCTGCCTGGTACAAGTTGAGCGTCTCTGGTTTAGAAGTGCTTGGTCTGCGGGGCCTGGGGACAGGGCTGTCCCTCCGTGGGGCTCCCTGCTGCCTTCTGCCTGCACCGCAGGGCTGCGTGAGGCAACTGTTGGTGCAGTTGGGGCAACTGAACCGGGCAGGGGATAAGAACAGGGCTGTCTGCCTCACCAGAAGCTGCTGGGAGTGCAGTGATGCGAGCTGCGTTGGTGTGAGTTTGTGGTGTGGCTCTGAGACAGCTCTTGGGGTGGTTCTGCACGGATTCCAGCAACGCGAGCGGGCATTGGGGGAACACTCACCGCAAGAAGGGGAAGTTGTTTCAAGCATTAAGGCGAGAGTGATGAGTCCCCTGGTGAGCAGTGTCCAGGGATCCCTGGTCTCAGGTGAGACTCTTGTGGTGTACTCTGCTGGTGGAGCAGAGATGGCAATTTGCAGAGTGGATGAAAAACCAGCCTGTTGGTGCTACCAGAAATACCTGAAAGCCTTTCTGGAACTTTAGCCTTCCTGTTACCTTTTCTGTGACCGTTTGACCATGGTTTCTGTTTCTCCTTCTAGGGATCGGCTGAGAATGTGTCAAAAGCTTTTCTGCACTCATGACACTTTCCTCTGTGCTGCACCTGCAGCAGTTGGACTTCTTCGCTGCTTACAGATGTGGTATCTCAGAAAGAAGGAAGGAAGCAGTGGTGATAAAGGAGCAGTAGGTTGTATCAGAGAGCAACAGCAAGGAGGATCAGATGCTCCAGAAATACCCCAAGAGAAGGGGACAAGGAAGGAGCTGGAAGTATTGGAGAAGGAGCTGACGGAGAAAGTGTCACACTTGGCCCAGCAAGAGGAGCTGCTCCAAGGAGGTTGGCAGGATCTCAAACAGCACCGAGAGGAGCTGCAGCTGAAGGAAGTCTCCTTCCTGAAGCAGCTGGAAAGGGAAAATGAGCAGTTGCAGCAGGACAAGGAGATCTTCCATACTGCCCAGAACCAGCTGGAAAAGGAAAAGGTACAGTTCCAGCAGGACATGGAGAAATTTTGTAATGCCCGGACGCACCTCAAGAGGGAGATTGTGCAGTTCCAGCTCAGACAGAAGACCCTTCTTAAGGCCGAGAAGCAGCTGGAAAGGGAGAAGGTGAAGTTCCAGCAGGACATTGAGAACGTTCATAATGCCCAGGAGCAGCTGAAGAGGGAGAAAGCAAAGTTTGAGGAAGACATGAAGAACCTTTGCAATGCCCAGGAGCAGCTGCAAAGCAGGAAGGTTCAGTTCAAGCAGGACATGGAAAACATTCATAATGCCCATGACCAACTGGAGAGGGAGAAGGCGCAGTTCCAGCTCAACCTGGACACCCTTCACAAGGACCGAGAGCAGCTGGAAAGAGAGAAAGTGCAATTCCAGCGTGGTATGGAGAACGTTCGTACGACCCAGGAGCAGCTGGAGAGGGAGAAGGAGCAGTACCAGCTCAACCTGGACACCCTTCATAAATCTCAGGAGCAGCTGGAAAGAGAGAAGCTGCAATTCCAGCAGGGCATGGAGAGCTTCCGTATAACCCAGGAAGAGATGGAAAGGGAGAAGGTGCAGATCCAGCAGGACTTGGAGAACGCTCGAAATGCCCAGGAGCAGCTGAAGAGGGAGAAAGCAAAGTTTGAGGAAGACATAAAGAAACTTTGCAATGCCCAGGAGAAGCTGCAAAGCAGGAAGGTTCAGATCAAGAAGTACATGAAATACATTCGTAATGCCCAGGACCAGCTGGAGAGGGAGAAGGCACAGTTCCAGCTCGACCTGGACACCCTTCACAAGGACCGAGAGCAGCTGGAAAGAGAGAAAGCGCAATTCCAGCAGAGCATGGAGAATGCTTGTACGGCCCATGAGCAGCTGAAGAAGGAGAAGGAGCAGCACCAGCTCAACCTGGACACCCTTCATAAGGCTCAGGAGCAGCTGGAAAGAGAGAAGCTGCAGATCCAGGAGGACACTGAGAATGTTCGTAGTGCCCAGGACCAACTGGAGAGGGAGAAGGCACAGTTCCAGCTCGACCTGGAGACCCTTCATAAGGCCCAGGAGCAGCTGGAGAGGGAGAAGGCACAGTTCCAGCGGGACGTGGAGCGCTCAGCTGAATCACGCCAGGAGCCTGACCGTATCCAGGTAAATACTGCCAAGGGCTGGGCTGCTGGGGAAGCTGTGCCCTCAGGGAACTCCTGGGCCCTCCTGGGCCAGCTGCACGCCAGCTGCGATTGACTGGCGCCAGGCGGGCCCCAGACAGGCTGGGACTGGTGTTTCCTTGTGTGGGATGTTTGGGGCTGCATTTGAGGCAGCTCCAGAGCTGCCAAGGCATTGCCAGTGCCCAGGGCTGGCAGGAGGGGGTCCCAACAGCCTGAGCTCGGCCCGCTGCTGTGTGCCATGTGCTGGCAGAGAGCAGAGCAGAGGGGGCTGGCTTGAATGAAGATGCCTTGGGCAATGCCAGGAGGTCAAGGCTGCCTTTGATGCTGCCCTTCACACAGTCAGGTTTAAGCACTGGGGAGTGGTTGTGCAGATGAGATGTCCTTCTTGGAAACAGACGGACCTTTTGGGATACCAGCACCTCCAGCTGTCACAAAAGTCATTTGTGAGGCTGATGATGGCAGGTCAAGGATGTTTGCACACTGACATCCATCTCCAAAAGCATTCTTGAGATCTGCCAAAGAGAAGGTTGTTGTCCACAACCAGAAAGAACAGATCCCACCCCTGCTCAGTGCATTTTTCAGCAAGCAGGCCTTTGTTTTCCCACACCTGTGCGCACTCTGGGTGAGGAGAGCAAGTGTCCCTTGGCATAGTGTGGGCTGAGTGGGATCCTCAGGCCTGTAGTTGATGGTTGGTTTGTTTCTACCTTGCTCATTCCGAGCAAAGTTGCAGCAGCATCAAGCAGACACTGCCATGGGAGGGGCATGGATTCTGTGGTAGGGGCAGAGTGGGGAAACAACTGCGAGGCCCTGAGATGAGCACAAGGAGGTCCATTTTGGGACAGGGATCTTCCTGACATTGCAGAGCTGTTAATAGAGGGCTGGGTGAGGTGTTGCTGGGCTGTTGTTCTGATCTTCCCTTTGAATGTTCTGGCTCAGTTACATCCTGAGACAGCCAGTAGGAAAAAAACAATATCAAGAACAATGTGTTTGCTTTCACCTTTTGCTCGGGAAGGGTTCCTTTGGCACACGCCGCTGCAGTGCTGGGTGCTGGCATTCTCCTGGCAGAGGAGATTGCTTCTCCTGGCCCTTCTGCCACCATCCCCCTGCATGAACGATGCGTGGTGAGCCTTGGCCTTGAGATCTCAGAGCATATTTTCCCTTAGCTTGCAGGAGCAGAAACAGCTGTAACAACAGAGGACAAGCAGGATGATTTCACCCAGGAGGTGGCTGAGGAGCTCCAGGCCACAGTGTCTGAAGATGGAGAACGCTCCTATGATGTGAGCACCCACTGCCCAACGTGTGAGGCACTGCAGGTGGAGCTCGTAAAGCTGAAATGTGCAAACACCCACCTGGCTGAAGAAAACGCTCACCTCCAAAGGCAGATCAGTTTGATAGGACAGGTGGAAGCTGGAATCCCTCACCTGAGATGGTAAGTCAGGCAGGTGTCCGGGCACAGAGATTCAGCCACCTGAAATGAACAGCTATCTTCAAACGCAGCTGGGACAGTAAGAGGGCAACATAGCAGAAATAAGAGAAAATGTAGAAATACTTAAACAGTTGATGAGTCTTGTAGCTGTGAATGAAGACAGTTCATAGGTTGGAGACCTGAGTGACATCACAAGAGTATTCATCCCCTGGGACCTGGCGGAAGAAGTTTCCATCAATGACTTTGGAGGCCAAGCGGAGACCATCAACTGGGAGTAGGACACAGATTATCCCTGTCCTGCTTCAATTTATCTTCTTATTAAACCTTTTCTTCATGTTCTCTCTGCATAATCTCACTCTGTGCTGTGTGAACTGGAAGGACTATGAGCCAGCTACTGGGGGGCTGGCGTGGGTGGGTGGGGTGCACCCATGGAGTCAAGCAGAGTGTGTGGGTGCCCCTGGCTTGGGCCGGTACAGCACAGGAGGGATCAGTGACCGTTGTGCCTGTGAGCAGCCAGAGTGTTTTGTGTGCTGCACTGGTGACCTCCTGGCTCTGGTGCCCCACGGGAGGAGGGGACGGGGCTGTCTCTGTGTTTTATCTGAGTCTTGCACATGGGCCTTGCCCTGGGCTTTCAGAAGATCTACCGCTCTCCTCTCTGCCACTGATGCCTGTGAGCAAACGCAGCCCAGGGGCCTCATTACCTCCTTATTCCCCCCTCGAACCCTGAGACGTGTCGTACCCTAGTTCTGCCCTTGGCACTGCACATCCCCACATCCCACTGCCACAGGAAGAGCCCTGAGCAAGGTGTGAAGGGACAGGATCTCCCTTCTCAGGGGCTGGGCCCTTTAGCCCATGTAACACATGAAGTTTGCTCAGCATCAAAGCCACCTTTGCTGACTTCTCATCACTGTCTCCAACTTTCTGCTCTGATATCCCCTGTGGAAGCTCTGTCAGTGATGTCCCTCGGAGGGGCCCTTTAACGCTTCAGAAAACTTTAGAGTTTGTCTCTGACTTTGAATTCTTGAGAGGCTTCTTGAACTTCTCAGTGCCTGATGTTGAAGGAGAAAATCCCTCTGGAGGGGTCATTAAATGTCTTAGGCTGCTCCTCTGCTGCCGAGCTAGGCTGGGCTCCCGGGACAGAGGGAGCTCAGGGAAAGTGAGCAACACTTCAAGGAGACAGCTACGCCCAGGAGCAGCCCCTCTGCAAAGCCCAGCAGGGCTGAGGGTGCTGCCTTTAGGTGCCTGCAGGAGCAGGCAGAGAGAGCTTTATGCAGTTCAGGGTGGGAGGTTGCTGAGAGCCCTCGAGTGGAGAAACCATCACCATCCAAGTCATGGCAGTCTGGGGAAGTCCCTGGTGACTGGAAGAAGGGCACTGTGAGCCCAATTTAAAAACGGTGGAAAGGAGGCCCCTGGGAACAACAGACCTGTCAGCCTCACCTCTTTGCCTGGGAAGATGGTGGGATAGATCCTCCTAGAAGCTATCCTAAAGCACATTGGGAAGGGGAGAAGATTCAAAACAGCCAACAAGATTCTGCAAGGGCAAGTCCTGCCTGACCAACCCAGTGGATTTCTGTGATCAAATGACTGCATCAGTGGACACAGGAAAAGCAACGGATGTCAGCTGCCTGGACTTCTGTGAAGTCTTTGAGACAGTGCCCCACAACATCCTTCTCTCTAAATGACACCAAGCTGACCGGGACAGTGGTCACACCAGGACGAGGGATGTCATCCAGAGGGAGCTGGACAAGTGGGACTGTGTGAATCTCATGAAGTTCATCAAAGCCAAGTGCAAGGCACTACACCTGGGTCAGGACAACCCTTGGTATCAATTCAGGATGGGGGATGATGCAATTCAGAGCAGCCGTGCAGAGAAGGTCTTGGTTGTGCCGGTTAATGAGATGACCTGCACGAGCCGGCAATGTGTGCTGGCAGCCCAGAAGGCCAACCGTGTCCTGGGCAGCATCGAAAGCAGCATTGTCAGCAGGGCCAGGAAGGGGATTCTCTGCCTTTACTTAGCTCTGGTGACACCCACCTGGAGCACTGTATCGAGTTCTGGACTTCCCAACATAAGAAGCATATGGAATTGTAGTTTTGGAAGTCAGACAGAATGGCCCTCTGACAGCAGGGGGTTTGTAACATGGGGTTTTCATTCTGTTTTTCCAGACCCTGTTCAGAGAGAAATGATAAAGCCTTGTGTGATGACGAGAGGAAAAGGCCTCAAGTTGCTCCAGGGGAGGCTTAGGTTGGATATTAGGACAAATTTCTTTTCCAAAAGGGTTGTCAGCCACTGGCAGAGGCTGCACAGGGAGGGGGCTTGAGTCCCCATCCTTGAAGGTTTTTTTGAAGACGGGCACTTGTGGCACTTGGAAACATGGTTTAGCAGTGGACTTGGCAGTGTCACGTTTATGATTGGACTTGATCTTAAAGGTCTTTTCCAACATAAAGTATTCTGTGACATGTGCTGACCAGACGTGCTTTGCGCTCTCATCACCTCTGTTTGCAGCTTTTCTCTGTCTAAAGGGCAACATCAGACAGAGGTGGCTCCAAAGCTCCAATTGGCAGAGATTTGGCTGTTGTGAAGCTCATAACAACATTAAAATTAGTTCTTGGAAAGTAATAGTATATGCATGAGATTTTTCAGAAAATTTATACATTTGCCTGTAAGTGGGAAATATCTTGTCCCCACACGGTTGGTGGAAATCATTCCCTCCTGCATCCAGTGCTGAAACAAAGGAAGCTGCTTTCTCAAATTCCAAAACGAGCTCTAGAGAGTTTATTTGCCGGCATTTTTGATGTCACTCTGATTGGGCTGGGGGTGCAGGTTCACCAAGGAGACTAGAACCCCAAGCACCAGGCTCAGAGCAATCAGATCCCATGGTCCTGAGTGGAACCAGACTGTCCCTGCTATCTCAGTGGGGGTTCCTGCAGGGTTCCAGGCTGATCTCTGCAATATCCATGCGGCAGCCGGGAGCTGATCTGCACTGGGATGGCTGAGTGAAACAGGGTCTCTGTCAGGGCTACAGGAAGTGGTGAAGGGGCTGGAGAACAACTCTCACCAGAGGTGGCTGAAGGACCTGGGGCAGTTTAGCCTGGAGAAGAAAAGGCTGAGGGGAGACCTCATCTCTGTCTACAATTCCCTGAATTCCACAGTACTCAAGGTGCAGCCTCACCCTGCACTCCCTGATCAAGAGCCCCTCCCCAGCTTTCCTGGGGCCCCTCTCAGTCCCGGGAGGCTTCTCTAAGGTCTCCCAGAAGCTTCTCTTCTCCAGGCTGAACAACCACAAACCTCCCAGCCTGGTCTCGAACAGGAGGTTCTCCAGCTCTCAGATCATCTCTGTTTCCTCCTCTGGACTCGCTCCAGCAGATCCCTGTCCTTCCTGTACTCAGGACTCCAGAACTGGACACAGGGCTCCAGCTGGGGTCTCCCCAGAGTGGAGAAGAGTGGCAGAATCCCCTCCGTCGCCCTGCTGGTCCCTCTGCTTTGGATACAGCCCAGGACAAGGTGTGGTAAAGCTGCATTAACACTGTTAAAAGCTATTTCTAAAGCCATATCAATAGATTAAGCATTATTTTTAGTTAAGACCAAAGAGAAGAGAGCGTACAGCTCTGACGGCTCTACCTGATTTCACTATGGCAACAGCAGAAGACTGGTAAATTCAGGCAGGTGTCCGGGCCGAGAGATTCTGCCATCTGAAATGAACAGCCATCCTCAAACCCAGCTGGGACAGGAAGAGGGCGACATGGAAGAAATAAGAGCAAATGTAGAAAGGCCTAAACAGTTGATGAGTTTTGTAGCTGTGAATGAAGACAGTTCACAGGATGGAGATCTGAGCGACGTCACAAGAGCATTCTTCCCCTCCAATCTGGTGGAAGAAGTTTACACCAATGACTTTGGCGGCCCTGCGGAGACCATCGACTGGGAGTAGGGCACAGATTATCCCTGTCCTGTTTCCCTTTTGTCTTCTTATTAAACACTTTCTTTGTGTTCTCTCTGTGTAACCTCACTCTGTGCTATGTGAACTGGAAGGACTATTAGCCATCTAAGGGGGGCTGGCGTGGGTGGGCTGGGTGCACCCATGGAGTCAAACAGAGTGTGTGGGTGCCCCTGGCTTGGGGTGCCAGGTACAGTTGTGGGTCCCAGTGCAGCTCCTGTGGTGAGTGGGGGTCTGTGTGTCCTGACAACCACCTGCTGGGGGCACCAGCAGGAGTTAGGCGCTGTGAGAGGCTCTGTGAGTGTCTGCACCTCCCCCAGACCTGGTGTGCATGGGCTGTGCCTGTGTCTTCACCAGCAAACCTCACGCTGGACCAGCTGGGGGCCTGGGTCCTGGAGGGTCTGAGGTGGGCAGAGGGTCCGCGCTGTCCCCTGGGGAGATGTGAAGGGTGGGGTTCCTGCAGGAGAGACGTGTGAGGGCTGTTTGTTTGCAGGGAGCACTGGGATGGAGCAGCCAGCCTACAGCTTGCCGTGCTGCTCTTCCAGCAGATGTCAGGGTGGTTGAAGTTCCCCAGTAGTACAAGAGCTCACGAGCATGAAGCCCAAGGTGCGTGCGCTCGTGCAGAGGCACCTGAGCTTGGCAGTTGGTCATAAAACCTTCTTAATGGATCACCCCTTATTTCCCTTAAGGTTTTTGATGGACGTTTTCCTGTTGATTCCTGCTGTCTCAGGAACCCTCAGCTCATCATCACAAGATTCCAACTGTGCTGCAGCGACCCCAGCACACTGAAGAAGAACAGGTGAAGGGCCCATAGTAGCACCCCATGATTCTAACCGTAATGTGTCAACATGCAGCTTCTCAAAACCAAGCCTGATATTATGCCCCTTCACATCTAGTTTAATCCCTCTCAATGAGACCTGCGAGGTCCTGAGCAAAGACCCTCCTACCTCTGTGGGAAAGGTGGCTCCCATTTGATACCTGTCAGCCTGGTGCTGTGTAGGCCATTTCATCATCAACAAAGCCAAAGCTGTTGCAGTGACACCAGCCACAGAGTCGTGTGTTAACAGACTGGGCCTGTCCGTTCCTCCCAATGTCACTGCCCACAACTGGAAGGAGGGAGGAAAAATTCCCCTGGGCTCCAGATTCCTTTACTAGCTGTGCCAAGGCCCTGAAGTTTCTTTTGATTGCCCTTGGACTGTGTTCTGCAGCTTTGACTCCTCCAACACGGAAGAGGAGCAATGAATAGCAGCCACTGGGCCTTAGCAAACTGGAGTTTCTTAGGGACACCCCTGACCCGGTCTCCTGGGGGGCAGCAGACTTCCTTAGGAGCAGGGTCTGCTCAAGACATTGGCCCCTCTCTTCCCTCAGCACGGAGTGTCCTACCACTATGACCTGCCTTTTCTGTCTTGGGGCAGTTGTAGTCATCTGGGAACGGTGTCGGTTTGGTTTTGGCCCCTCCTCTGGTGAAGATGGACCAATACTCACATTGTCCAGTACTCACATTGACTGATCAGTCCCTCACAGCAACAGCCTTGTATCTATTGGGCACTGGCACCTGGGCAGGTGTGCACAAGGAGGGGGTTCGCTTGCCACCCCGGTTGTGGACGGGCTTCCACTCACTTCTCTCCTTTTAGTCCCTGCCTACTTCCTGATGGGGAGAGGATACCAAATCCCTATGATCAGGAGCTTTTTCAGGTGCTTGTTTCTCTTCATATTTCAGAGAGGTCAGGCTGTGGTCCCACCAGTCTATTTCTTCCTCGGACTCCCTGATGATCCTCAGCCCATCTACTTCTCCTTGCAGCTCTGCCACCAGCCTCAGGAGATGGTCTACCTGGTCACACCTGACGCAGCTGTTGCCTCTGCAGCCCTCTGTTTCCAGAGCAAGCTGCTGGCCCTCCCTGAGCCAGAGACCTGGCTGGCTGCGTGTTTTCCTGGGAGCTCGCTGTGGGCTGACGCTTCGCTTCTGTCAGGTGCAGAGGATGCAACGTCTCCCCGGGTGGATGTTATGACTGGGCTCCCACACACCACCTTCTGAGTTTGGAGAGACACTGTGTCTCCCCTGCGCCCCACTCTCCACCCAGTCTTTTCCAACTGCCTCGACACTCCCTCCTGATGAGCCACCCACCTGATTCCCCACTCCTGTTCCCAGCGCTCCAGTCGCTGGTGTTCCTTAGGGGTCATTTATATCTCCCACACATGCAGCCAGGAATGACTCCCTAAGAAAAAAATTCAGACAAAATAATCCTAAATCTGCCAAAACCACACCAAAGAAGCAAAAATAGCACCATAACTCCCTACCCTAACCCTAACGACCCTAACCTTAATATCACCCTAACACTAACGATCCTAACCCGTAGTGGTTTGGCTTCAGATCTTCCTTAAAAATGGCCTTTACAGGCCTTCCTTAACAAGGGAGGTCAGGATCCACGGGAGTATTCCATATCTTCCTTGAACGTAACACGACATATAAATAAGGTGTAGATAAGGGATACACTTTTCTTCGGGCAAGGCTGGGGAGCAGGAGGTCCCTGCGTTGGTCCTGTCTGCTGCTGAGGCCTGCGGAAAATGTTTTAACGGGTCGGATTTGGCAGTCTGGCTCTCCTCGGGGAGGTGGTGAGATTTCACTGGTCCTATCCTTTGTTAAAGTTACTGGGTGTTGTGGGTGTGCATGCCTGCTTTGCTTTCATTCCTTTTTATCCCTTTCCCATTTCCCTTCCCCTCTTCCTTTTTCTTTGATATCCTTGCTATATGTAGTTGTTTATATTTAGAAAATACATATATTTAGAGTGATTTTGATTTGTCTAGTATTTTTCTTTAAAAAGGAGAAAGCAGTGGGAAAAGGGGCTTAAACTAAGCGTTAGAGAGCTTGGGAAAATAGCTCAAAAACAACAAACAACACCCTAACCCTAATGACCCTGCCCCTAAGGGCCCTAACTCTAAACCCTAACCCTAGCACTAACACTAATGCCTGTCCTAACTGCAGCCTTAACCCTAATCCCTAACCCCAAATCTCAGTTCTAACCCAGACACTAACCCAACCTCAACCCCTCACCCCTTAAACCTAACTCTAACCCCCACCTGGCTCCAGTTAAGCCTTTCCTATCTTGTCAGCTGTGTCAAGGCTCAAACAAAAACCAAGCTTTCAATACAGCATTGCAGTCATGATAAACCTGAGCTATTCAATGCTCTTAATGATGGTAGAAAGTGTACAGTAACAAACTGCTCTGTCGGCAGAATTCACGAAGCTTGGTTTCCACTAGGTTTTTAGCTATTATTCAACAATAGTAACCCATGAACTCCTTTGTTCCCTTGTTTCCATAGTGACTGAAATTGATTGGGTACCTATAGGATAATAAATATCACCTAACAAGCAAAGGTCATTAATTAAATATTAATAGATAGGTAGATAAACAAATCAAACTCCACAATCCTTCAGTAAGTGGAAAATGCTGTATAGAAGTGCTCCTTGTGATACTGTCTGCTTAGGAAAGATATTTCTTACTCCTGTATCTTTATTTCTAACTACTGCCTCCATTCCCCTGGTAACAAAGGATCACGTCCTGTTCCTGCTCCTATCCCAGACCTCAGTGGGGCTGCATAATTATTTTTTTAATGGAAGCATAATTGCCACACACAGCTGAGAAAGTACAGAACAAAGTCAAGAGATGGAGGATGCCAGGTCCTCTTTGCCAAGGCCATGGTGCTATCTCTCAGCTTCTGCTTCTCTGAAGGCATCCGAGGACACACTCCTTGCTGCAGCAGAGTTCCTTAGCTGGAAGCAGTTCAAATATCTCGCCCAGGCACAGCAGACGTGGAGGACTGGAGAGCGCTTGGTGAGGACAACGTCCAACGCCCAGAGCCCAGCCTGGATTAGGGCTTTCCCCCCTCTTTGTGGTGAGGGGCTCTGCAGATGGGTCTGGCCTGGCTTGCTCCAACCTGCAGCCCAGAGCCAGGAGCTGCACCCTCCTTCCCTGCTCTCGAGCACATTGCTCCTGAGGGCTTTTCTCCAGGCCCAAGTCTCCTCCCAGCGCCGGGCATTGAAGGAGGTGCTGTCCTATCCCAGCTCTGGGAGTTCCTGCTGGTGCTGGATGTTGACAGGACACTGTTCATAAATCCATAACCATGTGAATTTATAAATGATAAGACAGTCACTGGATAATTTACAAATGACTCTGAAAATGAGTTCCCTGCAGGGATGCTTCCCGCTCAAATATACTCATGGTTTTTTAAAACATCTTTTAGCTGACAATTGGCAGTTTCCTCACCCCTTTGGCTCTGAAGCTGCTGTGAGTGTTTGACAAGGGTCCCTCTCAGAGAGGTTCTGGAGCAGTGAGCTGATCTCGAGTGAGTGTGGTCATTTCAGTCTCTTCTCATTGCCCTCACAGCACCGTTACCCTGTCCCGGGTTTGGCCTTTGTTGCGAACAGTACAAATCAACTCAGACTGAAATTGCTGAAAGACACAGCACAGACTTCCAGAGCACAGCAGAGGTTCTCTGCGGCTGAGTTTGGATTTTAGAGCTTGAATAGGTGTTTCATTTTCCCTGAACAGACTGATGAGTCCTCTGCACCGATTGCTCTGGCCCAGGTTATTAAGGTGTGTGTGTATATATATATATATATATATATATATATATATATATATATATTGTTGTTAAAGGCTTTAAAGAAAGGATTTCTTTTGTCGTTTTAGATTTGCCCTTGTGATGTGTTGCTGGGAAACTGCTGTAATGTGAAAAAAAATTAAATTTTTAAGGTTTTTCAAAATAGTTAAGGTATTTATTTTATTTATTTTAAGGTCTCATCCGTGCCTCCTGTTGCCAGCTCTGTTCCACCCTCTCACCTGCTTGTAATGTGCAGGAAAGCAACTGGCGCACAGGTAAATTTAGCAATAAAATCCCTTTCCTTCTCAGCTCCCACAGAGAAGGGCGTAAAAGATTTATTTAAAAAACAACTTCCCTCTGCAGGGCAGCATAAACTTTCAGAATATATTTGTTTCAAAAACCCACAGTCTGAGCTCTTGCTTGCCTGGTTCCTCCCTGTGTCTGGGTGTTTGTAGCTACTGAGTCGTGTGTTGTGGGCTCTCCCCTCTCATGATGACGGGTTTATGTGTTCCACCAGTCAGGCCTGGGAGAGGGGGGTGGGAAAGGCTGCAAAGCCTTGGTGCTTGATGGATACTCTGGGGATGTGGAGAGTGGGGTGCAGGGTCTTGAAGACCAATCACACACAGGCAACTGGCCCTAGACTTTGTGATGTCATTTTCTGTGATGCCATTCTCTGTGATGTCATCCTCTGTGATGCTGACCTGTGTCCTAGGAGACCACTCTGCTCTGCAGGGTCAAGCACTCTCTGGCCTCACTCTCCAGTGGGGTCTGGAGGTGGCAGGTGGTCTCTCTGCAGGGAGCTGCCTGTGCCTTTGTCTGGAGTAGGAAACAAAGCAGCTGCCTTTCACCCATCGCAGCACCCAGTGCCGGTTCCGGCGGACAGGTAGGTGAGGTCTGACCCAGGGTAGGTCAGGTCTGTCCGTGTCTGCTTCTGTGCAGTCATTGCTGGAGTTTAAACTCTGTGTTAGGGCCTACAGTTCTTTAGGGGTCTCTCAGCTCCCATCCTTGTGCCTCCTATGAGGCAGAGCCTGTGCTCCTGATTTTCCACATGGGAGATATTCCAGGTGGTCCCGTTTTGCTTTACCTGAGGCAGCCTTGCCCCAAGCTCCTTCACCCTGACTGTATTTGTTTGCCGAGTGCTGCATCACTGACTGCATGGCTTGGAGGGAGCCATCCTGGCTTGGCTGCTGAATTTCCATTCCAGATTGGCTTCCTGCTCGTTTGCTCTGTGGTCTTTCGGGATGGTTTTCTGTTCCAGTGTGGCTTTCCACTGCTTTTGGGCTTTGGCAGCGTAAGCAATCCATGCGGGAGGCAGAGAAGGCAGGGACCGAGTGCACGGTCAGGTCTGTCCCTGCAGAGCCAGGGGGCTCAGCCACTTGGGGGTTGACCTGGTCGCTCTTCTGGTGGAGCCCTGAAACAATCCTTTCGCAGAAAAGACTTTCCTGGGTGTAGGGAAGCCAGAACATCTGGAGTGAGTGCTCGCCGACCTCTCCTCTTGGGCACTGGGAAGGAATTGTCTGGCTGCTCTGGGAACTGCGTGTTGTTAACGTGCCTGACTTTAGAAGGATGTGTCCACTGAGGGTTGGTTGTCCTGGCCAGAGGCACAGGGTGGCTTCAGACTGCTCTAGCACCCTGAGAGGAACAAGGAGATTAAGCTGACTGTCCTTGGCTGGCTGTTTGTATGATCTGAAGGAAAAAAGGAAGTGTGTGCATTCATTCCTGTCCGCATCTCCCCAATCTTTGCCAGGAGTTTCCACAGACTTCCATAGACTTCCACACACACGAAAAGTGTGTGCATTCCTTCTTTGTCACTCTTTGCCAGGAGTCTTCCATAAATCCGCTCAGAATACCAGCTGGGAGACAGGAACAACCCTGCTCTCCCCTTGCTGTCTCAATCCCATCCTGACCTGTTACGGGGACTCTTTAATAAGCTGGAAAACTCTCCTGTTCCAGCTGCCACTCTCCAGCCGTGACTTGTTCTCAGGTGGGACATTTAGACTGGGATCCAGCCATGCTAGAACGCAGTGGCAGTGGCTGGTGGTGCCAGGAGAGCACCTTCAATGTGTGAGCTCTGCCCTGCTCAGCTCTGGGTTTGGTGGAGGCTGCGCGTGGCCCTGGGGCACCCATCGCTCCACGCTGGCTCTGCCTGGTACAAGTTGAGCGTCTCTGGTTTAGAAGTGCTTGGTCTGCGGGGCCTGGGGACAGGGCTGTCCCTCCGTGGGGCTCCCTGCTGCCTTCTGCCTGCACCGCAGGGCTGCGTGAGGCAACTGTTGGTGCAGTTGGGGCAACTGAACCGGGCAGGGGATAAGAACAGGGCTGTCTGCCTCACCAGAAGCTGCTGGGAGTGCAGTGATGCGAGCTGCGTTGGTGTGAGTTTGTGGTGTGGCTCTGAGACAGCTCTTGGGGTGGTTCTGCACGGATTCCAGCAACGCGAGCGGGCATTGGGGGAACACTCACCGCAAGAAGGGGAAGTTGTTTCAAGCATTAAGGTGAGAGTGATGAGTCCCCTGGTGAGCAGTGTCCAGGGATCCCTTGTCTCAGGTGAGACTCTTGTGGTGTACTCTGCTGGTGGAGCAGAGATGGCAATTTGCAGAGTGGATGAAAAACCAGCCTGTTGGTGCTACCAGAAATACCTGAAAGCCTTTCTGGAACTTTAGCCTTCCTGTTACCTTTTCTGTGACCGTTTGACCATGGTTTCTGTTTCTTCTTCTAGGGATCGGCTGAGAATGTGTCAAAAGCTTTTCTGCACTCATGACACTTTCCTCTGTGCTGCACCTGCAGCAGTTGGACTTCTTCGCTGCTTACAGATGTGGTATCTCAGAAAGAAGGAAGGAAGCAGTGGTGATAAAGGAGCAGTAGGTTGTATCAGAGAGCAACAGCAAGGAGGATCAGATGCTCCAGAAATACCCCAAGAGAAGGGGACAAGGAAGGAGCTGGAAGTATTGGAGAAGGAGCTGACGGAGAAAGTGTCACACTTGGCCCAGCAAGAGGAGCTGCTCCAAGGAGGTTGGCAGGATCTCAAACAGCACCGAGAGGAGCTGCAGCTGAAGGAAGTCTCCTTCCTGAAGCAGCTGGAAAGGGAAAATGAGCAGTTGCAGCAGGACAAGGAGATCTTCCATACTGCCCAGAACCAGCTGGAAAAGGAAAAGGTACAGTTCCAGCAGGACATGGAGAAATTTTGTAATGCCCGGACGCACCTCAAGAGGGAGATTGTGCAGTTCCAGCTCAGACAGAAGACCCTTCTTAAGGCCGAGAAGCAGCTGGAAAGGGAGAAGGTGAAGTTCCAGCAGGACATTGAGAACGTTCATAATGCCCAGGAGCAGCTGAAGAGGGAGAAAGCAAAGTTTGAGGAAGACATGAAGAACCTTTGCAATGCCCAGGAGCAGCTGCAAAGCAGGAAGGTTCAGTTCAAGCAGGACATGGAAAACATTCATAATGCCCATGACCAACTGGAGAGGGAGAAGGCGCAGTTCCAGCTCAACCTGGACACCCTTCACAAGGACCGAGAGCAGCTGGAAAGAGAGAAAGTGCAATTCCAGCGTGGTATGGAGAACGTTCGTACGACCCAGGAGCAGCTGGAGAGGGAGAAGGAGCAGTACCAGCTCAACCTGGACACCCTTCATAAATCTCAGGAGCAGCTGGAAAGAGAGAAGCTGCAATTCCAGCAGGGCATGGAGAGCTTCCGTATAACCCAGGAAGAGATGGAAAGGGAGAAGGTGCAGATCCAGCAGGACTTGGAGAACGCTCGAAATGCCCAGGAGCAGCTGAAGAGGGAGAAAGCAAAGTTTGAGGAAGACATAAAGAAACTTTGCAATGCCCAGGAGAAGCTGCAAAGCAGGAAGGTTCAGATCAAGAAGTACATGAAATACATTCGTAATGCCCAGGACCAGCTGGAGAGGGAGAAGGCACAGTTCCAGCTCGACCTGGACACCCTTCACAAGGACCGAGAGCAGCTGGAAAGAGAGAAAGCGCAATTCCAGCAGAGCATGGAGAATGCTTGTACGGCCCATGAGCAGCTGAAGAAGGAGAAGGAGCAGCACCAGCTCAACCTGGACACCCTTCATAAGGCTCAGGAGCAGCTGGAAAGAGAGAAGCTGCAGATCCAGGAGGACACTGAGAATGTTCGTAGTGCCCAGGACCAACTGGAGAGGGAGAAGGCACAGTTCCAGCTCGACCTGGAGACCCTTCATAAGGCCCAGGAGCAGCTGGAGAGGGAGAAGGCACAGTTCCAGCGGGACGTGGAGCGCTCAGCTGAATCACGCCAGGAGCCTGACCGTATCCAGGTAAATACTGCCAAGGGCTGGGCTGCTGGGGAAGCTGTGTCCTCAGGGAACTCCTGGGCCCTCCTGGGCCAGCTGCACGCCAGCTGCGATTGACTGGCGCCAGGCGGGCCCCAGACAGGCTGGGACTGGTGTTTCTGACTCTTTCCTTGTGTGGGATGTTTGGGGCTGCATTTGAGGCAGCTCCAGAGCTGCCAAGGCATTGCCAGTGCCCAGGGCTGGCAGGAGGGGGTCCCAACAGCCTGAGCTCGGCCCGCTGCTGTGTGCCATGTGCTGGCAGAGAGCAGAGTAGAGGGGGCTGGCTTGAATGAAGATGCCTTGGGCAATGCCAGGAGGTCAAGGCTGCCTTTGATGCTGCCCTTCACACAGTCAGGTTTAAGCACTGGGGAGTGGTTGGCCAGATGAGATGTCCTTCTTGGAAACAGACGGACCTTTTGGGATACCAGCACCTCCAGCTGTTAGAAAAGTCACTTGTGAGGCTGATGATGGCAGGTCAAGGCTGTTTGCACACTGACATCCATCTCCAAAAGCATTCTTGAGATCTGCCAAAGAGAAGGTTGTTGTCCACAACCAGAAAGAATAGATCCCACCCCTGCTCAGTGCATTTTTCAGCAAGCAGGCCTTTGTTTTCCCACACCTGTGCGCACTCTGGGTGAGGAGAGCAAGTGTCCCTTGGCATAGTGTGGGCTGAGTGGGATCCTCAGGCCTGTAGTTGATGGTTGGTTTGTTTCTACCTTGCTCATTCCGAGCAAAGTTGCAGCAGCATCAAGCAGACACTGCCATGGGAGGGGCACGGATTCTGTGGTAGGGGCTGAGTGGGGAAACAACTGCGAGGCCCTGAGATGAGCACAAGGAGGTCCATTTTGGGACAGGGATCTTCCTGACATTGCAGAGCTGTTAATAGAGGGCTGGGTGAGGTGTTGCTGGGCTGTTGTTCTGATCTTCCCTTTGAATGTTCTGGCTCAGTTACATCCTGAGACAGCCAGTAGGAAAAAAACAATATCAAGAACAATGTGTTTGCTTTCACCTTTTGCTCGGGAAGGGTTCCTTTGGCACACGCCGCTGCAGTGCTGGGTGCTGGCATTCCCCTGGCAGAGGAGATTGCTTCTCCTGGCCCTTCTGCCACCATCCCCCTGCATGAACGATGCGTGGTGAGCCTTGGCCTTGAGATCTCAGAGCATATTTTCCCTTAGCTTGCAGGAGCAGAAACAGCTGTAACAACAGAGGACAAGCAGGATGATTTCACCCAGGAGGTGGCTGAGGAGCTCCAGGCCGCAGTGTCTGAAGATGGAGAACGCTCCTATGATGTGAGCACCCACTGCCCAACGTGTGAGGCACTGCAGGTGGAGCTCGTAAAGCTGAAATGTGCAAACACCCACCTGGCTGAAGAAAATGCTCACCTCCAAAGGCAGATCAGTTTGATAGGACAGGTGGAAGCTGGAATCCCTCACCTGAGATGGTAAGTCAGGCAGGTGTCCGGGCACAGAGATTCAGCCACCTGAAATGAACAGCCATCCTCAAACGCAGCTGGGACAGTAAGAGGGCAACATAGAAGAAATAAGAGAAAATGTAGAAATACTTAAACAGTTGATGAGTCTTGTAGCTGTGAATGAAGACAGTTCATAGGTTGGAGACCTGAGTGACATCACAAGAGTATTCATCCCCTGGGACCTGGCGGAAGAAGTTTCCATCAATGACTTTGGAGGCCAAGCGGAGACCATCAACTGGGAGTAGGACACAGATTATCCCTGTCCTGCTTCAATTTATCTTCTTATTAAACCTTTTCTTCATGTTCTCTCTGCATAATCTCACTCTGTGCTGTGTGAACTGGAAGGACTATGAGCCAGCTACTGGGGGGCTGGCGTGGGTGGGTGGGGTGCACCCATGGAGTCAAGCAGAGTGTGTGGGTGCCCCTGGCTTGGGCCGGTACAGCACAGGAGGGATCAGTGACCGTTGTGCCTGTGAGCAGCCAGAGTGTTTTGTGTGCTGCACTGGTGACCTCCTGGCTCTGGTGCCCCACGGGAGGAGGGGACGGGGCTGTCTCTGTGTTTTATCTGAGTCTTGCACATGGGCCTTGCCCTGGGCTTTCAGAAGATCTACCGCTCTCCTCTCTGCCACTGATGCCTGTGAGCAAACGCAGCCCAGGGGCCTCATTACCTCCTTATTCCCCCCTCGAACCCTGAGACGTGTCGTACCCTAGTTCTGCCCTTGGCACTGCACATCCCCACATCCCACTGCCACAGGAAGAGCCCTGAGCAAGGTGTGAAGGGACAGGATCTCCCTTCTCAGGGGCTGGGCCCTTTAGCCCATGTAACACATGAAGTTTGCTCAGCATCAAAGCCACCTTTGCTGACTTCTCATCACTGTCTCCAACTTTCTGCTCTGATATCCCCTGTGGAAGCTCTGTCAGTGATGTCCCTCGGAGGGGCCCATTAACGCTTCAGAAAACTTTAGAGTTTGTCTCTGACTTTGAATTCTTGAGAGGCTTCTTGAACTTCTCAGTGCCTGATGTTGAAGGAGAAAATCCCTCTGGAGGGGTCATTAAATGTCTTAGGCTGCTCCTCTGCTGCCGAGCTAGGCTGGGCTCCCGGGACAGAGGGAGCTCAGGGAAAGTGAGCAACACTTCAAGGAGACAGCTACGCCCAGGAGCAGCCCCTCTGCAAAGCCCAGCAGGGCTGAGGGTGCTGCCTTTAGGTGCCTGCAGGAGCAGGCAGAGAGAGCTTTATGCAGTTCAGGGTGGGAGGTTGCTGAGAGCCCTCGAGTGGAGAAACCATCACCATCCAAGTCATGGCAGTCTGGGGAAGTCCCTGGTGACTGGAAGAAGGGCACTGTGAGCCCAATTTAAAAACGGTGGAAAGGAGGCCCCTGGGAACAACAGACCTGTCAGCCTCACCTCTTTGCCTGGGAAGATGGTGGGATAGATCCTCCTAGAAGCTATCCTAAAGCACATTGGGAAGGGGAGAAGATTCAAAACAGCCAACAAGATTCTGCAAGGGCAAGTCCTGCCTGACCAACCCAGTGGATTTCTGTGATCAAATGACTGCATCAGTGGACACAGGAAAAGCAACGGATGTCAGCTGCCTGGACTTCTGTGAAGTCTTTGAGACAGTGCCCCACAACATCCTTCTCTCTAAATGACACCAAGCTGACCGGGACAGTGGTCACACCAGGACGAGGGATGTCATCCAGAGGGAGCTGGACAAGTGGGACTGTGTGAATCTCATGAAGTTCATCAAAGCCAAGTGCAAGGCACTACACCTGGGTCAGGACAACCCTTGGTATCAATTCAGGATGGGGGATGATGCAATTCAGAGCAGCCGTGCAGAGAAGGTCTTGGTTGTGCCGGTTAATGAGATGACCTGCACGAGCCGGCAATGTGTGCTGGCAGCCCAGAAGGCCAACCGTGTCCTGGGCAGCATCGAAAGCAGCATTGTCAGCAGGGCCAGGAAGGGGATTCTCTGCCTTTACTTAGCTCTGGTGACACCCACCTGGAGCACTGTATCGAGTTCTGGACTTCCCAACATAAGAAGCATATGGAATTGTAGTTTTGGAAGTCAGACAGAATGGCCCTCTGACAGCAGGGGGTTTGTAACATGGGGTTTTCATTCTGTTTTTCCAGACCCTGTTCAGAGAGAAATGATAAAGCCTTGTGTGATGACGAGAGGAAAAGGCCTCAAGTTGCTCCAGGGGAGGCTTAGGTTGGATATTAGGACAAATTTCTTTTCCAAAAGGGTTGTCAGCCACTGGCAGAGGCTGCACAGGGAGGGGGCTTGAGTCCCCATCCTTGAAGGTTTTTTTGAAGACGGGCACTTGTGGCACTTGGAAACATGGTTTAGCAGTGGACTTGGCAGTGTCACGTTTATGATTGGACTTGATCTTAAAGGTCTTTTCCAACATAAAGTATTCTGTGACATGTGCTGACCAGACGTGCTTTGCGCTCTCATCACCTCTGTTTGCAGCTTTTCTCTGTCTAAAGGGCAACATCAGACAGAGGTGGCTCCAAAGCTCCAATTGGCAGAGATTTGGCTGTTGTGAAGCTCATAACAACATTAAAATTAGTTCTTGGAAAGTAATAGTATATGCATGAGATTTTTCAGAAAATTTATACATTTGCCTGTAAGTGGGAAATATCTTGTCCCCACACGGTTGGTGGAAATCATTCCCTCCTGCATCCAGTGCTGAAACAAAGGAAGCTGCTTTCTCAAATTCCAAAACGAGCTCTAGAGAGTTTATTTGCCGGCATTTTTGATGTCACTCTGATTGGGCTGGGGGTGCAGGTTCACCAAGGAGACTAGAACCCCAAGCACCAGGCTCAGAGCAATCAGATCCCATGGTCCTGAGTGGAACCAGACTGTCCCTGCTATCTCAGTGGGGGTTCCTGCAGGGTTCCAGGCTGATCTCTGCAATATCCATGCGGCAGCCGGGAGCTGATCTGCACTGGGATGGCTGAGTGAAACAGGGTCTCTGTCAGGGCTACAGGAAGTGGTGAAGGGGCTGGAGAACAACTCTCACCAGAGGTGGCTGAAGGACCTGGGGCAGTTTAGCCTGGAGAAGAAAAGGCTGAGGGGAGACCTCATCTCTGTCTACAATTCCCTGAATTCCACAGTACTCAAGGTGCAGCCTCACCCTGCACTCCCTGATCAAGAGCCCCTCCCCAGCTTTCCTGGGGCCCCTCTCAGTCCCGGGAGGCTTCTCTAAGGTCTCCCAGAAGCTTCTCTTCTCCAGGCTGAACAACCACAAACCTCCCAGCCTGGTCTCGAACAGGAGGTTCTCCAGCTCTCAGATCATCTCTGTTTCCTCCTCTGGACTCGCTCCAGCAGATCCCTGTCCTTCCTGTACTCAGGACTCCAGAACTGGACACAGGGCTCCAGCTGGGGTCTCCCCAGAGTGGAGAAGAGTGGCAGAATCCCCTCCGTCGCCCTGCTGGTCCCTCTGCTTTGGATACAGCCCAGGACAAGGTGTGGTAAAGCTGCATTAACACTGTTAAAAGCTATTTCTAAAGCCATATCAATAGATTAAGCATTATTTTTAGTTAAGACCAAAGAGAAGAGAGCGTACAGCTCTGACGGCTCTACCTGATTTCACTATGGCAACAGCAGAAGACTGGTAAATTCAGGCAGGTGTCCGGGCCGAGAGATTCTGCCATCTGAAATGAACAGCCATCCTCAAACCCAGCTGGGACAGGAAGAGGGCGACATGGAAGAAATAAGAGCAAATGTAGAAAGGCCTAAACAGTTGATGAGTTTTGTAGCTGTGAATGAAGACAGTTCACAGGATGGAGATCTGAGCGACGTCACAAGAGCATTCTTCCCCTCCAATCTGGTGGAAGAAGTTTACACCAATGATTTTGGCGGCCCTGCGGAGACAATCGACTGGGAGTAGGGCACAGATTATCCCTGTCCTGTTTCCCTTTTGTCTTCTTATTAAACACTTTCTTTGTGTTCTCTCTGTGTAACCTCACTCTGTGCTATGTGAACTGGAAGGACTATTAGCCATCTAAGGGGGGCTGGCGTGGGTGGGCTGGGTGCACCCATGGAGTCAAACAGAGTGTGTGGGTGCCCCTGGCTTGGGGTGCCAGGTACAGTTGTGGGTCCCAGTGCAGCTCCTGTGGTGAGTGGGGGTCTGTGTGTCCTGACAACCACCTGCTGGGGGCACCAGCAGGAGTTAGGCGCTGTGAGAGGCTCTGTGAGTGTCTGCACCTCCCCCAGACCTGGTGTGCATGGGCTGTGCCTGTGTCTTCACCAGCAAACCTCACGCTGGACCAGCTGGGGGCCTGGGTCCTGGAGGGTCTGAGGTGGGCAGAGGGTCCGCGCTGTCCCCTGGGGAGATGTGAAGGGTGGGGTTCCTGCAGGAGAGACGTGTGAGGGCTGTTTGTTTGCAGGGAGCACTGGGATGGAGCAGCCAGCCTACAGCTTGCCGTGCTGCTCTTCCAGCAGATGTCAGGGTGGTTGAAGTTCCCCAGTAGTACAAGAGCTCACGAGCATGAAGCCCAAGGTGCGTGCGCTCGTGCAGAGGCACCTGAGCTTGGCAGTTGGTCATAAAACCTTCTTAATGGATCACCCCTTATTTCCCTTAAGGTTTTCGATGGACGTTTTCCTGTTGATTCCTGCTGTCTCAGGAACCCTCAGCTCATCATCACAAGATTCCAACTGTGCTGCAGCGACCCCAGCACACTGAAGAAGAACAGGTGAAGGGCCCATAGTAGCACCCCATGATTCTAACCGTAATGTGTCAACATGCAGCTTCTCAAAACCAAGCCTGATATTATGCCCCTTCACATCTAGTTTAATCCCTCTCAATGAGACCTGCGAGGTCCTGAGCAAAGACCCTCCTACCTCTGTGGGAAAGGTGGCTCCCATTTGATACCTGTCAGCCTGGTGCTGTGTAGGCCATTTCATCATCAACAAAGCCAAAGCTGTTGCAGTGACACCAGCCACAGAGTCGTGTGTTAACAGACTGGGCCTGTCCGTTCCTCCCAATGTCACTGCCCACAACTGGAAGGAGGGAGGAAAAATTCCCCTGGGCTCCAGATTCCTTTACTAGCTGTGCCAAGGCCCTGAAGTTTCTTTTGATTGCCCTTGGACTGTGTTCTGCAGCTTTGACTCCTCCAACACGGAAGAGGAGCAATGAACAGCAGCCACAGTGGCCTTAGCAAACTGGAGTTTCTTAGGGACACCCCTGACCCGGTCTCCTGGGGGGCAGCAGACTTCCTTAGGAGCAGGGTCTGCTCAACACATTGGCCCCTCTCTTCCCTCAGCACGGAGTGTCCTACCACTATGACCTGCCTTTTCTGTTATGAGGCAGTTGTAGTCATCTGGGAACGGTGTCAGTTTGGTTTTGGCCCCTCCTCTGGTGAAGATGGACCAATACTCACATTGTCCAGTACTCACATTGACTGATCAGTCCCTCACAGCAACAGCCTTGTATCTATTGGGCACTGGCACCTGGGCAGGTGTGCACAAGGAGGGGGTTCGCTTGCCACCCCGGTTGTGGACGGGCTTCCACTCACTTCTCTCCTTTTAGTCCCTGCCTACTTCCTGATGGGGAGAGGATACCAAATCCCTATGATCAGGAGCTTTTTCAGGTGCTTGTTTCTCTTCATATTTCAGAGAGGTCAGGCTGTGGTCCCACCAGTCTATTTCTTCCTCGGACTCCCTGATGATCCTCAGCCCATCTACTTCTCCTTGCAGCTCTGCCACCAGCCTCAGGAGATGGTCTACCTGGTCACACCTGACGCAGCTGTTGCCTCTGCAGCCCTCTGTTTCCAGAGCAAGCTGCTGGCCCTCCCTGAGCCAGAGACCTGGCTGGCTGCGTGTTTTCCTGGGAGCTCGCTGTGGGCTGACGCTTCGCTTCTGTCAGGTGCAGAGGATGCAACGTCTCCCCGGGTGGATGTTATGACTGGGCTCCCACACACCACCTTCTGAGTTTGGAGAGACACTGTGTCTCCCCTGCGCCCCACTCTCCACCCTGTCTTTGCCAACTGCCTCGACACTCCCTCCTGATGAGCCACCCACCTGATTCCCCACTCCTGTTCCCAGCGCTCCAGTCGCTGGTGTTCCTTAGGGGTCATTTATATCTCCCACACATGCAGCCAGGAATGACTCCCCAAGAAAAAAATTCAGACAAAATAATCCTAAATCTGCCAAAACCACACCAAAGAAGCAAAAATAGCACCATAACTCCCTACCCTATCCCTAACAACCCTAACCTTAATATCACCCTAACACTAACGATCCTAACCCGTAGTGGTTTGGCTTCAGATCTTCCTTAAAAATGGCCTTTACAGGCCTTCCTTAACAAGGGAGGTCAGGATCCACGGGAGTATTCCATATCTTCCTTGAACGTAACACGACATATAAATAAGGTGTAGATAAGGGATACACTTTTCTTCGGGCAAGGCTGGGGAGCAGGAGGTCCCTGCGTTGGTCCTGTCTGCTGCTGAGGCCTGCGGAAAATGTTTTAACGGGTCGGATTTGGCAGTCTGGCTCTCCTCGGGGAGGTGGTGAGATTTCACTGGTCCTATCCTTTGTTAAAGTTACTGGGTGTTGTGGGTGTGCATGCCTGCTTTGCTTTCATTCCTTTTTATCCCTTTCCCATTTCCCTTCCCCTCTTCCCTTTTCTTTGATATCCTTGCTATATGTAGTTGTTTATATTTAGAAAATACATATATTTAGAGTGATTTTGATTTGTCTAGTATTTTTCTTTAAAAAGGAGAAAGCAGTGGGAAAAGGGACTTAAACTAAGCGTTAGAGAGCTTGGGAAAATAGCTCAAAAACAACAAACAACACCCTAACCCTAATGACCCTGCCCCTAAGGGCCCTAACTCTAAACCCTAACCCTAGCACTAACACTAATGCCTGTCCTAACTGCAGCCTTAACCCTAATCCCTAACCCCAAATCTCAGTTCTAACCCAGACACTAACCCAACCTCAACCCCTCACCCCTTAAACCTAACTCTAACCCCCACCTGGCTCCAGTTAAGCCTTTCCTATCTTGTCAGCTGTGTCAAGGCTCAAACAAAACCCAAGCTTTCAATACAGCATTGCAGTTATGATAAACCTGAGCTATTCAATGCTCTTAATGATGGTAGAAAGTGTACAGTAACAAACTGCTCTGTCGGCAGAATTCACGAAGCTTGGTTTCCACTAGGTTTTTAGCTATTATTCAACAATAGTAACCCATGAACTCCTTTGTTCCCTTGTTTCCATAGTGACTGAAATTGATTGGGTACCTATAGGATAATAAATATCACCTAACAAGCAAAGGTCATTAATTAAATATTAATAGATAGGTAGATAAACAAATCAAACTCCACAATCCTTCAGTAAGTGGAAAATGCTGTATAGAAGTGCTCCTTGTGATACTGTCTGCTTAGGAAAGATATTTCTTACTCCTGTATCTTTATTTCTAACTACTGCCTCCATTCCCCTGGTAACAAAGGATCACGTCCTGTTCCTGCTCCTATCCCAGACCTCAGTGGGGCTGCATAATTATTTTTTTAATGGAAGCATAATTGCCACACATAGCTGAGAAAGTACAGAACAAAGTCAAGAGATGGAGGATGCCAGGTCCTCTTTGCCAAGGCCATGGTGCTATCTCTCAGCTTCTGCTTCTCTGAAGGCATCCGAGGACACACTCCTTGCTGCAGCAGAGTTCCTTAGCTGGAAGCAGTTCAAATATCTCGCCCAGGCACAGCAGACGTGGAGGACTGGAGAGCGCTTGGTGAGGACAACGTCCAACGCCCAGAGCCCAGCCTGGATTAGGGCTTTCCCCCCTCTTTGTGGTGAGGGGCTCTGCAGATGGGTCTGGCCTGGCTTGCTCCAACCTGCAGCCCAGAGCCAGGAGCTGCACCCTCCTTCCCTGCTCTCGAGCACATTGCTCCTGAGGGCTTTTCTCCAGGCCCAAGTCTCCTCCCAGCGCCGGGCATTGAAGGAGGTGCTGTCCTATCCCAGCTCTGGGAGTTCCTGCTGGTGCTGGATGTTGACAGGACACTGTTCATAAATCCATAACCATGTGAATTTATAAATGATAAGACAGTCACTGGATAATTTACAAATGACTCTGAAAATGAGTTCCCTGCAGGGATGCTTCCCGCTCAAATATACTCATGGTTTTTTAAAACATCTTTTAGCTGACAATTGGCAGTTTCCTCACCCCTTTGGCTCTGAAGCTGCTGTGAGTGTTTGACAAGGGTCCCTCTCAGAGAGGTTCTGGAGCAGTGAGCTGATCTCGAGTGAGTGTGGTCATTTCAGTCTCTTCTCATTGCCCTCACAGCACCGTTACCCTGTCCCGGGTTTGGCCTTTGTTGCGAACAGTACAAATCAACTCAGACTGAAATTGCTGAAAGACACAGCACAGACTTCCAGAGCACAGCAGAGGTTCTCTGCGGCTGAGTTTGGATTTTAGAGCTTGAATAGGTGTTTCATTTTCCCTGAACAGACTGATGAGTCCTCTGCACCGATTGCTCTGGCCCAGGTTATTAAGGTGTGTGTATATATATATATATATATATTGTTGTTAAAGGCTTTAAAGAAAGGATTTCTTTTGTCGTTTTAGATTTGCCCTTGTGATGTGTTGCTGGGAAACTGCTGTAATGTGAAAAAAAATTAAATTTTTAAGGTTTTTCAAAATAGTTAAGGTATTTATTTTATTTATTTTAAGGTCTCACCCGTGCCTCCTGTTGCCAGCTCTGTTCCACCCTCTCACCTGCTTGTAATGTGCAGGAAAGCAACTGGCGCACAGGTAAATTTAGCAATAAAATCCCTTTCCTTCTCAGCTCCCACAGAGAAGGGCGTAAAAGATTTATTTAAAAAACAACTTCCCTCTGCAGGGCAGCATAAACTTTCAGAATATATTTGTTTCAAAAACCCACAGTCTGAGCTCTTGCTTGCCTGGTTCCTCCCTGTGTCTGGGTGTTTGTAGCTACTGAGTCGTGTGTTGTGGGCTCTCCCCTCTCATGATGACGGGTTTATGTGTTCCACCAGTCAGGCCTGGGAGAGGGGGGTGGGAAAGGCTGCAAAGCCTTGGTGCTTGATGGATACTCTGGGGATGCGGAGAGTGGGGTGCAGGGTCTTGAAGACCAATCACACACAGGCAACTGGCCCTAGACTTTGTGATGTCATTTTCTGTGATGCCATTCTCTGTGATGTCATCCTCTGTGATGCTGACCTGTGTCCTAGGAGACCACTCTGCTCTGCAGGGTCAAGCACTCTCTGGCCTCACTCTCCAGTGGGGTCTGGAGGTGGCAGGTGGTCTCTCTGCAGGGAGCTGCCTGTGCCTTTGTCTGGAGTAGGAAACAAAGCAGCTGCCTTTCACCCGTCGCAGCACCCAGTGCCAGTTCTTCCGGAGAGGTAAGTGAGGTCTGACCCAGGGTAGGTCAGGTCAGTCCGTGTCTGCTTCTGTGCAGTCATTGCTGGAGTTTAAACTCTGTGTTAGGGCCTACAGTTCTTTAGGGGTCTCTCAGCTCCCATCCTTGTGCCTCCTATGAGGCAGAGCCTGTGCTCCTGATTTTCCACATGGGAGATATTCCAGGTGGTCCCGTTTTGCTTTACCTGAGGCAGCCTTGCCCCAAGCTCCTTCACCCTGACTGTATTTGTTTGCCGAGTGCTGCATCACTGACTGCATGGCTTGGAGGGAGCCATCCTGGCTTGGCTGCTGAATTTCCATTCCAGATTGGCTTCCTGCTCGTTTGCTCTGTGGTCTTTCGGGATGGTTTTCTGTTCCAGTGTGGCTTTCCACTGCTTTTGGGCTTTGGCAGCGTAAGCAATCCATGCGGGAGGCAGAGAAGGCAGGGACCGAGTGCACGGTCAGGTCTGTCCCTGCAGAGCCAGGGGGCTCAGCCACTTGGGGGTTGACCTGGTCGCTCTTCTGGTGGAGCCCTGAAACAATCCGTTCGCAGAAAAGACCTTCCTGGGTGTAGGGAAGCCAGAACATCTGGAGTGAGTGCTCGCCGACCTCTCCTCTTGGGCACTGGGAAGGAATTGTCTGGCTGCTCTGGGAACTGCGTGTTGTTAACGTGCCTGACTTTAGAAGGATGTGTCCACTGAGGGTTGTTTGTCCTGGCCAGAGGCACAGAGTGGCTTCAGACTGCTCTAGCACCCTGAGAGGAACAAGGAGATTAAGCTGACTGTCCTTGGCTGGCTGTTTGTATGATCTGAAGGAAAAAAGGAAGTGTGTGCATTCATTCCTGTCCGCATCTCCCCAATCTTTGCCAGGAGTCTTCCATAGACTTCCATAGACTTCCACACACACAAAAAGTGTGTGCATTCCTTCTTTGTCACTCTTTGCCAGGAGTCTTCCATAAATCCGCTCAGAATAACAGCTGGGAGACAGGAACAACCCTGCTCTCCCCTTGCTGTCTCAATCCCATCCTGACCTGTTACGGGGACTCTTTAATAAGCTGGAAAACTCTCCTGTTCCAGCTGCTACTCTCCAGCCATGACTTGTTCTCAGGTGGGACATTTAGACTGGGATCCAGCCATGCCAGAACGCAGTGGCAGTGGCTGGTGGTGCCAGGAGAGCACCTTCAATGTGTGAGCTCTGCCCTGCTCAGCTCTGGGTTTGGTGGAGGCTGCGCGTGGCCCTGGGGCACCCATCGCTCCACGCTGGCTCTGCCTGGTACAAGTTGAGCGTCTCTGGTTTAGAAGTGCTTGGTCTGCGGGGCCTGGGGACAGGGCTGTCCCTCCGTGGGGCTCCCTGCTGCCTTCTGCCTGCACCGCAGGGCTGCGTGAGGCAACTGTTGGTGCAGTTGGGGCAACTGAACCGGGCAGGGGATAAG
Organism: Tapera naevia; assembly: GCA_033556795.1. NCBI lineage: Eukaryota > Metazoa > Chordata > Aves > Cuculiformes > Neomorphidae > Tapera > Tapera naevia. The sequence continues at coordinate 1,741,326 of JAUMJJ010000171.1, read as the reverse complement.
AACAGGGCTGTCTGCCTCACCAGAAGCTGCTGGGAGTGCAGTGATGCGAGCTGCGTTGGTGTGAGTTTGTGGTGTGGCTCTGAGACAGCTCTTGGGGTGGTTCTGCACGGATTCCAGCAACGCGAGCGGGCATTGGGGGAACACTCACCGCAAGAAGGGGAAGTTGTTTCAAGCATTAAGGTGAGAGTGATGAGTCCCCTGGTGAGCAGTGTCCAGGGATCCCTGGTCTCAGGTGAGACTCTTGTGGTGTACTCTGCTGGTGGAGCAGAGATGGCAATTTGCAGAGTGGATGAAAAAACAGCCTGTTGGTGCTACCAGAAATACCTGAAAGCCTTTCTGGAACTTTAGCCTTCCTGTTACCTTTTCTGTGACCGTTTGACCATGGTTTCTGTTTCTTCTTCTAGGGATCAGCTGAGAATGTGTCAAAAGCTTTTCTGCACTCATGACACTTTCCTCTGTGCTGCACCTGCAGCAGTTGGACTTCTTCGCTGCTGGCAGATGTGGTATCTCCGAAAGAAGGAAGGAAGCAGTGGTGATAAAGGAGCAGTAGGTTGTATCAGAGAGCAACAGCAAGGAGGATCAGATGCTCGAGAAATACCCCAAGAGAAGGGGACAAGGAAGGAGCTGGAAGTATTGGAGAAGGAGCTGACGGAGAAAGTGTCACACTTGGCCCAGCAAGAGGAGCTGCTCCAAGGAGGTTGGCAGGATCTCAAACAGCACCGAGAGGAGCTGCAGCTGAAGGAAGTCTCCTTCCTGAAGCAGCTGGAAAGGGAAAATGAGCAGTTGCAGCAGGACAAGGAGATCTTCCATACTGCCCAGAACCAGCTGGAAAAGGAAAAGGTACAGTTCCAGCAGGACATGGAGAAATTTTGTAATGCCCGGACGCACCTCAAGAGGGAGATTGTGCAGTTCCAGCTCAGACAGAAGACCCTTCTTAAGGCCGAGAAGCAGCTGGAAAGGGAGAAGGTGAAGTTCCAGCAGGATATTGAGAACGTTCATAATGCCCAGGAGCAGCTGAAGAGGGAGAAAGCAAAGTTTGAGGAAGACATGAAGAACCTTTGCAATGCCCAGGAGCAGCTGCAAAGCAGGAAGGTTCAGTTCAAGCAGGACATGGAAAACATTCATAATGCCCATGACCAACTGGAGAGGGAGAAGGCGCAGTTCCAGCTCAACCTGGACACCCTTCACAAGGACCGAGAGCAGCTGGAAAGAGAGAAAGTGCAATTCCAGCGTGGTATGGAGAACGTTCGTACGACCCAGGAGCAGCTGGAGAGGGAGAAGGAGCAGTACCAGCTCAACCTGGACACCCTTCATAAATCTCAGGAGCAGCTGGAAAGAGAGAAGCTGCAATTCCAGCAGGGCATGGAGAGCTTCCGTATAACCCAGGAAGAGATGGAAAGGGAGAAGGTGCAGATCCAGCAGGACTTGGAGAACGCTCGAAATGCCCAGGAGCAGCTGAAGAGGGAGAAAGCAAAGTTTGAGGAAGACATAAAGAAACTTTGCAATGCCCAGGAGAAGCTGCAAAGCAGGAAGGTTCAGATCAAGAAGTACATGAAATACATTCGTAATGCCCAGGACCAGCTGGAGAGGGAGAAGGCGCAGTTCCAGCTCGACCTGGACACCCTTCACAAGGACCGAGAGCAGCTGGAAAGAGAGAAAGCGCAATTCCAGCAGAGCATGGAGAATGCTTGTACGGCCCATGAGCAGCTGAAGAAGGAGAAGGAGCAGCACCAGCTCAACCTGGACACCCTTCATAAGGCTCAGGAGCAGCTGGAAAGAGAGAAGCTGCAGATCCAGGAGGACACTGAGAATGTTCGTAGTGCCCAGGACCAACTGGAGAGGGAGAAGGCACAGTTCCAGCTCGACCTGGAGACCCTTCATAAGGCCCAGGAGCAGCTGGAGAGGGAGAAGGCACAGTTCCAGCGGGACGTGGAGCGCTCAGCTGAATCACGCCAGGAGCCTGACCGTATCCAGGTAAATACTGCCAAGGGCTGGGCTGCTGGGGAAGCTGTGCCCTCAGGGAACTCCTGGGCCCTCCTGGGCCAGCTGCACGCCAGCTGCGATTGACTGGCGCCAGGCGGGCCCCAGACAGGCTGGGATTGGTGTTTCAGACTCTTTCCTTGTGTGGGATGTTTGGGGCTGCATTTGAGGCAGCTCCAGAGCTGCCAAGGCATTGCCAGTGCCCAGGGCTGGCAGGAGGGGGTCCCAACAGCCTGAGCTCTGCCCGCTGCTGTGTGCCATGTGCTGGCAGAGAGCAGAGTAGAGGGGGCTGGCTTGAAAGAAGATGCCTTGGGCAATGCCAGGAGGTCAAGGCTGCCTTTGATGCTGCCCTTCACACAGTCAGGTTTAAGCACTGGGGAGTGGTTGTGCAGATGAGATGTCCTTCTTGGAAACAGACGGACCTTTTGGGATACCAGCACCTCCAGCTGTCACAAAAGTCATTTGTGAGGCTGATGATGGCAGGTCAAGGATGTTTGCACACTGACATCCATCTCCAAAAGCATTCTTGAGATCTGCCAAAGAGAAGGTTGTTGTCCACAACCAGAAAGAACAGATCCCACCCCTGCTCAGTGCATTTTTCAGCAAGCAGGCCTTTGTTTTCCCACACCTGTGCGCACTCTGGGTGAGGAGAGCAAGTGTCCCTTGGCATAGTGTGGGCTGAGTGGGCTCCTCAGGCCTGTAGTTGATGGTTGGTTTGTTTCTACCTCGCTCATTCCGAGCAAAGCTGCAGCAGCATCAAGCAGACACTGCCATGGGAGGGGCACGGATTCTGTGGTAGGGGCTGAGTGGGGAAACAACTGCGAGGCCCTGAGATGAGCACAAGGAGGTCCATTTTGGGACAGGGATCTTCCTGACATTGCAGAGCTGTTAATAGAGGGCTGGGTGAGGTGTTGCTGGACTGTTGTTCTGATCTTCCCTTTGAATGTTCTGGCTCAGTTACATCCTGAGACAGCCAGTAGGAAAAAAAGAATATCAAGAACAATGTGTTTGCTTTCACCTTTTGCTCGGGAAGGGTTCCTTTGGCACACGCCGCTGCAGTGCTGGGTGCTGGCATTCCCCTGGCAGAGGAGATTGCTTCTCCTGGCCCTTCTGCCACCATCCCCCTGCATGAACGATGCGTGGTGAGCCTTGGCCTTGAGATCTCAGAGCATATTTTCCCTTAGCTTGCAGGAGCAGAAACAGCTGTAACAACAGAGGACAAGCAGGATGATTTCACCCAGGAGGTGGCTGAGGAGCTCCAGGCCACAGTGTCTGAAGATGGAGAACGCTCCTATGATGTGAGCACCCACTGCCCAACATGTGAGGCACTGCAGGTGGAGCTCGTAAAGCTGAAATGTGCAAACACCCACCTGGCTGAAGAAAACGCTCACCTCCAAAGGCAGATCAGTTTGATAGGACAGGTGGAAGCTGGAATCCCTCACCTGAGATGGTAAGTCAGGCAGGTGTCCGGGCACAGAGATTCAGCCACCTGAAATGAACAGCTATCTTCAAACGCAGCTGGGACAGTAAGAGGGCAACATAGCAGAAATAAGAGAAAATGTAGAAATACTTAAACAGTTGATGAGTCTTGTAGCTGTGAATGAAGACAGTTCATAGGTTGGAGACCTGAGTGACATCACAAGAGTATTCATCCCCTGGGACCTGGCGGAAGAAGTTTCCATCAATGACTTTGGAGGCCAAGCGGAGACCATCAACTGGGAGTAGGACACAGATTATCCCTGTCCTGCTTCAATTTATCTTCTTATTAAACCTTTTCTTCATGTTCTCTCTGCATAATCTCACTCTGTGCTGTGTGAACTGGAAGGACTATGAGCCAGCTACTGGGGGGCTGGCGTGGGTGGGTGGGGTGCACCCATGGAGTCAAGCAGAGTGTGTGGGTGCCCCTGGCTTGGGCCGGTACAGCACAGGAGGGATCAGTGACCGTTGTGCCTGTGAGCAGCCAGAGTGTTTTGTGTGCTGCACTGGTGACCTCCTGGCTCTGGTGCCCCACGGGAGGAGGGGACGGGGCTGTCTCTGTGTTTTATCTGAGTCTTGCACATGGGCCTTGCCCTGGGCTTTCAGAAGCTCTACCGCTCTCCTCTCTGCCACTGATGTCTGTGAGCAAACGCAGCCCAGGGGCCTCATTACCTCCTTATTCCCCCCTCGAACCCTGAGACGTGTCGTACCCTAGTTCTGCCCTTGGCACTGCACATCCCCACATCCCACTGCCACAGGAAGAGCCCTGAGCAAGGTGTGAAGGGACAGGATCTCCCTTCTCAGGGGCTGGGCCCTTTAGCCCATGTAACACATGAAGTTTGCTCAGCATCAAAGCCACCTTTGCTGACTTCTCATCACTGTCTCCAACTTTCTGCTCTGATATCCCCTGTGGAAGCTCTGTCAGTGATGTCCCTCGGAGGGGCCCATTAACGCTTCAGAAAACTTTAGAGTTTGTCTCTGACTTTGAATTCTTGAGAGGCTTCTTGAACTTCTCAGTGCCTGATGTTGAAGGAGAAAATCCCTCTGGAGGGGTCATTAAATGTCTTAGGCTGCTCCTCTGCTGCCGAGCTAGGCTGGGCTCCCGGGACAGAGGGAGCTCAGGGAAAGTGAGCAACACTTCAAGGAGACAGCTACGCCCAGGAGCAGCCCCTCTGCAAAGCCCAGCAGGGCTGAGGGTGCTGCCTTTAGGTGCCTGCAGGAGCAGGCAGAGAGAGCTTCATGCAGTTCAGGGTGGGAGGTTGCTGAGAGCCCTCGAGTGGAGAAACCATCACCATCCAAGTCATGGCAGTCTGGGGAAGTCCCTGGTGACTGGAAGAAGGGCACTGTGAGCCCAATTTAAAAACGGTGGAAAGGAGGCCCCTGGGAACAACAGACCTGTCAGCCTCGCCTCTTTGCCTGGGAAGATGGTGGGATAGATCCTCCTAGAAGCTATCCTAAAGCACATTGGGAAGGGGAGAAGATTCAAAACAGCCAACAAGATTCTGCAAGGGCAAGTCCTGCCTGACCAACCCAGTGGATTTCTGTGATCAAATGACTGCATCAGTGGACACAGGAAAAGCAACGGATGTCAGCTGCCTGGACTTCTGTGAAGTCTTTGAGACAGTGCCCCACAACATCCTTCTCTCTAAATGACACCAAGCTGACCGGGACAGTGGTCACACCAGGACGAGGGATGTCATCCAGAGGGAGCTGGACAAGTGGGACTGTGTGAATCTCATGAAGTTCATCAAAGCCAAGTGCAAGGCACTACACCTGGGTCAGGACAACCCTTGGTATCAATTCAGGATGGGGGATGATGCAATTCAGAGCAGCCGTGCAGAGAAGGTCTTGGTTGTGCCGGTTAATGAGAAGACCTGCACGAGCCGGCAATGTGTGCTGGCAGCCCAGAAGGCCAACCGTGTCCTGGGCAGCATCGAAAGCAGCATTGTCAGCAGGGCCAGGAAGGGGATTCTCTGCCTATACTTAGCTCTGGTGACACCCACCTGGAACACTGTATCGAGTTCTGGACTTCCCAACATAAGAAGCATATGGAATTGTAGTTTTGGAAGTCAGACAGAATGGCCCTCTGACAGCAGGGGGTTTGTAACATGGGGTTTTCATTCTGTTTTTCCAGACCCTGTTCAGAGAGAAATGATAAAGCCTTGTGTGATGACGAGAGGAAAAGGCCTCAAGTTGCTCCAGGGGAGGCTTAGGTTGGATATTAGGACAAATTTCTTTTCCAAAAGGGTTGTCAGCCACTGGCAGAGGCTGCACAGGGAGGGGGCTTGAGTCCCCATCCTTGAAGGTTTTTTTGAAGACGGGCACTTGTGGCACTTGGAAACATGGTTTAGCAGTGGACTTGGCAGTGCCACGTTTATGATTGGACTTGATCTTAAAGGTCTTTTCCAACATAAAGTATTCTGTGACATGTGCTGACCAGACGTGCTTTGCGCTCTCATCACCTCTGTTTGCAGCTTTTCTCTGTCTAAAGGGCAACATCAGACAGAGGTGGCTCCACAGCTCCAATTGGCAGAGATTTGGCTGTTGTGAAGCTCATAACAACATTAAAATTAGTTCTTGGAAAGTAATAGTATATGCATGAGATTTTTCAGAAAATTTATACATTTGCCTGTAAGTGGGAAATATCTTGTCCCCACACGGTTGGTGGAAATCATTCCCTCCTGCATCCAGTGCTGAAACAAAGGAAGCTGCTTTCTCAAATTCCAAAACGAGCTCTAGAGAGTTTATTTGCCGGCATTTTTGATGTCACTCTGATTGGGCTGGGGGTGCAGGTTCACCAAGGAGACTAGAACCCCAAGCACCAGGCTCAGAGCAATCAGATCCCATGGTCCTGAGTGGAACCAGACTGTCCCTGCTATCTCAGTGGGGGTTCCTGCAGGGTTCCAGGCTGATCTCTGCAATATCCATGCGGCAGCCGGGAGCTGATCTGCACTGGGATGGCTGAGTGAAACAGGGTCTCTGTCAGGGCTACAGGAAGTGGTGAAGGGGCTGGAGAACAACTCTCACCAGAGGTGGCTGAAGGACCTGGGGCAGTTTAGCCTGGAGAAGAAAAGGCTGAGGGGAGACCTCATCTCTGTCTACAATTCCCTGAATTCCACAGTACTCAAGGTGCAGCCTCACCCTGCACTCCCTGATCAAGAGCCCCTCCCCAGCTTTCCTGGGGCCCCTCTCAGTCCCGGGAGGCTTCTCTAAGGTCTCCCAGAAGCTTCTCTTCTCCAGGCTGAACCACCCCAGCTTTCCCAGCCTGGTCTTGAACAGGAGGTTCTCCAGCTCTCAGATCATCTCTGTTTCCTCCTCTGGACTCGTTCCAGCAGATCCCTGTCCTTCCTGTGCTCAGGACTCCAGAACTGGACAGAGGGCTCCAGCTGGGGCCTCCCTAGAGTGGAGAAGAGTGGCAGAATCCCCACCCTCGCCCTGCTGGTCCCTCTGCTTTGGATGCATCCCAGGACACGGTTGGTGTCTGGGCTGCAAGAACACACTGCCGGCTCATGTCCAGCTTCTCATCCACCAGCACCCCCAGGTCCCTCTCCACAGAGCTGCTCTCAATCTCCTCATGCCCAGTGTGTGTCGACACTGGGGTTTGTTCCGACCCAGGTGCAGGTCCTTGCGCTTGGCCTTGTTGAACCTCATGAGGTTTTCAATAGCCCACTTGTCCAGCCTGACCTGGTCCCTCTGGTTGGTGTCCTTCCGGCAGGACAACTGCACCACTCAGCTTGGTGCCTCCTGCAAGCTTGGTGAGGGGGCACGTGGACAATGAAGGCTGGTGCAAAGCCACTGCAAACAAGGGTCCAGCTCTGAGGCTGTTGGTTTGGGTTTGTGTGGGTGTATGGGGTCTTAGGAGCGTTTGGAGGGTGGTGTATTTGTGTGGAGTCTGCATGGATTTAGGGAAGGCAGGTCCTGCCTGACCAACGTATTTTCCTTCTCTGACCAGGAGACCCACCTGATGGGTGAAGGAAAGGTCGTGGCTGTTACTGATCCTGGAATCATGGAATGGTTTGAGTTGGAAGGGACCTTTACAGGTTTTCCAGTCCAGTGGAGTAAGCAGGGTCATCTTTAACCCAATCAGATTTCTCAGAATCCCATCCAACCTGAACATGAATGTTTGCAGAGATGGGGCATCCACCACCTCTCTGGGCCACCTGGCCTCACCACTCACAGCATGAAAAATTTCTTCCTCCTCCCCAATCTGAACTTCCTTCAGTTTAAAACTCTTTCCCCTTTTCCTATTGCTACAAGTCCTGCAATACATTTTTTCCCATCTTCCATTTCAGCCCTCTTTAAATATCAAAAGGCTGCTTTTACTTGGAATTCTGTGAAGTCACAATGTCCCCACTGCTCTGAATTGGGCCAGTGCTGTTCAATATCTTTATCAGTGACCTGGACGATGGGAAACAATTTCTCCCTCAGTCGGTTTGCAGATGACTCCAAGTTGTGTGTGAGAGTCGATCTGCTTGAGGGCGGGAAGGTTGTACAGAGGGATCTGGCCATGGGCTGGAGGGAAGTCAGGCTCTGCACTGGGGTCTGGCCAGGCTGCAGAGATGTCCCACAGACAGAGCTGTCCCACACCTTCAGTGTGCCAAATCCAACCCTGCAGAATCTTCCCTCCCAGTGGATGGGAGAGCTCATCATGGATACAGATCTCCTGTTGCACAAGTCCTGCTGAGGTTCTGCCTGCCAGGGACTCAGCCAGCTGGGAGTGCTCTCCAGCAAGCTGGTCAGAGACCTGATGAAGACTGTGGAGTGCAACCACAAGAGACAGGTTACAAAGTGTGACTGGCCCTGCTCCTTCTGTTCTTTTGCATGAGATGCCAAATGCAGAGCGTGGCCAAGGTACAGAACAAAGTCAAGAGATGGGGGATGCCAGGTCTCCTTGCCAAGGCCATGGTGCCATCTCTCAGCTTCTGCTTCTCTGAAGGCATCTGAGGACACACTCCTTGCTGCAGCAGAGTTCTTCAGCTAGAAGCAGCTCAAACATCTCATCCAGGCACAGCAGATATGAATGACTGGAGAGTACTGGGTGAGGGAAACCTCTGACGCCCAGAGCCCAGCCTGGATGAGGGCTTTCCCCCATCTTTGGGGTGAGGGGCTCTGCAGATGGGCCTGGCCTGGCGTGCTCCAACCCGCAGCCCACAGCCTGGAGCTGCACCCTTCTTCCCTGCTCTCGAGCACAGAGCTCCTGAGGGCTTTTCTCCAGGCCCCACTCTCCTCCCAGACATGGGCACTGAAGGAGGTTCTGGCCTATGCCAGCCCTGGTGGTTCCTGCTGGTGCTGGATGTTGACAGCATACTCCTCTCTTCATAAATCCATAACCGTGCACGTTTATAAATGATGAGACATTCACTGGCTAATTTACAAATGACTCTGAAAATGAGTTCCCTGCAGGGATGCTTCCCGCTCAAATAAACTTGTGTGTTTTTAAAACATCTTTTAGCTGACAATTGGCAGTTTCCTCACCCCTTTGGCTCTGAAGCTGCTGTGAGTGTTTGACAAGGGTCCCTCTCAGAGAGGTTCTGGAGCAGTGAGCTGATCTCGAGTGAGTGTGGTCATTTCAGTCTCCTCTCATTGCCCTCACAGCACCGTTACACTGTCCCGGGTCTGGTCTTTGTTGTGAACAATACAGATCACCCCAGACTGAAATCGCTTCTTCCAGTGACCCTGGAAGACACTGCACTGACTTTCAGAGCACAGCAGAGGTTCCCTGTGGCTGAGTCTGGATTGTAGAACTTGAATATGTGTTTCATTTACCCTGAACAGACTGATGAGTCCTCTGCACCGATTGCTCTGGCCCAGATTAATAAGAGGTGTATATATATACGTGTGTGTGTGTGTAAATTCTTGTTAAAGGCTTTAAAGATAAGGTTTCCTTTATGTTTTTAGATCTGCCCTTCTGATCTGTTGCTGGGAAACTGCTGTAATGTGAAGAAAACTGAAATTTTGAAGAACTTAATATGTTTATTTTAACTTTAAAATGTGTATCTGTTCTGATCCTGTCCTGCAAAGAGCAGTTCCCTGATTGGGAAGATGGAAGGGGGTCTCCTGGTCAGCCTCAGGCTCATGTTGCAGACCTCCTCCTCTCCAAGACACGTAGCAGCAGCACTGCAGGAACTGTGCACAGGTTTTCACATTTGGTTAAGTGACCTTGGAGACCAACACAATGTTTCCATCAGAACTGAACTGGCTGCAGATGATGGGCATCTCAGGGTGTGGAGGATAAGACAGAATTGGTAGCATAAATTCTGTTTTTCTTTACCTAATCCCTCCTGATAAACTGCTTGGTACTTTCCCCTATGTCAAGGTTAGCCAGTTCTCAGCTCACTATCAAACTCTGTCAAGGCCTCTGTGTTATTCTCTGTGTTACTTCCCAGGCTTTAACCCTACATCAGTGGGTGCCACAGCCAGAAGAGAAGCGTTGCTGGAATGTGGACAATAACTTGGCTGTTTCTCAATTTCCAGACCTTACAGCTCCAAATCCATCCTTGGGATGCACCCCAATGTCATGGGCTGTAGGACTGAAACTGCAGACACGGCAGCCTGGTTTGTTTGACTGTGGGCTCAGACAGTTGTGTGACTGTCCCTCACTGCTCACAGGAACATCCCACCGTGTGTGTGTGGCACATGAGCAGCTGTGGCTGCTGAAACATCTGTAAAGCTGTGTTTTGCTGTGCAACTGCTTGTGTTTTTTACCCCACAATGTGTGGCTTTGTCTGGGGCAGCACCAGGGATCGACCTTTGTGAGCAGGCACAGTGTGAGCACATTAAATCACTAAGGTGAGAGAAGGCAGGGCCTGGTGCAGCAGGGGCAGGTCTTTCTTCTGAATATAAAGGCTGCAGTTGTTCTCTGAGAAAGAGAAATCTCTTCCCTAGTGAAACTTCTTCCCTCTGACACTGCAAAAACTAAATTGTGCGCTTTTGGGGAAAAAACAAAAAGGAAGGAAGTGCCCAAAGCCCTTCTTCTGCCCTCGCGCTGTCCCCACACGGTTCCTTGGCTCTGTAACCTCATGTGGAGTTTTACTCTCTACTGTGAAAAACTGTGCGAGTGCACATTTAAGCATTCAAGAAAATGTCAGTACTTCAGAGAACAATTCCTGTCTATTCAATGCCACATCTGAACGTTGGTCTCTTCCAAGGAGTTGTTTATGGGCTTTGGGTGTGTTCCACAGGCAACTGGCCCTGGGCTTTGTGATGTCATCCTCTGTGATGATGACCTGTGTCCTGGGAGACTGCTTTATTCTGCAGGGTCAAGCACTCTCTGGCCTCGCTCTCCAGTGGGGTCTGGAGGTGGCAGGTGGTCTCTCTGCAGGGAGCTGCCTGTGCCTTTGTCTGGAGTAGGAAACAAAGCAGCTGCCTTTCAGCCATCGCAGCACCCAGTGCCGGTTCCGGCGGACAGGTAGGTGAGGTGTGACCCAGGGTAGGTCAGGTCTGCCCGTGTCTGCTTCTGTGCAGTCATTGCTGGAGTTTAAACTCTGTGTTAGGGCCTACAGTTCTTTAGGGGTCTCTCAGCTCCCATCCTTGTGCCTCCTATGAGGCAGAGCCTGTGCTCCTGATTTTCCACATGGGAGATATTCCAGGTGGTCCCGTTTTGCTTTACCTGAGGCAGCCTTGCCCCAAGCTCCTTCACCCTGACTGTATTTGTTTGCCGAGTGCTGCACCACTGACTGCATGGCTTGGAGGGAGCCATCCTGGCTTGGCTGCTGAATTTCCATTCCAGATTGGCTTCCTGCTCGTTTGCTCTGTGGTCTTTCGGGATGGTTTTCTGTTCCAGTGTGACTTGTTCTCAGGTGGGACATTTAGACTGGGATCCAGCCATGCCAGAACGCAGTGGCAGTGGCTGGTGGTGCCAGGAGAGCACCTTCAATGTGTGAGCTCTGCCCTGCTCAGCTCTGGGTTTGGTGGAGGCTGCGCGTGGCCCTGGGGCACCCATCGCTCCACGCTGGCTCTGCCTGGTACAAGTTGAGCGTCTCTGGTTTAGAAGTGCTTGGTCTGCGGGGCCTGGGGACAGGGCTGTCCCTCCGTGGGGCTCCCTGCTGCCTTCTGCCTGCACCGCAGGGCTGCGTGAGGCAACTGTTGGTGCACTTGGGGCAACTGAACCGGGCAGGGGATAAGAACAGGGCTGTCTGCCTCACCAGAAGCTGCTGGGAGTGCAGTGATGCGAGCTGCGTTGGTGTGAGTTTGTGGTGTGGCTCTGAGACAGCTCTTGGGGTGGTTCTGCACGGATTCCAGCAACGCGAGCGGGCATTGGGGGAACACTCACCGCAAGAAGGGGAAGTTGTTTCAAGCATTAAGGTGAGAGTGATGAGTCTCCTGGTGAGCAGTGTCCAGGGATCCCTGGTCTCAGGTGAGACTCTTGTGGTGTACTCTGCTGGTGGAGCAGAGATGGAAATTTGCAGAGTGGATGAAAAAACAGCCTGTTGGTGCTACCAGAAATACCTGAAAGCCTTTATGGACCTTTAGCCTTCCTGTTACATTTCCTGTGACCGTTTGACCAAGGTTTCTGTTTTTCCTTCTAGGGATCAGCTGAGAATGTGTCAAAAGCTTTTCTGCACTCATGACACTTTCCTCTGTGCTGCACCTGCAGCAGTTGGACTTCTTCGCTGCTGGCAGATGTGGTATCTCCGAAAGGAGCAAGCAAGCAGTGGTGATCAAAGAGCTGTAGGTTGTAGCAGAGAGCAACAGCAAGGAGGATCAGACGCAGCAGAAACACCCCAAGAGAAGGGGACAAGGAAGGAGCCAGAAGTATGGGAGAAGGAGCTGGCAGAGAAAGAGTCCCACCTGGCCCAGCAAGAGGAGCTGCTCCAAGGAGGTTGGCAGGATCTCAAACAGCACCAAGAGGAGCTGCAACTGAAGGAAACCTCCTTCCAGCTTGACCTGGAGGGCCTTCATTCGGCCCAGAAGCAGCTGGAAAGGGAAAAGGAACAGTTGCAGTGGGACATTGAGAACGTTCATAATGCCCAGGAGCAGCTGAAGAGGGAGAAAGCAAAGTTTGAGGAAGACATGAAGAACCTTTGCAATGCCCAGGAGCAGCTGCAAAGCAGGAAGGCTCAGATCAAGAAGGACATGGAAAACATTCGTAATGCCCAGGACCAACTGGAGAGGGAGAAGGCACAGTTCCAGCTCGACCTGGACACCCTTCATAAGGCCCAGGAGCAGCTGGAGAGGGAGAAGGCACAGTTCCAGCGGGACGTGGAGCGCTCAGCTGAATCACGCCAGGAGCCTGACCGTATCCAGGTAAATACTGCCAAGGGCTGGGCTGCTGGGGAAGCTGTGCCCTCAGGGAACTCCTGGGCCCTCCTGGGCCAGCTGCACGCCAGCTGTGATCGACTGGCGCCAGCCGGGCCCCAGACAGGCTGGGACTGGTGTTCCTGACCCTTTCCTTGCGTGGGATGTTTGGGGCTGCATTTGAGGCAGCTCCAGAGCTGCCAAGGCATTGCCAGTGCCCAGGGCTGGCAGGAGGGGGTCCCAACAGCCTGAGCTCTGACCGCTGCTGTGTGCCATGTGCTGGCAGAGAGCAGAGCAGAGGGGGCTGGCTTGAAAGAAGATGCCTTGGGCAATGCCAGGAGGTCAAGGCTGCCTTTGATGCTGCCCTTCACCCAGTCAGGTTTAAGCTCTGGGGAGTGGTTGGGCAGATGAGATGTCCTTCTCGGAAACCGCCGGAGCCTTGTGGGTCATCCAGCTGTCAGAAAAGCCACCTACGAGGCTGATGATGGCAGGTCAAGGCTGTTTGCACACTGACATCCATCTCCAAAAGCATTCTTGAGATCTGCCAAAGAGAAGGGTGTTGTCCACAACCAGAAAGAACAGACCCCACCCTTGCTCAGTGCATTTTTCAGCAAGCAGGCCTTTGTTTTCCCACACCTGTGCGCACTCTGGGTGAGGAGAGCAAGCGTCCCTTGGCATAGTGTGGGCTGAGTGGGCTCCTCAGGCCTGTTGTTGATGGTTGGTTTGTTTGTACCTCGCTCATTCCAAATGGAAGTTGCTCAGAGCTGCACAAAACCTAGTTCAGAGCTGTTGGATTGTGGAAATGCTTTTGGGTGCCTGACTGGACTCGTTGCAGAGCTCATCAGGGAGCTCTGGGAATCAAATCCTCAGAGCAGGGCTGGCTCCCTCCCAGCCCAGTTCTGGTCAGGCCAGAAGCCTCCCGAGCACAGAGGAAAGCTGCAGCAGCATCAAGCAGACACTGCCATGGGAGGGGCACGGATTCTGTGGTAGGGGCTGAGTGGGGAAACAACTGCCAGGCCCTGAGATGAGGAGGTCCATTTTGAGGCAGGGATCTTTCTGACTTTGCCGAGCTGTTAATAGAGGGCTGGGTGAGGTGTTGCTGGGCTGTTGTTCTGATCTTCCCTTTGAATTTTCTGGCTCAGTTACATCCTGAGACAGCCAGTAGGAAAAAAACAATATCAAGAACAACGTGTTTGCTTTCACCTTTTGCTCAGGAAGGGTTCCTTTGGCACACGCCGCTGCAGTGCTGGGTGCTGGCATCCCTCTGCATGAACGATGTGCGGTGAGCCTTGGCCTTGAGGTCTCAGAGCATATTTGCCCTTAGCTTGCAGGAGCAGAAACAGCTGTACCAACACAGGGCAAGCAGGATGACTTCACCCAGGAGGTGGCTGAGGAGCTCCAGGCCGCAGTGTCTGAAGATGAAGAGGGCTCCTATGGTGTGAGCACCCACTGCCCAATACGTGAGGCACTGCAGGTGGAGCTCGTAAAGCTGAAATGTGCAAACACCCACCTGGCTGAAGAAAACGCTCACCTCCAAAGGCAGATGAGTTTGATAGAACAGGTGGAAGCTGGAGAACCTCACCTGAGAAGGCAACTCAGGCAGGCGTCTGGGTCCAGAGGTTCTGCCCTCCCAAAGGAACAGCCATCCTCAAACCCAGCTGGGACAGGGAGAGGGCGACATGGAAGAAAGAAGAGAAAAGGTAGAAAGGCTTAAACAGTTGATGAGTTTTGGAGCTGTGAATGAAGACAATTCATAGGTCGGAGACCTGAACAACAGCACAAGAGTATTTGTCTCCTCCACTCTGGTGGAAGAAGTTTCCATCAATGACTTTGGAGGCCCTGCAGAGACCATCGCCTGGGAGTAGGGCACAGATTATTCCTGTCCTGCTTCAATGTATCTTCTTATTAAACCTTTTCTTCATGTTCTCTCTGTGTAACCTCACTCTGTGCTGTGTGAACTGGAAGGACTATGAACCAGCTACTGAGAGGCTGGTGTGGGTCGGCGGGGTGAACCCATGGAGTCAAGGAGAGTGTGTGTGTGCCCTTGGCTTGGGCAGGTACAGCACAGGAGGGATCAGTGACCATGGTGCCTGTGAGCAGCCAGAGTGTTGTGTGTGCTGAACCGGTGAACTCCTGGCTCTGGTGCCCCACGGGAGGAGGGGACGGGGCTGTCTCTGTGTTTTATCTGAGTCTTGCACATGGGCCTTGCCCTGGGCTTTCAGAAGCTCTACCGCATGGTCGGTGGAAATCATTCCCTCCTGCATCCAGTTCTGAAACAAAGGGAAGCATCTTTCTCAAATTCCAAAATGAGTCCTAGAGAGTTTATTTGCCGGCGTTTTTGATGTCACTCTGACTGGGCTGGGGGTGCAGGGACACCAGGGAGACTAGGACCCCAAGCACCAGGCTCAGAGCAATCAGATCCCACGGCCCTGAGTGGCACCAGACTGTTCCCATTATCTCAGTGGGGGTTCCTGCAGGGTTCCAGGCTGATCCCTGCAATATCCGCGTGTTCCTAGGGTGCGCAGGGCCAGATAAATGCAGCCGGGAGCTGATCTGCACTGGGATGGCTGAGTGAAACAGGTTCTCTGTCAAGGCTGCAGAAAGTGGTGAAGGGGCTGGAGAACAAGTCTCACCAGAGGTGGCTGAAGGACCTGGGGCAGTTTAGCCTGGAGAAGAGAAGACTGAGGGGAGACCTCATCGTTCTCTGCAGCTTCTGGAAAGGTGGTTGTGGTGAGGTAGATGTTGCTTTCTTCTCCCAAGTAAGAAGTGATGACACAAGAGGAAATGGACTCCAGTGGTTGGGGTGAGGTGTAGATTGGATATTGGGGAAGAGTTGTTTACCAAAAGAGTGGAGAAGCCCTCGCAGATGCTGCCCAGGGTGTGGTGGAGTCTCCATCCCTGGTGGGGTTCAGAAGACGTGTAGAGCAGTTTCTCAGGGATATAGGTTAGATGTGAATAGATGTGCTTGGACTTGACGCTCCCAAGGGTCTTTTTCAACCAGACAATTCCATGGTTCTATGATTCAGGGGTCCCCGGTGTTCAAAAAACCCAGAGACGTGGCACCTGGGGCCGTGGTTTGGTCTGGGCTCCCGACAGCCCCTGCTGGGCTGCAGCTCCTGCCACTCCCACCGATGCGCCTGCCCAGCCGAGGACACCAAGGTCTCCCCTTCCTCCCGCCTTTATTAGATGCAACTTAGGACACCCAACAGCTTGGATGGAGAGGACAAGGCCTCCTGGCACCGGCACCCTGTGAGGGCACTGCCTGGGCAGAGCCAGGCTCTGGTGGCACCGGGTGCTGATGGCTCCCAGGTCCCATCCTGATTATGCTCTGCTGGAAGATGAGTCCAGGAACCAACTGGACACAGTCTTGTGGCAGAGTCATGTGGCTGTCTCTGTGTTTTATCTGAGTCTTGCACATGGGCCTTGCCCTGGGCTTTCAGAAGCAGAGAGAAAAGCCTCCTACAAGCCTGGGTCACAAGTGTCTGGTGTCTTCCTTCAAGGGAGGATGTGCAGGGCCTGGATGTTCACCTCTGCTCCAGGGTAAGTCCTGGGTGAGCTAGAGGAGCCCCCAGTCCCCTTGGGCTGCTTCTTGGACCCCCCATGCTGTGATATCACCAGGTGTGCATGGAAGGCCACAGGCTCCACTTTGCTTGCCCGCCCTCATCCCTTCGTCCTCTTCCCGTGGGCCTGGCCTTGCCCAGTGCCACTGGGTTCCCAGCACACAGCAGGGTCTGCCTGTGGGGCTCTGCCAGCACCATGACACTGTGCAGGTGTCCTCCTTTGGCACTGGGAGTTGGGATCAGTCTCCCAGGGACAAGAGGGACAGCAGGAAACACTCCACAACTCTTTGTCTTCCTCGCAGACCTTGCAAGACCTGGACACCATTGTAGAGAAGTTGGTGCCCATCATTCCTGCCTGGTTCTGAGAGGCAGCTCCTCAGCCTGACCGGAAGGGGGTGTCCACTCCGGAGTGGATGCTCTCCACCTCAGTGCCATGTAGAGACAGCACTACAGGGAGGGTTCCCAACTCCCCTGGAAACCATGGGCTTCCCACCAGGCTCTTCTGGACCACAGCGGCTTCAGAGGGTGGCATCTTCCTTCCTGCCTGGCCAGCAGGTCGGCCTGCAGGGTCTGTCTCGAGTCTACCAGCTGTGAGATCCCCTGGGACATGGAGCCAACTGCTGGCTTAGCTGGAGATCAGAGGCAGCCTTAACGGAGTGGGCGAGTCCAGCCCAGGAGCTCAGCAGCTTCTGCTGGAGCAGGGCTCTGCTGCCAGGGCTCACCAGCAGCTTCTCTCCTGGCAGATGCTTCTGAGCTTCACCAGCTCCGAGAGAGCAGCTCTGAGAAAGAGGGCCCTGGGCAGGATGGGGATGTTGAGCTGTCTGCTGGCCAAGAGTCGCATGCAGCACGTAAGGAGTCAGGCACCCTCCAGCCATGCCATGTCCCCTCCCTGCACCCCAGAGGCTGCAGCTCTCCCTGCACAAGGCTGCTGCCCAGTTGGCTGCTCTGGGAGCCGCAGCCGGCATCAACCTGCAAAGCCCTAACTCTGCAGAGATCCAGACCCGGGAAAACAAACACCCTCCCTGCCATGGTGGGGCCTGGTGGCTGCCTGAGAAGATTTCCAAGCACAGAGCATGTCACAAGAAGGAAACTCTTTTCCACAGAGGCAAGAAAAATTCAGGTGTTTGTGCTGCAGGTGCTGGAGGAGCTGCAGGGTGGCATTGGAGAGGCCATCATGAAGACCCTGATTGCCATCCAAAATGTGATGGGTGAGGTGAAGAGGCAGGAGCCCAGCCGCACTGCTGTGCAGCTGGTGGAGAAACTCCTTCCCCTCTATGCTCATGTAAGGCTGATGGGGGAGCTTTAGCCCTGCACAGGGGCACAGCTGCCCTGCAGGCCAGCCCTGCCTGCTGAGAGTGCTCTCCAGCAAGCTGGTCAGAGACCTGATGAAGACTGTGGAGTGCAACCACAAGAGACAGGTTACAAAGTGTGACTGGCCCTGCTCCTTCTGTTCTTTTGCATGAGATGCCAAATGCAGAGCGTGGCCAAGGTACAGAACAAAGTCAAGAGATGGGGGATGCCAGGTCTCCTTGCCAAGGCCATGGTGCCATCTCTCAGCTTCTGCTTCTCTGAAGGCATCCGAGGACACACTCCTTGCTGCAGCAGAGTTCTTCAGCTAGAAGCAGCTCAAACATCTCATCCAGGCACAGCAGATATGAATGACTGGAGAGTACTGGGTGAGGGAAACCTCTGACGCCCAGAGCCCAGCCTGGATGAGGGCTTTCCCCCATCTTTGGGGTGAGGGGCTCTGCAGATGGGCCTGGCCTGGCGTGCTCCAACCCGCAGCCCACAGCCTGGAGCTGCACCCTTCTTCCCTGCTCTCGAGCACAGAGCTCCTGAGGGCTTTTCTCCAGGCCCCACTCTCCTCCCAGAGATGGGCACTGAAGGAGGTTCTGGCCTATGCCAGCCCTGGTGGTTCCTGCTGGTGCTGGATGTTGACAGCATACTCCTCTCTTCATAAATCCATAACCGTGCACGTTTATAAATGATGAGACATTCACTGGCTAATTTACAAATGACTCTGAAAATGAGTTCCCTGCAGGGATGCTTCCCGCTCAAATAAACTTGTGTGTTTTTAAAACATCTTTTAGCTGACAATTGGCAGTTTCCTCACCCCTTTGGCTCTGAAGCTGCTGTGAGTGTTTGACAAGGGTCCCTCTCAGAGAGGTTCTGGAGCAGTGAGCTGATCTCGAGTGAGTGTGGTCATTTCAGTCTCTTCTCATTGCCCTCACAGCACCGTTACCCTGTCCCGGGTCTGGTCTTTGTTGTGAACAATACAGATCACCCCAGACTGAAATCGCTTCTTCCAGTGACCCTGGAAGACACAGCACAGACTTTCAGAGCACAGCAGAGGTTCCCTGTGGCTGAGTCTGGATTGTAGAACTTGAATATGTGTTTCATTTACCCTGAACAGACTGATGAGTCCTCTGCACCGATTGCTCTGGCCCAGATTAATAAGAGGTGTATATACATATATATATACGTGTGTGTGTGTGTAAATTCTTGTTAAAGGCTTTAAAGATAAGGTTTCCTTTATGTTTTTAGATCTGCCCTTCTGATCTTTTGCTGGGAAACTGCTGTAATGTGAAGAAAACTGAAATTTTGAAGAACTTAATATGTTTATTTTGACTTTAAAATGTGTATCTGTTCTGATCCTGTCCTGCAAAGAGCAGTTCCCTGATTAGGAAGATGGAAGGGGGTCTCCTGGTCAGCCTCAGGCTCATGTTGCAGACCTCCTCCTCTCCAAGACACGTAGCAGCAGCACTGCAGGAACTGTGCACAGGTTTTCACATTTGGTTAAGTGACCTTGGAGACCAACACAATGTTTCCATCAGAACTGAACTGGCTGCAGATGATGGGCATCTCAGGGTGTGGAGGATAAGACAGAATTGGTAGCATAAATTCTGTTTTTCTTTACCTAATCCCTCCTGATAAACTGCTTGGTACCTTCCCCTATTTCAAGGTTAGCCAGTTCTCAGCTCACTATCAAACTCTGTCAAGGCCTCTGTGTTATTCTCTGTGTTACTTCCCAGGCTTTAACCCTACATCAGTGGGTGCCACAGCCAGAAGAGAAGCGTTGCTGGAATGTGGACAATAACTTGGCTGTTTCTCAATTTCCAGACCTTACAGCTCCAAATCCATCCTTGGGATGCACCCCAATGTCATGGGCTATAGGACTGAAACTGCAGACACGGCAGCCTGGTTTGTTTGACTGTGGGCTCAGACAGTTGTGTGACTGTCCCTCACTGCTCACAGGAACATCCCACCGTGTGTGTGTGGCACATGAGCAGCTGTGGCTGCTGAAACATCTGTAAAGCTGTGTTTTGCTGTGCAACTGCTTGTGTTTTTTACCCCACAATGTGTGGCTTTGTCTGGGGCAGCACCAGGGATCGACCTTTGTGAGCAGGCACAGTGTGAGCACATTAAATCACTAAGGTGAGAGAAGGCAGGGCCCGGTGCAGCAGGGGCAGGTCTTTCTTCTGAATATAAGGGCTGCAGTTGTTCTCTGAGAAAGAGAAATCTCTTCCCTAGTGAAACTTCTTCCCTCTGACACTGCAAAAACTAAATTGTGCGCTTTTGGGGAAAAAACAAAAAGGAAGGAAGTGCCCAAAGCCCTTCTTCTGCCCTCGTGCTGTCCCCACACGGTTCCTTGGCTCTGTAACCTCATGTGGAGTTTTACTCTCTACTGTGAAAAACTGTGCGAGTGCACATTTAAGCATTCAAGAAAATGTCAGTACTTCAGAGAACAATTCCTGTCTATTCAATGCCACATCTGAACGTTGGTCTCTTCCAAGGAGTTGTTTATGGGCTTTGGGTGTGTTGTGCAAACCGTTCAGGAACCACAGGCAACTGGCCCTGGGCTTTGTGATGTCATCCTCTGTGATGATGACCTGTGTCCTGGGAGACTGCTTTATTCTGCAGGGTCAAGCACTCTCTGGCCTCACTCTCCAGTGGGGTCTGGAGGTGGCAGGTGGTCTCTCTGCAGGGAGCTGCCTGTGCCTTTGTCTGGAGTAGGAAACAAAGCAGCTGCCTTTCACCCATCGCAGCACCCAGTGCCGGTTCCGGCGGACAGGTAGGTGAGGTCTGACCCAGGGTAGGTCAGGTCTGCCCGTGTCTGCTTCTGTGCAGTCATTGCTGGAGTTTAATCTCTGTTAGGGCCTACAGTTCTTTAGGGGTCTCTCAGCTCCCATCCTTGTGCCTCCTATGAGGCAGAGCCTGTGCTCCTGATTTTCCACATGGGAGATATTCCAGGTGGTCCCGTTTTGCTTTACCTGAGGCAGCCTTGCCCCAAGCTCCTTCACCCTGACTGTATTTGTTTGCCGAGTGCTGCATCACTGACTGCATGGCTTGGAGGGAGCCATCCTGGCTTGGCTGCTGAATTTCCATTCCAGATTGGCTTCCTGCTCGTTTGCTCTGTGGTCTTTCGGGATGGTTTTCTGTTCCAGTGTGGCTTTCCACTGCTTTTGGGCTTTGGCAGCGTAAGCAATCCATGCGGGAGGCAGAGAAGGCAGGGACCGAGTGCACGGTCAGGTCTGTCCCTGCAGAGCCAGGGGGCTCAGCCACTTGGGGGTTGACCTGGTCGCTCTTCTGGTGGAGCCCTGAAACAATCTGTTCCCAGAAAAGACCTTCCTGGGTGTAGGGAAGCCAGAACATCTGGAGTGAGTGCTCGCCGACCTCTCCTCTTGGGCACTGGGAAGGAATTGTCTGGCTGCTCTGGGAACTGCGTGTTGTTAACGTGCCTGACTTTAGAAGGATGTGTCCACTGAGGGTTGTTTGTCCTGGCCAGAGGCACAGGGTGGCTTCAGACTGCTCTAGCACCCTGAGAGGAACAAGGAGATTAAGCTGACTGTCCTTGGCTGGCTGTTTGTATGATCTGAAGGAAAAAAGGAAGTGTGTGCATTCATTCCTGTCCGCATCTCCCCAATCTTTGCTAGGAGTCTTCCATAGACTTCCATAGACTTCCACACACTCGAAAAGTGTGTGCATTCCTTCTTTGTCACTCTTTGCCAGGAGTCTTCCATAAATCCGCTCAGAATACCAGCTGGGAGACAGGAACAACCCTACTCTCCCCTTGCTGTCTCAATCCCATCCTGACCTGTTACGGGGACTCTTTAATAAGCTGGAAAACTCTCCTGTTCCAGCTGCTACTCTCCAGCCATGACTTGTTCTCAGGTGGGACATTTAGACTGGGATCCAGCCATGCCAGAACGCAGTGGCAGTGGCTGGTGGTGCCAGGAGAGCACCTTCAATGTGTGAGCTCTGCCCTGCTCAGCTCTGGGTTTGGTGGAGGCTGCGCGTGGCCCTGGGGCACCCATCGCTCCACGCTGGCTCTGCCTGGTACAAGTTGAGCGTCTCTGGTTTAGAAGTGCTTGGTCTGCGGGGCCTGGGGACAGGGCTGTCCCTCCGTGGGGCTCCCTGCTGCCTTCTGCCTGCACCGCAGGGCTGCGTGAGGCAACTGTTGGTGCACTTGGGGCAACTGAACCGGGCAGGGGATAAGAACAGGGCTGTCTGCCTCACCAGAAGCTGCTGGGAGTGCAGTGATGCGAGCTGCGTTGGTGTGAGTTTGTGGTGTGGCTCTGAGACAGCTCTTGGGGTGGTTCTGCACGGATTCCAGCAACGCGAGCGGGCATTGGGGGAACACTCACCGCAAGAAGGGGAAGTTGTTTCAAGCATTAAGGTGAGAGTGATGAGTCTCCTGGTGAGCAGTGTCCAGGGATCCCTGGTCTCAGGTGAGACTCTTGTGGTGTACTCTGCTGGTGGAGCAGAGATGGCAATTTGCAGAGTGGATGAAAAAACAGCCTGTTGGTGCTACCAGAAATACCTGAAAGCCTTTATGGACCTTTAGCCTTCCTGTTACATTTCCTGTGACCGTTTGACCAAGGTTTCTGTTTTTCCTTCTAGGGATCAGCTGAGAATGTGTCAAAAGCTTTTCTGCACTCATGACACTTTCCTCTGTGCTGCACCTGCAGCAGTTGGACTTCTTCGCTGCTGGCAGATGTGGTATCTCCGAAAGGAGCAAGCAAGCAGTGGTGATCAAAGAGCTGTAGGTTGTAGCAGAGAGCAACAGCAAGGAGGATCAGACGCAGCAGAAACACCCCAAGAGAAGGGGACAAGGAAGGAGCCAGAAGTATGGGAGAAGGAGCTGGCAGAGAAAGAGTCCCACCTGGCCCAGCAAGAGGAGCTGCTCCAAGGAGGTTGGCAGGATCTCAAACAGCACCAAGAGGAGCTGCAACTGAAGGAAACCTCCTTCCAGCTTGACCTGGAGGGCCTTCATTCGGCCCAGAAGCAGCTGGAAAGGGAAAAGGAACAGTTGCAGTGGGACATTGAGAATGTTCATAATGCCCAGGAGCAGCTGAAGAGGGAGAAAGCAAAGTTTGAGGAAGACATGAAGAACCTTTGCAATGCCCAGGAGCAGCTGCAAAGCAGGAAGGCTCAGATCAAGAAGGACATGGAAAACATTCGTAATGCCCAGGACCAACTGGAGAGGGAGAAGGCACAGTTCCAGCTCGACCTGGACACCCTTCATAAGGCCCAGGAGCAGCTGGAGAGGGAGAAGGCACAGTTCCAGCGGGACGTGGAGCGCTCAGCTGAATCACGCCAGGAGCCTGACCGTATCCAGGTAAATACTGCCAAGGGCTGGGCTGCTGGGGAAGCTGTGCCCTCAGGGAACTCCTGGGCCCTCCTGGGCCAGCTGCACGCCAGCTGTGATCGACTGGCGCCAGCCGGGCCCCAGACAGGCTGGGACTGGTGTTCCTGACCCTTTCCTTGCGTGGGATGTTTGGGGCTGCATTTGAGGCAGCTCCAGAGCTGCCAAGGCATTGCCAGTGCCCAGGGCTGGCAGGAGGGGGTCCCAACAGCCTGAGCTCTGACCGCTGCTGTGTGCCATGTGCTGGCAGAGAGCAGAGCAGAGGGGGCTGGCTTGAAAGAAGATGCCTTGGGCAATGCCAGGAGGTCAAGGCTGCCTTTGATGCTGCCCTTCACCCAGTCAGGTTTAAGCTCTGGGGAGTGGTTGGGCAGATGAGATGTCCTTCTCGGAAACCGCCGGAGCCTTGTGGGTCATCCAGCTGTCAGAAAAGCCACCTACGAGGCTGATGATGGCAGGTCAAGGCTGTTTGCACACTGACATCCATCTCCAAAAGCATTCTTGAGATCTGCCAAAGAGAAGGGTGTTGTCCACAACCAGAAAGAACAGACCCCACCCTTGCTCAGTGCATTTTTCAGCAAGCAGGCCTTTGTTTTCCCACACCTGTGCGCACTCTGGGTGAGGAGAGCAAGCGTCCCTTGGCATAGTGTGGGCTGAGTGGGATCCTCAGGCCTGTTGTTGATGGTTGGTTTGTTTGTACCTCGCTCATTCCAAATGGAAGTTGCTCAGAGCTGCACAAAACCTAGTTCAGAGCTGTTGGATTGTGGAAATGCTTTTGGGTGCCTGACTGGACTCGTTGCAGAGCTCATCAGGGAGCTCTGGGAATCAAATCCTCAGAGCAGGGCTGGCTCCCTCCCAGCCCAGTTCTGGTCAGGCCAGAAGCCTCCCGAGCACAGAGGAAAGCTGCAGCAGCATCAAGCAGACACTGCCATGGGAGGGGCACGGATTCTGTGGTAGGGGCTGAGTGGGGAAACAACTGCCAGGCCCTGAGATGAGGAGGTCCATTTTGAGGCAGGGATCTTTCTGACTTTGCCGAGCTGTTAATAGAGGGCTGGGTGAGGTGTTGCTGGGCTGTTGTTCTGATCTTCCCTTTGAATTTTCTGGCTCAGTTACATCCTGAGACAGCCAGTAGGAAAAAAACAATATCAAGAACAACGTGTTTGCTTTCACCTTTTGCTCAGGAAGGGTTCCTTTGGCACACGCCGCTGCAGTGCTGGGTGCTGGCATCCCTCTGCATGAACGATGTGCGGTGAGCCTTGGCCTTGAGGTCTCAGAGCATATTTGCCCTTAGCTTGCAGGAGCAGAAACAGCTGTACCAACACAGGGCAAGCAGGATGACTTCACCCAGGAGGTGGCTGAGGAGCTCCAGGCCGCAGTGTCTGAAGATGAAGAGGGCTCCTATGGTGTGAGCACCCACTGCCCAATACGTGAGGCACTGCAGGTGGAGCTCGTAAAGCTGAAATGTGCAAACACCCACCTGGCTGAAGAAAACGCTCACCTCCAAAGGCAGATGAGTTTGATAGAACAGGTGGAAGCTGGAGAACCTCACCTGAGAAGGCAACTCAGGCAGGCGTCCGGTTCCAGAGATTCTGCCCTCCCAAAGGAACAGCCATCCTCAAACCCAGCTGGGACAGGAAGAGGGCGACATGGAAGAAAGAAGAGAAAAGGTAGAAAGGCTTAAACAGTTGATGAGTTTTGGAGCTGTGAATGAAGACAATTCATAGGTCGGAGACCTGAACAACAGCACAAGAGTATTTGTCTCCTCCACTCTGGTGGAAGAAGTTTCCATCAATGACTTTGGAGGCCCTGCAGAGACCATCGCCTGGGAGTAGGGCACAGATTATTCCTGTCCTGCTTCAATGTATCTTCTTATTAAACCTTTTCTTCATGTTCTCTCTGCGTAACCTCACTCTGTGCTGTGTGAACTGGAGGGACTATGAACCAGCTACTGAGAGGCTGGTGTGGGTCGGCGGGGTGAACCCATGGAGTCAAGGAGAGTGTGTGTGTGCCCTTGGCTTGGGCAGGTACAGCACAGGAGGGATCAGTGACCATGGTGCCTGTGAGCAGCCAGAGTGTTGTGTGTGCTGAACCGGTGAACTCCTGGCTCTGGTGCCCCACGGGAGGAGGGGACGGGGCTGTCTCTGTGTTTTATCTGAGTCTTGCACATGGGCCTTGCCCTGGGCTTTCAGAAGCAGAGAGAAAAGCCTCCTACAAGCCTGCGTCACAAGTGTCTGGTGTCTTCCTTCAAGGGAGGATGTGCAGGGCCTGGATGTTCACCTCTGCTCCAGGGTAAGTCCTGGGTGAGCTAGAGGAACCCCCAGTCCCGCTGGGCTGCTTCTTGGACCCCCCATGCTGTGATATCACCAGGTGTGCATGGAAGGCCACAGGCTCCACTTTGCTTGCCCGCCCTCATCCCTTCATCCTCTTCCCGTGGGCCTGGCCTTGCCCAGTGCCACTGGGTTCCCAGCACACAGCAGGGTCTGCCTGTGGGGCTCTGCCAGCACCATGACACTGTGCAGGTGTCCTCCTTTGGCACTGGGAGTTGGGATCAGTCTCCCAGGGACAAGAGGGACAGCAGGAAACACTCCACAACTCTTTGTCTTCCTCGCAGACCTTGCAAGACCTGGACACCATTGTAGAGAAGTTGGTGCCCATCATTCCTGCCTGGTTCTGAGAGGCAGCTCCTCAGCCTGACCGGAAGGGGGTGTCCACTCCGGAGTGGATGCTCTCCACCTCAGTGCCATGTAGAGACAGCACTACAGGGAGGGTTCCCAACTCCCCTGGAAACCATGGGCTTCCCACCAGGCTCTTCTGGACCACAGCGGCTTCAGAGGGTGGCATCTTGCTTCCTGCCTGGCCAGCAGGTCGGCCTGCAGGATCTGTCTCGAGTCTACCAGCTGTGAGATCCCCTGGGACATGGAGCCAACTGCTGGCTTAGCTGGAGATCAGAGGCAGCCTTAACGGAGTGGGCGAGTCCAGCCCAGGAGCTCAGCAGCTTCTGCTGGAGCAGGGCTCTGCTGCCAGGGCTCACCAGCAGCTTCTCTCCTGGCAGATGCTTCTGAGCTTCACCAGCTCCGAGAGAGCAGCTCTGAGAAAGAGGGCCCTGGGCAGGATGGGGATGTTGAGCTGTCTGCTGGCCAAGAGTCGCATGCAGCACGTAAGGAGTCAGGCACCCTCCAGCCATGCCATGTCCCCTCCCTGCACCCCAGAGGCTGCAGCTCTCCCTGCACAAGGCTGCTGCCCAGTTGGCTGCTCTGGGAGCCGCAGCCGGCATCAACCTGCAAAGCCCTAACTCTGCAGAGATCCAGACCCAGGAAAACCAACACCCTCCCTGCCATGGTGGGGCCTGGTGGCTGCCTGAGAAGATTTCCAAGCACAGAGCATGTCACAAGAAGGAAATTCTTTTCCACAGAGGCAAGAATAATTCAGGTGTTTGTGCTGCAGGTGCTGGAGGAGCTGCAGGGTGGCATTGGAGATGCCATCATGAAGACCCTGATTGCCATCCAAAATGTGATGGGTGAGGTGAAGAGGCAGGAGCCCAGCCGCACTGCTGTGCAGCTGGTGGAGAAACTCCTTCCCCTCTATGCTCATGTAAGGCTGATGGGGGAGCTTTAGCCCTGCACAGGGGCACAGCTGCCCTGCAGGCCAGCCCTGCCTGCTGAGAGTGCTCTCCAGCAAGCTGGTCAGAGACCTGATGAAGACTGTGGAGTGCAACCACAAGAGACAGGAGACAAAGTGTGACTGGCCCTGCTCCTTCTGTTCTTTTGCATGAGATGCCAAATGCAGAGCGTGGCCAAGGTACAGAACAAAGTCAAGAGATGGGGGATGCCAGGTCTCCTTGCCAAGGCCATGGTGCCATCTCTCAGCTTCTGCTTCTCTGAAGGCATCCGAGGACAGACTCCTTGCTGCAGCAGAGTTCTTCAGCTAGAAGCAGCTCAAACATCTCATCCAGGCACAGTAGACATGAATGACTGGAGAGTACTGGGTGAGGGAAACCTCTGACGCCCAGAGCCCAGCCTGGATGAGGGCTTTCCCCCATCTTTGGGGTGAGGGGCTCTGCAGATGGGCCTGGCCTGGCGTGCTCCAACCCGCAGCCCATAGCCTGGAGCTGCACCCTTCTTCCCTGCTCTCGAGCACAGAGCTCCTGAGGGCTTTTCTCCAGGCCCCACTCTCCTCCCAGACATGGGCACTGAAGGAGGTTCTGGCCTATGCCAGCCCTGGTGGTTCCTGCTGGTGCTGGATGTTGACAGCATACTCCTCTCTTCATAAATCCATAACCGTGCACGTTTATAAATGATGAGACATTCACTGGCTAATTTACAAATGACTCTGAAAATGAGTTCCCTGCAGGGATGCTTCCCGCTCAAATAAACTTGTGTGTTTTTAAAACATCTTTTAGCTGACAATTGGCAGTTTCCTCACCCCTTTGGCTCTGAAGCTGCTGTGAGTGTTTGACAAGGGTCCCTCTCAGAGAGGTTCTGGAGCAGTGAGCTGATCTCGAGTGAGTGTGGTCATTTCAGTCTCTTCTCATTGCCCTCACAGCACCGTTACACTGTCCCGGGTCTGGTCTTTGTTGTGAACAATACAGATCACCCCAGACTGAAATCGCTTCTTCCAGTGACCCTGGAAGACACAGCACAGACTTTCAGAGCACAGCAGAGGTTCCCTGTGGCTGAGTCTGGATTGTAGAACTTGAATATGTGTTTCATTTATCCTGAACAGACTGATGAGTCCTCTGCACCGATTGCTCTGGCCCAGATTAATAAGAGGTGTATATATATATGTGTGTGTGTGTAAATTCTTGTTAAAGGCTTTAAAGATAAGGTTTCCTTTATGTTTTTAGATCTGCCCTTCTGATCTGTTGCTGGGAAACTGCTGTAATGTGAAGAAAACTGAAATTTTGAAGAACTTAATATGTTTATTTTAACTTTAAAATGTGTATCTGTTCTGATCCTGTCCTGCAAAGAGCAGTTCCCTGATTGGGAAGATGGAAGGGGGTCTCCTGGTCAGCATCAGGCTCATGTTGCAGACCTCCTCCTCTCCAAGACACGTAGCAGCAGCACTGCAGGAACTGTGCACAGGTTTTCACATTTGGTTAAGTGACCTTGGAGACCAACACAATGTTTCCATCAGAACTGAACTGGCTGCAGATGATGGGCATCTCAGGGTGTGGAGGATAAGACAGAATTGGTAGCATAAATTCTGTTTTTCTTTACCTAATCCCTCCTGATAAACTGCTTGGTACCTTCCCCTATTTCAAGGTTAGCCAGTTCTCAGCTCACTATCAAACTCTGTCAAGGCCTCTGTGTTATTCTCTGTGTTACTTCCCAGGCTTTAACCCTACATCAGTGGGTGCCACAGCCAGAAGAGAAGCGTTGCTGGAATGTGGACAATAACTTGGCTGTTTCTCAATTTCCAGACCTTACAGCTCCAAATCCATGCTTGGGATGCACCCCAATGTCATGGGCTATAGGACTGAAACTGCAGACACGGCAGCCTGGTTTGTTTGACTGTGGGCTCAGACAGTTGTGTGACTGTCCCTCACTGCTCACAGGAACATCCCACCGTGTGTGTGTGGCACATGAGCAGCTGTGGCTGCTGAAACATCTGTAAAGCTGTGTTTTGCTGTGCAACTGCTTGTGTTTTTTACCCCACAATGTGTGGCTTTGTCTGGGGCAGCACCAGGGATCGACCTTTGTGAGCAGGCACAGTGTGAGCACATTAAATCACTAAGGTGAGAGAAGGCAGGGCCCGGTGCAGCAGGGGCAGGTCTTTCTTCTGAATATAAAGGCTGCAGTTGTTCTCTGAGAAAGAGAAATCTCTTCCCTAGTGAAACTTCTTCCCTCTGACACTGCAAAAACTAAATTGTGCGCTTTTGGGGAAAAAACAAAAAGGAAGGAAGTGCCCAAAGCCCTTCTTCTGCCCTCGCGCTGTCCCCACACGGTTCCTTGGCTCTGTAACCTCATGTGGAGTTTTACTCTCTACTGTGAAAAACTGTGCGAGTGCACATTTAAGCATTCAAGAAAATGTCAGTACTTCAGAGAACAATTCCTGTCTATTCAATGCCACATCTGAACGTTGGTCTCTTCCAAGGAGTTGTTTATGGGCTTTGGGTGTGTTGTGCAAACCGTTCGGGAACCACAGGCAACTGGCCCTGGCCTTTGTGATGTCATCCTCTGTGATGATGACCTGTGTCCTGGGAGACTGCTTTATTCTGCAGGGTCAAGCACTCTCTGGCCTCACTCTCCAGTGGGGTCTGGAGGTGGCAGGTGGTCTCTCTGCAGGGAGCTGCCTGTGCCTTTGTCTGGAGTAGGAAACAAAGCAGCTGCCTTTCACCCATCGCAGCACCCAGTGCCGGTTCCGGCGGACAGGTAGGTGAGGTCTGACCCAGGGTAGGTCAGGTCTGCCCGTGTCTGCTTCTGTGCAGTCATTGCTGGAGTTTAAACTCTGTGTTAGGGCCTACAGTTCTTTAGGGGTCTCTCAGCTCCCATCCTTGTGCCTCCTATGAGGCAGAGCCTGTGCTCCTGATTTTCCACATGGGAGATATTCCAGGTGGTCCCGTTTTGCTTTACCTGAGGCAGCCTTGCCCCGAGCTCCTTCACCCTGACTGTATTTGTTTGCCGAGTGCTGCATCACTGACTGCATGGCTTGGAGGGAGCCATCCTGGCTTGGCTGCTGAATTTCCATTCCAGATTGCCTTCCTGCTCGTTTTCTCTGTGGTCTTTCGGGATGGTTTTCTGTTCCAGTGTGACTTGTTCTCAGGTGGGACATTTAGACTGGGATCCAGCCATGCCAGAACGCAGTGGCAGTGGCTGGTGGTGCCAGGAGAGCACCTTCAATGTGTGAGCTCTGCCCTGCTCAGCTCTGGGTTTGGTGGAGGCTGCGCGCGGCCCTGGGGCACCCATCGCTCCACGCTGGCTCTGCCTGGTACAAGTTGAGCGTCTCTGGTTTAGAAGTGCTTGGTCTGCGGGGCCTGGGGACAGGGCTGTCCCTCCGTGGGGCTCCCTGCTGCCTTCTGCCTGCACCGCAGGGCTGCGTGAGGCAACTGTTGGTGCACTTGGGGCAACTGAACCGGGCAGGGGATAAGAACAGGGCTGTCTGCCTCACCAGAAGCTGCTGGGAGTGCAGTGATGCGAGCTGCGTTGGTGTGAGTTTGTGGTGTGGCTCTGAGACAGCTCTTGGGGTGGTTCTGCACGGATTCCAGCAACGCGAGCGGGCATTGGGGGAACACTCACCGCAAGAAGGGGAAGTTGTTTCAAGCATTAAGGTGAGAGTGATGAGTCCCCTGGTGAGAAGTGTCCAGGGATCCCTGGTCTCAGATGAGACTCTTGTGGTGTACTCTGCTGGTGGAGTAGAGATGGCAATTTGCAGAGTGGATGAAAAAACAGCCTGTTGGTGCTACCAGAAATACCTGAAAGCCTTTATGGAACTTTAGCCTACCTGTTACCTTTCCTGTGACCGTTTGACCATGGTTTCTGTTTCTCCTTCTAGGGATCAGCTGAGAATGTGTCAAAAGCTTTTCTGCACTCATGACACTTTCCTCTGTGCTGCACCTGCAGCAGTTGGACTTCTTCGCTGCTGGCAGATGTGGTATCTCCGAAAGGAGCAAGCAAGCAGTGGTGATCAAAGAGCTGTAGGTTGTAGCAGAGAGCAACAGCAAGGAGGATCAGACGCAGCAGAAACACCCCAAGAGAAGGGGACAAGGAAGGAGCCAGAAGTATGGGAGAAGGAGCTGGCAGAGAAAGAGTCCCACCTGGCCCAGCAAGAGGAGCTGCTCCAAGGAGGTTGGCAGGATCTCAAACAGCACCAAGAGGAGCTGCAACTGAAGGAAACCTCCTTCCAGCTTGACCTGGAGGGCCTTCATTCGGCCCAGAAGCAGCTGGAAAGGGAAAAGGAACAGTTGCAGTGGGACATTGAGAATGTTCATAATGCCCAGGAGCAGCTGAAGAGGGAGAAAGCAAAGTTTGAGGAAGACATGAAGAACCTTTGCAATGCCCAGGAGCAGCTGCAAAGCAGGAAGGTTCAGATCAAGAAGGACATGGAAAACATTCGTAATGCCCAGGACCAACTGGAGAGGGAGAAGGCACAGTTCCAGCTCGACCTGGACACCCTTCATAAGGCCCAGGAGCAGCTGGAGAGGGAGAAGGCACAGTTCCAGGTCGACCTGGAGACCCTTCATAAGGCCCAGGAGCAGCTGGAGAGGGAGAAGGCACAGTTCCAGCGGGACGTGGAGCGCTCAGCTGAATCACGCCAGGAGCCTGACCGTATCCAGGTAAATACTGCCAAGGGCTGGGCTGCTGGGGAAGCTGTGCCCTCAGGGAACTCCTGGGCCCTCCTGGGCCAGCTGCACGCCAGCTGTGATCGACTGGCACCAGCCGGGCCCCAGACAGACTGGGACTGGTGTTCCTGACCCTTTCCTTGCCTGGGATGTTTGGGGCTGCATTTGAGGCAGCTCCAGAGCTGCCAAGGCATTGCCAGTGCCCAGGGCTGGCAGGAGGGGGTCCCAACAGCCTGAGCTCTGCCCGCTGCTGTGTGCCGTGTGCTGGCAGAGAGCAGAGCAGAGGGGGCTGGCTTGAAAGAAGATGCCTTGGGCAATGGGAGGAGGTTCAAGGCTGCCTTTGATGCTGCCCTTCAGCCAGTCAGGTTTAAGCTCTGGGGAGTGGTTGTGCAGATGAGATGTCCTTCTCGGAAACCGCCGGAGCCTTGTGGGTCATCCAGCTGTAAGAACAGCCAGCTGCGAGGCTGATGATGGCAGGTCAAGGCTGTTTGCACACTGACATCCATCTCCAAAAGCATTCTTGAGATCTGCCAAAGAGAAGGGTGTTATCCACAACCAGAAAGAACAGACCCCACCCCTGCTCAGTGCATTTTTCAGCAAGCAGGCCTTTGTTTTCCCACACCTGTGCGCACTCTGGGTGAGGAGAGCAAGCGTCCCTTGGCATAGTGTGGGCTGAGTGGGATCCTCAGGCCTGTTGTTGATGGTTGGTTTGTTTGTATCTCGCTCATTCCAAATGGAATTGGCTCAGAGCTGCACAAAACCTAGTTCAGAGCTGTTGGATTGTGGAAATGCTTTTGGGTGCCTGACTGGACTCGTTGCAGAGCTCATCAGGGAGCTCTGGGAATCAAATCCTCAGAGCAGGGCTGGCTCCCTCCCAGCCCAGTTCTGGTCAGGCCAGAAGCCTCCCGAGCACAGAGGAAAGCTGCAGCAGCATCAAGCAGACACTGCCATGGGAGGGGCACGGATTCTGTGGTAGGGGCTGAGTGGGGAAACAACTGCCAGGCCCTGAGATGAGGAGGTCCATTTTGAGGCAGGGATCTTTCTGACTTTGCCGAGCTGTTAATAGAGGGCTGGGTGAGGTGTTGCTGGGCTGTTGTTCTGATCTTCCCTTTGAATGTTCTGGCTCAGTTACATCCTGAGACAGCCAGTAGGAAAAAACAATATCAAGAACAACGTGTTTGCTTTCACCTTTTGCTCAGGAAGGGTTCCTTTGGCACACGCCGCTGCAGTGCTGGGTGCTGGCATCCCTCTGCATGAACGATGTGCGGTGAGCCTTGGCCTTGAGGTCTCAGAGCATATTTGCCCTTAGCTTGCAGGAGCAGAAACAGCTGTAACAACACAGGGCAAGCAGGATGACTTCACCCAGGAGGTGGCTGAGGAGCTCCAGGCCGCAGTGTCTGAAGATGAAGAGGGCTCCTATGGTGTGAGCACCCACTGCCCAATACGTGAGGCACTGCAGGTGGAGCTCGTAAAGCTGAAATGTGCAAACACCCACCTGGCTGAAGAAAACGCTCACCTCCAAAGGCAGATGAGTTTGATAGAACAGGTGGAAGCTGGAGAACCTCACCTGAGAAGGCAACTCAGGCAGGCGTCTGGGTCCAGAGGTTCTGCCCTCCCAAAGGAACAGCCATCCTCAAACCCAGCTGGGACAGGGAGAGGGCGACATGGAAGAAAGAAGAGAAAAGGTAGAAAGGCTTAAACAGTTGATGAGTTTTGGAGCTGTGAATGAAGACAATTCATAGGTCGGAGACCTGAACAACAGCACAAGAGTATTTGTCTCCTCCACTCTGGTGGAAGAAGTTTCCATCAATGACTTTGGAGGCCCTGCGGAGACCATCGCCTGGGAGTAGGGCACAGATTATTCCTGTCCTGCTTCAATGTATCTTCTTATTAAACCTTTTCTTCATGTTCTCTCTGCGTAACCTCACTCTGTGCTGTGTGAACTGGAAGGACTATGAGCCAGCTACTGAGAGGCTGGTGTGGGTCGGCGGGGTGAACCCATGGAGTCAAGGAGAGTGTGTGTGTGCCCTTGGCTTGGGCAGGTACAGCACAGGAGGGATCAGTGACAGTGGTGCCTGTGAGCAGCCAGAGTGTTGTGTGTGCTGAACCGGTGAACTCCTGGCTCTGGTGCCCCACGGGAGGAGGGGACGGGGCTGTCTCTGTGTTTTATCTGAGTCTTGCACATGGGCCTTGCCCTGGGCTTTCAGAAGCAGAGAGAAAAGCCTCCTACAAGCCTGCGTCACAAGTGTCTGGTGTCTTCCTTCAAGGGAGGATGTGCAGGGCCTGGATGTTCACCTCTGCTCCAGGGTAAGTCCTGGGTGAGCTAGAGGAGCCCCCAGTCCCCTTGGGCTGCTTCTTGGACCCCCCATGCTGTGATATCACCAGGTGTGCATGGAAGGCCACAGGCTCCACTTTGCTTGCCCGCCCTCATCCCTTCGTCCTCTTCCCGTGGGCCTGGCCTTGCCCAGTGCCACTGGGTTCCCAGCACACAGCAGGGTCTGCCTGTGGGGCTCTGCCAGCACCATGACACTGTGCAGGTGTCCTCCTTTGGCACTGGGAGTTGGGATCAGTCTCCCAGGGGCAAGAGGGACAGCAGGAAACACTCCACAACTCTTTGTCTTCCTCGCAGACCTTGCAAGACCTGGACACCATTGTAGAGAAGTTGGTGCCCATCATTCCTGCCTGGTTCTGAGAGGCAGCTCCTCAGCCTGACCGGAAGGGGGTGTCCACTCCGGAGTGGATGCTCTCCACCTCAGTGCCATGTAGAGACAGCACTACAGGGAGGGTTCCCAACTCCCCTGGAAACCATGGGCTTCCCACCAGGCTCTTCTGGACCACAGCGGCTTCAGAGGGTGGCATCTTGCTTCCTGCCTGGCCAGCAGGTCGGCCTGCAGGATCTGTCTCGAGTCTACCAGCTGTGAGATCCCCTGGGACATGGAGCCAACTGCTGGCTTAGCTGGAGATCAGAGGCAGCCTTAACGGAGTGGGCGAGTCCAGCCCAGGAGCTCAGCAGCTTCTGCTGGAGCAGGGCTCTGCTGCCAGGGCTCACCAGCAGCTTCTCTCCTGGCAGATGCTTCTGAGCTTCACCAGCTCCGAGAGAACAGCTCTGAGAAAGAGGGCCCTGGGCAGGATGGGGATGCTGAGCTGTCTGCTGGCCAAGAGTCGCATGCAGCACGTAAGGAGTCAGGCACCCTCCAGCCATGCCATGTCCCCTCCCTGCACCCCAGAGGCTGCAGCTCTCCCTGCACATGGCTGCTGCCCAGTTGGCTGCTCTGGGAGCCGCAGCCGGCATCAACCTGCAAAGCCCTAACTCTGCAGAGATCCAGACCCGGGAAAACAAACACCCTCCCTGCCATGGTGGGGCCTGGTGGCTGCCTGAGAAGATTTCCAAGCACAGAGCATGTCACAAGAAGGAAACTCTTTTCCACAGAGGCAAGAAAAATTCAGGTGTTTGTGGTGCAGGTGCTGGAGGAGCTGCAGGGTGGCATTGGAGATGCCATCATGAAGACCCTGATTGCAATCCAAAATGTGATGGGTGAGGTGAAGAGGCAGGAGCCCAGCCGCACTGCTGTGCAGCTGGTGGAGAAACTCCTTCCCCTCTATGCTCATGTAAGGCTGATGGGGGAGCTTTAGCCCTGCACAGGGGCACAGCTGCCCTGCAGGCCAGCCCTGCCTGCTGAGAGTGCTCTCCAGCAAGCTGGTCAGAGACCTGATGAAGACTGTGGAGTGCAACCACAAGAGACAGGAGACAAAGTGTGACTGGCCCTGCTCCTTCTGTTCTTTTGCATGAGATGCCAAATGCAGAGCGTGGCCAAGGTACAGAACAAAGTCAAGAGATGGGGGATGCCAGGTCTCCTTGCCAAGGCCATGGTGCCATCTCTCAACTTCTGCTTCTCTGAAGGCATCCGAGGACACACTCCTTGCTGCAGCAGAGTTCTTCAGCTAGAAGCAGCTCAAACATCTCATCCAGGCACAGCAGATATGAATGACTGGAGAGTACTGGGTGAGGGAAACCTCTGACGCCCAGAGCCCAGCCTGGATGAGGGCTTTCCCCCATCTTTGGGGTGAGGGGCTCTGCAGATGGGCCTGGCCTGGCGTGCTCCAACCCACAGCCCACAGCCTGGAGCTGCACCCTTCTTCCCTGCTCTCGAGCACAGAGCTCCTGAGGGCTTTTCTCCAGGCCCCACTCTCCTCCCAGAGATGGGTACTGAAGGAGGTTCTGGCCTATGCCAGCCCTGGTGGTTCCTGCTGGTGCTGGATGTTGACAGCATACTCCTCTCTTCATAAATCCATAACCGTGCACGTTTATAAATGATGAGACATTCACTGGCTAATTTACAAATGACTCTGAAAATGAGTTCCCTGCAGGGATGCTTCCCGCTCAAATAAACTTGTGTGTTTTTAAAACATCTTTTAGCTGACAATTGGCAGTTTCCTCACCCCTTTGGCTCTGAAGCTGCTGTGAGTGTTTGACAAGGGTCCCTCTCAGAGAGGTTCTGGAGCAGTGAGCTGATCTCGAGTGAGTGTGGTCATTTCAGTCTCTTCTCATTGCCCTCACAGCACCGTTACCCTGTCCCGGGTCTGGTCTTTGTTGTGAACAATACAGATCACCCCAGACTGAAATCGCTTCTTCCAGTGACCCTGGAAGACACAGCACAGACTTTCAGAGCACAGCAGAGGTTCCCTGTGGCTGAGTCTGGATTGTAGAACTTGAATATGTGTTTCATTTATCCTGAACAGACTGATGAGTCCTCTGCACCGATTGCTCTGGCCCGGATTAATAAGAGGTGTATATATATATGTGTGTGTGTGTGTGTGTAAATTCTTGTTAAAGGCTTTAAAGATAAGGTTTCCTTTATGTTTTTAGATCTGCCCTTCTGATCTGTTGCTGGGAAACTGCTGTAATGTGAAGAAAACTGAAATTTTGAAGAACTTAATATGTTTATTTTAACTTTAAAATGTGTATCTGTTCTGATCCTGTCCTGCAAAGAGCAGTTCCCTGATTGGGAAGATGGAAGGGGGTCTCCTGGTCAGCCTCAGGCTCATGTGGCAGACCTCCTCCTCTCCAAGACACGCAGCAGCAGCACTGCAGGAACTGTGCACAGGTTTTCACATTTGGTTAAGTGACCTTGGAGACCAACACAATGTTTCCATCAGAACTGAACTGGCTGCAGATGATGGGCATCTCAGGGTGTGGAGGATAAGACAGAATTGGTAGCATAAATTCTGTTTTTCTTTACCTAATCCCTCCTGATAAACTGCTTGGTACCTTCCCCTATTTCAAGGTTAGCCAGTTCTCAGCTCACTATCAAACTCTGTCAAGGCCTCTGTGTTATTCTCTGTGTTACTTCCCAGGCTTTAACCCTACATCAGTGGGTGCCACAGCCAGAAGAGAAGCGTTGCTGGAATGTGGACAATAACTTGGCTGTTTCTCAATTTCCAGACCTTACAGCTCCAAATCCATGCTTGGGATGCACCCCAATGTCATGGGCTGTAGGACTGAAACTGCAGACACGGCAGCCTGGTTTGTTTGACTGTGGGCTCAGACAGTTGTGTGACTGTCCCTCACTGCTCACAGGAACATCCCACCGTGTGTGTGTGGCACATGAGCAGCTGTGGCTGCTGAAACATCTGTAAAGCTGTGTTTTGCTGTGCAACTGCTTGTGTTTTTTACCCCACAATGTGTGGCTTTGTCTGGGGCAGCACCAGGGATCGACCTTTGTGAGCAGGCACAGTGTGAGCACATTAAATCACTAAGGTGAGAGAAGGCAGGGCCCGGTGCAGCAGGGGCAGGTCTTTCTTCTGAATATAAAGGCTGCAGTTGTTCTCTGAGAAAGAGAAATCTCTTCCCTAGTGAAACTTCTTCCCTCTGACACTGCAAAAACTAAATTGTGTACTTTTGGGGAAAAAACAAAAAGGAAGGAAGTGCCCAAAGCCCTTCTTCTGCCCTCGCGCTGTCCCCACACGGTTCCTTGGCTCTGTAACCTCATGTGGAGTTTTACTCTCTACTGTGAAAAACTGTGCGAGTGCACATTTAAGCATTCAAGAAAATGTCAGTACTTCAGAGAACAATTCCTGTCTATTCAATGCCACATCTGAACGTTGGTCTCTTCCAAGGAGTTGTTTATGGGCTTTGGGTGTGTTGTGCAAACCGTTCGGGAACCACAGGCAACTGGCCCTGGCCTTTGTGATGTCATCCTCTGTGATGATGACCTGTGTCCTGGGAGACTGCTTTATTCTGCAGGGTCAAGCACTCTCTGGCCTCACTCTCCAGTGGGGTCTGGAGGTGGCAGGTGGTCTCTCTGCAGGGAGCTGCCTGTGCCTTTGTCTGGAGTAGGAAACAAAGCAGCTGCCTTTCACCCATCGCAGCACCCAGTGCCGGTTCCGGCGGACAGGTAGGTGAGGTCTGACCCAGGGTAGGTCAGGTCTGCCCGTGTCTGCTTCTGTGCAGTCATTGCTGGAGTTTAAACTCTGTGTTAGGGCCTACAGTTCTTTAGGGGTCTCTCAGCTCCCATCCTTGTGCCTCCTATGAGGCAGAGCCTGTGCTCCTGATTTTCCACATGGGAGATATTCCAGGTGGTCCCGTTTTGCTTTACCTGAGGCAGCCTTGCCCCGAGCTCCTTCACCCTGACTGTATTTGTTTGCCGAGTGCCGCACCACTGACTGCATGGCTTGGAGGGAGCCATCCTGGCTTGGCTGCTGAATTTCCATTCCAGATTGGCTTCCTGCTCGTTTGCTCTGTGGTCTTTCGGGATGGTTTTCTGTTCCAGTGTGGCTTTCCACTGCTTTTGGGCTTTGGCAGCGTAAGCAATCCATGCGGGAGGCAGAGAAGGCAGGGACCGAGTGCACGGTCAGGTCTGTCCCTGCAGAGCCAGGGGGCTCAGCCACTTGGGGGTTGACCTGGTCGCTCTTCTGGTGGAGCCCTGAAACAATCTGTTCCCAGAAAAGACCTTCCTGGGTGTAGGGAAGCCAGAACATCTGGAGTGAGTGCTCGCCGACCTCTCCTCTTGGGCACTGGGAAGGAATTGTCTGGCTGCTCTGGGAACTGCGTGTTGTTAACGTGCCTGACTTTAGAAGGATGTGTCCACTGAGGGTTGTTTGTCCTGGCCAGAGGCACAGAGTGGCTTCAGACTGCTCTAGCACCCTGAGAGGAACAAGGAGATTAAGCTGACTGTCCTTGGCTGGCTGTTTGTATGATCTGAAGGAAAAAAGGAAGTGTGTGCATTCATTCCTGTCCGCATCTCCCCAATCTTTGCCAGGAGTCTTCCATAGACTTCCTTAGACTTCCACACACTCAAAAAGTGTGTGCATTCCTTCTTTGTCACTCTTTGCCAGGAGTCTTCCATAAATCCTCTCAGAATACCAGCTGGGAGACAGGAACAACCCTGCTCTCCCCTTGCTGTCTCAATCCCATCCTGACCTGTTACGGGGACTCTTTAATAAGCTGGAAAACTCTCCTGTTCCAGCTGCTACTCTCCAGCCATGACTTGTTCTCAGGTGGGACATTTAGACTGGGATCCAGCCATGCCAGAACGCAGTGGCAGTGGCTGGTGGTGCCAGGAGAGCACCTTCAATGTGTGAGCTCTGCCCTGCTCAGCTCTGGGTTTGGTGGAGGCTGCGCGCGGCCCTGGGGCACCCATCGCTCCACGCTGGCTCTGCCTGGTACAAGTTGAGCGTCTCTGGTTTAGAAGTGCTTGGTCTGCGGGGCCTGGGGACAGGGCTGTCCCTCCGTGGGGCTCCCTGCTGCCTTCTGCCTGCACCGCAGGGCTGCGTGAGGCAACTGTTGGTGCACTTGGGGCAACTGAACCGGGCAGGGGATAAGAACAGGGCTGTCTGCCTCACCAGAAGCTGCTGGGAGTGCAGTGATGCGAGCTGCGTTGGTGTGAGTTTGTGGTGTGGCTCTGAGACAGCTCTTGGGGTGGTTCTGCACGGATTCCAGCAACGCGAGCGGGCATTGGGGGAACACTCACCGCAAGAAGGGGAAGTTGTTTCAAGCATTAAGGTGAGAGTGATGAGTCCCCTGGTGAGAAGTGTCCAGGGATCCCTGGTCTCAGGTGAGACTCTTGTGGTGTACTCTGCTGGTGGAGTAGAGATGGCAATTTGCAGAGTGGATGAAAAACCAGCCTGTTGGTGCTACCAGAAATACCTGAAAGCCTTTATGGAACTTTAGCCTTCCTGTTACCTTTCCTGTGACCGTTTGACCATGGTTTCTGTTTCTCCTTCTAGGGATCAGCTGAGAATGTGTCAAAAGCTTTTCTGCACTCATGACACTTTCCTCTGTGCTGCACCTGCAGCAGTTGGACTTCTTCGCTGCTGGCAGATGTGGTATCTCCGAAAGGAGCAAGCAAGCAGTGGTGATCAAAGAGCTGTAGGTTGTAGCAGAGAGCAACAGCAAGGAGGATCAGACGCAGCAGAAACACCCCAAGAGAAGGGGACAAGGAAGGAGCCAGAAGTATGGGAGAAGGAGCTGGCAGAGAAAGAGTCCCACCTGGCCCAGCAAGAGGAGCTGCTCCAAGGAGGTTGGCAGGATCTCAAACAGCACCAAGAGGAGCTGCAACTGAAGGAAACCTCCTTCCAGCTTGACCTGGAGGGCCTTCATTCGGCCCAGAAGCAGCTGGAAAGGGAAAAGGAACAGTTGCAGTGGGACATTGAGAATGTTCATAATGCCCAGGAGCAGCTGAAGAGGGAGAAAGCAAAGTTTGAGGAAGACATGAAGAACCTTTGCAATGCCCAGGAGCAGCTGCAAAGCAGGAAGGTTCAGATCAAGAAGGACATGGAAAACATTCGTAATGCCCAGGACCAACTGGAGAGGGAGAAGGCACAGTTCCAGGTCGACCTGGAGACCCTTCATAAGGCCCAGGAGCAGCTGGAGAGGGAGAAGGCACAGTTCCAGCGGGACGTGGAGCGCTCAGCTGAATCACGCCAGGAGCCTGACCGTATCCAGGTAAATACTGCCAAGGGCTGGGCTGCTGGGGAAGCTGTGCCCTCAGGGAACTCCTGGGCCCTCCTGGGCCAGCTGCACGCCAGCTGTGATCGACTGGCACCAGCCGGGCCCCAGACAGACTGGGACTGGTGTTCCTGACCCTTTCCTTGCCTGGGATGTTTGGGGCTGCATTTGAGGCAGCTCCAGAGCTGCCAAGGCATTGCCAGTGCCCAGGGCTGGCAGGAGGGGGTCCCAACAGCCTGAGCTCTGCCCGCTGCTCTGTGCCGTGTGCTGGCAGAGAGCAGAGCAGAGGGGGCTGGCTTGAAAGAAGATGCCTTGGGCAATGGGAGGAGGTTCAAGGCTGCCTTTGATGCTGCCCTTCAGCCAGTCAGGTTTAAGCTCTGGGGAGTGGTTGTGCAGATGAGATGTCCTTCTCGGAAACCGCCGGAGCCTTGTGGGTCATCCAGCTGTAAGAACAGCCAGCTGCGAGGCTGATGATGGCAGGTCAAGGCTGTTTGCACACTGACATCCATCTCCAAAAGCATTCTTGAGATCTGCCAAAGAGAAGGGTGTTATCCACAACCAGAAAGAACAGACCCCACCCCTGCTCAGTGCATTTTTCAGCAAGCAGGCCTTTGTTTTTCCACACCTGTGCGCACTCTGGGTGAGGAGAGCAAGCGTCCCTTGGCATAGTGTGGGCTGAGTGGGATCCTCAGGCCTGTTGTTGATGGTTGGTTTGTTTGTATCTCGCTCATTCCAAATGGAATTGGCTCAGAGCTGCACAAAACCTAGTTCAGAGCTGTTGGATTGTGGAAATGCTTTTGGGTGCCTGACTGGACTCGTTGCAGAGCTCATCAGGGAGCTCTGGGAATCAAATCCTCAGAGCAGGGCTGGCTCCCTCCCAGCCCAGTTCTGGTCAGGCCAGAAGCCTCCCGAGCACAGAGGAAAGCTGCAGCAGCATCAAGCAGACACTGCCATGGGAGGGGTACGGATTCTGTGGTAGGGGCTGAGTGGGGAAACAACTGCCAGGCCCTGAGATGAGGAGGTCCATTTTGAGGCAGGGATCTTTCTGACTTTGCCGAGCTGTTAATAGAGGGCTGGGTGAGGTGTTGCTGGGCTGTTGTTCTGATCTTCCCTTTGAATGTTCTGGCTCAGTTACATCCTGAGACAGCCAGTAGGAAAAAAACAATATCAAGAACAACGTGTTTGCTTTCACCTTTTGCTCAGGAAGGGTTCCTTTGGCACACGCCGCTGCAGTGCTGGGTGCTGGCATCCCTCTGCATGAACGATGTGCGGTGAGCCTTGGCCTTGAGGTCTCAGAGCATATTTGCCCTTAGCTTGCAGGAGCAGAAACAGCTGTAACAACACAGGGCAAGCAGGATGACTTCACCCAGGAGGTGGCTGAGGAGCTCCAGGCCGCAGTGTCTGAAGATGAAGAGGGCTCCTATGGTGTGAGCACCCACTGCCCAATACGTGAGGCACTGCAGGTGGAGCTCGTAAAGCTGAAATGTGCAAACACCCACCTGGCTGAAGAAAACGCTCACCTCCAAAGGCAGATCAGTTTGATAGAACAGGTGGAAGCTGGAGAACCTCACCTGAGAAGGCAACTCAGGCAGGCGTCTGGGTCCAGAGGTTCTGCCCTCCCAAAGGAACAGCCATCCTCAAACCCAGCTGGGACAGGGAGAGGGCGACATGGAAGAAAGAAGAGAAAAGGTAGAAAGGCTTAAACAGTTGATGAGTTTTGGAGCTGTGAATGAAGACAATTCATAGGTCGGAGACCTGAACAACAGCACAAGAGTATTTGTCTCCTCCACTCTGGTGGAAGAAGTTTCCATCAATGACTTTGGAGGCCCTGCGGAGACCATCGCCTGGGAGTAGGGCACAGATTATTCCTGTCCTGCTTCAATGTATCTTCTTATTAAACCTTTTCTTCATGTTCTCTCTGCGTAACCTCACTCTGTGCTGTGTGAACTGGAAGGACTATGAGCCAGCTACTGAGAGGCTGGTGTGGGTCGGCGGGGTGAACCCATGGAGTCAAGGAGAGTGTGTGTGTGCCCTTGGCTTGGGCAGGTACAGCACAGGAGGGATCAGTGACCATGGTGCCTGTGAGCAGCCAGAGTGTTGTGTGTGCTGAACTGGTGAACTCCTGGCTCTGGTGCCCCACGGGAGGAGGGGACGGGGCTGTCTCTGTGTTTTATCTGAGTCTTGCACATGGGCCTTGCCCTGGGCTTTCAGAAGCAGAGAGAAAAGCCTCCTACAAGCCTGCGTCACAAGTGTCTGGTGTCTTCCTTCAAGGGAGGATGTGCAGGGCCTGGATGTTCACCTCTGCTCCAGGGTAAGTCCTGGGCGAGTTAGAGGAGCCCCCAGTCCCGCTGGGCTGCTTCTTGGACCCCCCATGCTGTGATATCACCAGGTGTGCATGGAAGGCCACAGGCTCCACTTTGCTTGCCCGCCCTCATCCCTTCGTCCTCTTCCCGTGGGCCTGGCCTTGCCCAGTGCCACTGGGTTCCCAGCACACAGCAGGGTCTGCCTGTGGGGCTCTGCCAGCACCATGACACTGTGCAGGTGTCCTCCTTTGGCACTGGGAGTTGGGATCAGTCTCCCAGGGGCAAGAGGGACAGCAGGAAACACTCCACAACTCTTTGTCTTCCTCGCAGACCTTGCAAGACCTGGACACCATTGTAGAGAAGTTGGTGCCCATCATTCCTGCCTGGTTCTGAGAGGCAGCTCCTCAGCCTGACCGGAAGGGGGTGTCCACTCCGGAGTGGATGCTCTCCACCTCAGTGCCATGTAGAGACAGCACTACAGGGAGGGTTCCCAACTCCCCTGGAAACCATGGGCTTCCCACCAGGCTCTTCTGGACCACAGCGGCTTCAGAGGGTGGCATCTTGCTTCCTGCCTGGCCAGCAGGTCGGCCTGCAGGATCTGTCTCGAGTCTACCAGCTGTGAGATCCCCTGGGACATGGAGCCAACTGCTGGCTTAGCTGGAGATCAGAGGCAGCCTTAACGGAGTGGGCGAGTCCAGCCCAGGAGCTCAGCAGCTTCTGCTGGAGCAGGGCTCTGCTGCCAGGGCTCACCAGCAGCTTCTCTCCTGGCAGATGCTTCTGAGCTTCACCAGCTCCGAGAGAGCAGCTCTGAGAAAGAGGGCCCTGGGCAGGATGGGGATGCTGAGCTGTCTGCTGGCCAAGAGTCGCATGCA
Source organism: Tapera naevia (assembly GCA_033556795.1). NCBI lineage: Eukaryota > Metazoa > Chordata > Aves > Cuculiformes > Neomorphidae > Tapera > Tapera naevia. The sequence continues at coordinate 1,698,030 of JAUMJJ010000171.1, read as the reverse complement.
GCACGTAAGGAGTCAGGCACCCTCCAGCCATGCCACGTCCCCTCCCTGCACCCCAGAGGCTGCAGCTCTCCCTGCACAAGGCTGCTGCCCAGTTGGCTGCTCTGGGAGCCGCAGCCGGCATCAACCTGCAAAGCCCTAACTCTGCAGAGATCCAGACCCGGGAAAACAAACACCCTCCCTGCCATGGTGGGGCCTGGTGGCTGCCTGAGAAGATTTCCAAGCACAGAGCATGTCACAAGAAGGAAACTCTTTTCCACAGAGGCAAGAAAAATTCAGGTGTTTGTGGTGCAGGTGCTGGAGGAGCTGCAGGGTGGCATTGGAGATGCCATCATGAAGACCCTGATTGCAATCCAAAATGTGATGGGTGAGGTGAAGAGGCAGGAGCCCAGCCACACTGCTGTGCAGCTGCTGGAGAAACTCCTTCCCCTCTATGCTCATGTAAGGCTGATGGGGGAGCTTTAGCCCTGCACAGGGGCACAGCTGCCCTGCAGGCCAGCCCTGCCTGCTGAGAGTGCTCTCCAGCAAGCTGGTCAGAGACCTGATGAAGACTGTGGAGTGCAACCACAAGAGACAGGAGACAAAGTGTGACTGGCCCTGCTCCTTCTGTTCTTTTGCATGAGATGCCAAATGCAGAGCGTGGCCAAGGTACAGAACAAAGTCAAGAGATGGGGGATGCCAGGTCTCCTTGCCAAGGCCATGGTGCCATCTCTCAACTTCTGCTTCTCTGAAGGCATCCGAGGACACACTCCTTGCTGCAGCAGAGTTCTTCAGCTAGAAGCAGCTCAAACATCTCATCCAGGCACAGCAGATATGAATGACTGGAGAGTACTGGGTGAGGGAAACCTCTGACGCCCAGAGCCCAGCCTGGATGAGGGCTTTCCCCCATCTTTGGGGTGAGGGGCTCTGCAGATGGGCCTGGCCTGGCGTGCTCCAACCCACAGCCCACAGCCTGGAGCTGCACCCTTCTTCCCTGCTCTCGAGCACAGAGCTCCTGAGGGCTTTTCTCCAGGCCCCACTCTCCTCCCAGAGATGGGTACTGAAGGAGGTTCTGGCCTATGCCAGCCCTGGTGGTTCCTGCTGGTGCTGGATGTTGACAGCATACTCCTCTCTTCATAAATCCATAACCGTGCACGTTTATAAATGATGAGACATTCACTGGCTAATTTACAAATGACTCTGAAAATGAGTTCCCTGCAGGGATGCTTCCCGCTCAAATAAACTTGTGTGTTTTTAAAACATCTTTTAGCTGACAATTGGCAGTTTCCTCACCCCTTTGGCTCTGAAGCTGCTGTGAGTGTTTGACAAGGGTCCCTCTCAGAGAGGTTCTGGAGCAGTGAGCTGATCTCGAGTGAGTGTGGTCATTTCAGTCTCTTCTCATTGCCCTCACAGCACTGTTACACTGTCCCGGGTCTGGTCTTTGTTGTGAACAATACAGATCACCCCAGACTGAAATCGCTTCTTCCAGTGACCCTGGAAGACACAGCACAGACTTTCAGAGCACAGCAGAGGTTCCCTGTGGCTGAGTCTGGATTGTAGAACTTGAATATGTGTTTCATTTATCCTGAACAGACTGATGAGTCCTCTGCACCGATTGCTCTGGCCCGGATTAATAAGAGGTGTATATATAGATGTGTGTGTGTGTGTAAATTCTTGTTAAAGGCTTTAAAGATAAGGTTTCCTTTATGTTTTTAGATCTGCCCTTCTGATCTGTTGCTGGGAAACTGCTGTAATGTGAAGAAAACTGAAATTTTGAAGAACTTAATATGTTTATTTTAACTTTAAAATGTGTATCTGTTCTGATCCTGTCCTGCAAAGAGCAGTTCCCTGATTGGGAAGATGGAAGGGGGTCTCCTGGTCAGCCTCAGGCTCATGTGGCAGACCTCCTCCTCTCCAAGACACGTAGCAGCAGCACTGCAGGAACTGTGCACAGGTTTTCACATTTGGTTAAGTGACCTTGGAGACCAACACAATGTTTCCATCAGAACTGAACTGGCTGCAGATGATGGGCATCTCAGGGTGTGGAGGATAAGACAGAATTGGTAGCATAAATTCTGTTTTTCTTTACCTAATCCCTCCTGATAAACTGCTTGGTACCTTCCCCTATTTCAAGGTTAGCCAGTTCTCAGCTCACTATCAAACTCTGTCAAGGCCTCTGTGTTATTCTCTGTGTTACTTCCCAGGCTTTAACCCTACATCAGTGGGTGCCACAGCCAGAAGAGAAGCGTTGCTGGAATGTGGACAATAACTTGGCTGTTTCTCAATTTCCAGACCTTACAGCTCCAAATCCATGCTTGGGATGCACCCCAATGTCATGGGCTATAGGACTGAAACTGCAGACACGGCAGCCTGGTTTGTTTGACTGTGGGCTCAGACAGTTGTGTGACTGTCCCTCACTGCTCACAGGAACATCCCACCGTGTGTGTGTGGCACATGAGCAGCTGTGGCTGCTGAAACATCTGTAAAGCTGTGTTTTGCTGTGCAACTGCTTGTGTTTTTTACCCCACAATGTGTGGCTTTGTCTGGGGCAGCACCAGGGATCGACCTTTGTGAGCAGGCACAGTGTGAGCACATTAAATCACTAAGGTGAGAGAAGGCAGGGCCCGGTGCAGCAGGGGCAGGTCTTTCTTCTGAATATAAAGGCTGCAGTTGTTCTCTGAGAAAGAGAAATCTCTTCCCTAGTGAAACTTCTTCCCTCTGACACTGCAAAAACTAAATTGTGTACTTTTGGGGAAAAAACAAAAAGGAAGGAAGTGCCCAAAGCCCTTCTTCTGCCCTCGCGCTGTCCCCACACGGTTCCTTGGCTCTGTAACCTCATGTGGAGTTTTACTCTCTACTGTGAAAAACTGTGCGAGTGCACATTTAAGCATTCAAGAAAATGTCAGTACTTCAGAGAACAATTCCTGTCTATTCAATGCCACATCTGAACGTTGGTCTCTTCCAAGGAGTTGTTTATGGGCTTTGGGTGTGTTCTGCAAACCGTTCGGGAACCACAGGCAACTGGCCCTGGCCTATGTGATGTCATCCTCTGTGATGATGACCTGTGTCCTGGGAGACTGCTTTATTCTGCAGGGTCAAGCACTCTCTGGCCTCACTCTCCAGTGGGGTCTGGAGGTGGCAGGTGGTCTCTCTGCAGGGAGCTGCCTGTGCCTTTGTCTGGAGTAGGAAACAAAGCAGCTGCCTTTCAGCCATCGCAGCACCCAGTGCCGGTTCCGGCGGACAGGTAGGTGAGGTCTGACCCAGGGTAGGTCAGGTCTGCCCGTGTCTGCTTCTGTGCAGTCATTGCTGGAGTTTAAACTCTGTGTTAGGGCCTACAGTTCTTTAGGGGTCTCTCAGCTCCCATCCTTGTGCCTCCTATGAGGCAGAGCCTGTGCTCCTGATTTTCCACATGGGAGATATTCCAGGTGGTCCCGTTTTGCTTTACCTGAGGCAGCCTTGCCCCGAGCTCCTTCACCCTGACTGTATTTGTTTGCCGAGTGCCGCATCACTGACTGCATGGCTTGGAGGGAGCCATCCTGGCTTGGCTGCTGAATTTCCATTCCAGATTGGCTTCCTGCTCGTTTGCTCTGTGGTCTTTCGGGATGGTTTTCTGTTCCAGTGTGGCTTTCCACTGCTTTTGGGCTTTGGCAGCGTAAGCAATCCATGCGGGAGGCAGAGAAGGCAGGGACCGAGTGCACGGTCAGGTCTGTCCCTGCAGAGCCAGGGGGCTCAGCCACTTGGGGGTTGACCTGGTCGCTCTTCTGGTGGAGCCCTGAAACAATCTGTTCCCAGAAAAGACCTTCCTGGGTGTAGGGAAGCCAGAACATCTGGAGTGAGTGCTCGCCGACCTCTCCTCTTGGGCACTGGGAAGGAATTGTCTGGCTGCTCTGGGAACTGCGTGTTGTTAACGTGCCTGACTTTAGAAGGATGTGTCCACTGAGGGTTGTTTGTCCTGGCCAGAGGCACAGAGTGGCTTCAGACTGCTCTAGCACCCTGAGAGGAACAAGGAGATTAAGCTGACTGTCCTTGGCTGGCTGTTTGTATGATCTGAAGGAAAAAAGGAAGTGTGTGCATTCATTCCTGTCCGCATCTCCCCAATCTTTGCCAGGAGTCTTCCATAGACTTCCTTAGACTTCCACACACTCAAAAAGTGTGTGCATTCCTTCTTTGTCACTCTTTGCCAGGAGTCTTCCATAAATCCTCTCAGAATACCAGCTGGGAGACAGGAACAACCCTGCTCTCCCCTTGCTGTCTCAATCCCATCCTGACCTGTTACGGGGACTCTTTAATAAGCTGGAAAACTCTCCTGTTCCAGCTGCTACTCTCCAGCCATGACTTGTTCTCAGGTGGGACATTTAGACTGGGATCCAGCCATGCCAGAACGCAGTGGCAGTGGCTGGTGGTGCCAGGAGAGCACCTTCAATGTGTGAGCTCTGCCCTGCTCAGCTCTGGGTTTGGTGGAGGCTGCGCGTGGCCCTGGGGCACCCATCGCTCCACGCTGGCTCTGCCTGGTACAAGTTGAGCGTCTCTGGTTTAGAAGTGCTTGGTCTGCGGGGCCTGGGGACAGGGCTGTCCCTCCGTGGGGCTCCCTGCTGCCTTCTGCCTGCACCGCAGGGCTGCGTGAGGCAACTGTTGGTGCACTTGGGGCAACTGAACCGGGCAGGGGATAAGAACAGGGCTGTCTGCCTCACCAGAAGCTGCTGGGAGTGCAGTGATGCGAGCTGCGTTGGTGTGAGTTTGTGGTGTGGCTCTGAGACAGCTCTTGGGGTGGTTCTGCACGGATTCCAGCAACGCGAGCGGGCATTGGGGGAACACTCACCGCAAGAAGGGGAAGTTGTTTCAAGCATTAAGGTGAGAGTGATGAGTCCCCTGGTGAGCAGTGTCCAGGGATCCCTGGTCTCAGGTGAGACTCTTGTGGTGTACTCTGCTGGTGGAGCAGAGATGGCAATTTGCAGAGTGGATGAAAAAACAGCCTGTTGGTGCTACCAGAAATACCTGAAAGCCTTTATGGACCTTTAGCCTTCCTGTTACCTTTCCTGTGACCGTTTGACCAAGGTTTCTGTTTTTCCTTCTAGGGATCAGCTGAGAATGTGTCAAAAGCTTTTCTGCACTCATGACACTTTCCTCTGTGCTGCACCTGCAGCAGTTGGACTTCTTCGCTGCTGGCAGATGTGGTATCTCCGAAAGGAGCAAGCAAGCAGTGGTGATCAAAGAGCTGTAGGTTGTAGCAGAGAGCAACAGCAAGGAGGATCAGACGCACCAGAAACACCCCAAGAGAAGGGGACAAGGAAGGAGCCGGAAGTATGGGAGAAGGAGCTGGCAGAGAAAGAGTCCCACCTGGCCCAGCAAGAGGAGCTGCTCCAAGGAGGTTGGCAGGATCTCAAACAGCACCAAGAGGAGCTGCAACTGAAGGAAACCTCCTTCCAGCTTGACCTGGAGGGCCTTCATTCGGCCCAGAAGCAGCTGGAAAGGGAAAAGGAACAGTTGCAGTGGGACATTGAGAACGTTCATAATGCCCAGGAGCAGCTGAAGAGGGAGAAAGCAAAGTTTGAGGAAGACATGAAGAACCTTTGCAATGCCCAGGAGCAGCTGCAAAGCAGGAAGGCTCAGATCAAGAAGGACATGGAAAACATTCGTAATGCCCAGGACCAACTGGAGAGGGAGAAGGCACAGTTCCAGCTCGACCTGGACACCCTTCATAAGGCCCAGGAGAAGCTGGAGAGGGAGAAGGCACAGTTCCAGCGGGACGTGGAGCGCTCAGCTGAATCACGCCAGGAGCCTGACCGTATCCAGGTAAATACTGCCAAGGGCTGGGCTGCTGGGGAAGCTGTGCCCTCAGGGAACTCCTGGGCCCTCCTGGGCCAGCTGCACGCCAGCTGCGATCGACTGGCGGCAGCCGGGCCCCAGACAGGCTGGGACTGGTGTTCCTGACTCTTTCCTTGCGTGGGATGTTTGGGGCTGCATTTGAGGCAGCTCCAGAGCTGCCAAGGCATTGCCAGTGCCCAGGGCTGGCAGGAGGGGGTCCCAACAGCCTGAGCTCTGCCCGCTGCTCTGTGCCGTGTGCTGGCAGAGAGCAGAGCAGAGGGGGCTGGCTTGAAAGAAGATGCCTTGGGCAATGCCAGGAGGTCAAGGCTGCCTTTGATGCTGCCCTTCAACCAGTCAGGTTTAAGCTCTGGGGAGTGGTTGGGCAGATGAGATGTCCTTCTCGGAAACCGCCGGAGCCTTGTGGGTCATCCAGCTGTCAGAAAAGCCACCTGCGAGGCTGATGATGGCAGGTCAAGGCTGTTTGCACACTGACATCCATCTCCAAAAGCATTCTTGAGATCTGCCAAAGAGAAGGGTGTTGTCCACAACCAGAAAGAACAGACCCCACCCTTGCTCAGTGCATTTTTCAGCAAGCAGGCCTTTGTTTTTCTACACCTGTGCGCACTCTGGGTGAGGAGAGCAAGCGTCCCTTGGCATAGTGTGGGCTGAGTGGGCTCCTCAGGCCTGTTGTTGATGGTTGGTTTGTTTGTACCTCGCTCATTCCAAATGGAAGTGGCTCAGAGCTGCACAAAACCTAGTTCAGAGCTGTTGGATTGTGGAAATGCTTTTGGGTGCCTGACTGGACTCGTTGCAGAGCTCATCAGGGAGCTCTGGGAATCAAATCCTCAGAGCAGGGCTGGCTCTCTCCCAGCCCAGTTCTGGTCAGGCCAGAAGCCTCCCGAGCACAGAGGAAAGCTGCAGCAGCATCAAGCAGACACTGCCATGGGAGGGGCACGGATTCTGTGGTAGGGGCTGAGTGGGGAAACAACTGCCAGGCCCTGAGATGAGGAGGTCCATTTTGAGGCAGGAATCTTTCTGACTTTGCCGAGCTGTTAATAGAGGGCTGGGTGAGGTGTTGCTGGGCTGTTGTTCTGATCTTCCCTTTGAATGTTCTGGCTCAGTTACATCCTGAGACAGCCAGTAGGAAAAAACCAATATCAAGAACAACGTGTTTGCTTTCACCTTTTGCTCAGGAAGGGTTCCTTTGGCACACGCCGCTGCAGTGCTGGGTGCTGGCATCCCTCTGCATGAACGATGTGCGGTGAGCCTTGGCCTTGAGGTCTCAGAGCATATTTGCCCTTAGCTTGCAGGAGCAGAAACAGCTGTACCAACACAGGGCAAGCAGGATGACTTCACCCAGGAGGTGGCTGAGGAGCTCCAGGCCGCAGTGTCTGAAGATGAAGAGGGCTCCTATGGTGTGAGCACCCACTGCCCAATACGTGAGGCACTGCAGGTGGAGCTCGTAAAGCTGAAATGTGCAAACACCCACCTGGCTGAAGAAAACGCTCACCTCCAAAGGCAGATGAGTTTGATAGAACAGGTGGAAGCTGGAGAACCTCACCTGAGAAGGCAACTCAGGCAGGCGTCTGGATCCAGAGGTTCTGCCCTCCCAAAGGAACAGCCATCCTCAAACCCAGCTGGGACAGGAAGAGGGCGACATGGAAGAAAGAAGAGAAAAGGTAGAAAGGCTTAAACAGTTGATGAGTTTTGGAGCTGTGAATGAAGACAATTCATAGGTCGGAGACCTGAACAACAGCACAAGAGTATTTGTCTCCTCCACTCTGGTGGAAGAAGTTTCCATCAATGACTTTGGAGGCCCTGCGGAGACCATCGACTGGGAGTAGGGCACAGATTATTCCTGTCCTACTTCAATGTATCTTCTTATTAAACCTTTTCTTCATGTTCTCTCTGCGTAACCTCACTCTGTGCTGTGTGAACTGGAAGGACTATGAACCAGCTACTGAGAGGCTGGTGTGGGTGGGCGGGGTGAACCCATGGAGTCAAGGAGAGTGTGTGGGTGCCCTTGGCTTGGGCAGGTACAGCACAGGAGGGATCAGTGACCATGGTGCCTGTGAGCAGCCAGAGTGTTGTGTGTGCTGAACCGGTGAACTCCTGGCTCTGGTGCCCCACGGGAGGAGGGGACGGGGCTGTCTCTGTGTTTTATCTGAGTCTTGCACATGGGCCTTGCCCTGGGCTTTCAGAAGCAGAGAGAAAAGCCTCCTACAAGCCTGCGTCACAAGTGTCTGGTGTCTTCCTTCAAGGGAGGATGTGCAGGGCCTGGATGTTCACCTCTGCTCCAGGGTAAGTCCTGGGCGAGTTAGAGGAGCCCCCAGTCCCCTTGGGCTGCTTCTTGGACCCCCCATGCTGTGATATCACCAGGTGTGCATGGAAGGCCACAGGCTCCACTTTGCTTGCCCGCCCTCATCCCTTCGTCCTCTTCCCGTGGGCCTGGCCTTGCCCAGTGCCACTGGGTTCCCAGCACACAGCAGGGTCTGCCTGTGGGGCTCTGCCAGCACCATGACACTGTGCAGGTGTCCTCCTTTGGCACTGGGAGTTGGGATCAGTCTCCCAGGGGCAAGAGGGACAGCAGGAAACACTCCACAACTCTTTGTCTTCCTCGCAGACCTTGCAAGACCTGGACACCATTGTAGAGAAGTTGGTGCCCATCATTCCTGCCTGGTTCTGAGAGGCAGCTCCTCAGCCTGACCGGAAGGGGGTGTCCACTCCGGAGTGGATGCTCTCCACCTCAGTGCCATGTAGAGACAGCACTACAGGGAGGGTTCCCAACTCCCCTGGAAACCATGGGCTTCCCACCAGGCTCTTCTGGACCACAGCGGCTTCAGAGGGTGGCATCTTGCTTCCTGCCTGGCCAGCAGGTCGGCCTGCAGGATCTGTCTCGAGTCTACCAGCTGTGAGATCCCCTGGGACATGGAGCCAACTGCTGGCTTAGCTGGAGATCAGAGGCAGCCTTAACGGAGTGGGCGAGTCCAGCCCAGGAGCTCAGCAGCTTCTGCTGGAGCAGGGCTCTGCTGCCAGGGCTCACCAGCAGCTTCTCTCCTGGCAGATGCTTCTGAGCTTCACCAGCTCCGAGAGAGCAGCTCTGAGAAAGAGGGCCCTGGGCAGGATGGGGATGTTGAGCTGTCTGCTGGCCAAGAGTCGCATGCAGCACGTAAGGAGTCAGGCACCCTCCAGCCATGCCATGTCCCCTCCCTGCACCCCAGAGGCTGCAGCTCTCCCTGCACAAGGCTGCTGCCCAGTTGGCTGCTCTGGGAGCCGCAGCCGGCATCAACCTGCAAAGCCCTAACTCTGCAGAGATCCAGACCCGGGAAAACCAACACCCTCCCTGCCATGGTGGGGCCTGGTGGCTGCCTGAGAAGATTTTCAAGCACAGAGCATGTCACAAGAAGGAAATTCTTTTCCACAGAGGCAAGAAAAATTCAGGTGTTTGTGGTGCAGGTGCTGGAGGAGCTGCAGGGTGGCATTGGAGATGCCATCATGAAGACCCTGATTGCCATCCAAAATGTGATGGGTGAGGTGAAGAGGCAGGAGCCCAGCCGCACTGCTGTGCAGCTGGTGGAGAAACTCCTTCCCCTCTATGCTCATGTAAGGCTGATGGGGGAGCTTTAGCCCTGCACAGGGGCACAGCTGCCCTGCAGGCCAGCCCTGCCTGCTGAGAGTGCTCTCCAGCAAGCTGGTCAGAGACCTGATGAAGACTGTGGAGTGCAACCACAAGAGACAGGAGACAAAGTGTGACCGGCCCTGCTCCTTCTGTTCTTTTGCATGAGATGCCAAATGCAGAGCGTGGCCAAGGTACAGAACAAAGTCAAGAGATGGGGGATGCCAGGTCTCCTTGCCAAGGCCATGGTGCCATCTCTCAGCTTCTGCTTCTCTGAAGGCATCCGAGGACACACTCCTTGCTGCAGCAGAGTTCTTCAGCTAGAAGCAGCTCAAACATCTCATCCAGGCACAGCAGATATGAATGACTGGAGAGTACTGGGTGAGGGAAACCTCTGACGCCCAGAGCCCAGCCTGGATGAGGGCTTTCCCCCATCTTTGGGGTGAGGGGCTCTGCAGATGGGCCTGGCCTGGCGTGCTCCAACCCGCAGCCCACAGCCTGGAGCTGCACCCTAATTCCCTGCTCTCGAGCACAGAGCTCCTGAGGGCTTTTCTCCAGGCCCCACTCTTCTCCTAGAGATGGGCACTGAAGGAGGTTCTGGCCTATGCCAGCCCTGGTGGTTCCTGCTGGTGCTGGATGTTGACAGCATACTCCTCTCTTCATAAATCCATTACCGTGCACGTTTATAAATGATGAGACATTCACTGGCTAATTTACAAATGACTCTGAAAATGAGTTCCCTGCAGGGATGCTTCCCGCTCAAATAAACTTGTGTGTTTTTAAAACATCTTTTAGCTGACAATTGGCAGTTTCCTCACCCCTTTGGCTCTGAAGCTGCTGTGAGTGTTTGACAAGGGTCCCTCTCAGAGAGGTTCTGGAGCAGTGAGCTGATCTCGAGTGAGTGTGGTCATTTCAGTCTCTTCTCATTGCCCTCACAGCACCGTTACACTGTCCCGGGTCTGGTCTTTGTTGTGAACAATACAGATCACCCCAGACTGAAATCGCTTCTTCCAGTGACCCTGGAAGACACAGCACAGACTTTCAGAGCACAGCAGAGGTTCCCTGTGGCTGAGTCTGGATTGTAGAACTTGAATATGTGTTTCATTTACCCTGAACAGACTGATGAGTCCTCTGCACCGATTGCTCTGGCCCGGATTAATAAGATGTGTATATATATATATGTGTGTGTGTAAATTCTTGTTAAAGGCTTTAAAGATAAGGTTTCCTTTATGTTTTTAGATCTGCCCTTCTGATCTGTTGCTGGGAAACTGCTGTAATGTGAAGAAAACTGAAATTTTGAAGAACTTAATATGTTTATTTTAACTTTAAAATGTGTATCTGTTCTGATCCTGTCCTGCAAAGAGCAGTTCCCTGATTGGGAAGATGGAAGGGGGTCTCCTGGTCAGCCTCAGGCTCATGTTGCAGACCTCCTCCTCTCCAAGACACGTAGCAGCAGCACTGCAGGAACTGTGCACAGGTTTTCACATTTGGTTAAGTGACCTTGGAGACCAACACAATGTTTCCATCAGAACTGAACTGGCTGCAGATGATGGGCATCTCAGGGTGTGGAGGATAAGACAGAATTGGTAGCATAAATTCTGTTTTTCTTTACCTAATCCCTCCTGATAAACTGCTTGGTACTTTCCCCTATTTCAAGGTTAGCCAGTTCTCAGCTCACTATCAAACTCTGTCAAGGCCTCTGTGTTATTCTCTGTGTTACTTCCCAGGCTTTAACCCTACATCAGTGGGTGCCACAGCCAGAAGAGAAGCGTTGCTGGAATGTGGACAATAACTTGGCTGTTTCTCAATTTCCAGACCTTACAGCTCCAAATCCATCCTTGGGATGCACCCCAATGTCATGGGCTGTAGGACCGAAACTGCAGACACGGCAGCCTGGTTTGTTTGACTGTGGGCTCAGACAGTTGCGTGACTGTCCCTCACTGCTCACAGGAACATCCCACCGTGTGTGTGTGGCACATGAGCAGCTGTGGCTGCTGAAACATCTGTAAAGCTGTGTTTTGCTGTGCAACTGCTTGTGTTTTTTACCCCACAATGTGTGGCTTTGTCTGGGGCAGCACCAGGGATCGACCTTTGTGAGCAGGCACAGTGTGAGCACATTAAATCACTAAGGTGAGAGAAGGCAGGGCCCGGTGCAGCAGGGGCAGGTCTTTCTTCTGAATATAAAGGCTGCAGTTGTTCTCTGAGAAAGAGAAATCTCTTCCCTAGTGAAACTTCTTCCCTCTGACACTGCAAAAACTAAATTGTGCGCTTTTGGGGAAAAAACAAAAAGGAAGGAAGTGCCCAAAGCCCTTCTTCTGCCCTCGCGCTGTCCCCACACGGTTCCTTGGCTCTGTAACCTCATGTGGAGTTTTACTCTCTACTGTGAAAAACTGTGCGAGTGCACATTTAAGCATTCAAGAAAATGTCAGTACTTCAGAGAACAATTCCTGTCTATTCAATGCCACATCTGAACGTTGGTCTCTTCCAAGGAGTTGTTTATGGGCTTTGGGTGTGTTCTGCAAACCGTTCGGGAACCACAGGCAACTGGCCCTGGCCTTTGTGATGTCATCCTCTGTGATGATGACCTGTGTCCTGGGAGACTGCTTTATTCTGCAGGGTCAAGCACTCTCTGGCCTCACTCTCCAGTGGGGTCTGGAGGTGGCAGGTGGTCTCTCTGCAGGGAGCTGCCTGTGCCTTTGTCTGGAGTAGGAAACAAAGCAGCTGCCTTTCACCCATCGCAGCACCCAGTGCCGGTTCCGGCGGACAGGTAGGTGAGGTCTGACCCAGGGTAGGTCAGGTCTGCCCGTGTCTGCTTCTGTGCAGTCATTGCTGGAGTTTAAACTCTGTGTTAGGGCCTACAGTTCTTTAGGGGTCTCTCAGCTCCCATCCTTGTACCTCCTATGAGGCAGAGCCTGTGCTCCTGATTTTCCACATGGGAGATATTCCAGGTGGTCCCGTTTTGCTTTACCTGAGGCAGCCTTGCCCCAAGCTCCTTCACCCTGACTGTATTTGTTTGCCGAGTGCTGCATCACTGACTGCATGGCTTGGAGGGAGCCATCCTGGCTTGGCTGCTGAATTTCCATTCCAGATTGGCTTCCTGCTCGTTTGCTCTGTGGTCCTTTGGGATGGTTTTCTGTTCCAGTGTGGCTTTCCACTGCTTTTGGGCTTTGGCAGCGTAAGCAATCCATGCGGGAGGCAGAGAAGGCAGGGACCGAGTGCACGGTCAGGTCTGTCCCTGCAGAGCCAGGGGGCTCAGCCACTTGGGGGTTGACCTGGTCGCTCTTCTGGTGGAGCCCTGAAACAATCCGTTCGCAGAAAAGACCTTCCTGGGTGTAGGGAAGCCAGAACATCTGGAGTGAGTGCTCGCCGACCTCTCCTCTTGGGCACTGGGAAGGAATTGTCTGGCTGCTCTGGGAACTGCGTGTTGTTAACGTGCCTGACTTTAGAAGGATGTGTCCACTGAGGGTTGTTTGTCCTGGCCAGAGGCACAGGGTGGCTTCAGACTGCTCTAGCACCCTGAGAGGAACAAGGAGATTAAGCTGACTGTCCTTGGCTGGCTGTTTGTATGATCTGAAGGAAAAAAGGAAGTGTGTGCATTCATTCCTGTCCGCACTTCCCCAATCTTTGCCAGGAGTCTTCCATAGACTTCCATAGAATTCCACACACACAAAAAATGTGTGCATTTCTTCTTTGTCACTCTTTGCCAGGATTCTTCCATAAATCCGCTCAGAATACGAGCTGTGAGAAAGGAACAACCCTGCTCTCCCCTTGCTGTCTCAATCCCATCCTGACCTGTTACGGGGACTCTTTAATAAGCTGGAAAACTCTCCTGTTCCAGCTGCCACTCTCCAGCCGTGACTTGTTCTCAGGTGGGACATTTAGACTGGGATCCAGCCATGCCAGAACGCAGTGGCAGTGGCTGGTGGTGCCAGGAGAGCACCTTCAATGTGTGAGCTCTGCCCTGCTCAGCTCTGGGTTTGGTGGAGGCTGCGCGGGGCCCTGGGGCACCCATCGCTCCACGCTGGCTCTGCCTGGTACAAGTTGAGCGTCTCTGGTTTAGAAGTGCTTGGTCTGCGGGGCCTGGGGACAGGGCTGTCCCTCCGTGGGGCTCCCTGCTGCCTTCTGCCTGCACCGCAGGGCTGCGTGAGGCAACTGTTGGTGCACTTGGGGCAACTGAACCGGGCAGGGGATAAGAACAGGGCTGTCTGCCTCACCAGAAGCTGCTGGGAGTGCAGTGATGCGAGCTGCGTTGGTGTGAGTTTGTGGTGTGGCTCTGAGACAGCTCTTGGGGTGGTTCTGCACGGATTCCAGCAACGCGAGCGGGCATTGGGGGAACACTCACCGCAAGAAGGGGAAGTTGTTTCAGGCATTAAGGTGAGAGTGATGAGTCCCCTGGTGAGCAGTGTCCAGGGATCCCTGGTCTCAGGTGAGACTCTTGTGGTGTACTCTGCTGGTGGAGCAGAGATGGCAATTTGCAGAGTGGATGAAAAACCAGCCTGTTGGTGCTACCAGAAATACCTGAAAGCCTTTATGGAAATTTAGCCTTCCTGTTACCTTTCCTGTGACCGTTTGACCATGGTTTCTGTTTCTTCTTCTAGGGATCAGCTGAGAATGTGTCAAAAGCTTTTCTGCACTCATGACACTTTCCTCTGTGCTGCACCTGCAGCAGTTGGACTTCTTCACTGCTGGCAGATGTGGTATCTCCGAAAGGAGCAAGCAAGCAGTGGTGATCAAAGAGCAGTAGGTTGTAGCAGAGAGCAACAGCAAGGAGGATCAGACGCACCAGAAACACCCCAAGAGAAGGGGACAAGGAAGGAGCCGGAAGTATGGGAGAAGGAGCTGGCAGAGAAAGAGTCCCACCTGGCCCAGCAAGAGGAGCTGCTCCAAGGAGGTTGGCAGGATCTCAAACAGCACCAAGAGGAGCTGCAAATGAAGGAAACCTCCTTCCAGCTTGACCTGGAGGGCCTTCATTCGGCCCAGAAGCAACTGGAAAGGGAAAAGGAACAGTTGCAGTGGGACATTGAGAACGTTCATAATGCCCAGGAGCAGCTGAAGAGGGAGAAAGCAAAGTTTGAGGAAGACATGAAGAACCTTTGCAATGCCCAGGAGCAGCTGCAAAGCAGGAAGGTTCAGATCAAGAAGGACATGGAAAACATTCGTAATGCCCAGGACCAACTGGAGAGGGAGAAGGCGCAGTTCCAGCTCGACCTGGAGACCCTTCATAAGGCCCAGGAGCAGCTGGAGAGGGAGAAGGCACAGTTCCAGCGGGACGTGGAGCGCTCAGCTGAATCACGCCAGGAGCCTGACCGTATCCAGGTAAATACTGCCAAGGGCTGGGCTGCTGGGGAAGCTGTGCCCTCAGGGAACTCCTGGGCCCTCCTGGGCCAGCTGCACGCCAGCTGCGATCGACTGGCGGCAGCCGGGCCCCAGACAGGCTGGGACTGGTGTTCCTGACTCTTTCCTTGCGTGGGATGTTTGGGGCTGCATTTGAGGCAGCTCCAGAGCTGCCAAGGCATTTCCAGTGCCCAGGGCTGGCAGGAGGGGGTCCCAACAGCCTGAGCTCTGCCCGCTGCTGTGTGCCGTGTGCTGGCAGAGAGCAGAGCAGAGGGGGCTGGCTTGAATGAAGATGCCTTGGGCAATGCCAGGAGGTCAAGGCTGCCTTTGATGCTGCCCTTCACCCAGTCAGGTTTAAGCTCTGGGGAGTGGTTGGGCAGATGAGATGTCCTTCTCGGAAACCGCCGGAGCCTTGTGGGTCATCCAGCTGTCAGAAAAGCCGCCTGCGAGGCTGATGATGGCAGGTCAAGGCTGTTTGCACACTGACATCCATCTCCAAAAGCATTCCTGAGATCTGCCAAAGAGAAGGGTGTTTTCCACAACCAGAAAGAACAGACCCCACCCCTGCTCAGTGCATTTTTCAGCAAGCAGGCCTTTGTTTTTCCACACCTGTGCGCACTCTGGGTGAGGAGAGCAAGCGTCCCTTGGCATAGTGTGGGCTGAGTGGGATCCTCAGGCCTGTTGTTGATGGTTGGTTTGTTTGTACCTCGCTCATTCCAAATGGAAGTGGCTCAGAGCTGCACAAAACCTAGTTCAGAGCTGTTGGATTGTGGAAATGCTTTTGGGTGCCTGACTGGACTCGTTGCAGAGCTCATCAGGGATCTCTGGGAATCAAATCCTCAGAGCAGGGCTGGCTCCCTCCCAGCCCAGTTCTGGTCAGGCCAGAAGCCTCCCGAGCACAGAGGAAAGCTGCAGCAGCATCAAGCAGACACTGCCATGGGAGGGGCACGGATTCTGTGGTAGGGGCTGAGTGGGGAAACAACTGCCAGGCCCTGAGATGAGGAGGTCCATTTTGAGGTAGGGATCTTTCTGACTTTGCCGAGCTGTTAATAGAGGGCTGGGTGAGGTGTTGCTGGGCTGTTGTTCTGATCTTCCCTTTGAATGTTCTGGCTCAGTTACATCCTGAGACAGCCAGTAGGAAAAAATCAATATCAAGAACAACGTGTTTGCTTTCACCTTTTGCTCAGGAAGGGTTCCTTTGGCACACACCGCTGCAGTGCTGGGTGCTGGCATCCCTCTGCATGAACGATGTGCGGTGAGCCTTGGCCTTGAGGTCTCAGAGCATATTTGCCCTTAGCTTGCAGGAGCAGAAACAGCTGTACCAACACAGGGCAAGCAGGATGACTTCACCCAGGAGGTGGCTGAGGAGCTCCAGGCCGCAGTGTCTGAAGATGAAGAGGGCTCCTATGGTGTGAGCACCCACTGCCCAATACGTGAGGCACTGCAGGTGGAGCTCGTAAAGCTGAAATGTGCAAACACCCACCTGGCTGAAGAAAACGCTCGCCTCCAAAGGCAGATGAGTTTGATAGAACAGGTGGAAGCTGGAGAACCTCACCTGAGAAGGCAACTCAGGCAGGCGTCTGGGTCCAGAGGTTCTGCCCTCCCAAAGGAACAGCCATCCTCAAACCCAGCTGGGACAGGAAGAGGGCGACATGGAAGAAAGAAGAGAAAAGGTAGAAAGGCTTAAACAGTTGATGAGTTTTGGAGCTGTGAATGAAGACAATTCATAGGTCGGAGACCTGAACAACAGCACAAGAGTATTTGTCTCCTCCACTCTGGTGGAAGAAGTTTCCATCAATGACTTTGGAGGCCCTGCGGAGACCATCGACTGGGAGTAGGGCACAGATTATTCCTGTCCTGCTTCAATGTATCTTCTTATTAAACCTTTTCTTCATGTTCTCTCTGCGTAACCTCACTCTGTGCTGTGTGAACTGGAAGGACTATGAACCAGCTACTGAGAGGCTGTTGTGGGTCGGCGGGGTGAACCCATGGAGTCAAGGAGAGTGTGTGTGTGCCCTTGGCTTGGGCAGGTACAGCACAGGAGGGATCAGTGACCATGGTGCCTGTGAGCAGCCAGAGTGTTGTGTGTGCTGAACCGGTGAACTCCTGGCTCTGATGCCCCACGGGAGGAGGGGACGGGGCTGTCTCTGTGTTTTATCTGAGTCTTGCACATGGGCCTTGCCCTGGGCTTTCAGAAGCAGAGAGAAAAGCCTCCTACAAGCCTGCGTCACAAGTGTCTGGTGTCTTCCTTCAAGGGAGGATGTGCAGGGCCTGGATGTTCACCTCTGCTCCAGGGTAAGTCCTGGGCGAGTTAGAGGAGCCCCCAGTCCCCTTGGGCTGCTTCTTGGACCCCCCATGCTGTGATATCACCAGGTGTGCATGGAAGGCCACAGGCTCCACTTTGCTTGCCCGCCCTCATCCCTTCGTCCTCTTCCCGTGGGCCTGGCTTTGCCCAGTGCCACTGGGTTCCCAGCACACAGCAGGGTCTGCCTGTGGGGCTCTGCCAGCACCATGACACTGTGCAGGTGTCCTCCTTTGGCACTGGGAGTTGGGATCAGTCTCCCAGGGGCAAGAGGGACAGCAGGAAACACTCCACAACTCTTTGTCTTCCTCGCAGACCTTGCAAGACCTGGACACCATTGTAGAGAAGTTGGTGCCCATCATTCCTGCCTGGTTCTGAGAGGCAGCTCCTCAGCCTGACCGGAAGGGGGTGTCCACTCCGGAGTGGATGCTCTCCACCTCAGTGCCATGTAGAGACAGCACTACAGGGAGGGTTCCCAACTCCCCTGGAAACCATGGGCTTCCCACCAGGCTCTTCTGGACCACAGCGGCTTCAGAGGGTGGCATCTTGCTTCCTGCCTGGCCAGCAGGTCGGCCTGCAGGATCTGTCTCGAGTCTACCAGCTGTGAGATCCCCTGGGACATGGAGCCAACTGCTGGCTTAGCTGGAGATCAGAGGCAGCCTTAACGGAGTGGGCGAGTCCAGCCCAGGAGCTCAGCAGCTTCTGCTGGAGCAGGGCTCTGCTGCCAGGGCTCACCAGCAGCTTCTCTCCTGGCAGATGCTTCTGAGCTTCACCAGCTCCGAGAGAGCAGCTCTGAGAAAGAGGGCCCTGGGCAGGATGGGGATGCTGAGCTGTCTGCTGGCCAAGAGTCGCATGCAGCACGTAAGGAGTCAGGCACCCTCCAGCCATGCCATGTCCCCTCCCTGCACCCCAGAGGCTGCAGCTCTCCCTGCACAAGGCTGCTGCCCAGTTGGCTGCTCTGGGAGCCGCAGCCGGCATCAACCTGCAAAGCCCTAACTCTGCAGAGATCCAGACCCGGGAAAACCAACACCCTCCCTGCCATGGTGGGGCCTGGTGGCTGCCTGAGAAGATTTCCAAGCACAGAGCATGTCACAAGAAGGAAACTCTTTTCCACAGAGGCAAGAAAAATTCAGGTGTTTGTGGTGCAGGTGCTGGAGGAGCTGCAGGGTGGCATTGGAGATGCCATCATGAAGACCCTGATTGCCATCCAAAATGTGATGGGTGAGGTGAAGAGGCAGGAGCCCAGCCGCACTGCTGTGCAGCTGGTGGAGAAACTCCTTCCCCTCTATGCTCATGTAAGGCTGATGGGGGAGCTTTAGCCCTGCACAGGGGCACAGCTGCCCTGCAGGCCAGCCCTGCCTGCTGAGAGTGCTCTCCAGCAAGCTGGTCAGAGACCTGATGAAGACTGTGGAGTGCAACCACAAGAGACAGGTTACAAAGTGTGACCGGCCCTGCTCCTTCTGTTCTTTTGCATGAGATGCCAAATGCAGAGCGTGGCCAAGGTACAGAACAAAGTCAAGAGATGGGGGATGCCAGGTCTCCTTGCCAAGGCCATTGTGCCATCTCTCAGCTTCTGCTTCTCTGAAGGCATCCGAGGACACACTCCTTGCTGCAGCAGAGTTCTTCAGCTGGAAGCAGCTCAAACATCTCATCCAGGCACAGCAGATATGAATGACTGGAGAGTACTGGGTGAGGGAAACCTCTGACGCCCAGAGCCCAGCCTGGATGAGGGCTTTCCCCCATCTTTGGGGTGAGGGGCTCTGCAGATGGGCCTGGCCTGGCGTGCTCCAACCCGCAGCCCACAGCCTGGAGCTGCACCCTTCTTCCCTGCTCTCGAGCACAGAGCTCCTGAGGGCTTTTCTCCAGGCCCCACTCTCCTCCCAGAGATGGGCACTGAAGGAGGTTCTGGCCTATGCCAGCCCTGGTGGTTCCTGCTGGTGCTGGATGTTGACAGCATACTCCTCTCTTCATAAATCCATAACCGTGCACGTTTATAAATGATGAGACATTCACTGGCTAATTTACAAATGACTCTGAAAATGAGTTCCCTGCAGGGATGCTTCCCGCTCAAATAAACTTGTGTGTTTTTAAAGCATCTTTTAGCTGACAATTGGCAGTTTCCTCACCCCTTTGGCTCTGAAGCTGCTGTGAGTGTTTGACAAGGGTCCCTCTCAGAGAGGTTCTGGAGCAGTGAGCTGATCTCGAGTGAGTGTGGTCATTTCAGTCTCTTCTCATTGCCCTCACAGCACCGTTACCCTGTCCCGGGTCTGGTCTTTGTTGTGAACAATACAGATCACCCCAGACTGAAATCGCTTCTTCCAGTGACCCTGGAAGACACTGCACAGACTTTCAGAGCACAGCAGAGGTTCCCTGTGGCTGAGTCTGGATTGTAGAACTTGAATATGTGTTTCATTTACCCTGAACAGACTGATGAGTCCTCTGCACCGATTGCTCTGGCCCAGCCTAATAAGAGGTGTATATATATGTGTGTGTGTCTGTGTAAATTCTTATTAAAGGCCTTAAAGATAAGGTTTCCTTTATGTTTTTAGATCTGCCCTTCTGATCTGTTGCTGGGAAACTGCTGTAATGTGAAGAAAACTGAAATTTTGAAGAACTTAATATGTTTATTTTAACTTTAAAATGTGTATCTGTTCTGATCCTGTCCTGCAAAGAGCAGTTCCCTGATTGGGAAGATGGAAGGGGGTCTCCTGGTCAGCCTCAGGCTCATGTTGCAGACCTCCTCCTCTCCAAGACACGTAGCAGCAGCACTGCAGGAACTGTGCACAGGTTTTCACATTTGGTTAATTGACCTTGGAGACCAACACAATGTTTCCATCAGAACTGAACTGGCTGCAGATGATGGGCATCTCAGGGTGTGGAGGATAAGACAGAATTGGTAGCATAAATTCTGTTTTTCTTTACCTAATCCCTCCTGATAAACTGCTTGGTACTTTCCCCTATTTCAAGGTTAGCCAGTTCTCAGCTCACTATCAAACTCTGTCAAGGCCTCTGTGTTATTCTCTGTGTTACTTCCCAGGCTTTAACCCTACATCAGTGGGTGCCACAGCCAGAAGAGAAGCGTTGCTGGAATGTGGACAATAACTTGGCTGTTTCTCAATTTCCAGACCTTACAGCTCCAAATCCATCCTTGGGATGCACCCCAATGTCATGGGCTGTAGGACTGAAACTGCTGACACGGCAGCCTGGTTTGTTTGACTGTGGGCTCAGACAGTTGTGTGACTGTCCCTCACTGCTCACAGGAGCATCCCACCGTGTGTGTGTGGCACATGAGCAGCTGTGGCTGCTGAAACATCTGCAAAGCTGTGTTTTGCTGTGCAACTGCTTGTGTTTTTTACCCCACAATGTGTGGCTTTGTCTGGGGCAGCACCAGGGATCGACCTTTGTGAGCAGGCACAGTGTGAGCACATTAAATCACTAAGGTGAGAGAAGGCAGGGCCCGGTGCAGCAGGGGCAGGTCTTTCTTCTGAATATAAAGGCTGCAGTTGTTCTCTGAGAAAGAGAAATCTCTTCCCTAGTGAAACTTCTTCCCTCTGACACTGCAAAAACTAAATTGTGCGCTTTTGGGGAAAAAACAAAAAGGAAGGAAGTGCCCAAAGCCCTTCTTCTGCCCTCGCGCTGTCCCCACACGGTTCCTTGGCTCTGTAACCTCATGTGGAGTTTTACTCTCTACTGTGAAAAACTGTGCGAGTGCACATTTAAGCATTCAAGAAAATGTCAGTACTTCAGAGAACAATTCCTGTCTATTCAATGCCACATCTGAACGTTGGTCTCTTCCAAGGAGTTGTTTATGGGCTTTGGGTGTGTTCTGCAAAGCGTTCGGGAACCACAGGCAACTGGCCCTGGCCTTTGTGATGTCATCCTCTGTGATGATGACCTGTGTCCTGGGAGACTGCTTTATTCTGCAGGGTCAAGCACTCTCTGGCCTCACTCTCCAGTGGGGTCTGGAGGTGGCAGGTGGTCTCTCTGCAGGGAGCTGCCTGTGCCTTTGTCTGGAGTAGGAAACAAAGCAGCTGCCTTTCACCCATCGCAGCACCCAGTGCCGGTTCCGGCGGACAGGTAGGTGAGGTCTGACCCAGGGTAGGTCAGGTCTGCCCGTGTCTGCTTCTGTGCAGTCATTGCTGGAGTTTAAACTCTGTGTTAGGGCCTACAGTTCTTTAGGGGTCTCTCAGCTCCCATCCTTGTGCCTCCTATGAGGCAGAGCCTGTGCTCCTGATTTTCCACATGGGAGATATTCCAGGTGGTCCCGTTTTGCTTTACCTGAGGCAGCCTTGCCCCGAGCTCCTTCACCCTGACTGTATTTGTTTGCCGAGTGCCGCACCACTGACTGCATGGCTTGGAGGGAGCCATCCTGGCTTGGCTGCTGAATTTCCATTCCAGATTGGCTTCCTGCTCGTTTGCTCTGTGGTCTTTCGGGATGGTTTTCTGTTCCAGTGTGACTTGTTCTCAGGTGGGACATTTAGACTGGGATCCAGCCATGCCAGAACGCAGTGGCAGTGGCTGGTGGTGCCAGGAGAGCACCTTCAATGTGTGAGCTCTGCCCTGCTCAGCTCTGGGTTTGGTGGAGGCTGCGCGGGGCCCTGGGGCACCCATCGCTCCACGCTGGCTCTGCCTGGTACAAGTTGAGCGTCTCTGGTTTAGAAGTGCTTGGTCTGCGGGGCCTGGGGACAGGGCTGTCCCTCCGTGGGGCTCCCTGCTGCCTTCTGCCTGCACCGCAGGGCTGCGTGAGGCAACTGTTGGTGCACTTGGGGCAACTGAACCGGGCAGGGGATAAGAACAGGGCTGTCTGCCTCACCAGAAGCTGCTGGGAGTGCAGTGATGCGAGCTGCGTTGGTGTGAGTTTGTGGTGTGGCTCTGAGACAGCTCTTGGGGTGGTTCTGCACGGATTCCAGCAACGCGAGCGGGCATTGGGGGAACACTCACCGCAAGAAGGGGAAGTTGTTTCAGGCATTAAGGTGAGAGTGATGAGTCCCCTGGTGAGCAGTGTCCAGGGATCCCTGGTCTCAGGTGAGACTCTTGTGGTGTACTCTGCTGATGGAGCAGAGATGGCAATTTGCAGAGTGGATGAAAAACCAGCCTGTTGGTGCTACCAGAAATACCTGAAAGCCTTTATGGAACTTTAGCCTTCCTGTTACCTTTCCTGTGACCGTTTGACCATGGTTTCTGTTTCTCCTTCTAGGGATCAGCTGAGAATGTGTCAAAAGCTTTTCTGCACTCATGACACTTTCCTCTGTGCTGCACCTGCAGCAGTTGGACTTCTTCGCTGCTGGCAGATGTGGTATCTCCGAAAGGAGCAAGCAAGCAGTGGTGATCAAAGAGCAGTAGGTTGTAGCAGAGAGCAACAGCAAGGAGGATCAGACGCACCAGAAACACCCCAAGAGAAGGGGACAAGGAAGGAGCCAGAAGTATGGGAGAAGGAGCTGGCAGAGAAAGAGTCCCACCTGGCCCAGCAAGAGGAGCTGCTCCAAGGAGGTTGGCAGGATCTCAAACAGCACCAAGAGGAGCTGCAACTGAAGGAAACCTCCTTCCAGCTTGACCTGGAGGGCCTTCATTCGGCCCAGAAGCAGCTGGAAAGGGAAAAGGAACAGTTGCAGTGGGACATTGAGAATGTTCATAATGCCCAGGAGCAGCTGAAGAGGGAGAAAGCAAAGTTTGAGGAAGACATGAAGAACCTTTGCAATGCCCAGGAGCAGCTGCAAAGCAGGAAGGTTCAGATCAAGAAGGACATGGAAAACATTCGTAATGCCCAGGACCAACTGGAGAGGGAGAAGGCGCAGTTCCAGCTCGACCTGGAGACCCTTCATAAGGCCCAGGAGCAGCTGGAGAGGGAGAAGGCACAGTTCCAGCGGGACGTGGAGCGCTCAGCTGAATCACGCCAGGAGCCTGACCGTATCCAGGTAAATACTGCCAAGGGCTGGGCTGCTGGGGAAGCTGTGCCCTCAGGGAACTCCTGGGCCCTCCTGGGCCAGCTGCACGCCAGCTGCGATCGACTGGCGGCAGCCGGGCCCCAGACAGGCTGGGACTGGTGTTCCTGACTCTTTCCTTGCGTGGGATGTTTGGGGCTGCATTTGAGGCAGCTCCAGAGCTGCCAAGGCATTGCCAGTGCCCAGGGCTGGCAGGAGGGGGTCCCAACAGCCTGAGCTCTGCCCGCTGCTGTGTGCCGTGTGCTGGCAGAGAGCAGAGCAGAGGGGGCTGGCTTGAATGAAGATGCCTTGGGCAATGCCAGGAGGTCAAGGCTGCCTTTGATGCTGCCCTTCACCCAGTCAGGTTTAAGCTCTGGGGAGTGGTTGGGCAGATGAGATGTCCTTCTCGGAAACCGCCGGAGCCTTGTGGGTCATCCAGCTGTCAGAAAAGCCGCCTGCGAGGCTGATGATGGCAGGTCAAGGCTGTTTGCACAGTGACATCCATCTCCAAAAGCATTCCTGAGATCTGCCAAAGAGAAGGGTGTTTTCCACAACCAGAAAGAACAGACCCCACCCCTGCTCAGTGCATTTTTCAGCAAGCAGGCCTTTGTTTTTCCACACCTGTGCGCACTCTGGGTGAGGAGAGCAAGCGTCCCTTGGCATAGTGTGGGCTGAGTCGGATCCTCAGGCCTGTTGTTGATGGTTGGTTTGTTTGTACCTCGCTCATTCCAAATGGAAGTGGCTCAGAGCTGCACAAAACCTAGTTCAGAGCTGTTGGATTCTGGAAATGCTTTTGGGTGCCTGACTGGACTCGTTGCAGAGCTCATCAGGGAGCTCTGGGAATCAAATCCTCAGAGCAGGGCTGGCTCCCTCCCAGCCCAGTTCTGGTCAGGCCAGAAGCCTCCCGAGCACAGAGGAAAGCTGCAGCAGCATCAAGCAGACACTGCCATGGGAGGGGCACGGATTCTGTGGTAGGGGCTGAGTGGGGAAACAACTGCCAGGCCCTGAGATGAGGAGGTCCATTTTGAGGCAGGGATCTTTCTGACTTTGCCGAGCTGTTAATAGAGGGCTGGGTGAGGTGTTGCTGGGCTGTTGTTCTGATCTTCCCTTTGAATGTTCTGGCTCAGTTACATCCTGAGACAGCCAGTAGGAAAAAAACAATATCAAGAACAACGTGTTTGCTTTCACCTTTTGCTCAGGAAGGGTTCCTTTGGCACACGCCGCTGCAGTGCTGGGTGCTGGCATCCCTCTGCATGAACGATGTGCGGTGAGCCTTGGCCTTGAGGTCTCAGAGCATATTTGCCCTTAGCTTGCAGGAGCAGAAACAGCTGTACCAACACAGGGCAAGCAGGATGACTTCACCCAGGAGGTGGCTGAGGAGCTCCAGGCCGCAGTGTCTGAAGATGAAGAGGGCTCCTATGGTGTGAGCACCCACTGCCCAATACGTGAGGCACTGCAGGTGGAGCTCGTAAAGCTGAAATGTGCAAACACCCACCTGGCTGAAGAAAACGCTCACCTCCAAAGGCAGATGAGTTTGATAGAACAGGTGGAAGCTGGAGAACCTCACCTGAGAAGGCAACTCAGGCAGGCGTCTGGGTCCAGAGGTTCTGCCCTCCCAAAGGAACAGCCATCCTCAAACCCAGCTGGGACAGGAAGAGGGCGACATGGAAGAAAGAAGAGAAAAGGTAGAAAGGCTTAAACAGTTGATGAGTTTTGGAGCTGTGAATGAAGACAATTCATAGGTCGGAGACCTGAACAACAGCACAAGAGTATTTGTCTCCTCCACTCTGGTGGAAGAAGTTTCCATCAATGACTTTGGAGGCCCTGCGGAGACCATCGACTGGGAGTAGGGCACAGATTATTCCTGTCCTGCTTCAATGTATCTTCTTATTAAACCTTTTCTTCATGTTCTCTCTGTGTAACCTCACTCTGTGCTGTGTGAACTGGAGGGACTATGAACCAGCTACTGAGAGGCTGGTGTGGGTCGGCGGGGTGAACCCATGGAGTCAAGGAGAGTGTGTGTGTGCCCTTGGCTTGGGCAGGTACAGCACAGGAGGGATCAGTGACAGTGGTGCCTGTGAGCAGCCAGAGTGTTGTGTGTGCTGAACCGGTGAACTCCTGGCTCTGGTGCCCCACGGGAGGAGGGGACGGGGCTGTCTCTGTGTTTTATCTGAGTCTTGCACATGGGCCTTGCCCTGGGCTTTCAGAAGCAGAGAGAAAAGCCTCCTACAAGCCTGCGTCACAAGTGTCTGGTGTCTTCCTTCAAGGGAGGATGTGCAGGGCCTGGATGTTCACCTCTGCTCCAGGGTAAGTCCTGGGCGAGCTAGAGGAGCCCCCAGTCCCGCTGGGATGCTTCTTGGACCCCCCATGCTGTGATATCACCAGGTGTGCATGGAAGGCCACAGGCTCCACTTTGCTTGCCCGCCCTCATCCCTTCGTCCTCTTCCCGTGGGCCTGGCCTTGCCCAGTGCCACTGGGTTCCCAGCACACAGCAGGGTCTGCCTGTGGGGCTCTGCCAGCACCATGACACTGTGCAGGTGTCCTCCTTTGGCACTGGGAGTTGGGATCAGTCTCCCAGGGGCAAGAGGGACAGCAGGAAACACTCCACAACTCTTTGTCTTCCTCGCAGACCTTGCAAGACCTGGACACCATTGTAGAGAAGTTGGTGCCCATCATTCCTGCCTGGTTCTGAGAGGCAGCTCCTCAGCCTGACCGGAAGGGGGTGTCCACTCCGGAGTGGATGCTCTCCACCTCAGTGCCATGTAGAGACAGCACTACAGGGAGGGTTCCCAACTCCCCTGGAAACCATGGGCTTCCCACCAGGCTCTTCTGGACCACAGCGGCTTCAGAGGGTGGCATCTTGCTTCCTGCCTGGCCAGCAGGTCGGCCTGCAGGGTCTGTCTCGAGTCTACCAGCTGTGAGATCCCCTGGGACATGGAGCCAACTGCTGGCTTAGCTGGAGATCAGAGGCAGCCTTAACGGAGTGGGCGAGTCCAGCCCAGGAGCTCAGCAGCTTCTGCTGGAGCAGGGCTCTGCTGCCAGGGCTCACCAGCAGCTTCTCTCCTGGCAGATGCTTCTGAGCTTCACCAGCTCCGAGAGAGCAGCTCTGAGAAAGAGGGCCCTGGGCAGGATGGGGATGTTGAGCTGTCTGCTGGCCAAGAGTCGCATGCAGCACGTAAGGAGTCAGGCACCCTCCAGCCATGCCATGTCCCCTCCCTGCACCCCAGAGGCTGCAGCTCTCCCTGCACAAGGCTGCTGCCCAGTTGGCTGCTCTGGGAGCCGCAGCCGGCATCAACCTGCAAAGCCCTAACTCTGCAGAGATCCAGACCCGGGAAAACAAACACCCTCCCTGCCATGGTGGGGCCTGGTGGCTGCCTGAGAAGATTTCCAAGCACAGAGCATGTCACAAGAAGGAAACTCTTTTCCACAGAGGCAAGAAAAATTCAGGTGTTTGTGGTGCAGGTGCTGGAGGAGCTGCAGGGTGGCATTGGAGATGCCATCATGAAGACCCTGATTGCCATCCAAAATGTGATGGGTGAGGTGAAGAGGCAGGAGCCCAGCCGCACTGCTGTGCAGCTGGTGGAGAAACTCCTTCCCCTCTATGCTCATGTAAGGCTGATGGGGGAGCTTTAGCCCTGCACAGGGGCACAGCTGCCCTGCAGGCCAGCCCTGCCTGCTGAGAGTGCTCTCCAGCAAGCTGGTCAGAGACCTGATGAAGACTGTGGAGTGCAACCACAAGAGACAGGAGACAAAGTGTGACCGGCCCTGCTCCTTCTGTTCTTTTGCATGAGATGCCAAATGCAGAGCGTGGCCAAGGTACAGAACAAAGTCAAGAGATGGGGGATGCCAGGTCTCCTTGCCAAGGCCATTGTGCCATCTCTCAGCTTCTGCTTCTCTGAAGGCATCCGAGGACACACTCCTTGCTGCAGCAGAGTTCTTCAGCTAGAAGCAGCTCAAACATCTCATCCAGGCACAGCAGATATGAATGACTGGAGAGTACTGGGTGAGGGAAACCTCTGACGCCCAGAGCCCAGCCTGGATGAGGGCTTTCCCCCATCTTTGGGGTGAGGGGCTCTGCAGATGGGCCTGGCCTGGCGTGCTCCAACCCGCAGCCCACAGCCTGGAGCTGCACCCTTCTTCCCTGCTCTCGAGCACAGAGCTCCTGAGGGCTTTTCTCCAGGCCCCACTCTCCTCCCAGAGATGGGCACTGAAGGAGGTTCTGGCCTATGCCAGCCCTGGTGGTTCCTGCTGGTGCTGGATGTTGACAGCATACTCCTCTCTTCATAAATCCATAACCGTGCACGTTTATAAATGATGAGACATTCCCTGGCTAATTTACAAATGACTCTGAAAATGAGTTCCCTGCAGGGATGCTTCCCGCTCAAATAAACTTGTGTGTTTTTAAAACATCTTTTAGCTGATAATTGGCAGTTTCCTCACCCCTTTGGCTCTGAAGCTGCTGTGAGTGTTTGACAAGGGTCCCTCTCAGAGAGGTTCTGGAGCAGTGAGCTGATCTCGAGTGAGTGTGGTCATTTCAGTCTCTTCTCATTGCCCTCACAGCACCGTTACACTGTCCCGGGTCTGGTCTTTGTTGTGAACAATACAGATCACCCCAGACTGAAATCGCTTCTTCCAGTGACCCTGGAAGACACAGCACAGACTTTCAGAGCACAGCAGAGGTTCCCTGTGGCTGAGTCTGGATTGTAGAACTTGAATATGTGTTTCATTTATCCTGAACAGACTGATGAGTCCTCTGCACCGATTGCTCTGGCCCAGATTAATAAGAGGTGTATATACATATATATATATGTGTGTGTGTGTGTAAATTCTTGTTAAAGGCCTTAAAGATAAAGTTTCCTTTATGTTTTTAGATCTGCCCTTCTGATCTGTTGCTGGGAAACTGCTGTAAGGTGAAGAAAACTGAAATTTTGAAGAACTTAATATGTTTATTTTAACTTTAAAATGTGTATCTGTTCTGATCCTGTCCTGCAAAGAGCAGTTCCCTGATTGGGAAGATGGAAGGGGGTCTCCTGGTCAGCCTCAGGCTCATGTTGCAGACCTCCTCCTCTCCAAGACACGTAGCAGCAGCACTGCAGGAACTGTGCACAGGTTTTCACATTTGGTTAAGTGACCTTGGAGACCAACACAATGTTTCCATCAGAACTGAACTGGCTGCAGATGATGGGCATCTCAGGGTGTGGAGGATAAGACAGAATTGGTAGCATAAATTCTGTTTTTCTTTACCTAATCCCTCCTGATAAACTGCTTGGTACTTTCCCCTATGTCAAGGTTAGCCAGTTCTCAGCTCACTATCAAACTCTGTCAAGGCCTCTGTGTTATTCTCTGTGTTACTTCCCAGGCTTTAACCCTACATCAGTGGGTGCCACAGCCAGAAGAGAAGCGTTGCTGGAATGTGGACAATAACTTGGCTGTTTCTCAATTTCCAGACCTTACAGCTCCAAATCCATCCTTGGGATGCACCCCAATGTCATGGGCTGTAGGACTGAAACTGCAGACACGGCAGCCTGGTTTGTTTGACTGTGGGCTCAGACAGTTGTGTGACTGTCCCTCACTGCTCACAGGAGCATCCCACCGTGTGTGTGTGGCACATGAGCAGCTGTGGCTGCTGAAACATCTGTAAAGCTGTGTTTTGCTGTGCAACTGCTTGTGTTTTTTACCCCACAATGTGTGGCTTTGTCTGGGGCAGCACCAGGGATCGACCTTTGTGAGCAGGCACAGTGTGAGCACATTAAATCACTAAGGTGAGAGAAGGCAGGGCCCGGTGCAGCAGGGGCAGGTCTTTCTTCTGAATATAAAGGCTGCAGTTGTTCTCTGAGAAAGAGAAATCTCTTCCCTAGTGAAACTTCTTCCCTCTGACACTGCAAAAACTAAATTGTGCGCTTTTGGGGAAAAAACAAAAAGGAAGGAAGTGCCCAAAGCCCTTCTTCTGCCCTCGCGCTGTCCCCACACGGTTCCTTGGCTCTGTAACCTCATGTGGAGTTTTACTCTCTACTGTGAAAAACTGTGCGAGTGCACATTTAAGCATTCAAGAAAATGTCAGTACTTCAGAGAACAATTCCTGTCTATTCAATGCCACATCTGAACGTTGGTCTCTTCCAAGGAGTTGTTTATGGGCTTTGGGTGTGTTCTGCAAAGCGTTCGGGAACCACAGGCAACTGGCCCTGGCCTTTGTGATGTCATCCTCTGTGATGATGACCTGTGTCCTGGGAGACTGCTTTATTCTGCAGGGTCAAGCACTCTCTGGCCTCACTCTCCAGTGGGGTCTGGAGGTGGCAGGTGGTCTCTCTGCAGGGAGCTGCCTGTGCCTTTGTCTGGAGTAGGAAACAAAGCAGCTGCCTTTCACCCATCGCAGCACCCAGTGCCGGTTCCGGCGGACAGGTAGGTGAGGTCTGACCCAGGGTAGGTCAGGTCTGCCCGTGTCTGCTTCTGTGCAGTCATTGCTGGAGTTTAAACTCTGTGTTAGGGCCTACAGTTCTTTAGGGGTCTCTCAGCTCCCATCCTTGTGCCTCCTATGAGGCAGAGCCTGTGCTCCTGATTTTCCACATGGGAGATATTCCAGGTGGTCCCGTTTTGCTTTACCTGAGGCAGCCTTGCCCCAAGCTCCTTCACCCTGACTGTATTTGTTTGCCGAGTGCTGCATCACTGACTGCATGGCTTGGAGGGAGCCATCCTGGCTTGGCTGCTGAATTTCCATTCCAGATTGGCTTCCTGCTCGTTTGCTCTGTGGTCCTTTGGGATGGTTTTCTGTTCCAGTGTGGCTTTCCACTGCTTTTGGGCTTTGGCAGCGTAAGCAATCCATGCGGGAGGCAGAGAAGGCAGGGACCGAGTGCACGGTCAGGTCTGTCCCTGCAGAGCCAGGGGGCTCAGCCACTTGGGGGTTGACCTGGTCGCTCTTCTGGTGGAGCCCTGAAACAATCCGTTCGCAGAAAAGACCTTCCTGGGTGTAGGGAAGCCAGAACATCTGGAGTGAGTGCTCGCCGACCTCTCCTCTTGGGCACTGGGAAGGAATTGTCTGGCTGCTCTGGGAACTGCGTGTTGTTAACGTGCCTGACTTTAGAAGGATGTGTCCACTGAGGGTTGTTTGTCCTGGCCAGAGGCACAGGGTGGCTTCAGACTGCTCTAGCACCCTGAGAGGAACAAGGAGATTAAGCTGACTGTCCTTGGCTGGCTGTTTGTATGATCTGAAGGAAAAAAGGATGTGTGTGCATTCATTCCTGTCCGCACTTCCCCAATCTTTGCCAGGAGTCTTCCATAGACTTCCATAGAATTCCACACACACAAAAAATGTGTGCATTTCTTCTTTGTCACTCTTTGCCAGGATTCTTCCATAAATCCGCTCAGAATACGAGCTGTGAGAAAGGAACAACCCTGCTCTCCCCTTGCTGTCTCAATCCCATCCTGACCTGTTACGGGGACTCTTTAATAAGCTGGAAAACTCTCCTGTTCCAGCTGCCACTCTCCAGCCGTGACTTGTTCTCAGGTGGGACATTTAGACTGGGATCCAGCCATGCCAGAACGCAGTGGCAGTGGCTGGTGGTGCCAGGAGAGCACCTTCAATGTGTGAGCTCTGCCCTGCTCAGCTCTGGGTTTGGTGGAGGCTGCGCGGGGCCCTGGGGCACCCATCGCTCCACGCTGGCTCTGCCTGGTACAAGTTGAGCGTCTCTGGTTTAGAAGTGCTTGGTCTGCGGGGCCTGGGGACAGGGCTGTCCCTCCGTGGGGCTCCCTGCTGCCTTCTGCCTGCACCGCAGGGCTGCGTGAGGCAACTGTTGGTGCACTTGGGGCAACTGAACCGGGCAGGGGATAAGAACAGGGCTGTCTGCCTCACCAGAAGCTGCTGGGAGTGCAGTGATGCGAGCTGCGTTGGTGTGAGTTTGTGGTGTGGCTCTGAGACAGCTCTTGGGGTGGTTCTGCACGGATTCCAGCAACGCGAGCGGGCATTGGGGGAACACTCACCGCAAGAAGGGGAAGTTGTTTCAAGCATTAAGGTGAGAGTGATGAGTCCCCTGGTGAGCAGTGTCCAGGGATCCCTGGTCTCAGGTGAGACTCTTGTGGTGTACTCTGCTGGTGGAGCAGAGATGGCAATTTGCAGAGTGGATGAAAAAACAGCCTGTTGGTGCTACCAGAAATACCTGAAAGCCTTTCTGGAACTTTAGCCTTCCTGTTACCTTTTCTGTGAACGTTTGACCATGGTTTCTGTTTCTTCTTCTAGGGATCAGCTGAGAATGTGTCAAAAGCTTTTCTGCCCTCATGACACTTTCCTCTGTGCTGCACCTGCAGCAGTTGGACTTCTTCGCTGCTGGCAGATGTGGTATCTCCGAAAGGAGCAAGCAAGCAGTGGTGATCAAAGAGCTGTAGGTTGTAGCAGAGAGCAACAGCAAGGAGGATCAGACGCACCAGAAACACCCCAAGAGAAGGGTACAAGGAAGGAGCTGGAAGTATGGGAGAAGGAGCTGGCAGAGAAAGAGTCCCACCTGGCCCAGCAAGAGGAGCTGCTCCAAGGAGGTTGGCAGGATCTCAAACAGCACCAAGAGGAGCTGCAACTGAAGGAAACCTCCTTCCAGCTTGACCTGGAGGGCCTTCATTTGGCCCAGAAGCAGCTGGAAAGGGAAAAGGAACAGTTGCAGTGGGACATTGAGAACATTCATAATGCCCAGGAGCAGCTGAAGAGGGAGAAAGCAAAGTTTGAGGAAGACATGAAGAACCTTTGCAATGCCCAGGAGCAGCTGCAAAGCAGGAAGGTTCAGATCAAGAAGGACATGGAAAACATTCGTAATGCCAAGGAACAACTGGAGAGAGAGAAGGCACAGTTCCAGCTGGACCTGGACACCCTTCATAAGGCCCAGGAGCAGCTGGAGAGGGAGAAGGCACAGTTCCAGCGGGACGTGGAGCGCTCAGCTGAATCACGCCAGGAGCCTGACCGTATCCAGGTAAATACTGCCAAGGGCTGGGCTGCTGGGGAAGCTGTGCCCTCAGGGAACTCCTGGGCCCTCCTGGGCCAGCTGCACGCCAGCTGCGATCGACTGGCGGCAGCCGGGCCCCAGACAGGCTGGGACTGGTGTTCCTGACCCTTTCCTTGCGTGGGATGTTTGGGGCTGCATTTGAGGCGGCTCCAGAGCTGCCAAGGCATTGCCAGTGCCCAGGGCTGGCAGGAGGGGGTCCCAACAGCCTGAGCTCTGACCGCTGCTGTGTGCCATGTGCTGGCAGAGAGCAGAGCAGAGGGGGCTGGCTTGAATGAAGATGCCTTGGGCAATGCCAGGAGGTCAAGGCTGCCTTTGATGCTGCCCTTCACCCAGTCAGGTTTAAGCTCTGGGAAGTGGTTGTGCAGATGAGATGTCCTTCTCGGAAACCGCCGGAGCCTTGTGGGTCATCCAGCTGTCAGAAAAGCCACCTGCGAGGCTGATGATGGCAGGTCAAGGCTGTTTGCACACTGACATCCATCACCAAAAGCATTCTTGAGCTCTGCCAAAGAGAAGGGTGTTTTCCACAACCAGAAAGAACAGACCCCACCCCTGCTCAGTGCATTTTTCAGCAAGCAGGCCTTTGTTTTTCCACACCTGTGCGCACTCTGGGTGAGGAGAGCAAGCGTCCCTTGGCATAGTGTGGGCTGAGTGGGCTCCTCAGGCCTGTTGTTGATGGTTGGTTTGTTTGTACCTCGCTCATTCCAAATGGAATTGGCTCAGAGCTGCACAAAACCTAGTTCAGAGCTGTTGGATTGTGGAAATGCTTTTGGGTGCCTGACTGGACTCGTTGCAGAGCTCATCAGGGAGCTCTGGGAATCAAATCCTCAGAGCAGGGCTGGCTCCCTCCCAGCCCAGTTCTGGTCAGGCCAGAAGCCTCCCGAGCACAGAGGAAAGCTGCAGCAGCATCAAGCAGACACTGCCATGGGAGGGGCACGGATTCTGTGGTAGGGGCTGAGTGGGGAAACAACTGCCAGGCCCTGAGATGAGGAGGTCCATTTTGAGGCAGGAATCTTTCTGACTTTGCCGAGCTGTTAATAGAGGGCTGGGTGAGGTGTTGCTGGGCTGTTGTTCTGATCTTCCCTTTGAATGTTCTGGCTCAGTTACATCCTGAGACAGCCAGTAGGAAAAAAACAATATCAAGAACAACGTGTTTGCTTTCACCTTTTGCTCAGGAAGGGTTCCTTTGGCACACGCCGCTGCAGTGCTGGGTGCTGGCATCCCTCTGCATGAACGATGTGCGGTGAGCCTTGGCCTTGAGGTCTCAGAGCATATTTGCCCTTAGCTTGCAGGAGCAGAAACAGCTGTACCAACACAGGGCAAGCAGGATGACTTCACCCAGGAGGTGGCTGAGGAGCTCCAGGCCGCAGTGTCTGAAGATGAAGAGGGCTCCTATGGTGTGAGCACCCACTGCCCAATACGTGAGGCACTGCAGGTGGAGCTCGTAAAGCTGAAATGTGCAAACACCCACCTGGCTGAAGAAAACGCTCACCTCCAAAGGCAGATGAGTTTGATAGAACAGGTGGAAGCTGGAGAACCTCACCTGAGAAGGCAACTCAGGCAGGCGTCTGGGTCCAGAGGTTCTGCCCTCCCAAAGGAACAGCCATCCTCAAACCCAGCTGGGACAGGAAGAGGGCGACATGGAAGAAAGAAGACAAAAGGTAGAAAGGCTTAAACAGTTGATGAGTTTTGGAGCTGTGAATGAAGACAATTCATAGGTCGGAGACCTGAACAACAGCACAAGAGTATTCGTCTCCTCCACTCTGGTGGAAGAAGTTTCCATCAATGACTTTGGTGGCCCTGCGGAGACCATCGACTGGGAGTAGGGCACAGATTATTCCTGTCCTGCTTCAATGTATCTTCTTATTAAACCTTTTCTTCATGTTCTCTCTGTGTAACCTCACTCTGTGCTGTGTGAACTGGAAGGACTATGAACCAGCTACTGAGAGGCTGGTGTGGGTCGGCGGGGTGAACCCATGGAGTCAAGGAGAGTGTGTGGGTGCCCTTGGCTTGGGCAGGTACAGCACAGGAGGGATCAGTGACCATGGTGCCTGTGAGCAGCCAGAGTGTTGTGTGTGCTGAACCGGTGAACTCCTGGCTCTGGTGCCCCACGGGAGGAGGGGACGGGGCTGTCTCTGTGTTTTATCTGAGCCTTGCACATGGGCCTTGCCCTGGGCTTTCAGAAGCAGAGAGAAAAGCCTCCTACAAGCCTGCGTCACAAGTGTCTGGTGTCTTCCTTCAAGGGAGGATGTGCAGGGCCTGGATGTTCACCTCTG
Source organism: Tapera naevia (assembly GCA_033556795.1). Classification (NCBI taxonomy): domain Eukaryota; kingdom Metazoa; phylum Chordata; class Aves; order Cuculiformes; family Neomorphidae; genus Tapera; species Tapera naevia. Next base: position 1,663,822 of record JAUMJJ010000171.1, on the reverse strand, counting down.
CTCCAGGGTAAGTCCTGGGTGAGCTAGAGGAGCCCCCAGTCCCGCTGGGCTGCTTCTTGGACCCCCCATGCTGTGATATCACCAGGTGTGCATGGAAGGCCACAGGCTCCACTTTGCTTGCCCGCCCTCATCCCTTCGTCCTCTTCCCGTGGGCCTGGCCTTGCCCAGTGCCACTGGGTTCCCAGCACACAGCAGGGTCTGCCTGTGGGGCTCTGCCAGCACCATGACACTGTGCAGGTGTCCTCCTTTGGCACTGGGAGTTGGGATCAGTCTCCCAGGGGCAAGAGGGACAGCAGGAAACACTCCACAACTCTTTGTCTTCCTCGCAGACCTTGCAAGACCTGGACACCATTGTAGAGAAGTTGGTGCCCATCATTCCTGCCTGGTTCTGAGAGGCAGCTCCTCAGCCTGACCGGAAGGGGGTGTCCACTCCGGAGTGGATGGTCTCCACCTCAGTGCCATGTAGAGACAGCACTACAGGGAGGGTTCCCAACTCCCCTGGAAACCATGGGCTTCCCACCAGGCTCTTCTGGACCACAGCGGCTTCAGAGGGTGGCATCTTGCTTCCTGCCTGGCCAGCAGGTCGGCCTGCAGGATCTGTCTCGAGTCTACCAGCTGTGAGATCCCCTGGGACATGGAGCCAACTGCTGGCTTAGCTGGAGATCAGAGGCAGCCTTAACGGAGTGGGCGAGTCCAGCCCAGGAGCTCAGCAGCTTCTGCTGGAGCAGGGCTCTGCTGCCAGGGCTCACCAGCAGCTTCTCTCCTGGCAGATGCTTCTGAGCTTCACCAGCTCCGAGAGAGCAGCTCTGAGAAAGAGGGCCCTGGGCAGGATGGGGATGCTGAGCTGTCTGCTGGCCAAGAGTCGCATGCAGCACATAAGGAGTCAGGCACCCTCCAGCCATGCCATGTCCCCTCCCTGCACCCCAGAGGCTGCAGCTCTCCCTGCACAAGGCTGCTGCCCAGTTGGCTGCTCTGGGAGCCGCAGCCGGCATCAACCTGCAAAGCCCTAACTCTGCAGAGATCCAGACCCGGGAAAACAAACACCCTCCCTGCCATGGTGGGGCCTGGTGGCTGCCTGAGAAGATTTCCAAGCACAGAGCATGTCACAAGAAGGAAATTCTTTTCCACAGAGGCAAGAAAAATTCAGGTGTTTGTGCTGCAGGTGCTGGAGGAGCTGCAGGGTGGCATTGGAGATGCCATCATGAAGACCCTGATTGCCATCCAAAATGTGATGGGTGAGGTGAAGAGGCAGGAGCCCAGCCGCACTGCTGTGCAGCTGGTGGAGAAACTCCTTCCCCTCTATGCTCATGTAAGGCTGATGGGGGAGCTTTAGCCCTGCACAGGGGCACAGCTGCCCTGCAGGCCAGCCCTGCCTGCTGAGAGTGCTCTCCAGCAAGCTGGTCAGAGACCTGATGAAGACTGTGGAGTGCAACCACAAGAGACAGGTTACAAAGTGTGACCGGCCCTGCTCCTTCTGTTCTTTTGCATGAGATGCCAAATGCAGAGCGTGGCCAAGGTACAGAACAAAGTCAAGAGATGGGGGATGCCAGGTCTCCTTGCCAAGGCCATGGTGCCATCTCTCAGCTTCTGCTTCTCTGAAGGCATCCGAGGACACACTCCTTGCTGCAGCAGAGTTCTTCAGCTAGAAGCAGCTCAAACATCTCATCCAGGCACAGTAGACATGAATGACTGGAGAGTACTGGGTGAGGGAAACCTCTGACGCCCAGAGCCCAGCCTGGATGAGGGCTTTCCTCCATCTTTGGGGTGAGGGGCTCTGCAGATGGGCCTGGCCTGGCGTGCTCCAACCCGCAGCCCACAGCCTGGAGCTGCACCCTTCTTCCGTGCTCTCGAGCACAGAGCTCCTGAGGGCTTTTCTCCAGGCCCCACTCTCCTCCCAGAGATGGGCACTGAAGGAGGTTCTGGCCTATGCCAGCCCTGGTGGTTCCTGCTGGTGCTGGATGTTGACAGCATACTCCTCTCTTCATAAATCCATAACCGTGCACGTTTATAAATGATGAGACATTCACTGGCTAATTTACAAATGACTCTGAAAATGAGTTCCCTGCAGGGATGCTTCCCGCTCAAATAAACTTGTGTGTTTTTAAAGCATCTTTTAGCTGATAATTGGCAGTTTCCTCACCCCTTTGGCTCTGAAACTGCTGTGAGTGTTTGACAAGGGTCCCTCTCAGAGAGGTTCTGGAGCAGTGAGCTGATTTCGAGTGAGTGTGGTCATTTCAGTCTCTTCTCATTGCCCTCACAGCACCGTTACACTGTCCCGGGTCTGGTCTTTGTTGTGAACAATACAGATCACCCCAGACTGAAATCGCTTCTTCCAGTGACCCTGGAAGACACTGCACAGACTTTCAGAGCACAGCAGAGGTTCCCTGTGGCTGAGTCTGGATTGTAGAACATGAATATGTGTTTCATTTACCCTGAACAGACTGATGAGTCCTCTGCACCGATTGCTCTGGCCCAGCCTAATAAGAGGTGTATATATATATATATGTGTGTGTGTGTGTGTAAATTCTTGTTAAAGGCCTTAAAGATAAGGTTTCCTTTATGTTTTTAGATCTGCCCTTCTGATCTGTTGCTGGGAAACTGCTGTAATGTGAAGAAAACTGAAATTTTGAAGAACTTAATATGTTTATTTTAACTTTAAAATGTGTATCTGTTCTGATCCTGTCCTGCAAAGAGCAGTTCCCTGATTGGGAAGATGGAAGGGGGTCTCCTGGTCAGCCTCAGGCTCATGTTGCAGACCTCCTCCTCTCCAAGACACGTAGCAGCAGCACTGCAGGAACTGTGCACAGGTTTTCACATTTGGTTAAGTGACCTTGGAGACCAACACAATGTTTCCATCAGAACTGAACTGGCTGCAGATGATGGGCATCACAGGGTGTGGAGGATAAGACAGAATTGGTAGCATAAATTCTGTTTTTCTTTACCTAATCCCTCCTGATAAACTGCTTGGTACTTTCCCCTATTTCAAGGTTAGCCAGTTCTCAGCTCACTATCAAACTCTGTCAAGGCCTCTGTGTTATTCTCTGTGTTACTTCCCAGGCTTTAACCCTACATCAGTGGGTGCCACAGCCAGAAGAGAAGCGTTGCTGGAATGTGGACAATAACTTGGCTGTTTCTCAATTTCCAGACCTTACAGCTCCAAATCCATCCTTGGGATGCACCCCAATGTCATGGGCTGTAGGACTGAAACTGCAGACACGGCAGCCTGGTTTGTTTGACTGTGGGCTCAGACAGTTGTGTGACTGTCCCTCACTGCTCACAGGAACATCCCACCGTGTGTGTGTGGCACATGAGCAGCTGTGGCTGCTGAAACATCTGTAAAGCTGTGTTTTGCTGTGCAACTGCTTGTGTTTTTTACCCCACAATGTGTGGCTTTGTCTGGGGCCGCACCAGGGATCGACCTTTGTGAGCAGGCACAGTGTGAGCACATTAAATCACTAAGGTGAGAGAAGGCAGGGCCCGGTGCAGCAGGGGCAGGTCTTTCTTCTGAATATAAAGGCTGCAGTTGTTCTCTGAGAAAGAGAAATCTCTTCCCTAGTGAAACTTCTTCCCTCTGACACTGCAAAAACTAAATTGTGCACTTTTGGGGAAAAAACAAAAAGGAAGGAAGTGCCCAAAGCCCTTCTTCTGCCCTCGCGCTGTCCCCACACGGTTCCTTGGCTCTGTAACCTCATGTGGAGTTTTACTCTCTACTGTGAAAAACTGTGCGAGTGCACATTTAAGCATTCAAGAAAATGTCAGTACTTCAGAGAAAAATTCCTGTCTATTCAATGCCACATCTGAACGTTGGTCTCTTCCAAGGAGTTGTTTATGGGCTTTGGGTGTGTTGTGCAAACCGTTCGGGAACCACAGGCAACTGGCCCTGGCCTTTGTGATGTCATCCTCTGTGATGATGACCTGTGTCCTGGGAGACTGCTTTATTCTGCAGGGTCAAGCACTCTCTGGCCTCACTCTCCAGTGGGGTCTGGAGGTGGCAGGTGGTCTCTCTGCAGGGAGCTGCCTGTGCCTTTGTCTGGAGTAGGAAACAAAGCAGCTGCCTTTCACCCATCGCAGCACCCAGTGCCGGTTCCGGCGGACAGGTAGGTGAGGTCTGACCCAGGGTAGGTCAGGTCTGCCCGTGTCTGCTTCTGTGCAGTCATTGCTGGAGTTTAAACTCTGTGTTAGGGCCTACAGTTCTTTAGGGGTCTCTCAGCTCCCATCCTTGTGCCTCCTATGAGGCAGAGCCTGTGCTCCTGATTTTCCACATGGGAGATATTCCAGGTGGTCCCGTTTTGCTTTACCTGAGGCAGCCTTGCCCCAAGCTCCTTCACCCTGACTGTATTTGTTTGCCGAGTGCTGCATCACTGACTGCATGGCTTGGAGGGAGCCATCCTGGCTTGGCTGCTGAATTTCCATTCCAGATTGGCTTCCTGCTCGTTTGCTCTGTGGTCTTTCGGGATGGTTTTCTGTTCCAGTGTGGCTTTCCACTGCTTTTGGGCTTTGGCAGCGTAAGCAATCCATGCGGGAGGCAGAGAAGGCAGGGACCGAGTGCACGGTCAGGTCTGTCCCTGCAGAGCCAGGGGGCTCAGCCACTTGGGGGTTGACCTGGTCGCTCTTCTGGTGGAGCCCTGAAACAATCTGTTCCCAGAAAAGACCTTCCTGGGTGTAGGGAAGCCAGAACATCTGGAGTGAGTGCTCGCCGACCTCTCCTCTTGGGCACTGGGAAGGAATTGTCTGGCTGCTCTGGGAACTGCGTGTTGTTAACGTGCCTGACTTTAGAAGGATGTGTCCACTGAGGGTTGTTTGTCCTGGCCAGAGGCACAGAGTGGCTTCAAACTGCTCTAGCACCCTGAGAGGAACAAGGAGATTAAGCTGACTGTCCTTGGCTGGCTGTTTGTATGATCTGAAGGAAAAAAGGAAGTGTGTGCATTCATTCCTGTCCGCATCTCCCCAATCTTTGCCAGGAGTTTCCACAGACTTCCATAGACTTCCACACACACGAAAAGTGTGTGCATTCCTTCTTTGTCACTCTTTGCCAGGAGTCTTCCATAAATCCGCTCAGAATACCAGCTGGGAGACAGGAACAACCCTGCTCTCCCCTTGCTGTCTCAATCCCATCCTGACCTGTTACGGGGACTCTTTAATAAGCTGGAAAACTCTCCTGTTCCAGCTGCTACTCTCCAGCCATGACTTGTTCTCAGGTGGGACATTTAGACTGGGATCCAGCCATGCCAGAACGCAGTGGCAGTGGCTGGTGGTGCCAGGAGAGCACCTTCAATGTGTGAGCTCTGCCCTGCTCAGCTCTGGGTTTGGTGGAGGCTGCGCGTGGCCCTGGGGCACCCATCGCTCCACGCTGGCTCTGCCTGGTACAAGTTGAGCGTCTCTGGTTTAGAAGTGCTTGGTCTGCGGGGCCTGGGGACAGGGCTGTCCCTCCGTGGGGCTCCCTGCTGCCTTCTGCCTGCACCGCAGGGCTGCGTGAGGCAACTGTTGGTGCAGTTGGGGCAACTGAACCGGGCAGGGGATAAGAACAGGGCTGTCTGCCTCACCAGAAGCTGCTGGGAGTGCAGTGATGCGAGCTGCGTTGGTGTGAGTTTGTGGTGTGGCTCTGAGACAGCTCTTGGGGTGGTTCTGCACGGATTCCAGCAACGCGAGCGGGCATTGGGGGAACACTCACCGCAAGAAGGGGAAGTTGTTTCAAGCATTAAGGTGAGAGTGATGAGTCCCCTGGTGAGCAGTGTCCAGGGATCCCTGGTCTCAGGTGAGACTCTTGTGGTGTACTCTGCTGGTGGAGCAGAGATGGCAATTTGCAGAGTGGATGAAAAACCAGCCTGTTGGTGCTACCAGAAATACCTGAAAGCCTTTACAGACCTTTAGCCTTCCTGTTACCTTTCCTGTGACCCTTTGACCATGGTTTCTGTTTCTCCTTCTAGGGATCAGCTGAGAATGTGTCAAAAGCTTTTCTGCCCTCATGACACTTTCCTCTGTGCTGCACCTGCAGCAGTTGGACTTCTTCGCTGCTGGCAGATGTGGTATCTCCGAAAGGAGCAAGCAAGCAGTGGTGATCAAAGAGCAGTAGGTTGTATCAGAGAGCAACAGCAAGGAGGATCAGACGCACCAGAAACACCCCAAGAGAAGGGGACAAGGAAGGAGCTGGAAGTATGGGAGAAGGAGCTGGCAGAGAAAGAGTCCCACCTGGCCCAGCAAGAGGAGCTGCTCCAAGGAGGTTGGCAGGATCTCAAACAGCACCAAGAGGAGCTGCAACTGAAGGAAACCTCCTTCCAGCTTGACCTGGAGGGCCTTCATTCGGCCCAGAAGCAGCTGGAAAGGGAAAAGGAACAGTTGCAGTGGGACATTGAGAACGTTCATAATGCCCAGGAGCAGCTGAAGAGGGAGAAAGCAAAGTTTGAGGAAGACATGAAGAACCTTTGCAAAGCCCAGGAGCAGCTGCAAAGCAGGAAGGCTCAGATCAAGAAGGACATGGAAAACATTCGTAATGCCCAGGACCAACTGGAGAGGGAGAAGGCGCAGTTCCAGCTCGACCTGGAGACCCTTCATAAGGACCAGGAGCAGCTGGAGAGGGAGAAGGCACAGTTCCAGCGGGACGTGGAGCGCTCAGCTGAATCACGCCAGGAGCCTGACCGTACCCAGGTAAATACTGCCAAGGGCTGGGCTGCTGGGGAAGCTGTGCCCTCAGGGAACTCCTGGGCCCTCCTGGGCCAGCTGCACGCCAGCTGCGATCGACTGGCGGCAGCCGGGCCCCAGACAGGCTGGGACTGGTGTTCCTGACCCTTTCCTTGCGTGGGATGTTTGGGGCTGCATTTGAGGCAGCTCCAGAGCTGCCAAGGCATTGCCAGTGCCCAGGGCTGGCAGGAGGGGGTCCCAACAGCCTGAGCTCTGCCCGCTGCTGTGTGCCGTGTGCTGGCAGAGAGCAGAGCAGAGGGGGCTGGCTTGAATGAAGATGCCTTGGGCAATGCCAGGAGGTCAAGGCTGCCTTTGATGCTGCCCTTCAGCCAGTCAGGTTTAAGCTCTGGGGAGTGGTTGTGCAGATGAGATGTCCTTCTCGGAAACCGCCGGAGCCTTGTGGGTCATCCAGCTGTAAGAACAGCCAGCTGCGAGGCTGATGATGGCAGGTCAAGGCTGTTTGCACACTGACATCCATCTCCAAAAGCATTCTTGAGATCTGCCAAAGAGAAGGTTGTTGTCCACAACCAGAAAGAACAGACCCCACCCCTGCTCAGTGCATTTTTCAGCAAGCAGGCCTTTGTTTTCCCACACCTGTGCGCACTCTGGGTGAGGAGAGCAAGCGTCCCTTGGCATAGTGTGGGCTGAGTGGGATCCTCAGGCCTGTTGTTGATGGTTGGTTTGTTTCTACCTCGCTCATTCCAAATGGAAGTGGCTCAGAGCTGCACAAAACCTAGTTCAGAGCTGTTGGATTGTGGAAATGCTTTTGGGTGCCTGACTGGACTCGTTGCAGAGCTCATCAGGGAGCTCTGGGAATCAAATCCTCAGAGCAGGGCTGGCTCCCTCCCAGCCCAGTTCAGGTCAGGCCAGAAGCCTCCCGAGAACAGAGGAAAGCTGCAGCAGCATCAAGCAGACACTGCCATGGGAGGGGCACGGATTCTGTGGTAGGGGCTGAGTGGGGAAACAACTGCCAGGCCCTGAGATGAGGAGGTCCATTTTGAGGCAGGGATCTTTCTGACTTTGCCAAGCTGTTAATAGAGGGCTGGGTGAGGTGTTGCTGGACTGTTGTTCTGATCTTCCCTTTGAATGTTCTGGCTCAGTTACATCCTGAGACAGCCAGTAGGAAAAAACCAATATCAAGAACAACGTGTTTGCTTTCACCTTTTGCTCAGGAAGGGTTCCTTTGGCACACGCCGCTGCAGTGCTGGGTGCTGGCATCCCTCTGCATGAACGATGTGCGGTGAGCCTTGGCCTTGAGGTCTCAGAGCATATTTGCCCTTAGCTTGCAGGAGCAGAAACAACTGTAACAACACAGGGCAAGCAGGATGACTTCACCCAGGAGGTGGCTGAGGAGCTCCAGGCCGCAGTGTCTGAAGATGAAGAGGGCTCCTATGGTGTGAGCACCCACTGCCCAATACGTGAGGCACTGCAGGTGGAGCTCGTAAAGCTGAAATGTGCAAACACCCACCTGGCTGAAGAAAACGCTCACCTCCAAAGGCTGGAGAACCTCACCTGAGAAGGCAACTCAGGCAGGCGTCTGGGTCCAGAGGTTCTGCCCTCCCAAAGGAACAGCCATCCTCAAACCCAGCTGGGACAGGAAGAGGGCGACATGGAAGAAAGAAGACAAAAGGTAGAAAGGCTTAAACAGTTGATGAGTTTTGGAGCTGTGAATGAAGACAATTCATAGGTCGGAGACCTGAACAACAGCACAAGAGTATTTGTCTCCTCCACTCTGGTGGAAGAAGTTTCCATCAATGACTTTGGAGGCCCTGCGGAGACCATCGACTGGGAGTAGGGCACAGATTATTCCTGTCCTGCTTCAATGTATCTTCTTATTAAACCTTTTCTTCATGTTCTCTCTGTGTAACCTCACTCTGTGCTGTGTGAACTGGAAGGACTATGAACCAGCTACTGAGAGGCTGGTGTGGGTGGGCGGGGTGAACCCATGGAGTCAAGGAGAGTGTGTGTGTGCCCTTGGCTTGGGCAGGTACAGCACAGGAGGGATCAGTGACCATGGTGCCTGTGAGCAGCCAGAGTGTTGTGTGTGCTGAACCGGTGAACTCCTGGCTCTGGTGCCCCACGGGAGGAGGGGACGGGGCTGTCTCTGTGTTTTATCTGAGTCTTGCACATGGGCCTTGCCCTGGGCTTTCAGAAGCTCTACCGCATGGTCGGTGGAAATCATTCCCTCCTGCATCCAGTTCTGAAACAAAAGGAAGCATCTTTCTCAAACTCCAAAATGAGTCCTAGAGAGTTTATTTGCCGGCGTTTTTGATGTCACTCTGACTGAGCTGGGGGTGCAGGCACATCAGGGAGACTAGGACCCCAAGCACCAGGCTCAGAGCAATCAGATCCCACGGCCCTGAGTGGCACCAGACTGTTCCCATTATCTCAGTGGGGGTTCCTGCAGGGTTCCAGGCTGATCCCTGCAATATCCGCGTGTTCCTAGGGTGCGCAGGGCCAGATAAATGCAGCCGGGAGCTGATCTGCGCTGGGATGGCTGAGTGAAACAGGTTCTCTGTCAAGGCTGCAGAAAGTGGTGAAGGGGCTGGAGAACAAGTCTCTCCAGAGGTGGCTGAAGGACCTGGGGCAGTTTAGCCTGGAGAAGAGAAGACTGAGGGGAGACCTCAACGTTCTCTGCAGCTTCTGGAAAGGTGGTTGTGGTGAGGTAGATGTTGCTTTCTTCTCCCAAGTGAGAAGTGATGACACAAGAGGAAATGGACTCCAGTGGTTGGGGTGAGGTGTAGATTGGATATTGGGGAAGAGTTGTTTACCAAAAGAGTGGTGAAGCCCTCGCAGATGCTGCCCGGGGTGTGGTGGAGTCTCCATCCCTGGTGGGGTTCAGAAGACGTGTAGAGAAGTTTCTCAGGGATATAGGTTAGATGTGAATAGGTGTGCTTGGACTTGACGTTCCCAAGGGTCTTTTTCAACCAGACAATTCCATGGTTCTATGATTCAGGGGTCCCCGGTGTTCAAAAAGCCCAGAGACGTGGCACCTGGGGCCGTGGTTTGGTCTGGGCTCCCGACAGCCCCTGCTGGGCTGCAGCTCCTGCCACTCCCACCGATGCGCCTGCCCAGCCGAGGACACCAAGGTCTCCCCTTCCTCCCCGCCTGCACTCAGAGCAGGGGCTTCTCCTCTCCTTTCTGCCCTCAGATCCTGTGGGATGGCTTCTAGGTTCAGCAGCCCAGCTCCTCCCTGAGACCTCCTCTCAGAGCCCCAGCGGCTCCCCCAGCTGCGGATGTGAGGCAGGACCAGATCTTCTCCCCAGGCAGTGAGGCCAGGGCCTGAGGCTGAGCCAGTGGTGTGAGTCCCATGGGCATTGCCGAGGACCAGCCCGGTCTCCTCCTCAGCCCATCAGCGGGGAGCTGGTCCCTCACGTGGCTGGTGCAGCTGGCAAGGAGTGCTGGGTGGCTGGAGAGCACGTTCAGGCACAGGCACTGCCTGCAGGAAACCTCTCGCGTGGCCTCTCACAAGACCGGGGCCATTCAGCTGCACGTACAGAGCTGTCCCACACCTTCAGTGTGCCAAATCCAACCCTGCAGAATCTTCCCTCCCATCGGACGAGAGAGCTCATCGTGGGTACAGATCTCCTGTTGCACAAGCCCTGCTGTGCTTCTGCCTGCCAGGGACTCAGCCAGCTGAGAGTGCTCTCCAGCAAGCTGGTCAGAGACCTGATGAAGACTGTGGAGTGCAACCACAAGAGACAGGAGACAAAGTGTGACTGGCCCTGCTCCTTCTGTTCTTTTGCATGAGATGCCAAATGCAGAGCGTGGCCAAGGTACAGAACAAAGTCAAGAGATGGGGGATGCCAGGTCTCCTTGCCAAGGCCATGGTGCCATCTCTCAGCTTCTGCTTCTCTGAAGGCATCCGAGGACACACTCCTTGCTGCAGCAGAGTTCTTCAGCTAGAAGCAGCTCAAACATCTCATCCAGGCACAGCAGATATGAATGACTGGAGAGTACTGGGTGAGGGAAACCACTGACGCCCAGAGCCCAGCCTGGATGAGGGCTTTCCCCCATCTTTGGGGTGAGGGGCTCTGCAGATGGGCCTGGCCTGGTGTGCTCCAACCCGCAGCCCACAGCCTGGAGCTGCACCCTTCTTCCCTGCTCTCGAGCACATTGCTCCTGAGGGCTTTTCTCCAGGCCCCACTCTCCTCCCAGAGATGGGCACTGAAGGAGGTTCTGGCCTATGCCAGCCCTGGTGGTTCCTGCTGGTGCTGGATGTTGACAGCATACTCCTCTCTTCATAAATCCATAACCGTGCACGTTTATAAATGATGAGACATTCACTGGCTAATTTACAAATGACTCTGAAAATGAGTTCCCTGCAGGGATGCTTCCCGCTCAAATAAACTTGTGTGTTTTTAAAACATCTTTTAGCTGATAATTGGCAGTTTCCTCACCCCTTTGGCTCTGAAGCTGCTGTGAGTGTTTGACAAGGGTCCCTCTCAGAGAGGTTCTGGAGCAGTGAGCTGATCTCGAGTGAGTGTGGTCATTTCAGTCTCTTCTCATTGCCCTCACAGCACCGTTACACTGTCCCGGGTCTGGTCTTTGTTGTGAACAATACAGATCACCCCAGACTGAAATCGCTTCTTCCAGTGACCCTGGAAGACACTGCACAGACTTTCAGAGCACAGCAGAGGTTCCCTGTGGCTGAGTCTGGATTGTAGAACTTGAATATGTGTTTCATTTACCCTGAACAGACTGATGAGTCCTCTGCACCGATTGCTCTGGCCCAGATTAATAAGAGGTGTATATATATATATATACGTGTGTGTGTGTAAATTCTTGTTAAAGGCTTTAAAGATAAGGTTTCCTTTATGTTTTTAGATCTGCCCTTCTGATCTGTTGCTGGGAAACTGCTGCAATGTGAAGAAAACTGAAATTTTGAAGAACTTAATATGTTTATTTTAACTTTAAAATGTGTATCTGTTCTGATCCTGTCCTGCAAAGAGCAGTTCCCTGATAGGGAAGATGGAAGGGGGTCTCCTGGTCAGCCTCAGGCTCATGTTGCAGACCTCCTCCTCTCCAAGACACGTAGCAGCAGCACTGCAGGAACTGTGCACAGGTTTTCACATTTGGTTAAGTGACCTTGGAGACCAACACAATGTTTCCATCAGAACTGAACTGGCTGCAGATGATGGGCATCTCAGGGTGTGGAGGATAAGACAGAATTGGTAGCATAAATTCTGTTTTTCTTTACCTAATCCCTCCTGATAAACTGCTTGGTACTTTCCCCTATTTCAAGGTTAGCCAGTTCTCAGCTCACTATCAAACTCTGTCAAGGCCTCTGTGTTATTCTCTGTGTTACTTCCCAGGCTTTAACCCTACATCAGTGGGTGCCACAGCCAGAAGAGAAGCATTGCTGGAATGGGGACAATAACTTGGCTGTTTCTCAATTTCCAGACCTTACAGCTCCAAATCCATCCTTGGGATGCACCCCAATGTCATGGGCTGTAGGACTGAAACTGCAGACACGGCAGCCTGGTTTGTTTGACTGTGGGCTCAGACAGTTGTGTGACTGTCCCTCACTGCTCACAGGAACATCCCACCGTGTGTGTGTGGCACATGAGCAGCTGTGGCTGCTGAAACATCTGTAAAGCTGTGTTTTGCTGTGCAACTGCTTGTGTTTTTTACCCCACAATGTGTGGCTTTGTCTGGGGCCGCACCAGGGATCGACCTTTGTGAGCAGGCACAGTGTGAGCACATTAAATCACTAAGGTGAGAGAAGGCAGGGCCCGGTGCAGCAGGGGCAGGTCTTTCTTCTGAATATAAAGTCTGCAGTTGTTCTCTGAGAAAGAGAAATCTCTTCCCTAGTGAAACTTCTTCCCTCTGACACTGCAAAAACTAAATTGTGTACTTTTGGGGAAAAAACAAAAAGGAAGGAAGTGCCCAAAGCCCTTCTTCTGCCCTCGCGCTGTCCCCACACGGTTCCTTGGCTCTGTAACCTCATGTGGAGTTTTACTCTCTACTGTGAAAAACTGTGCGAGTGCACATTTAAGCATTCAAGAAAATGTCAGTACTTCAGAGAACAATTCCTGTCTATTCAATGCCACATCTGAACGTTGGTCTCTTCCAAGGAGTTGTTTATGGGCTTTGGGTGTGTTGTGCAAACCGTTCGGGAACCACAGGCAACTGGCCCTGGCCTTTGTGATGTCATCCTCTGTGATGATGACCTGTGTCCTGGGAGACTGCTTTATTCTGCAGGGTCAAGCACTCTCTGGCCTCACTCTCCAGTGGGGTCTGGAGGTGGCAGGTGGTCTCTCTGCAGGGAGCTGCCTGTGCCTTTGTCTGGAGTAGGAAACAAAGCAGCTGCCTTTCAGCCATCGCAGCACCCAGTGCCGGTTCCGGCGGACAGGTAGGTGAGGTCTGACCCAGGGTAGGTCAGGTCTGCCCGTGTCTGCTTCTGTGCAGTCATTGCTGGAGTTTAAACTCTGTGTTAGGGCCTACAGTTCTTTAGGGGTCTCTCAGCTCCCATCCTTGTGCCTCCTATGAGGCAGAGCCTGTGCTCCTGATTTTCCACATGGGAGATATTCCAGGTGGTCCCGTTTTGCTTTACCTGAGGCAGCCTTGCCCCAAGCTCCTTCACCCTGACTGTATTTGTTTGCCGAGTGCTGCATCACTGACTGCATGGCTTGGAGGGAGCCATCCTGGCTTGGCTGCTGAATTTCCATTCCAGATTGGCTTCCTGCTCGTTTGCTCTGTGGTCTTTCGGGATGGTTTTCTGTTCCAGTGTGGCTTTCCACTGCTTTTGGGCTTTGGCAGCGTAAGCAATCCATGCGGGAGGCAGAGAAGGCAGGGACCGAGTGCACGGTCAGGTCTGTCCCTGCAGAGCCAGGGGGCTCAGCCACTTGGGGGTTGACCTGGTCGCTCTTCTGGTGGAGCCCTGAAACAATCTGTTCCCAGAAAAGACCTTCCTGGGTGTAGGGAAACCAGAACATCTGGAGTGAGTGCTCGCCGACCTCTCCTCTTGGGCACTGGGAAGGAATTGTCTGGCTGCTCTGGGAACTGCGTGTTGTTAACGTGCCTGACTTTAGAAGGATGTGTCCACTGAGGGTTGTTTGTCCTGGCCAGAGGCACAGAGTGGCTTCAAACTGCTCTAGCACCCTGAGAGGAACAAGGAGATTAAGCTGACTGTCCTTGGCTGGCTGTTTGTATGATCTGAAGGAAAAAAGGAAGTGTGTGCATTCATTCCTGTCCGCATCTCCCCAATCTTTGCCAGGAGTTTCCACAGACTACTTCCACACACACAAAAAGTGTGTGCATTCCTTCTTTGTCACTCTTTGCCAGGAGTCTTCCATAAATCCGCTCAGAATACCAGCTGGGAGACAGGAACAACCCTGCTCTCCCCTTGCTGTCTCAATCCCATCCTGACCTGTTACGGGGACTCTCTAATAAGCTGGAAAACTCTCCTGTTCCAGCTGCCACTCTCCAGCCGTGACTTGTTCTCAGGTGGGACATTTAGACTGGGATCCAGCCATGCCAGAACGCAGTGGCAGTGGCTGGTGGTGCCAGGAGAGCACCTTCAATGTGTGAGCTCTGCCCTGCTCAGCTCTGGGTTTGGTGGAGGCTGCGCGCGGCCCTGGGGCACCCATCGCTCCACGCTGGCTCTGCCTGGTACAAGTTGAGCGTCTCTGGTTTAGAAGTGCTTGGTCTGCGGGGCCTGGGGACAGGGCTGTCCCTCCGTGGGGCTCCCTGCTGCCTTCTGCCTGCACCGCAGGGCTGCGTGAGGCAACTGTTGGTGCAGTTGGGGCAACTGAACCGGGCAGGGGATAAGAACAGGGCTGTCTGCCTCACCAGAAGCTGCTGGGAGTGCAGTGATGCGAGCTGCGTTGGTGTGAGTTTGTGGTGTGGCTCTGAGACAGCTCTTGGGGTGGTTCTGCACGGATTCCAGCAACGCGAGCGGGCATTGGGGGAACACTCACCGCAAGAAGGGGAAGTTGTTTCAAGCATTAAGGTGAGAGTGATGAGTCCCCTGGTGAGCAGTGTCCAGGGATCCCTGGTCTCAGGTGAGACTCTTGTGGTGTACTCTGCTGGTGGAGCAGAGATGGCAATTTGCAGAGTGGATGAAAAACCAGCCTGTTGGTGCTACCAGAAATACCTGAAAGCCTTTACAGACCTTTAGCCTTCCTGTTACCTTTCCTGTGACCGTTTGACCATGGTTTCTGTTTCTCCTTCTAGAGATCAGCTGAGAATGTGTCAAAAGCTTTTCTGCCCTCATGACACTTTCCTCTGTGCTGCACCTGCAGCAGTTGGACTTCTTCGCTGCTGGCAGATGTGGCGTCTCCGAAAGGAGGAAGGAAGCAGTGGTGATCAAAGAGCAGTAGGTTGTATCAGAGAGCAACAGCAAGGAGGATCAGACGCAGCAGAAACACCCCAAGAGAAGGGGACAAGGAAAGAGCTGGAAGTATGGGAGAAGGAGCTGGCAGAGAAAGAGTCCCACCTGGCCCAGCAAGAGGAGCTGCTCCAAGGAGGTTGGCAGGATCTCAAACAGCACCAAGAGGAGCTGCAACTGAAGAAAACCTCCTTCCAGCTTGACCTGGAGGGCCTTCATTCGGCCCAGAAGCAGCTGGAAAGGGAAAAGAAACAGTTGCAGTGGGACATTGAGAACGTTCATAATGCCCAGGAGCAGCTGAAGAGGGAGAAAGCAATGTTTGAGGAAGACATGAAGAACCTTTGCAATGCCCAGGAGCAGCTGCAAAGCAGGAAGGCTCAGATCAAGAAGGACATGAAAAACATTCGTAATGCCCAGGACCAACTGGAGAGGGAGAAGGCGCAGTTCCAGCTCGACCTGGACACCCTTCATAAGGCCCAGGAGCAGCTGGAGAGGGAGAAGGCACAGTTCCAGCAGGACGTGGAGTGCTCAGCTGAATCACGCCAGGAGCCTGACCGTATCCAGGTAAATACTGCCAAGGGCTGGGCTGCTGGGGAAGCTGTGCCCTCAGGGAACTCCTGGGCCCTCCTGGGCCAGCTGCACGCCAGCTGCAATCGACTGGCGCCAGCCGGGCCCCAGACAGGCTGGGACTGGTGTTCCTGACCCTTTCCTTGCGTGGGATGTTTGGGGCTGCATTTGAGGCGGCTCCAGATTTGACAAGGCATTTCCAGTGCCCAGGGCTGGCAGGAGGGGGTCCCAACAGCCTGAGCTCTGCCCGCTGCTGTGTGCCATGTGCTGGCAGAGAGCAGAGCAGAGGGGGCTGGCTTGAATGAAGATGCCTTGGGCAATGCCAGGAGGTCAAGGCTGCCTTTGATGCTGCCCTTCACCCAGTCAGGTTTAAGCTCTGGGGAGTGGTTGGGCAGATGAGATGTCCTTCTCGGAAACCGCCGGAGCCTTGTGGGTCATCCAGTTGCCAGAACAGCCGCCTGCGAGGCTGATGATGGCAGGTCAAGGCTGTTTGCACAGTGACATCCATCTCCAAAAGCATTCTTGAGCTCTGCCAAAGAGAAGGGTGTTGTCCACAACCAGAAAGAACAGACCCCACCCCTGCTCAGTGCATTTTTCAGCAAGCAGGCCTTTGTTTTTCCACACCTTTGCGCACTCTGGGTGAGGAGAGCAAGCGTCCCTTGGCATAGTGTGGGCTGAGTGGGATCCTCAGGCCTGTTGTTGATGGTTGGTTTGTTTGTACCCCGCTCATTCCAAATGGAAGTGGCTCAGAGCTGCACAAAACCTAGTTCAGAGCTGTAGGATTGTGGAAATGCTTTTGGGTGCCTGACTGGACTCGTTGCAGAGCTCATCAGGGAGCTCTGGGAATCAAATCCTCAGAGCAGGGCTGGCTCCCTCCCAGCCCAGTTCTGGTCAGGCCAGAAGCCTCCCGAGAACAGAGGAAAGCTGCAGCAGCATCAAGCAGACACTGCCATGGGAGGGGCACGGATTCTGTGGTAGGGGCTGAGTGGGGAAACAACTGCCAGGCCCTGAGATGAGGAGGTCCATTTTGAGGCAGGAATCTTTCTGACTTTGCCGAGCGGTTAATAGAGGGCTGGGTGAGGTGTTGCTGGGCTGTTGTTCTGATCTTCCCTTTGAATGTTCTGGCTCAGTTACATCCTGAGACAGCCAGTAGGAAAAAAACAATATCAAGAACAATGTGTTTGCTTTCACCTTTTGCTCAGGAAGGGTTCCTTTGGCACACGCCGCTGCAGTGCTGGGTGCTGGCATCCCTCTGCATGAACGATGTGCGGTGAGCCTTGGCCTTGAGGTCTCAGAGCATATTTGCCCTTAGCTTGCAGGAGCAGAAACAGCTGTACCAACAGAGGACAAGCAGGATGACTTCACCCAGGAGGTGGCTGAGGAGCTCCAGGCCGCAGTGTCTGAAGATGAAGAGGGCTCCTATGGTGCGAGCACCCACTGCCCAATACGTGAGGCACTGCAGGTGGAGCTCGTAAAGCTGAAATGTGCAAACACCCACCTGGCTGAAGAAAACGCTCACCTCCAAAGGCAGATGAGTTTGATAGAACAGGTGGAAGCTGGAGAACCTCACCTGAGAAGGCAACTCAGGCAGGCGTCTGGGTCCAGAGGTTCTGCCCTCCCAAAGGAACAGCCATCCTCAAACCCAGCTGGGACAGGAAGAGGGCGACATGGAAGAAAGAAGAGAAAAGGTAGAAAGGCTTAAACAGTTGATGAGTTTTGGAGCTGTGAATGAAGACAATTCATAGGTCGGAGACCTGAACAACAGCACAAGAGTATTTGTCTCCTCCACTCTGGTGGAAGAAGTTTCCATCAATGACTTTGGTGGCCCTGCGGAGACCATCGACTGGGAGTAGGGCACAGATTATTCCTGTCCTGCTTCAATGTATCTTCTTATTAAACCTTTTCTTCATGTTCTCTCTGTGTAACCTCACTCTGTGCTGTGTGAACTGGAAGGACTATGAACCAGCTCCTGAGAGGCTGGTGTGGGTCGGCGGGGTGAACCCATGGAGTCAAGGAGAGTGTGTGGGTGCCCTTGGCTTGGGCAGGTACAGCACAGGAGGGATCAGTGACCATGGTGCCTGTGAGCAGCCAGAGTGTTGTGTGTGCTGAATCGGTGAACTCCTGGCTCTGGTGCCCCACGGGAGGAGGGGACGGGGCTGTCTCTGTGTTTTATCTGAGCCTTGCACATGGGCCTTGCCCTGGGCTTTCAGAAGCAGAGAGAAAAGCCTCCTACAAGCCTGCGTCACAAGTGTCTGGTGTCTTCCTTCAAGGGAGGATGTGCAGGGCCTGGATGTTCACCTCTGCTCCAGGGTAAGTCCTGGGTGAGCTAGAGGAGCCCCCAGTCCCGCTGGGCTGCTTCTTGGACTCCCCATGCTGTGATATCACCAGGTGTGCATGGAAGGCCACAGGCTCCACTTTGCTTGCCCGCCCTCATCCCTTCGTCCTCTTCCCGTGGGCCTGGCCTTGTCCAGTGCCACTGGGTTCCCAGCACACAGCAGGGTCTGCCTGTGGGGCTCTGCCAGCACCATGACACTGTGCAGGTGTCCTCCTTTGGCACTGGGAGTTGGGATCAGTCTCCCAGGGGCAAGAGGGACAGCAGGAAACACTCCACAACTCTTTGTCTTCCTCGCAGACCTTGCAAGACCTGGACACCATTGTAGAGAAGTTGGTGCCCATCATTCCTGCCTGGTTCTGAGAGGCAGCTCCTCAGCCTGACCGGAAGGGGGTGTCCACTCCGGAGTGGATGGTCTCCACCTCAGTGCCATGTAGAGACAGCACTACAGGGAGGGTTCCCAACTCCCCTGGAAACCATGGGCTTCCCACCAGGCTCTTCTGGACCACAGCGGCTTCAGAGGGTGGCATCTTCCTTCCTGCCTGGCCAGCAGGTCGGCCTGCAGGATCTGTCTCGAGTCTACCAGCTGTGAGATCCCCTGGGACATGGAGCCAACTGCTGGCTTAGCTGGAGATCAGAGGCAGCCTTAACGGAGTGGGCGAGTCCAGCCCAGGAGCTCAGCAGCTTCTGCTGGAGCAGGGCTCTGCTGCCAGGGCTCACCAGCAGCTTCTCTCCTGGCAGATGCTTCTGAGCTTCACCAGCTCCGAGAGAGCAGCTCTGAGAAAGAGGGCCCTGGGCAGGATGGGGATGCTGAGCTGTCTGCTGGCCAAGAGTCGCATGCAGCACGTAAGGAGTCAGGCACCCTCCAGCCATGCCATGTCCCCTCCCTGCACCCCAGAGGCTGCAGCTCTCCCTGCACAAGGCTGCTGCCCAGTTGGCTGCTCTGGGAGCCGCAGCCGGCATCAACCTGCAAAGCCCTAACTCTGCAGAGATCCAGACCCGGGAAAACAAACACCCTCCCGGCCATGGTGGGGCCTGGTGGCTGCCTGAGAAGATTTCCAAGCACAGAGCATGTCACAAGAAGGAAACTCTTTTCCACAGAGGCAAGAAAAATTCAGGTGTTTGTGGTGCAGGTGCTGGAGGAGCTGCAGGGTGGCATTGGAGATGCCATCATGAAGACCCTGATTGCCATCCAAAATGTGATGGGTGAGGTGAAGAGGCAGGAGCCCAGCCGCACTGCTGTGCAGCTGGTGGAGAAACTCCTTCCCCTCTATGCTCATGTAAGGCTGATGGGGGAGCTTTAGCCCTGCACAGGGGCACAGCTGCCCTGCAGGCCAGCCCTGCCTGCTGAGAGTGCTCTCCAGCAAGCTGGTCAGAGACCTGATGAAGACTGTGGAGTGCAACCACAAGAGACAGGAGACAAAGTGTGACTGGCCCTGCTCCTTCTGTTCTTTTGCATGAGATGCCAAATGCAGAGCGTAGCCAAGGTACAGAACAAAGTCAAGAGATGGGGGATGCCTGGTCTCCTTGCCAAGGCCATGGTGCCATCTCTCAGCTTCTGCTTCTCTGAAGGCATCCGAGGACACACTCCTTGCTGCAGCAGAGTTCTTCAGCTAGAAGCAGCTCAAACATCTCATCCAGGCACAGCAGATATGAATGACTGGAGAGTACTGGGTGAGGGAAACCTCTGACGCCCAGAGCCCAGCCTGGATGAGGGCTTTCCCCCATCTTTGGGGTGAGGGGCTCTGCAGATGGGCCTGGCCTGGCGTGCTCCAACCCGCAGCCCACAGCCTGGAGCTGCACCCTTCTTCCCTGCTCTCGAGCACAGAGCTCCTGAGGGCTTTTCTCCAGGCCCCACTCTCCTCCCAGAGATGGGCACTGAAGGAGGTTCTGGCCTATGCCAGCCCTGGTGGTTCCTGCTGGTGCTGGATGTTGACAGCATACTCCTCTCTTCATAAATCCATAACCGTGCACGTTTATAAATGATGAGACATTCACTGGCTAATTTACAAATGACTCTGAAAATGAGTTCCCTGCAGGGATGCTTCCTGCTCAAATAAACTTGTGTGTTTTTAAAGCATCTTTTAGCTGACAATTGGCAGTTTCCTCACCCCTTTGGCTCTGAAGCTGCTGTGAGTGTTTGACAAGGGTCTCTCTCAGAGAGGTTCTGGAGCAGTGAGCTGATCTCGAGTGAGTGTGGTTATTTCAGTCTCTTCTCATTGCCCTCACAGCACCGTTACACTGTCCCGGGTCTGGTCTTTGTTGTGAACAATACAGATCACCCCAGACTGAAATCGCTTCTTCCAGTGACCCTGGAAGACACTGCACAGACTTTCAGAGCACAGCAGAGGTTCCCTGTGGCTGAGTCTGGATTGTAGAACTTGAATATGTGTTTCATTTACCCTGAACAGACTGATGAGTCCTCTGCACTGATTGCTCTGGCCCAGCTTAATAAGAGGTGTATATATATATGTGTGTGTGTGTAAATTCTTGTTAAAGGCTTTAAAGATAAGGTTTCCTTTATGTTTTTAGATCTGCCCTTCTGATCTGTTGCTGGGAAACTGCTTTAGTGTGAAGAAAATATTGCTGGAATGTGGACAATAACCTGGTTATTTCTCAATTTCTAGACCTTACAGCTTCAGATCCATCCTTGGGATGCACCCCAATGTCATGGACTGTAGGACTGAAACTGCAGTTTTGCTGATGTAACACATGGCCTCAAAGCCACCTTTGCTGATCTCTCATCACTGCCTCCAACTTTCTACTCTTACTTTTGCTTGTGGAGGTTCTGTCAGTGATGTCCCTCGCAAGGGGTCACTAATGCTTTGGGCTATTTTGTTTTCATTGTGGTGTCCTATGTTCTGATCTTCAGGGCCATGCTGAGGATCCCTTCCTCTGAGCAGGTATGGCACAAAGCCTTTTCCACCTGACTCCCTCACCTGGCTGTTGTCTCTTTTTTTCATTGTACTGTCATATTTGCCCATACGAAGTCTCCCTCCATGTCCTTCCCATTCAGTTCTGTACTCAATGATGCCTCTAGCAGTGAATCTCTTCATCTACAGCATGAAGGATAACAAAATCAATGATGCCTTACCAAATGTATTTGAATAAGATCTACTCCAGATTAATAAGGTGTCCATTATCTGGCCACTCTTTCTTGGAAAACATTAGGAGCAAGTTGTCTTCATACGTGTCTTTAATTTACATTTGTTTGATTTGTTTGGGTTTGTTTGTTTGTGGCTTTTTTTTAACATTTTCTTAATTTTTCCTCTATATCTTTTTTATTTCTCTTGGTGCCCTTCTTGGTTTTACGTTTACCCAAAGCCCTCAGGTGCCTATGGATTCAGGATCCACGTGTAGCTAAAATCAATTAAGAAATCACCAGAAACTTGTTTGTCTCATCTCCCATCTCTTCGCATCTCCTCTGGAGCTGGGTGAGCAGCCCCAGCACGCAGAAGAGTTTCAGGAGGCAAGTGCCCAGGTGCCCCACGAAGCACCAGCCCTGGTCACCCTGGGGACTGCCCCTCGCTGCCTCAATGGGCTCTGGCTGTCACCCATGAGTCGGGGCTGCTGCTTCCCTGGAGTCATGGCCAAGGGCAGCAACAGGATCTGATCTTTCCAGTGCTGGAATATCCTCAAGTTCACATATCCTGCTGTGCCCTTGCCTTTGTGCCCCCCCCCCCCCAAGGTCTTGCGTTACTTGTCACACTCCTGTTGTCTCTTCAGTGGATTCCATGTGGCTACGGGCAGGCACAGTCCGTGTGAACCACTTTATCAGAGCTGCTCTCTGTGGAGGCACCACTGTAACCAAAAAGGCTCCTCAGGATGGGAGCAGAGCCTGGACAGCCCTTCCAGAGCTGGTTTCAGGAATACACACAAGGAGCTGCTTCCTCAGAAAGAACTTTTGCTCTTCTAGGGTCTTTGATGAATTCAGCAGGACAGGATCAGGTTAGTGGTGAGATCTTTTAGGGACCAAGGGCTGGAGTAAGAGCTCCCTTCTTTGTTGCACATGTCCAAGAAGTCTGCAACGGACCTTTGACTCATCTGCCTGTTGCTGTCCCACTTGCAGTGGGACTGATGGAAGATGCTGTCTTGGAGAGGAATTGTGTGCACCCAGGAGAGCCCAGGGAATCTCCAGGGACAGCCTAAGAGTCTGAGTGGGCAGTGAGTGGCATCTCATGAAATGAGTGACTCTCCAAGGAGGAGTTTCCCAGAGGGAAAGGCGAACCTGAGGAGTGCACATGCTGACAAAGGGCCTGCAATGCCAGTAGGGGCTGTGAGGAGACAGCAGGCAAAGGGGCGTAAGACTGGATAGTGTTTTAGGACATTCTTTGTCAAAGCCCACAGGCAGGATCTGGTGCAGATCTCCACTGCCCTTTGCATCACTGGAAAAACCCAAGATCCTGCTCAGACTTGTCCTTGGCTCCTGAGACTTCTGACAAGAAGGAAAGGGACTCAGCAGCAGGGGCCTTCATTCAGCTGGGCCCAGGGCCCCAGGGCGTTACAGCCCCTCCCTCTGCAGAACAGCACCACCAGCTCAGGGTAGTGTGGGGAAAATGAGGAGGGGTCCAGGACTGACCAGCCAGCCCAGCCTGGACAAGCTCCCCTGGTGAAAGGGATGTCCCTGGAGAAGAGCAAGAGAGTATTTCTGCGCCCACAGAGAAGAATCCATGAGAAAAGAACCTCTTTATGGATTTTCACTGCTCTCCATGTCCTTGAAAAGTGCCAATGCTCCAGCCCTGTGGCTTCTGGGAGGTCTGGAGCAGTCTCTGCCCCCCACCTGTTGTACCCTTCAGAGGGGCTATAGCTGTGGGGTGAGTGCCCAGAGCTCTGCTGCAGCCTACGGTGGGCACTGCCGTCAGCAGTCTCTCTCACACTCTCTATGGGCAACTCTTCGCCTGTGGCAAGGGACTCATTGGAAGTTGCTTAAAGCAACCACACAGACAAGAAGTTGATTTCATTGTGCATTCAGTGATGTTGTGTTTTATTTTTATCTTCTTTCCCTCAAGTGAAAAAAACAACAACCCTCTGTGCCAGTTTCCATCCATTTTTCTAAGGAAAGCAGGCAGGAATCCCTGCAGAGAAGTTGCCACAGGCAGGTGCAGACAGCAGGGGAGAAGACTAAAGTCAAGGAATGTGTTGTAATTCGCAGATGGGCAATGAGTGACATAGGGAGGATGGAGAGGTGAGGACCAAGGCTGTCCATGCTATGTCCAGCCTCAAGGAACTGCTTTTCCCACCTGTTCACACCTCCTTAGGAGACAATCTGCATCCACATAGACTAGAGAACTCCTGTCACTCCTTCAAAGTGCCCATTGAAAAGGTCCTCTCTACCTGCTCTCCTGACACCTCTCTCATGGGCTGTACAAGGCTTCAATGCTTGAAGGAAAAGTATGAAGAGCCAAGGCTTGTTTGGGCTTTGGAAATTTTGATGACCCCATGGTGGATTTGAGGCTCAGTGCATGACCCTCAGGTACTGAGAAGAGACTGAACAAAGCTTTCAAGGAAGCATTGATTGACTCCAGGGAGGGCCATTGCTAACAAGGCCTCTCCAGGGATCCATTAGAGCAGATAATTGGGGACTGTGATTACAGGTAGGTCAAGGCCCTGTGCAGGTGGCTCTGATGCGGAGAAAAGCCTTGGTTTGCTCTGTGGAGCAGGATACCGAAGCCCTGACCTCAAGCCAGTGGGAAGGGGAATCCTTACCCTCACACACAGCTCAGGGCTCTTCATGGGGACGTGGGATGTGCTGTGGTCAAAGTCAAGTGAAGGACAGCAGTGATACAACAACTTCCAGCTTCCCCATGGGCTTGCAAGGAGAAAATGAGGCCCCAGTGCCATTAGAACAATGTCTACACATAGGCTTCAGTTGCAGAGACCACTGCCACAGCCAAGAGGACAAAGACCTGGGTCCTCTTAGTGCCTTCCAGCCTTGTCAACGCCCTTTGTTATCTCCACCATGTCCTACACATTCTTACACCTGCCCCTCTTTCCCTGCAGGCTGTAGACACCCATCTCGCTTCCTCACCTTGCTCTCACCCCAGCACTTCTGCACCTTCACTCATGTGTCTCCACCCTCACCGGCTGTTCTTGGAAACACAAAGCCATGGGCTGATCCAGACTCTCTCAGGGCAACCTCTTGCACAACAGCACTGCCCTTTTAGAGATGTTTCTTCCTCCTGATGGACTCTCTCCACGTTTGAAGTGCCACTTTGTGGATGTTTTTCCCCTCTCTCCTGCTTTTCCCCACTGCCAAGGAAAGCTTAGCCATCTCAGGAATTTCCCTTCAAGCAGGAAACCCAACCCATTTGCCTTCTTGGAGTCTTTCACCTGACCAGAAAGAAGGATCCTGTAGGGGGTTGGGTTTTGGATTTTTTTTTCTGGTCTTCCTTAACAACAGAGGTCAGGATCGATGGAAACATTCCATACCTTCCTTTAACATAATACAACATATAAATAAGGCGTAAATAAGAGGGTTTGCTCTCTTCCTCTTCCAGAAGGCCTGGGAGCAGGAACTCCCTTGCTGCTGGTCCTGTCTGGAGCTGAGGCCTGTGGTAGCTGCTGTTGTCTGCTCATGCATGGGGGGAAGAGTCTTGGGTCAGATTTAGCTGTCCTGCTTTCCTCAAGGAATTGATGAGATTTTGCTAGTTCTTTAATTTGTTTGTTACAGAGTTTTTCAGTTGTGCATACATGTTCTGGTTTAGTTCCTTTAGTTCCTTTTTTCCCCATTTTCCCTTCCCTTCTTCCCTTTCTTCGGAGTTTTGCACTATATCCTTGCTGTATGTAGTATAGGTAGAAAATACACATATATTTTAGTGTGATTTTGGTTTTAATATAGTTTTTGTTCTTGAAAAGGGAGAAGCTTTGGGAAAGAGGCTAAAACTAAGCATTAGAGAGCTTGGGAACTACCTCAAACCAGCTCAATATCAAATGTGAATCAATGAATGCTCTCGAAGCATACACCAAGATGTATTTCCTAATTTTCCTGTATATTATGACCCCTCTCCTAATTTTTCTACCTTTACACAGCACTGGACACCAAAAGAAGAAAACACTGAAAAGGCAGGGAAATTAAAAAAGGAGTAGTTTCAGTAAGAGCTCGATTTTTCTGAGTTCCTGAAAGTTTTGTTCAATCTTCGTTAGCTGCCAAAGAAATAAATGAAAAACCAATGTGTCATCAACCGCACCGGCTATTTACTGAATACAAACTCTGTAATGGTTTAGCTAAAGCCATTTACAATTTATTACTTTATAATAGATTTATATATAGTTATACAAAAGGTCACTGTCTGTAAAGTTACCTTAAACACTGAAAAGCAAAATCTCAAACTGTCTACGTTTAGTTTGAGCTTTCAGCAGCTCTTGAGGAAGTCAATCTAATTTAACAGGTTTTGGATAGGCAATACCAAATTTCAAGAAGCTGTAGATCTGTTGTACATTTGAGTTTGGAGGCATTTTCCAGCCAGCTGCCTCAGCCTACACAACTGGAAACAGGGTGTCAGCTGACGTCCAGGTGACATGAATAGATCAGAACATTTCCAAACCCCTTCTCTAAGAAACCAGTGGAAACAAACACCACCATCAGTTATTACACTGTTCTCATCCCCTGCCTCTCCCCAACTATGTTTTCGCAGCCTTCATTTCTATATTGTCAGATTCTTCAGGGCAGCACAATGATTCCAAACAGTGATCTTACATTACGGAACAGCTACCTTGCTCCACAAAAATCCTGTTCTCAACCAAAGCAAACTTTAGGTCTTTCAGAGCAATGCTCTGTCTGCTGCTTATCTCTAATTTTTTTCCTATTTCCCTCTAGAGAAGGGAAAACAAAAAAAAATGAAGAGAAAAAAGGAGGAATGTTTTGAGTAAGACTAACCCAGAGCAGGGAAAAGAAAAAGGGGTTGTGGATCAGCTGTACAAATGCAAAATAAAACACAGTTCAAATAAACTACGATGATTCCTAGTCCAGCAGTCAAGCAACCCGAGTTCTGAATGCTGAGGAAGTAAACTATGCACAATCAAGCTTTCTTTAGGAAGATTTTTTAGTATCTAAACCTTACCACACCTTGTTTGGCATCATCACAAGCTGCTGTCCTTTGCAAACAGAGCCCGACTCCAGCTTCCCAAGGACCATAGTGCCCATACCCTTCACAAAAAGAAATGAGAACAATGTTTTCAACTTCTATGTGGAGTCTTCCCTATTTATGATTTAACTCTAAGTATGATTACGTAAGCCTATGAAGTCACTTAGCACTGCTCTACTTAATGTCTCATACAACACAAACCCTCCCCACCTCTCTTCTACAGTTGGAAATGCAGGCGTATCAAAGAAAAAAAGAAACCCTCAAAAATACAGCAAATAATCCACTTACTGCTTCCTGAAAACAGTCCACTTATATTTTCAATGCTATTATTTTTATTTCTAACTTATATATTTATCTGCAATCAGCACCCTGAATGGGCCACCAACTGCACTCCTGAAGTTTGGCAAATCACCCAGGTATGAAATAAATGCCAATCCACTAGAAGAGCAGAAGGCATTTCTTTCAATTTTTTGAGTACACTTCTATTTCAAAATCAGTCCAAACAGATAAATGCAGTTTAACAAAAAGACTGATTTTCATTCTCTCATCACTAACAACAGTAACCTCCGAAACAGTGAAATCTATCCCAACATCCCACCACCAGCACCAACTTTACCCCAGCTAACGTGTTAATATCCAGGAAGTACATGTCAGGTTGAAGTTATGTTACAGGCATATTTTACACAAAACAATTATTCCTTTCAGAATGTTACTATATGTGCAATATGTTGGGACATAGCTTATGGTTTTGTACTTCCAAAACATGAATTTCATTAATATGTTTCACCTTTCCATGAACAGTATTGGAAAACATGACACCCACTGAGAGACACAACTTGTCACTAATTATAATATAGCTTCAAGCAAACTGTTCACATCAAACAATTACTCATTCCAGCAACACGTCAGCTGCAGCATTACTGGAAAAGTCCAGGGCTGCTATGGCACTCAAACTCTCAACGCCAAGAATAATGCTAGTACTACTGCTAATTTTAATCTTCTGCAGGTAGCAAATGCTTTGATTTGGCTCATGGTTGTGTTCTTGTTGCCCTGACTGTTCTCCCTCAGGCACTTTAGAACACACCTACAATACACCACACTACACTTCTTCCTGGCTTCACTGGAGCAGTTACTTTTAATGATATATAGCAACTATCCAAGTGGTTCAATTTAAGACACATATGTATCCCAAGGACAGAACTCTGACTGTTCTTTAAGCTTTGCTCCAGTCAGCCCTGAGCAGGGCAGGAAACACAACCAAACAAGCAGTCGCTTTAGTGCAATTAAATGACTAAAGTCAGTATCTGCAACCCTGGCTCGTTTCACACTGTCCCAAGAGGGACACAGAGCACTACAGGAAAACCAGGAAGGTGTTAGACTTTCATGCTCAATTGGGTCTCAAACTCCTCAGTGGCAGGAGCGACAATAAAATACCATCACAAAGTTACCCAGCGCGCCGGACGTTTGGAAGGACCTTCAGGCTGGAGCTGGAAATCAAGAAGCAGCTCTCCTTTAACTTCCCACACACAGAGTAAACCTGAACACCGGCTGGGAGCGCAAAGATGCTTTGAGCCTACGGGCAGGGGCAATGCCGAGTTATTCCACTGCCCGAGGCCAGCCGGACCGCCCTCCCTTCCCCACCAACCCCTCAGCAGCATTAGCCTGGGCGAAGAGAACTCCAAGAAGACGTTTCGGACCCCCCGCACCCACCCTGCCCTCCCCAGCAACGCCCAGTTCACCCCCCAGCCCCTCGGCAGCTCCTCCAGAGCTGATGGGTGGGGACCACCCCCGCGCGGGCCCCCGCCCTGTCCATCCCTGGGCAGCCCATTCCAATGGCCAATCACCCTTTCAGTGAAGAATTTCTTCCTCATATCAAGTCTAAACTTTCCCTGACGAAGCTTAAGTCCATGCCCTCTGGTTCTGCCACTGGTCACCTGAGAGAAGAGACCAATGTGTAATGTTAATTGCTGGATAATACAGTCTTCACTAGGTGTTTTTCAGGATAATGAGCAGCTTCATCATGTGGTGCGATGACAATTTAATGGACTTTTGTGTGGATAAGTCATGGATTAATAATCTATATGTGTATATAGATTTGAAACAGAAGTAGTAGTGATCTGAGGATGATGAAAGTGGTGGGGAAAAAGGGTGGAGCACTCTGGTTTGAGCTAAAGTAGAATAGGGTTTCTCACTTCAGCTCAGCCTTGTTTGAGTAGCTGCCTTTTCTGAAAGCTCACTGCATGTGTTTCAGACAGGGTTTCTCTCTGGCAGTATCACACAGGGCACTGGGATGCAGAAAGGCCATTGCTTGTACTATTCCTATGGAAACCAAGGCCACCCTGGAGCTGGTGGAGCCGTAAGAGAATGGAGTGAAAAAGGGTGGCAGCTGCAGGGAGGGGCAGGCAGGACAGGTGACCCCAAACTGACCAACAGAGGATTCCATCCCATGTAGTCGTACTTGGAATAAAAGTGAGTGCTCTCAAGGGTCAGTCTCTCTTCTTTGATGACCAATGTGCAGTGGGGACCTCGTCTCTCTTTTTGCCCTGATCCCATATCTGTGTGTTCCTGAATCCAGTTCCTGAGTCGGGCTCCCTGCCGCCACTGAGTCCAGCCTGGGAACTTCTCCCCATGCCTGCTCTGCAGTGTCACTGTCATCAGGAGGGAGAGAAATTTCATGTATTATATGTATTTTATTGTTTTCTAATTAATAATATTTTCCTCTCTATTGTTTCATTAAAGACATTTTAGTTTATTTTCCAAGCCACAAGACTTTTTCTCTCATTTTCTTTTCCTTTGGGGATGGGGAGAAGGGAACTGTGCTCAAAGAAATCCTCTTCCAGCTTGTCACCAGTGACTGGCAGCGGAACACCAGCAGTTGTGACGATCCCAAACAGCTCTCTGCACTCCTCTTCCCTGCAGGGCTGTTATCCCACGGGATCCATCCAATCAGGCCCCAGGTGCACTGAGCAGCCCCCTGTTTGCACATGACCAGCTCCTTTCATCCCCTTTTCTCTCTCTTCTCCCGTGCTTCTTCCTCCACAAACCACCTTGATCCACCCTGTGCCTGCCTTTGGTCCTTTCCTGGACACCCCATGGCAAGTCTAGCACAGACCCCAGATGCCCTTTCTGGGTTCCCACCAGGAGTCTCAGACCAATGAGGCAGAAGCCCAATCCCCAACTGGCAAGGTCATCCCAGGAGGCTCTGCTGTTGGTCTGCTTGGTGAATCCCTCACACAGATCTGGTGGAACTTTATTTGAATTAATAGTTTACCTTCTGGGTTTTGAATTCTTTCTCTGAAAATACGGCAGTTCCTCTGCTACAGACAGCAGTTCTTCTATTTATGGGAGTGATGAGGACCAGGGTCAGATTACAATGCCCACGTGGTGTCTGTAGGTATTTGCAGGCCTGTGGGGAAGAGGCTGGGGAGATGAGAATGAAGGAATCCTAGAATGGTTTGGGTTGGAAGGGGCCTAAAAGATCAGCCAGTTCCAAACTTCCCTGTCATGGATATCTTTCACAAGTTCAGGTTGCTTGCAGTTCCTGACCTTGGACTCTTAGGGACACCCCTGACCCAGTCTCCTGGGGGGCAGCAGACTTCCTTAGGAGCAGAGTCTGCCCAACACACTGGCCCCTCTCTTCCCTCAGCACGGAGTGTCCTACCACTATGACCTGCCTTTTCTGTCTTGAGGCAGTTGTAGTCATCTGGGAACGGTGTCGGTTTGGTTTTGGCCCCTCCTCTGGTGTAGATGGACCAATACTCACATTGTCCAGTACTCACATTGACTGATCAGTCCCCCACAGCAACAGCCTTGTATCTATTGGGCACTGGCAGCTGGGCAGGTGTGCACAAGGAGGGGGTTCGCTTGCCACCCCGGTTGTGGACGGGCTTCCACTCACTTCTCTCCTTTTAGTCCCTGCCTACTTCCTGATGGGGAGAGGATACCAAATCCCTATGATCAGGAGCTTTTCCAGGTGCTTGTTTCTCTTCATATTTCAGAGAGGTCAGGCTGTGGTCCCACCAGTCTATTTCTTCCTCGGACTCCCTGATGATCCTCAGCCCATCTACTTCTTCTTGCAGCTCTGCCACCTTAGGGGTCATTGATATCTCCCACACATGCAGCCAGGAACGGCCCCCCAAGAAAAAAAAAATTCAGACAAAACAATCCTAAATCTGCCAAAACCACATCAAACAAGTAAAAATAGCACCATAACCCCCTACCCTAACCCTAACGACCCTAACCTTAATATCACCCTAACACTAACGATCCTAACCCGTAGTGGTTTGGCTTCAGATCTTCCTTAAAAATGGCCTTTACAGGCCTTCCTTAACAAGGGAGGTCAGGATCCACGGGAGTATTCCATATCTTCCTTGAACGTAACACGACATATAAATAAGGTGTAGATAAGGGATATACTTATACAATCCCATGCAGAGCTACAGACTGGGGACAGAGTGGCTAGAGAGTAGTCAGGCAGAAAAGGACCTGGGAGTGCTGGTGGACAGGAAGCTCAACATGAGCCAGCAGTGTGCCCAGGTGGCCAAGAAGGCCAATGGCATCCTGGCCTGCATCAGGAATAGTGTGGGGAGCAGGACCAGAGAAGTTATCGTCCCCCTGTACTCGGCACTGGTCAGGCCTCATCTTGAATACTGTGTCCAGTTCTGGGCCCCCCAGTTTGGGAAAGATGTCAGGATACTGGAATGTGTCCAGAGGAGGGCAACGAAGATGGTGAAGGGGCTGGAGCACAAGCCCTATGAGGAGCGACTGAGGGAATTGGGGCTGTTTAGTCTGGAGAAGAGGAGGCTCAGGGGAGACCTCATTGCTCTCTACAACTCCCTAAAAGGAGGTTGTAGTCGGGCAGGGGTTGGTCTCTTCTCTCAGGTGACCAGTGGCAGAACCAGAGGGCATGGACTCAAGCTTCATCAGGGAAAGTTTAGACTTGATATGAGGAAAAAATTCTTCACTGAAAGGGTGATTGGTCATTGGAATGGGCTGCCCAGGGAAGGGGTGGAGTCACCGACCCTGGAGGTGTTTAAGGGGAGACTGGATGAGGCACTGAGTGCCATGGTTTAGATGATGGTTGGTGTTAGTGTTGGGTTATAGGTTGGACTTGATGATCTCAGAGGTCCTTTCCAACCTTGTGATACTGTGATACTGTGATTACACAGCTTAAGACTGAGCTTTCTCACCCAGAGTCAGATTTCCCTGAGGTGCACACTGAACATCACAATCCTTCATCATTACCCACCAAGTGTGTCCAGGCCCTTGGCTGAAGGCAGCCCCACGGTGGGTTTGCCTTTGCCCGCAGCAGGAGAAACCCAGACAGTTTTCCCCAGCCAATTCCTTTCATGCCCCACAAGGACTTTATCCCCTCCTGCCACGTGGAGAGGGGCTGATTGAGCAGGAGCAGCTCGACTGAGGATGCTCTGGTGTTAATGAACCAGGTGGTTTCTGCCCAGTGTCTATCCCAGTTTTTCATGTGCCACCCCCAGTGCTGTCAGGGCAGCGTTTAAGAGTCCATTGCATCGCTCAGGATTCCCTGAGGCTGCTGCGTGGCAGGGAATGGGATAAGGCAGGGCAGGATAAGGAAAGGAACAGGAAAACTCACCTGATGGATTAACACGTGGCCCAGAGACTGGTGCCTTTGGTGGCATTTGGGGTTTTTGATCATGGGGAGGTTTAGGTGACACCAGGCCTAGTGGTGACAGACAGGGTTCACCTGTCTCAAGGGGCAAAAGGATTCTCTCTCAGGAGTCGGCGAGGCCCATCAAGAGGGCTTTAAACCGGCTTTGAAGGGGAAAGGGGACAGAACTCTCTTGGCATTGACGCTTTGACACCTCGAAACCTAAATGCCTTGGCCTCGATGCCCTGATGCCTCAGCCTCCACACCTCAGCCTCAACAGCTCTGTGCAAAGGCCTTTCAGACTCAACACCTCAAGCACTCAACACCTCAACGTGGCCTCAGCACCCCAACAACGTGGCCTCAACACCTCAGCCTCTCAACCCAGACACCGCAGCCCTGTTATGGGGAGGGGCAGGATGGGATGGTCTTGGTCTCCCTCTCCCCTGGGGAGCTCTGGGGGCGGGGTTTAGGGCTGTCACCCTGTGGGTGTGGCTGATGTGGGGAGACAGGCCATGAGGTCACAGAGGGATACCCATGCCACAGGCAACTGCAGCAGGGCCAGCAGTGGCATTGGCAGTTGTGGGACTGGTGGTACCAGGATGGCGCAGCTGCAGGGGGCTGTGGTCCGCACCCACCTCCTCCTCCTCATCCTGGTGACCCTACAAGCCTGGCGAGCGCGGGGATCAGGTAGGTGGGCAGGTGAGGGCCAGCACCAACACCTCGGGGTGGCAGCAGGGCCGGGGTGGTGGTGGGGAAGGGCTGGGAGAGCAGCAGGGCCAGGCTGCCTGAACCCCTCCTGTTTGATTCCAGCTGTGCCGGCAGGTGATGGCCACCAGACTCCTCTGCCTCATCTTCGCCAGGAGACTCGGAGCGATCCCACAGGTGAGTCAGGAGTGAAGGAGCATTTAACTTTTAATATTCTGTTCCTCCTGTGAAATTTAACTTAATATTTCCTTGGTGGGTGCTCAGACGTGGGGAAGAGCAGAGAGGAAAAGGGTCAGGCTCAGTGATGAGCCTCGGGGTGCTCTGCCTTGCCAAGTTGTCTTTGAAAGCCTCTCCCACCGTGTGCTGCTTCCAGTGCCAGCTGCAAAGCCACTGGGCTTCTTGGCGTTGAGCTTAGTCTTCCTTTGGGAGCTGCCAGCCCAAAGCCCAAATGTGGGGGTGAGAACACAGACCTGCCCCGTGTGTGCTGTCCCATTCTGCGGTCCCGTCGTGTGAGACTTCTCACTGGTCTCTGCTGCAGTTGAGGTCCCAGCTGGGCCCCAGCACAGTCGCTGCCCCAGCTGCACCACTGGCCAGAGCGGTTCTGGGCAGTGTTGGCATCCAGCTGGCAGGAGCTGTGGGTGCTCGGGCCTCGCTGCTGGTTACTGGAGGGGAGAGCCACCCTGGGCAGCAGAGAGGATGCGCAGGGGCCTGGGGTCGCTGACACTGGCAGACATTGCCGGGGCCGCAGTCGTGCCCTGACCAGGGTCAGAGCAGCCCCAGCTTCACAGCCTGCTCCGGCCTCGTTGTTCTTGGTGTCTGAGGACTGTGGGTGGCACCTCAGGGTCAGGGAAAGCTGGACACCCAGCTTGAGGCCAGAAAGCTCGCTCCGAGGGAACAAACATGAAGAGCTATGGATTCAGTCTCAGGTGGATTTGCTGTTTCTGTCTTTTAGATAACTTGGCTGTGGTTTTCTTCTTTTTTGGTGGTCTGCGGGCTCCTCACTGCCACTTGTGAAAGTGCCCAGGACATGGTGACCAGAGCCTGGGCATCAGTCCTCTGAGTGTGTCTGTTACCCTTCCTGTGGGATGGAAGTGGCAGGATGGATGTGCTTCCCCAAGGGCTCTTCCCCAGCTGAACTGGCTGCAGCATCTTCCTCTCTGAAGGAAGTCATTTACCACCACCTCGCAGTTTCAAAGTGGAATGGGAACAAGAAGGTCCCATGCGACCTCCTGGTCTCTCGGCAGCTCAGGTTTTTCTCTCTAGGAGACCACTGGGAAGTGTCTGGTGCTTCAATTCTCCTTCACGAATGAACTCTTGTTTGGTCTGTGACGAGGTGCAGCCCCAGATGCTCAGGCTTTGTTTCTAAGTCTTCTTTAAGTACTTTGCTTCCTGAAGATACTGAGTTCCTGCTATGGTACGGTTGCTTTAATTAAATGGAGACTGTTTCTTCCTAAAGTGATGGATGGCAAGAGGGTGGAGAAGGAGGCACTTTTGGAAGGAGGCAGCCGGGCAGTGCCAGTCTCTGATAGAAGAATGGGAGCAGTGCAACCAACAGACGTGCCAGGTAATTGCTGTCCCTCGCTCCCCCAGTGCCATCTCCCACCATCCCTGTGGGTCTGCAGGCTCCTCCCCTGGCGCCGCTACTGCACATCGTACTCAGCACTGGTGAGGCTGCACCTCCAATCCCGTGTTCAGTTTTGGGCTCCTCACCACAGGAAAGATGTTGAGGTGCTCAAGCGCGCCCAGAGAACGGGAACAGAGCTGGGGAAGGGTCATGAGGAGCAGCTTAGAGGGACCCTGCACCGTCCCTCTGCATCCTCTGCACCTGAGCCGTGCTGAGACTGTACCTTTGTCCAGCTCTTGGCACTGTTGTCCCACCCCGGGGAAGCCCACCATGCTGGGATAAATGATGTTGCATTTCAAATGAGTGGGGACCAATCCCATGACACCCGGAAAATGGGGTTATGGCCATCTCAGAGTGCAAGTAAAGCTGGGAGGAGAAGGAGAGGCTCCAGAGTGCATTCATTTGCAGTGGGTTTGGGAACTTCCTTTGTTTCTACTGAAACCACGGGAAGGCTGCAGCCCCAGGACGTTCAGTGGCTCAGAGATGCTGACAAAGTGAGAAAGAATCTTCCCTGGCAATGCCAGAGCTCCTGCGAGATCCCCAGGGATGCAGAGGGCACACTAACGTGCAGGATGGTTCCTCCAGGTGTGGATGGCCAGAGGAGCTCAGGTGCTGTGGAGATGGATGACATCTGGAAGTACTTCATAGGAGGAGCCGTGGCGATCGTGGTCTCCGCGCTGCTCGGGCTGCTGTGGTGGGGTCTGATCTGTCTGCGGAGGAGGAGAAGACGGTGAGTTGTTGGGAGGGCTTTTGCCCAACTTCTGTATCAGACAGCTGCTCCTGCCCAGGAAGCATTTAGAGGCCGGGAGTTCTGCAGTGCCCAGGTGGTTCCTGGCCAGGCTCTGCTGGGATTGCTGCTGCTGCCAGGTGTTTTAACCGGTCCCAATTCATGGCCTCTCTTGTCTGAAACCCCTTTTCACCATGGACAGCGTCAGTTCCAAGTGACCCTGACTGGCCAGGAGCAGAGCCAGCGACAGCCACAGGCAGAGCAGGGACATAAAGGAAAAACAGCAAGGGGTGGCATTGCTGTAGGAAGTGAGACCTGCAGGGGTGACACCTCCCTCCCAGCAGAAATCACCCTGAAATCCCAGGTGTTCACCTCAGCCACTCAGCAACTCAGATGGTGGTGAGGAACCTTCCCAGCCTTACTTTGGAGAAGGAGATTGACCTTGTCCCAGCTGCACCTGAACTCCACCATCACGTGTTCCCAGCACAGACAGGGTCTTTGTGCATCTCTGGAGAGAGGACAGACAGCCCCTCCTCAAACAGGGAACCAAGGCTGTCAGTCTGTCTGAGCAGGGTCCAGCAGGGAAGAGGAGTTCAGAGGAAAGCCGATGGGAGGCTCTCCTGGCCTTGCAGAGCCTTGCCCAGCTTTGGTCCCCTCGCTCTGCCAGGATCAGGACTCCTTCCCAGCACGTGCAGAGCAGGTCAGGGTGGTCATAGAGGAGATGAGCCATGGGCAGGCGAGCAGAGCCCCAGCCAAGGGGTGCAGGGTGCCCCTTCTTCTGCTTGGAGGGCTGATGAAAGCCACGAGAGAGATGGCAGAAGGGAGTCAACAGCTGGAGAAGGAGCAGGAGGAGGCAAAGGCAGCACTCCGGGGGGAAGCAGAGGGAGGTGAGCGTTTGCAGAGGGCTCAGGCAGATGTGCACAGGGAACACAAAGAAACCCTGTCAGTGCTTGGAGCCCAGGTGACTGAACTGAATGATCGCTATGGGAAGTGGAAGGAACAAGGCCAGCAGCATCCTCAGGAACTTGAAAGGCTGGAAGTGAATGATGCAACCCTATCATTCCCAGGCTGCGCCAGGCTATCGTGGCAGCAGAGAAGGAGTCCATCCTCCGGGAGGCCATGAGGAAACAACCAGCAGGGCTTCGAGAATTCATAGCTCGCTACAGCTACGACCCCTTCCACGGCCCCAATGAGTGGCCGGAACTGGAGCTCCCTCTGGTCGCGGGACAGCACGTCTACGTCTATGGAGATGTGGATGGAGATGGCTGGTACGTGGGAGAGCTGAGCGATGGCACAAGAGGATTTGTCCCCTCCAATCTGGTGGAAGAAATTACCATCGATGACTTTGGAGGCCCTCTGGAGACCATCGACTTGGCATAGGGCACAGATTATCCCTTCCCTGTTTCCCACTACCTTTTATTACACCTTTTCTTGATATTCTCTCTGCGTAACCTCACTCTGTGCTGTGTGAACTGGAAGGATTGAGCTAGCTCCTGGGGGGCTGGCGTGGGTGGGCTGGGTGCACCCATGGAGTCAAACAGAGTGTGTGGGTGCCCCTGGCTTGGGGTGCCAGGTACAGGTGTGGGTCCCAGTGCAGCTCCTGTGGTGAGTGGGGGTCTGTGTGTCCTGACAACCAGCAGCTGGGGGCACCAGCAGGAGTGAGGCACATGAGAGGCTCTGTGAGTTTCTGCACCTCCCCCAGACCTGGTGTGCATGGGCTGTGCCTGTGTCTTCACCAGCAAACCTCACACTGGACCAGCTGGGGGCCTGGGTCCTGGCAGGGTCTGAGGTGGGCAGAGGGTCCATTCTGGCCCCTGGGGAGATGTGAAGGGTGGGGTTCCTGCAGGAGAGACGTGTGAGGGCTGTTTGTTTGCAGGGAGCACTGGGATGGAGCAGCCCCCCTAGTTGTGCCCTTGGCACTGCACATCCCCACATCCCACTGTCCCAGGAAGAGTCCTGAGCAAGGTGTGAAGGGACAGGATTTATGGGAAAAAGTCAAGTGCAGGGGGAGCCAACCGTCACATTGTTAAAGAACACTGATCTATAGAAAGATGGTTATAGATGAAACTGCTAAACAACAAATTCCAGGCCATAGGAAATACCAAGAAACTGCATTTTCTGTGATAACCTTTCTTATGAGAGCAGTTCTGAGCTGAAAAGAAAACCTTCTGGCTACACTCGCACAACATAAAAGCTCTCAGTTCCTGAAACCACCATTAGTGTTCAAAAGTTACTCATCCTTTCTCACAGAACCATTTGAATGCTCAGAAAAATAGGACTTAGGTCCACGGCAGCTGAAGGACAGAGCTTGTTTCCACTTAGGATTCTTCAAGTGCTGGCAGAATTCACCGAGGGGTCTTTCAGAAAAGAGTCAAGTCTGGGACATTGGTGTCTTAGCCAGGTGACCACTGACCAGAGCTGGCCCTGCACAGCAGAGCGTGTCCTCCGGCCTGGAAAGCTGCTCTCTGTGTACCAGGCTGTAGTGCAACAGAGGTGAAGTCTCTCTTTTAAGGCACAGAGGTTGGTGTGGCGGAGCTTTTGCCGAGAAGCTGAACTATCCCCAGTAACAGCTTCTTCTGTGTGATGGAATATTACAGCAATAGGATGTATTTTAACCCTCCTGTCTAACAATGTTGGAATGGGGTGAGGTGACGTAGCACCTTCTGGAAGTTGTGTGTCTCTGCATTGTAGGATCCACATAATTCAGAGTGTCTTCATGTATTTGCACAGAACTGGTGAGAGAGGAAAGAGCTGCTGTTGGTTAAAGGATAAGGAAAGGGGCTCAGAGACCCATGTTTAAAGAGACTTCTTTTTGGAGTGCCTATAGAAGAAAGTTCCACCAGGAACTGATTTATTGACTGACCAGTGAAAAACAGTTGAAACTGGTTGCTGCTGGGTAAACATAAAGAATGTATTTGGGAAGCAACACGGAATTACTTGCCATCAGAGCCTCTTTCAAACAAGAATTGTGCCCAGCAGGTGAGCGATGCCAACGTGGATGATCACACAGAGAGTCTGACAGGCTTTGCAAGCTCCTTGTTTCTACCCAAGTAGATGGGCTGAGGATCATCAGGGAGTCTGAGGAAGAAATAGACTGATGGAACCACAGCCTGACCTCTCTGAAATATGAAGAGAAACAAGCACCTGAAAAAGCTCCTGATCATAGGGATTTGGTATCCTCTCCCCATCAGGAAGTAGGCAGGGACTAAAAGGAGAGAAGTGAGTGGAAGCCCGTCCACAACCAGGGTGGCAAGCGAACCCCCTCCTTGTGCACACCTGCCCAGGTGCCAGTGCCCAATAGATACAAGGCTGTTGCTGTGAGGGACTGATCAGTCAATGTGAGTACTGGACAATGTGAGTATTGGTCCATCTACACCAGAGGAGGGGCCAAAACCAAACCAACACCGTTCCCAGATGACTACAACTGCCCCAAGACAGAAAAGGCAGGTCATAGTGGTAGGACACTCCGTGCTGAGGGAAGAGAGGGGCCAATGTGTTGAGCAGACCCTGCTCCTAAGGAAGTCTGCTGCCCCCCAGGAGACCGGGTCAGGGGTGTCCCTAAGAAACTCTCCAGTTTGCTAAGGCCACAGTGGCTGCTGTTCATTGCTCCTCTTCCCTGTTGGAGGAATCAAAGCTGCAGAACACAGTCCAAGGGCAATCAAAAGAAACTTCAGGGCCTTGGCACAGCTAGTAAAGGAATCTGGAGCCCAGGGGATTTCCTCCTCCCTCCTTCCAGTTGTGGGCAGTGACATTGGGAGGAACAGATGGGCCCAGTCTCTTAACACACAACTCTGTGGCTGGTGTTACTGCAACAGCTTTGGCTTTGTTGATGATGAAATGGCCTGCTCATAAATTCTGCTGAAAAGAAACAGTCAGAGACCTTTGAAGGATAGGGGAAAGGTAGTTCAGCTTTTGACTGGCTCATAAATTGTCACAAGCAAAAAGCAAATGTAAGTCACGTTGTCCTTTCTTTCTTTCCCATCACTCCTTGTCCAGCCAACACCACACAAAAATTTCCATACAAATTACAGCAGGAATGGACACAGGAAACACTGACAAATCGCTTAACGGCCCTGCTGCAACTATGTTAGAGTGGAATAGTGATAAACAGGCCCCAAGAAAAGGTCTTTGGAAGCCTTTTCCACGATTATGAGAAGACAAATGATCCATAACAGACAACTCCTTCAAATTCAAGTTTTATTTTTCATAGTCGTAAATGGCTCAGAAGGAGTCAGCAAACAGCCTATGCTGTGTTTACACATATTCCCACCATAATTAAACACCAGGTAGTTTGGCTGTTCAAACAATCTGAGCATTGCATGTCCATATTTGTTCTGTTTAACCACCAGTGCTGATGTCATCATAATTCCTGGTCTGCAGTATCTAGAGCACTTGGCCATTCACCTGACTCTACCCTTTCTCAGGTCCA
The DNA here is from genome assembly GCA_033556795.1 of Tapera naevia. Taxonomy (NCBI): domain Eukaryota; kingdom Metazoa; phylum Chordata; class Aves; order Cuculiformes; family Neomorphidae; genus Tapera; species Tapera naevia. The sequence continues at coordinate 1,624,721 of JAUMJJ010000171.1, read as the reverse complement.
GATCCTCCAGCACTCACCATACCCTTTGACCTCAATTTCTGCACTGGGAGAATAAATGACTCTGCCTGGCAGAAGGCCAGGAAGTGCTATTTCCCCATAAACAGCTTCTACATCACCTGATCAAGGGCACCTGCTTGTCTCAGTGCTTTACATCCCCTGCTTGGTTCTATTACAACAGCTCCCATTTATCTTTGTGCTCTAAAGCACACACACGGTGTTTATGATGGCTCAACCCATAAAACTCCTACCTTCTTCACAACAATTCACATGGGAAATCATCTCCCTGTGAGTGAAAACTCCCTGTCTAATTGTGTTTTACCAGTCCACATCCATTTATTTCTCTGACCAGAGTAAACACTGGATATAGAGGAACAAGAGAATGTTTCCTTTCATACCCAGTGCAGAAAGAGTATGTGATAAGCACAACAGCAAAGGTATTTGCATTTGAGACCTCAATGCAAGATCAAGACAGCAAACACCTGCCTTTTCTTGATAAGCTGGCGGCACTAATAGCAACGTTCAAAATCAGTCCAACTCGGCCATCAGGTCGGTCACATTACGCCAGTTGGCTTGGAGTTGTAAGAACACTGGTGAGAGGTACCAGGTGAGCCCATGCCACCCATAGCCTGAAAGGTCTTGCTGAAATGAAGAGGTGTTCTTCATGCCACTCATCCAGAACTTGGTTTCACTATGCACAGATCAAACCCTCTGATTCGGCCTACTCAGAGCACTGTCGGACACACTGACAAAGCTCTGTCCATCTGTACATGTGTGCACAGGAGCAGTAAAATACCCAGGGGAAGGCTCCTGCAGGTATTTTTTAGGCAATGGTAGTTTTCCATGTTTGGAATATTTTATATACTTGTACCTGTCAGTCACTCAGCACCAGTCTGGTTTAGCTTTCCTGTTACCCATGGCTTACATGGGGTAAATTGCAGTAAACATTCACTCAAATACCAGCCACAGAGAAGTGCAAAGTATTTGGAGAGTATTTTCCTTTTCATAAAAAAATACTAACATACAGAAACACAATAAATGCTACTATCATTTTTAAAAGGCAAGCTCTCTTTTTTAAAAGGGGAAAAAGAAATCAACAGATGTGTAGGAGGAAGAGCTTGTATTTTTTAACCTGAACAACCCAGTTTAGAATGAAAAACATAATGTAGAACTAAAGGTAATAAAATGATCCCCGAGAGCTTATCCACTACTACTGTCATGTACATTTTACCTGCTAGCACATTTTACCTGCTAGCACAAGATTTTGTCACTGATTTTGAACTGAAGAGGGGAGTAATGTACTGGTGCTGGGTCTTTCTCAGAGGTATTGCCAAAGTCGAGGTGCAGGGAGAAATTACTTTCTTTGCTTTTCAGACAGATGACACCATTCCCATTCATGTTCTGTGCACTTATTTCAGCTGCTGAGACACTCTGGTGGGTGAAATATCAAAAGTCAATAGACTTACACCTATTTCAGAAGTACAGAGCAAAACTCCTACTCACAGAGCTGTGGTGCCTGGTCTCAGTAGTAAATGCCAATAACATCACTGAACAAACCACCTCCATAATCCTCCATTATCTGATTTTATCTGCCTGTAAGAAGCAGCTAGGACAGACTTGCTTCCTCACAGCATTACAGCCCCAACGACATTCAGGCTAAGCCAGTAGAGCAACTGCATGCAGGCTTTAAAATACTGCAGAGAAGATCCTTCATTTCTGCCTTTTTGGAAAGCTTTGGAATCATTACTGTGAATATTACCATTACTGGCTAATCTGAAGATTAGCTCCCACATCTTCTTCTAAGTTGCCTCTCTGAGCAGCGTTGCCAGCAAGTGTCAACTTACACTAAATAGATTTCGAGCAGAGATTCCAGCAGATCCAGTGACTTTGCCACCCACCATATTCTGGTCCCTGCCTGTCCCTGGCTTTGCAGGGTGAGCTGCCTCAGCTTAGGCTGGCTACATCGGGCAAACCCAGGAAGATTTCAAAGACAGGAGTCAATGTGTAGCTTCTGTTCAAAGAGTTCTCAAATGCAAATAGAGTTCAGACTGTTGAATCACACCAGACAAATCTCATCCAATGGCATGAGGAGTTTACCCACTTAACTCCAATATGAATATAACAGCAAAGGGATTATTTTGGTTTATGCTCTGAACAAGCAGAATTTCTTGAGGAAAACCACCAACCTCAAGCTGTGATACATTGGGGTTCATACATAGCAACAGGGTACATTAATCTGTGTTGACCCTGCGTTCAATATCCTGTAGAATATGGGCTTCAACAGGGCTCTTAACCACAGCTGAGTTCTCTGGACAGTTTGTTTACACACACTCTTACAAAAGGAACCCTTAAAAGAAGGCAACTACATAAAGATTGAGCCAGGTTATTAATCAACACAAACTGTGCTTTCCCCCTCCCCCCCCCCCCCCCCCCCATAATCATTATGAGCAGAACTCAGAAAATGTGAACTTTAGCAGCTCAAAACACCAACCTCACTAAAAAAGTTTGTTAAAGAAATCGACATATATTGCTCTGAAATGCAAATATCATGGCTTGGGGATGCAATACAAGAATTGGAGAACTGGGATTGGCAAGGATGTCATCTCACAGACCAGCACACTCACCGCGTGGGAGCACAGCTTCTGAGAGCATTGCTCCTGAGTATCCTCCCACCCCATGGGAACCCTAACTGGGTTCACTGGGCTGGCTGAGGGGGGATCCCAATCCATCTGCTCGGCAGTGGAAATTCAGCAGAACTGGATCAGATCTGTCTGAAGTGAATTTCTGGGGCTCTTCCTGTGTGATCAGACGTCGGGGCAAAGTCTTCTGCAGTTCACTGTGGCACAAAGAACATCACTGGCTCTTCTGCAAGTGTCAGCAACACAAACGTGTAAAGACAGCATTAGTATGGAGGGGGTAATAGGACTGTGGCTGCTCACATCTGGAAAAGTTGATTCATCACTGGAAATACATCCAGAGTTGACTCTTATTTCAAAAAATATTGCTTTATAAATGACAATAAAAAAACTAACCACCTTATCACATATCTACAGTCAGTTAAATCCTAAAAGGAATAATTACTGTGGTAAACTCATCACTTGGGCCTTTCCAATATAGCCTTTTCCATCAGGCACTAATTAATTTCTAATTGATCTTTCCAAGAACCAGTGCTCAGTGTGACCATAAAGCTCAATGCTCTGCCTTCAGCCTTTCCAGCTCTTCAAGCAGAAAAGAGCAGGAGTTGAGCTAATGTGGCTGAGGACTGGTTTGTTTATCACCAAACTCCTTAAACAAGGACAGCACCACAACCCTTTGAGCACTGCATAACCTCCCACATTTTTCAGTCCTGCTGCAGCTGTTATGCAGTAACTTGGCAAAGACACTTGAGGATCTTTAGCAGGCTTGACTGCATTGTTACCAGGGCGTTCAAATAGGCTCATTTATGGACAGCTCTTTGGCTGCCACACTGGCAATGGCTGTATCAACAACCAGCATGGCCCAACCTGCTGGATCACGGCAGAGAAACAGGACCTGAGAACCCCACACCCAGCCATATACACCAGGAGAGGAGCTGCTATTTGGACCACCTCTGGTCTGGCCCCAAGTATTGAATTGCTACTAAAACAAATCAGATGTTGCTCAGGGAAGTTGTGGCTGCTCCCTCCCTGTGTTCATGGTGTTCATGGCCAGGTTGATGGGGCTTTGAGCCCTCTGATCCAGTGGGAGGTGTCCCTGCCCATGGCAGAGGGGGTGGAACTGGATGGCCTTTAAGGTCCTTTCCAACCCAAACCATTCCATGATTCTATCATTCTATTTCCAGATAGAGAATTGGAGTTCAGTTTCATCTGAAAGGAACGCACGGAAAAGGGAGAAGATGATGGGATTTGCTCTGAAAGCTCAATCCTGATTCTAACTGAAACATTCACATAAACACAGCCTCGTGTTGTAGTTGTTTGGCTGAAGCATGGTGTTGCATCTTGAGTAACAGGGATGGGGCAAAATAACTTCTTCTGCTTAGAGCCAAGTACTCAATTCAGCAAAGCAAGCAAGGCAGGGGGCACAGCTGAGTCCATGTTACCAAGCCCAGCACTTTTCCCCTGGTCTCTGCATCACACACAGCTCAGGAAGCACACACTGGAAACAGGGATGGCACTGGCTGCTGCCAGGATGAGTGGAGTCCCTGGTGCATGTCCAGAGCTGAGTAACTGAACCAGCACTACCTTGTGGTGGAGAAGACTGCCTTGAGGATGCTCTTTTGAGGATGCTCTTAGAGAGCCTCTCTCTAGAAGCTTCCCCATGTGCACTCCATCATTGCTCTAACTTAGCATAAATGGTATTAGTATTTTCCTGAGGACAGTTTGCTTCCAAATGTTCTATGAATATTAATTTTCATTAATAGGCTTAAAGAGTTCCATAAAGCACAACCATGTGATCAGGGCTCTCTGATTTAGCCAGACAACATCATACACATTGTGGAGACCTGATTTTTATTGAGGCTGCAGGAAAGGTAATAGCCGGAAAAAATAAGATATTTTGGTCTTTCAGGCAATAATTTTGAACTGATAAATTATATCTAAAGTTGCTTCAGCCAGAGCATGCTCAACATTTAACAAAAAAACAACTTGAGTGACACCTTGTGGAAACCGAGCAAAAGCTGATGGTTGTAGAGCAGCTGTGTACAGTGCTGAACAGTGAAACAGCAAGGGGGGAGACCCTTCATGAGAAAGGGTGGGAGGAGAAAGAATGATTTGATAAAATGGGAGGAGTACAATTGAGGAGAAGAATTTCCCAAATGACAAGATTTTATCTGTCTATGTAATAATTTTCTTAGGAAATGGGATATTTTATTTGACAGAGGCAAAAAATTATTTTTTATCTTATTTTTTTATCAGGCTTGCACTCTAAGGTGCAGTAGACAACAGGAATATTTTTGCCCTGGGGCTACAACAACTCCTGAAGTGAGAGAAACCACAGGTTTTCTTTAATTCATCCCTGCAGGCAATATTCCTTGATGTATGAATGAATTTTATGATGTATCTCTTTTTTTCCTTGTTTTGCTTATTTGCTTATTTGTTTCTTGCATAAATTACCAGTGACTCACATCCCATTACAAAAAAATAATTTGGTCAGCCTGCTCTCACCAACTTATTTGAAAATATGAAAAAACGGATTTAGTCAAGGTGACAGAACTTAAATGAGAGGCACTTTTGCCATCTACTAACAATGCAATGCAGCAAGTTTTTCAGCATTGGAAATTGAAAGAGGGCTTGAGAAAGACTTCTGTCTTTCTAGGTCAAGAACAGGTCATTGACAGCAATAAATGACTACAACTCCTCCAAACACATTTCTATAAATAACAGAATATTCTGCCTAAATTTCCTCTTAGCACATCATGTGTTTGACCTGCACATTTATCTTTAACTTGCAGCTTTTATTCTTATCTACAAGGAAACCAGTAATGTCCGTTCAGCTCTTTTTGCTCCCTCTGTAAGCAATTAGAAGCAGCACCCACATCACTGACTGGGAGAGGCAAGGCCTCAAAAGAAAACTAATCCAGAGAAAAGTGGTTTCCAGAAGCAAGGTAGTGAGAGAGGTTCTGCTGGGGAAACAAGAATGTCCAGAAATACCTCTCACCTGAGAGGAGACAGAGCCTCTCTCATTCCTGGAAAGTTTAAATGGGTTCACTCTATGGAAAATAGGTTTTCAGACTATAAGAAGGTTAGAGTAGATTATAACTTTCTTCTTTCAAATTGGCTTTTACTAAATCCTCTTAAGGGATGAATCCTCATTTGGCCTACAAAATGCTATAGCCCTAAAATCATAACTGCAAATATAGAATCATAGAATCATAGAATCATCTGGGTTGGAAGAGACCTCCAAGATCATCAAGTCCAACCCTTTGTCCAACGTCCTCATGATTACTAGATCATGGCACTAAGTGCCACATCCAGTCTTATTTTAAAAACCTCCAGGGATGGTGAATCCACCACCTCTCTGGGCAGGCCTTTCCAATGCCTGATTACTCGTTCTGTGAAGAACTTTTTCCTGATATCCAGCCTAAACCTTCCCTGGCAGAGTCTGAGCTCGTGCCCTCTTGTTCTGTTGCTGATTGCCTGGGAGAAGAGACCGACCCCCACCTGTCTACAGCCTCCTTTCAGATAGTTGTAGAGGACAATGAGGTCACCCCTGAGCCTCCTCTTCTCCAGGCTGAACAGATATCTTGCATTTTAAGGTTTGCTTCTGCCAGGACTCCCTGCACACCCTCACCTCCACACAGAGGTTGTGTCAGGGGCCCCTCCCTGCCCGAGTCCTTCTGGCTCAGGTATTTCTGCATCATCCCATCTTGCAGGATACAGCTCACTTAGCCTCTCTGTGTAACACAGGTTCTCCAGATCCCTGATCATCTCAGAAACCTTCCTTTCACTTGCTGGCTTAATTCTTTGTGAACGTGGGTGACCAGAGTTATGTGCCATATTTTGAGTGAATTTTCACCACTGTTTCAACATAATGGCATTGATATTTCTCTGTTCCTCAATGATCTCACCAGACTAACATCAGCTGACTTCACCTAACGCCAGTTATTTTGGTGCCACAGTGTGTTTTTACAAATTTTACTTAGTCAGTGGAAAGGCAGGTATTAATCACACCTGGCTTTGACTAAACCAGAAGGACCTTATTCCATGGGCTGACTTCAGCTCCCTTGTGTCATGCTTGGGCTTGCATGTGTCAGCAGCTGGAGCTCAAGTTGACTTTTACGCCGGTAGATCATTACAGCTGAGGGAAAAAAACGCACTAGATTTCAGATGAGTCATTTTAGGATTTCAAGACATTGTCAGGTTTAATGGGAAAAATGTATTTCCAATAAAAAAAGAACTCAAAAGCATTTCCTCTTGTCTGCAGGAAACAGAAAAACACCCCAAGCACTACATGTCCCAACACGCTGACCATATATAGCACCTTCTGCTGGCGATGGGTTTCTGTGATGCACAGGAAAAAGCTCATCTTCTTCAACACGTTTCCTTACTGACTCTAAAAGGTCAGCTCCAGTTGCTCTACATCCTCCAACACTTTACCAAAGACAGGGAAAGGAATCAAGGGGGAATAAATACAGGTAAGCACCAAGCAGACATCTCAACAGCTCTCCCATTCTGCATTTTTGCCACAGTCCTTGTTTCTGTCTGATCTGGAATTTCTTCCTGTGTGTATATTATATCAGAAGAGGTTATCCTTTTTGTAGCTATTGCTTAACTTTTTGGTTTTGGATGACACAGTCTGTCCTCTTGTTTCCTTTGACAAAAGTAGCCCTGGCAGGTATCTTGAGCAGCAACAGGCGAGTATCTCGAGCCAGCCCAGCACTCCTCAGCCTAACGACTTGCCAAGCAGGACCTAAGTGGGCGTTAAGATTAATATTTCAGCTTCTCAGTGATGAAGTTTGTAACTTTATATAGCATTAATCCATCCGTTTGAAAACCTAGTTACACAGACCTTGTAAGAAAATCAAAGCAAATTAATTTAAAAAACAAAATCAATCCATTTTTCCTACTGTTTTAGTCTTTATTAAATGAAGCTTCCTAGAGAAAAAACCCTCATCTTTTTTTAAATTTTCAAGAGGAAAATCTTCTGACTTATAAAATATCCCTACACTTGAAAACATTATTTTGAAGACTCTTTTTAAATTCCACTTGACATTTGCATCATTTAAGCTCCTTATTGCCTTATTATATAAAAACCTCTTCTACTCTGTATTTGTTGTGTTAACAGGTCTGTTCTACCTGCATGCTATTTCACAAACTTACAGAATCATTTAGGTTGGAAAAGACCTGTAAGGTCATTGAGTGCAACTGTAAACCTCACACTGCCAACTCCAGATCTTTAAAGACCACATCTACACAGCTTTTAAATTTCTCAGGCTTTGTCCAGCTAATTTTAAAACCATACTCAATGTGCTTCTAATGCTTGCTTGTTTGCAATGTTATATAACTGGTTTCATCTTCTTCACTTAAAAAGGAATTTTCTTTGAGTACCCAGAGTATAAAAATCCAACACTGTTTACAGTATCTGTTATTCTCTAACTAGGATCCAGGGCAATATGCAGCCAGATGTTTTTGCTCCAACAATTACTTATTGCAAATTAATTGAGGGGGAGAAAATACATTTTAATTATGGCATGTATTAAAATCATAAAGAAAGATGTTTTCAAGACTGGAAATTCCCCAGCCTGTTTGCATTTCCAATTCCAATCTGGTCCCAAGGCTAGCTATGTATTTTTAAATGCCCAGAAATACAGGAAGAGAATAGCTTTATAGGGTTTAAACAGTCAAATAGAAGGGACTGATGTGGGAGTCTAGTGGAAACCACTCTACAGAAGTGGGCATGACAGAGCAAAAGGGATACTTACCTGCTAGCACAAAGCATGGTTATTTAATCCCTAAACAACAAGCAGTCCCAGATATGCAAAATTTCCAATTCTCTCTTCACCCAAATCTTAAATTGGTACCTTCTCGGAGAGGCACAGATTTAGAGGGCAGCAAAAAAGAACTTGTTGCCATATAAAAATATGGACTTCCTCTTTAGAATTGTCATCCTCCCAGAAAGAAGATTTTTAGACATTTACCATTATTCAATATTTTAAGCTCAATTTTGAAAACTGACTTCAACATGCAACTTTAACACTAGATATAAGAGGATGAAGAAATGGAAACAACATCTTTGCCTAAAACTAATCTAGTATTTACCATCCTCTCCTGGTGATACTCTGTTCCAGAACTTTGAAGAGTAACAGATTTTGTACCATTATGAGGGAAAAGTAATGAACTGGAGACAGAATGGAAGCGCTATGCTCTCTCCAAGTTGGATATATGCTACTTAATGGCAGGAAGAATGGCTCTGTGGGAAACACAGGAAGCCGAAGGTTTTCTCCCAAAAAATTACCTCACGAGTAACTGTGAGAAAGAAGTAGCTGTGTTGTAGCTCTGCATTTAGAAACGTGCTAATGAGCCACACTCATCAGATTGTTGTTCTTATTTCAGGGTAGTCAAAGGATGAGCAAGACAGAATTCCTCACTGTTGCAGGATTCGCTGTGTGGTTGCTGTTCCACACGACCCAAACTGCAGCCTGTCCTCCCTCCTGCAGGTGCAAGTCACTGGGAGAAAGGCAGGGGCTGCAGATCGACTGCAGCTCAAGGAAGCTGACGGAGGTGCCTGCCTTGCCCGTGGACACGACGAGGCTTTACCTACAGAACAACAGCCTGACCTCCATTCCTGCCGGTGCCCTGGACAGCCTGCGCAGCCTGGAGGAAGTGAAGATGTTTGGCAATCCTTGGACCTGTGACTGCCATATTCTGTACCTAAAGCTCTGGTTAGAAGATGTCTCTGTGCCCTCTCTTGCAAACGTCAGATGTGCAACCCCGGCTCCTGTGAGGATGAAGCCCTTGAGGCAGCTGACTGGGAATGAGCTGGGGATTTGCAAGCGGCTTCTCCCAATCAAGTGTCTTGAGTTCTTTTGGCGAGACCTCATTTTAATTGCTGGAGCAATAATTACACTTCTTTTAGTAGCGTGGGCTCTGAAATTCTCAAAAAAGCTGGTCTGCCAAATGAACCTGAGCCAATACGGCTCCAGGGGCTGACCTAGGGAGGCACCTCTCCACAAACCACAAGGTCCAGTGAGCTGTTTGCTACCATCAACTTCCACAGAAACATAAACTACCACAAAAAAAAAAAAAAAAAAAAAAAGCATGTGCACTGGCAACACTGGCTTAATTGTGAACTTGCTACAAAGAGACCCCAGGGCTCAAAGTTTGGGTCCTCAGACAGGCAAACTGGATTTAATTTACTTTCAAAAGTAACCTTGGGGATGTACGGACAGGCAGGTTTCCTTCTGCTGCTGTCTAACAAAAAGCAGTTTCTAAAGTTTTAAAAAATCATTCAACTTAGTGTTTTGAAACTTAATTCTCAGCTCTGACAGAAAGAAGATTTACATCCTCAAATCCTACATATTTTAATATATGGAGATGAACAACTGTTGTGCTATTTTAGCAATTCTTTTCTCACTCGGAAGCTGTGTGAGTTTGCAATCTGCTACACACACACCCCTCCCCCTCCAGATGTCCCAATGGGATTGGTAGGACTCCTCTTGTATGTCAATAAATTCACTCATCTCTTCTTCAGGTTTAGGAGTTTCCTGCCAGCAAATCCACTATGATTTTCCTGTAATGTAAACAATAAAAAAGCATTCTATGTGAAATTGAAATAATGGGTGCTTCCTACTCGTCCAAGCTTAATCTCTTTCACAACTCTACACATTGCTGATTAAAATCCCCAGAAATTTCTAGAGCTTGCCTTCCAGTTTTACTGCTGACATCACATACACTGGATTTTATGCAACAGCTTGGAAGTGGATGCACTCTCTTCCCTTCTCTTTTTGTACTCCCCATCATCATATAAGAACTGTTGTGGTGAGGTAAGCACATTGTTTTCTCCCTAACCTGATCATTCCCAGGACTCCAAGAATTCGCGCTGTGACTCCATCTGAACTTAGGCTGGCGAAGTCAGATCAGTGAGATCCCTGAAGGGCTTCTAAAATCAGTACTATTGCTGGCAGTTCAATTTCAGACACACTGTGCAAATGCTGCTCCTAGCCCTACCCCTGATCTGCTGAAGATGCCAAAAGCTGCTCGGCCCTTTGCCTGGTGCCTGGTCACACAAGCGGGGCACGCGAGAGCCCCAGCAAAGCTTCTGCTTGGCTTTCTTCTGGGAGATGCTTTTGCAGTTACCCTGTGCTGTCAGTGCCATAAGACGAGGCTCATTCCTAACCACAAACACCCAAAAGAAAGGCAGCAGAAGCTGACAGGGATATTTCCAGGTCTTCTCTGCCAAAGCACTGCAGCAATAGAGTCACTGCTGACTTCTCAGACAGCTTTACAAGAGCTGTGTTGCTGCCTGTAACACACCTGCACTGTTGGACCTCTCTCTCTTGCACGAGCAGGGAAAGACCAGCCTGAGGTACCACCACTTGTCAGCCTAAACTGACACCAGCTCAGCATGAACCACTTGCTGCTCTCTATGACACAAGCCCGGTGCAACTGCTGCAAGAGCCTCTGAAGTGCAGATTGATTTGGGGAAAGGACACGTAGGGGGTTACACAACTCAGTAACAAAGTGTAGGGTGGGGCTTTAGGAGAGGAATAGAGTCAGATGTTTCCCCTGTGCTGTAAAATAATTAATGATTGGGGAGACAACACAGCCATCACGATATTAAAGTCTGCAAATGGTGCACAGTGGGTAAAAAGAAGAGGGAACTCACAAAGGCAAAGACCTGTGGGTGACTTGGAGTGCCAGGCAATCGAAAGCAAGATGGTACACCTAGAAACAAAAGGTGGGTTGAGGATGAAGTTTGGAGAAGGCAAACAATCCAGTGATAATGATCTCCCATCTATGACATTGCAGCAAAGGGGCAGTGCCATCTTTTCTTGTTAAAATAGGGAATATCATTTAGGGATAGAAAGGTTTATTTACTTCCATGTCACAGGTTCTAAAAACAGAATAGAACAGCTTTTCTAATGATATCATTGTCAGATGAGGCAATTATTTCATTACCAAAGAAAAGTAAAAATGTATCTAGTTCTTCTTTTTCCATTTTCATTTATTTACGATTATAGAATCATAGAATCATAGAATCATTTGGTTGGAAAAGACCTTTGAGGTCATAGAGTCCAACTGTACCTGTCCACTACTGAACCATCCCTGAGGAACTCATCTACCTGGCTTTTGAATGCCCCCAGGGATGGGAACTCCACCACCTCCCTGGGAGCCTCTGCCAGTGCCTGAGAGCACTTTCAGTGAAGAAATTTTTCACGATGTCCAATCTGAACCTGTCCTGGCTATTTCCTCTCATCCTGTCACTGTCACTTGGGAGAAGAGACCAACACCCACCTCGCTACAACCCTCTTTCACACAGCTCTAAACAGCAATGAGGTCTCCCCTCAGCCTCCTCTTCTCCAGCCTAAACCACCCCAGGTCCCTCAGACACCTCTCACAGACTTGTTCCCCAGCCTTTTGACCAGCTCAGTTGCCCTTCCAAGACCTCAACGTGTTTCTCATAGTGAGCGGCCCCAAACTGAAGCCAGGATGCAAGGTGTGGCCTCAGCAGAAGCGGAAGCACCACCTGCACATGCTGAGGGCATCAGAAATAACTTCTCCCCAAAGGCCCTTCACGCCGTGGGGGCACCGGGAGTCCGAGCGCAGGGCTCAGCGAGGCGGGGAGCTCCCTGCACGCACCGAGGGCACAGCTGGGCTGCCCCTGCTGCTCTCTCTGGGGAGGTTTGGGGAACCTGGCAGCTCTGCCCGGCTGCTGGGCTGGTGCTCTGCACCTTGCAGGGGCCAGAGAGGCAGGGCCGATGGCCAGAGCTGGACAGGGGCAGTTTATTAATAAACCTGGAAATTGTCAGCGCTCTCAAAGGTCCAAAATTACTATTTAAGGGACCTGTTTTCCAGGGAATGCTCTTCAGGCTCTTTGTAGCAGCTTGGCCCTGTAACTGCAACTGGATCTGTGACAAGCAGCGATATCTACTTTTTCAAATGGTGTGACAACTTTGTTGTTCAAAATATATTGCTTAGATTTTGCATTGAAACAAAAGCAACATTTCAAATCCTGAACATTTTTCCCAGGGAGTTTTGAGAGAACTGAGGGGTCAGCTCAGCTTTGGAAGGTGTGAGGAGACTCCTCCTGCCCCGCATTTCTGTAGTGCTCAAAAGGCTTGTTGAATCTGGACTTTCCTGTGCTTCACCAAGCGCATGTGCCAGTGAGTTACAGATCCAGAATCTTAATTCTTTTTCCTTGAGGTACTGTTTCCCCACTAAAATACTTAAAAGATATTAGCTAATTGCCTTCCTGTTTCACTGGATGTAGAGATGATTGATAGATAGGAGTTGCAAGATGAAGATATGATTACATGATTGAGGGCACACAAAGTAGTTGTGCTTTATAGAGGATGTCAGGAATTCGAAAACTGAAATTGTAATGCTGGTATTTATGATTTCTGAGTGATGTTCTGACATCCAGTGGTGCATGAACTGCCATGATGTGCAGGAGCAAAGCATGCATTTCCCAGCAGCCACTGATTCTGCACTTCATGTAGTACATTAAAGAAATGTCCTCCTTTTCAAGGTAATCCTCTGCAGAGAACTGACATTTACCAGGTGAGGGGAAAACTTAGCTTTGCAATGATTGGGCAAGAAAGTGAAAGTTGTGGTGCTTGTAATTTCCTGTGTCCTTAGGCCCCGTGCTGGGTGAACTGCAGCAAAGGGTGGAGGAGACCGAATTGCTGAAGGTGGAGCTGCAGATGTTGGAGACTGAGAGAGTTCGGCTGTCGCTGCTGGAAGAAAAGCTCATGGACGTTCTACAGCTTCTTCAGCAGCTTCGAGACTTGGTATGGCAAGAAAGCGGTTCAGAGACTCAGTGCTGCTCTTGATAGTGTCCTTTCCAAACTAAAAACAGTGGTGATACCTTCTATTAAGTACAAAATCCTTTCCACCAGGACACATTTTCACATGTTTTTGCCTTGGGAACGGCCTGGTGATTGAAAAGATAAACGTGCAGGTCAAACATATGATGTGTTAAGAGGAAATTTAGGCAGAATATGCTGTTATTTTTAGAACTGTCTTTGGAGGAGTTGTAGTCATTTATTGCTGTCAATGACCTGTCCTTGACCTAGAAAGACAGAAGTCTTTCTCAAGCCCTCTTTCAATTTCCAATGCTGAAAACTTGCTGCATTGCATTGTTAGTAGATGGCAAAAGTGCCTCTCATTTAAGTTCTGTCACCTTGACTAAATCTGTTTTTTCATATTTTCAAATAAGTTGGTGAGAGCAGGCTGACCAAATTATTTTTTTGTAATGGGATGTGAGTCACTGGTAATTTATGCAAGAAACAAATAAGCAAATAAGCAAAACAAGGAAAAAAAGAGATACATCATAAAATCCATTCATACATCAAGGAATATTGCCTGCAGGGATGAATTAAAGAAAACCTGTGGTTTCTCTCACTTCAGGAGTTGTTGTAGCCCCAGGGCAAAAATATTCCTGTTGTCTACTGCACCCTAGAGTGCAAGCCTGATAAAACCTTTTTAGTGTTTACAGATAGGAGGGCTCTGATTTTTACCCTGGACATATTCTTCTTACTGTATTCTTCCCTACTGCATGTTTATTTTCATTTTACCTGATTTATTTTTTGCCTCTGTCAAATAAAATATCCCATTTCCTAAGAAAATTATTACATAGACAGATAAAATCTTGTCATTTGGGAAATTCTTCTCCTCAATTGTACTCCTCCCATTTTATCAAATCATTCTTTCTCCTCCCACCCTTTCTCATGAAGGGTCTCCCCCCTTGCTGTTTCACTGTTCAGCACTGTACACAGCTGCTCTACAACCATCAGCCATTGCTCAGTTTCCACAAGGTGTCACTCAAGTTGTTTTTTTGTTAAATGTTGAGCATGCTCTGGCTGAAGCAACTTTAGATATAATTTATCAGTTCAAAATTATTGCCTGAAAGACCAAAATATCTTATTTTTTCCGGCTATTACCTTTCCTGCAGCCTCAATAAAAATCAGGTGTCCACAATGTGTATGATGTTGTCTGGCTAAATCAGAGATCCCTGATCACATGGTTGTGCTTTATGGAACTCTTTAAGCCTATTAATGAAAATTAATATTCATAGAACATTTGGAAGCAAACTGTCCTCAGGAAAATACTAATACCATTTATGCTAAGTTAGAGCAATGATGGAGTGCACATGGGGAAGCTTCTAGAGAGAGGCTCTCTAAGAGCATCCTCAAAAGAGCATCCTCAAGGCAGTCTTCCCCACCACAAGGTAGTGCTGGTTCAGTTACTCAGCTCTGGACATGCACCAGGGACTCCACTCATCCTGGCAGCAGCCAGTGCCATCCCTGTTTCCAGTGTGTGCTTCCTGAGCTGTGTGTGATACAGAGACCAGGGGAAAAGTGCTGGGCTTGGTAACATGGACACAGCTGTGCCCCCTGCCTTGCTTGCTTTGCTGAATTGAGTACTTGGCTCTAAGGAGAAGAAGTTATTTTACCCCATCCCTGTTACTCAAGATGCAACACCATGCTTCAGCCAAACAACTACAACACGAGGCTGTGTTTATGTGAATGTTTCAGTTAGAATCAGGATTGAGCTTTCAGAGCAAATCCCATCATCTTCTCCCTTTTCCGTGCGTTCCTTTCAGATGAAACTGAACTCCAATTCTCTATCTGGAAATAGAATGATAGAATCATGGAATGGTTTGGGTTGGAAAGGACCTTAAAGGCCATCCAGTTCCACCCCCTCTGCCATGGGCAGGGACACCTCCCACTGGATCAGAGGGCTCAAAGCCCCATCAACCTGGCCATGAACACCATGAACACAGGGAGGGAGCAGCCACAACTTCCCTGAGCAACATCTGATTTGTTTTAGTAGCAATTCAATACTTGGGGCCAGACCAGAGGTGGTCCAAATAGCAGCTCCTCTCCTGGTGTATATGGCTGGGTGTGGGGTTCTCAGGTCCTGTTTCTCTGCCGTGATCCAGCAGGTTGGGCCATGCTGGTTGTTGATACAGCCATTGCCAGTGTGGCAGCCAAAGAACTGTCCATAAATGAGCCTCGTTTGAACGCCCTGGTAACAATGCAGTCAAGCCTGCTAAGGATCCTCAAGTGTCTTTGCCAAGTTACTGCATAACAGCTGCAGCAGGACTGAAAAATGTGGGAGGTTATGCAGTGCTCCAAGGGTTGTGGTGCTGTCCTTGTTTAAGGAGTTTGGTGATAAACAAACCAGTCCTCAGCCACATTAGCTCAACTCCTGCTCTTTTCTGCTTGAAGAGCTGGAAAGGCTGAAGGCAGAGCATTGAGCTTTATGGTCACACTGAGCACTGGTTCTTGGAAAGATCAATTAGAAATTAATTAGTGCCTGATGGAAAAGGCTATATTGGAAAGGCCCAAGTGATGAGTTTACCACAGTAATTATTCCTTTTAGGATTTAACTGACTGTTGATATGTGATAAGGTGGTTAGGTTTTTTATTGTCATTTATAAAGCAATATTTTTTGAAATAAGAGTCAACTCTGGATGTATTTCCAGTGATGAATGAACTTTTCCAGATGTGAGCAGCCACAGTCCTATTACCCCCTCCATACTAATGCTGTCTTTACACGTTTGTGTTGCTGACACTTGCAGAAGAGCCAGTGATGTTCTTTGTGCCACAGTGAACTGCAGAAGACTTTGCTCCGACGTCTGATCACACAGGAAGAGCCCCAGAAATTCACTTCAGACAGATCTGATCCAGTTCTGCTGAATTTCCACTGCCGAGCAGATGGATTGGGATCCCCCCTCAGCCAACCCAGTGAACCCAGTTAGGGTTCCCATGGGGTGGGAGGACACTCAGGAGCAATGCTCTCAGAAGCTGTGCTCCCACACGGTGAGTGTGCTGGTCTGTGAGATGACATCCTTGCCAATCCCAGTTCTCCAATTCTTGTATTGCATCCCCAAGCCATGATATTTGCATTTCAGAGCAATATATGTCGATTTCTTTAACAAACTTTTTTAGTGAGGTTGGTGCTTTGAGCTGCTAAAGTTCACATTTTCTGAGTTCTGCTCATAATGATTAAGGCCAGGTATTCCTAATGAAAACTGAGATGCACCTCTAATCGTGTGCCTCCAAGTGTTAGGTGCTGAAGGAAACCCTTTCTATAGTATAACCCCTGATAAAATCACAAGAGCTGCAAATGCTGCTGTGCTAATCCTATTATTCCCTATCACTGAATATACAAACAGTTTGGAGGGTCAGTTTGATCAAGCTGGCAGATAAATTACTCTTATGGTCTCATCAGGGAATAAATAAGCACCGTTCCTCTGAGGAGGACTGTAAAATCCTTACAAGATGCTGTAAGTCTCTTCCCACATAATGGAATTCTTCCCTTGTCCTCGTTTGCTCCCTCTGGCTCAAACACAATGTTGATGACTGCACTTCAGCAGATCCTCCCGCAGCTAAAGGAGCTGGTGGCAGGTTATTTATAATTCATTTCCACATCAGTTTTGATGAGTCTTGGTGGTTTGATGTTGTCCTGCAATGACACTTGTGGCACATTCCCTCCATGTGGGCAGGCACAGAACACCTGCAGTATCTCAGCCTCTATCAGGAGAAAGCAGAGCCTGGAAGGAGAGGCAAGCTCTGTGTCCTCTTCAGTCAGCAGCTCACCCTAGCAGGTGACATCAATCACCTGCCTTATATCTTGGCTGGCTGCCTCCTGCAGGTCGAGGTGCAGCACCTTTATTTACACAAGCTAAAGAACATTGTTCAGGTTTTACGACTGCAGAAATCCCGTCTCTTTACTTCTTTTCAGTGAGAAGTCCTCACGTGAAGTATTCTGAAATGTGAGCTCTTTCAGATGAAAAGAAAGAAAAACGCATGGGATTCCCCTTCCCACTAAGTCTTTGTCACTGTCTGCCTTCAGAAGTGCTTTTACTTTTTGCTGCTTTAAGGGATGTTTCCACTATGATCTAAGGGAGATCTCAGAGCTTTGCCTGGGATTTTGCTCCCGTGCTTCTTCGCTTTGGCTCATTGACCACATCCTTTTGAATGTTTCACTTTGCATCCTGGTCAGCTGAATTATTTTTCCTCTTCTTCTTCTCCAAACCCTGAGGCACTTCTGCTAAATGTCTATCACAATTTATAGTCACGAGGACCCCTTTCCAGAATTTGCAGCAGGTGAAATGTCTATTTACCACCTCCAGCTGAACCTCTGCTGCTGCAGTGCTGCATCTGAACAGAGCTTCACTACAAATCTCAGCTTTTGCTCAGTTTGGGCATCTGGCATTTGGGAAAGACCTTTCAAAATCCTATTGATACTTTCTTAATCTTGCTCTGAGAGTCAATAGGATGAAAAAGAGTGTTTCAGTTCTGTGAGTAAAGCTTTGCCTAAAGGGTTTAATTAGGTAGATATGGCAGAGAGAGATCCTCACCTGTGGGACTTGCAAAAATCTATTTGAGATTACTTATACATCCCATATGAAACCAAAGGTGGGGAGGAGGTTTGCCACGACTCCTCCATCACCCCCTGTCCCTGCAGCCAGGAGTATGATTTAAAAAAAAAAATGAAAAAGAAAGAGTAGGAAGAGCCCCTCGAGCCAGCAAACCAACATCCCAGAGCTTGGTACAGGAAGCAGTGCCCATGAGAACTCTGACCTGAGTGCTTTCTTGAGCTTAACGTCAAGTGCCACCCTCTGGCTGAAAAAGGGGTTTCTGGAAGGGAAAATACACTAACTGGGCTTGGACCTGGTGCTGGGGTGGCCAGGACTTTGCTGAATCACCTCCATATGAGGAGGCAGTAAACAGACTCTTAGTGTCAGGGAATGAGTGAGAAGAGGTACCTTTTCTGTAGGATGAGAAAAATGTGAATACATTAACTCCCACAGACCCAAAATTACATTTTTTCCTGGCAAGCCAAGCAGGGCCATCAAACACTTGCATTTGAAAATACTTGTTCAAGAAGCTTTTTATTTTGACTGTGATTAATAGTGGAATAAAAGAACATAGAGAGCAGTCAGCAATTTTCCTCAGGGCAAAGTTCCTAGTGGACAAAATTGAACATCTGAAGAAAGAAGCACAGATGCT
Source organism: Tapera naevia (assembly GCA_033556795.1). Taxonomy (NCBI): domain Eukaryota; kingdom Metazoa; phylum Chordata; class Aves; order Cuculiformes; family Neomorphidae; genus Tapera; species Tapera naevia. The sequence continues at coordinate 1,606,066 of JAUMJJ010000171.1, read as the reverse complement.
AATTCTCAATTCAGTGAAGACTGAGATTTTCTTAGCCTTCAGGACGTTGGATACAGCTGATCAATAGTGCAGATGCTACCTTATTTTTAGGCTGTTATTGTTTCTAGGGAGATCTCTAAACTGAAATTCAGTGCACATAAAGTAGTGTCTTGAAGTGGGCAAAAATACCTGGGATTCTGAACCATTGTCCTTGAAATTTGTCTTTGAAAGGTTGTAAAGGTCTCACTGGGATGCTGGTATGATGTGGGATGAGTACAGAGTTGTTAACAGCATCTTTCATTCCTGTGAAAACCCCCTAGGGCAGAAAGCTTAAAATAGCCAGGGCACTACTTCCTTGTGGACTGAAAATACCAGGAATGTTGTTACACAGCCACTGCAGAACATCAGGTGGGTGTGCAAATCTGCTGGCGTGGTCTGGCTGCGGCAAAGGCTTTAGTGGTGCATTTGGCAGTGTGGAAAAGGAGGCCCCAGGGAGAACTGACACCACGTTCTTCGCACCTTTGACAGACAAGCCGTGATCTTCATCACGTGCCGAAAGCCAAAGAGTCACTCAGACTCCATTTAAAGCCTTGAGTGTGTTGCAAATGCATTGCTTGTAAACATAATGTCATTTTCTGTGGCAAAGCAGGGTGGACCCATGATATGCAGGTCTTGTTTCTGCTGGAACCAGCTTGGAAGCAGCTCCTCCTGGCAAACCCCATACGTGGACACGTGCCACGAGAAGTGTCTGTTTCCTTTACTTTAAGCCAAAAATGAGCAGTAAAGCAGAACAAGCAAAAGGCATTTGAGACCAAACTAGTAAAGCGCTTCTCTCTAAAAGCCTTTCTGGTTACCCCAGGCCCTCCTTTCAGCCCTTGGCTGCTGCTAGAGGTGTTGCATGCTCTTCACCACTCAGTTCTTCTCTTTCACCCTGCCATCTCTTCTTACAGCTCCATTATTTCCAACACAGGCACACACAATATGCAAACGTGTCCTTTGGGTGGTGGGTGTCCTGAGGGGGGGGGGGGGGAAGCACAGTTTGTGTTGATTAATAACCTGGCTCAATCTTTATGTAGTTGCCTTCTTTTAAGGGTTCCTTTTGTAAGAGTGTGTGTAAACAAACTGTCCAGAGAACTCAGCTGTGGTTAAGAGCCCTGTTGAAGCCCATATTCTAAAGGATATTGAACGCAGGGTCAACACAGATTAATGTACCCTGTTGCTATGTATGAACCCCAATGTGTCACAGCTTGAGGTTGGAGTTTTTTATGTGGTGGTTTTCCTCAAGAAATTCTGCTTCTTCAGAGCATAAACCAAAATAATCCCTTTGCTGTTATATTCATATTGGAGTTAAGTGGGTAAACTCCTCATGCCATTGGATGAGATTTGTCTGGTGTGATTCAACAGTCTGAACTCTATTTGCATTTGAGAACTCTTTGAACAGAAGCTACACATTGACTCCTGTCTTTGAAATCTTCCTGGGTTTGCCCGATGTAGCCAGCCTAAGCTGAGGCAGCTCACCCTGCAAAGCCAGGGACAGGCAGGGACCAGAATATGGTGGGTGGCAAAGTCACTGGATCTGCTGGAATCTCTGCTCTAAATCTATTTAGTGTAAGTTGACACTTGCTGGCAACGCTGCTCAGTGAGGCAACTTAGAAGAAGATGTGGGAGCTAATTTTCAGATTAGCCAGTAATGATAATATTCACAGTAATGATTCCAAAGCTTACCAAAAAGGCAGAAATGAAGGATCTTCTCTGCAGTATTTTAAAGCCTGCATGCAGTTGCTCTCCTGGCTTAGCCTGAATGCCGTGGGGGCTGTAATGCTGTGAAGAAGCAAGGCTGTCCTAGCTGCTTCTTACAGGCAGATAAAATCAGATAATGGAGGATTATTGAGGTAGTTTGTTCAGTGATGTTATTGGCATTTACTACTGAGACCAGGCACCACAGCTCTGTGAGTAGAAGTTTTGCTCTGTACTTCTGAAATAGGTGTAAGTCTATTGACTTTTGATATTTCACCCACCAGAGTGTCTCAGCAGCTGAAATAAGTGCACAGAACATGAATGGGAATGGTGTCATCTGTCTGAAAAGCAAAGAAAGACATTTCTCCCTGCACCTCGACTTTGGCAATACCTCTGAGAAAGACCCAACACCAGTACATTACCCCTCTCTTCAGTTCAAAATCAATGACAAAATCTCACTCCCTTTTACAGATTGAAACCTTTGATGACTGTTTTGCAAGCTCTGAGTTACAGCTCTTTAAATTCTTGATACACTATTGTGTTCAGGCTAGAGGAGATTCTTCTTTCTGTGGAAAGAGCCAGGTAAAAAGGAAATAAAGATAAAACCAATTTGCAGATTCTGGGGTAAAGCTGGAGAAAGTTAGGAAAAAAGGGTTCTTCATTGTTCTGATTGGTGGAGGAGAATATCAAACCAGTAACACTGCAGTGTAGACTGTGTGTGCAGAAGAAACACTGTGTGGGATCAGATTGTGCTAGCAGGTAAAATGTACATGACAGTAGTAGTGGATAAGCTCTCGGGGATCATTTTATTACCTTTAGTTCTACATTATGTTTTTCATTCTAAACTGGGTCGTTCAGGTTAAAAAATACAAGCTCTTCCTCCTACACATCTGTTGATATTTTTTTCCCCAAATTTCATTAGTAACCGAAGATTTTTACAGTCTTGACTGGTCATTGAAGCCTTAACTACTCTGGCTGAGTTTATTTACTGTTAAGGTTTACTTTTTGCTTAATGATATCTGAGAACTGTATTCCCAAACACCACCATCTGAAACAGCGCTGCTGCTCTCACAGCAATTTCCAGTAAAGCAGCTGCTGTTGGAGTGCTGGATTATCTGTAAAATGCTTCAGTGCAGGGACCTCAACAGACTGACATCCTTCTCAAAAAAACAGTGCAGGACACCTTTTTCAAAAGGAAATACTCTTATGTCACCGTGAGAAATTACTGGTAGCCCTAATTGTCAGGAGCTGCTGACTGACCTCTCTTTGAAACCAAGGCCTCCTTGAGCTCTGCATAAGGAGATAAAGCAAGTTACTCTGCCATACCAATTGTGGTTCCCTTGGTTAGAAAGACAAGCTAAAGATCTCAGAGCTTTTATGAAGCTGGTGAATAGTTTCTTCAGTTGATTTTAAATTTGACCTTGTCCACTCCATTTTTAACATTTGGTAGCACACAAGCTAAGGGGTGTGAGAGGCTGGAGAGCAGCCTTGGGGAGAGGGACCAGGGGTCTGTGGTTGATGCCGAGTTGACCATGAGCCAGCAGTGCTCTGGTAGCCAAGAGGGCAACTGTGTCCTGGGGGCATCCAGCAGGGCATGGCCAGCCGGGAGAGGGAGGGGATTGTCCTGCTCTGCTCTGCACTGGGGCAGCCCCACCTCGAGCACTGGGGGCCACAGGGTAAAAAGGATCTAAAGCTACTGGAGAGGGTCTAGAGGAGGGCACAAGATTGGGGAAGGGTTTAGAGGGGAATCTGTGTGAGGAGTGGCTGAAGTCCCTTGGTCTGTTCAGCCTGGAGAAGGGGAGCCTGAGAGGGGATCTCAGAGCTGGTTTTGCCTTCTCACAAGGGGAAACAGGGGCTGAGCTCTGCTCTCTGGTGACCTGGGACAGGACCCCAGGCAATGGCAGGAAGATGTGCCAGGGCAGGGGGAGATTGGATCTCAGGAAGAGGATCTTCCCCCAGCAGGTGGTGGAGCACTGGAACAGCTCCCCAGGGAAGCAGTCCCAGCACAGCCTGGCAGCACTCCAGCAGCATTTGGACACTGCCCTCAGCCCCATGGGGTGAGTGTTGGGATTGTCCTGTGCAGGGACAGGAGCTGGACCTGATGATCCTTGTGGGTCCCTTCCAGCTTGAGTGATTCTATGATAAGCAAATATACAGCTTTCTTGGATCTTCAGGACTGAAGTTGTATATTTATTAAATGAGGTGCTGGTGGAAGTTCTTACTGGGAGGCTGCTTTTAAATTACTATGATGTGCAGAGGGGAAACATTAAAAAAAGAGAACTTGCCTTTTAGAAATGATTGTAGCATTTATTGTGTTTCTATATGTAGGTATTTCTCGATGAGAAAGAAAATACTCTCCAAATACTTTGCACTTCCCTGTAGCTGGCTATTTGAGTGGATGTTTACTGCAATTTACCCCATGTAAGTAACAGGAAAGCTAAACCAGACTGGTGCTGAGCGACTGACAGGTACGAGTATATAAAATATTCCAAACAATGGAATGGGAATTTCAAGTCTGTGAAACAAAATCACCAGAAGAAATGAAAAATGCATTGGAGGGAAAAAAATATATTTTTGCAGAACACGTGTTTGAGGTCTGTGATAACTTTTAGAGATTGAAAGAGCCATTGTGTGGTCTGCAAAATGTGAGGGACACTCTTGACAATGTGGTTTTGGTAGATATAAAGCCTTTCCTTGCGTTTTGGATTATTTCTTGTCAGTATGTTATTAAAATGCTTATGACAAATAAAACATCCTTCAGAACTGAGGAATGCCAGCAAATATTATTCCCAGTCTTCTGTGGGTCAAAGATGAAGTGGCATGGCTGGGTTTTCTTAACGTAAATGTCACGCAGGAGCTGCACACACAAAGCAGATAAAGTACAGGCCTTGGCAAAGGAGCTTTCCATTCTTCCCCTTCAGCCTTCCCAGCTCTGTCCTGCAAGAGTCCCCAGGCTGTAGGAGGAAAGGGCAGCCCTCTTCAGTCCCTTCAGTCCCAGCCTGCCTGGTACAAGGGCCACAAGGAGATCAGAGTGACCGGCAGTGGGGTAAAAGATGGGGAGCAGCTCATTTCAGATGAGTGTTTCTATGCTAGCAGTTTGCATTGTTCTTATTTGAAGTTTTATTTTATACTGTTGTAACTAAACCAATGCAAAAGGCAGTGTGAATGTTTTTTCTTGTTCTGGGGACAAAGACTGAGTGTAAATTGCTTGTTTCAGATTTGAGTTGTTTGATCTGATTTAGATAACCTTATTCAGAAAGCTGGTTTAAACTGGTTTAACCCCAGAGGTGTATGTAAGGTTGAAGCAGATATGCCATTGGTCCAGGATTTCATCTATGGGATATGGGAGAACTTGGTTTAATTCCTTGCTCTGCATAACATGCAATTATTGATGCAAAGTGGAGCAGCTCCATCAGGAAAGATTATGAGAGAATCCCCCAGGTCAGCAGTGCAATGTCTAGAGGATGCCTGGTGATATGGGAGACTAAAGTGAACTCCCCACTCAATTATATTCAATCTTCCACCTCCTGGGTGAGTACCGTATCCCTGGACTGTTGGTTATACTGCAGAACCCCTGACACTATTTATATCAATCAAATATAACATCAACTCATGCTGCACGCTTTTTCAGACCAAAGTATCTCACTGGGAAATTCCTGGTCTGTTCCACTTGCTAAGATTGTCCTTCTTCCAGCTGTGTGAGTAGAGTGATACCTCATCTCCTCTTCCCTCTGCACCCTGAGGACTTCACTTGCTGGGTCCTCGTCACTCTCTGAAAGGAAGAGCTATTAACGTAGATGTCCTGGCCAAATTCATCAGTGCTGTTCTTTTTATCTTAATATGCCAGATAGCATCCATGATGTGGGGTAGTTTCTGTTTCTCCTCTCCAATTATTATGTGGTGTTACTGTTAAATAGCCACCATTTTACCATAAACATGAGTAAATAAACCCTACTGTCATTCCTCTGTCCCACAGAGCAGCTGCCAGGCTGAATTGCCGAGGCCAGCCTCACTCTCCTGTGCTCAGCTTGTCCCCTTGCACTTCCCTTCTGCTCTCTCACTGTCTATGAAGCTGTTTCAAGGTCCCTCTGCTGAGATTGTTCTTCCCCACAGCACAGAGGGCATTGATTTTCCACATTTCTGAGGCTCGCTGTGCCTGCTGTGAGCTCTTCATTTCCGTAGTGACATGCTTAGCAATCGTTACCACGTGCAGGATTAATTTCACATTCTAGGTAGGGCACACTCCCTCGCCAGACTGGATTTTCTTAGAGTCAGGTCTATTGAAATGGCTGCATTATTTCCTCCTCTATTATCTGGTAACTTGCCTTTGTTCCTCTTTTTTTTTTTTTGTTTTGTTGGAATTTTCTGAAGAGAAATCAAATGTCCCCCTCCCTCTTATTCAAGCGAAAAAACTTTTTAAAGCTGCAAAGAAATGATGTCCTTGTTGTCCTTTTCAGCCCAGCTGAGACTGCTCTGAGGGTGTCCTGACATCCTCCTGCTCCCAAAGCCCTGCCTCGTGTGCACACAGGTACACGCACAACCTCACTGAGGCTTTCAGGTAGCTGGGACTAACCCTGGGCACCGAGGATGCCAGTTGGATTGGGTGGAAAGCGGTGATCCTCGAGTTCCTTCCCATTTTCCCCTGAGATATTTATAGGGACAAACAAGCTCTCCAGCACTGCAGCCAAAAGAACTCATGGAAAACTACCATCACCTAAAAACTCCCTGCAGGAGCCTTCCCCTGGGTATTTTACTGCTCCTGTGCACACATGTACAGATGGACAGAGCTTTGTCAGTGTGTCCGACAGTGCTCTGAGTAGGCCGAATCAGAGGGTTTGATCTGTGCATAGTGAAACCAAGTTCTGGATGAGTGGCATGAAGAACACCTCTTCATTTCAGCAAGACCTTTCAGGCTATGGGTGGCATGGGCTCACCTGGTACCTCTCACCAGTGTTCTTACAACTCCAAGCCAACTGGCGTAATGTGACCGACCTGATGGCCGAGTTGGACTGATTTTGAACGTTGCTATTAGTGCTGCCAGCTTATCAAGAAAAGGCAGGTGTTTGCTGTCTTGATCTTGCATTGAGGTCTCAAATGCAAATACCTTTGCTGTTGTGCTTATCACATACTCTTTCTGCACTGGGTATGAAAGGAAACATTCTCTTGTTCTTCTATATCCAGTGTTTACTCTGGTCAGAGAAATAAAAGGATGTGGACTGGTAAAACACAATTAGACAGGGAGTTTTCACTCACAGGGAGATGATTTCCCATGTGAATTGTTGTGAAGAAGGTAGGAGTTTTATGGGTTGAGCCATCATAAACACCGTGTGTGTGCTTTAGAGCACAAAGATAAATGGGAGCTGTTGTAATAGAACCAAGCAGGGGATGTAAAGCACTGAGACAAGCAGGTGCCCTTGATCAGGTGATGTAGAAGCTGTTTATGGGGAAATAGCACTTCCTGGCCTTCTGCCAGGCAGAGTCATTTATTCTCCCAGTGCAGAAATTGAGGTCAAAGGGTATGGTGAGTGCTGGAGGATCTGGACCTGAGAAAGGGTAGAGTCAGGTGAATGGCCAAGTGCTCTAGATACTGCAGACCAGGAATTATGATGACATCAGCACTGGTGGTTAAACAGAACAAATATGGACATGCAATGCTCAGATTGTTTGAACAGCCAAACTACCTGGTGTTTAATTATGGTGGGAATATGTGTAAACACAGCATAGGCTGTTTGCTGACTCCTTCTGAGCCATTTATGACTATGAAAAATTAAATTTGAATTTGAAGGAGTTGTCTGTTTTGGGTCATTTGTCTTCTCATAATCATGGAAAAGGCTTCCAAAGACCTTTTCTTGGCGTCTGTTTATCACTATTCCACTCTAACATAGTTGCAGCAGGGCCATTAAGCGATTTGTCAGTGTTTCCTGTGTCCATTCCTGCTGTAATTTGTATGGAAATTTTTGTGTGGTGTTGGCTGGACAAGGAATGATGGGGAAGAAAGAAAGGACAACGTGACTTACATTTGCTTTTTGCTTGTGACAATTTATGAGCCAGTCAAAAGCTGAACTACCTTTCCCCTATCCTTCAAAGGTCTCTGACTGTTTCTTTTCAGCAGAATTTATGACCAGGTCTCCATAATGTTATCATTCAACAGCAGATGCAGCTTTAGTTTGCAGCATTTATTCATCTGTGCAGGAATGAAGTGAATCTGGAGTCTGTAAGAAGGAATTTCCAAAGATCTCATACAAATTGCTGAAGCTGGTTCTTTCCATTTTTAGTAGCAGCACTATATGGGCCTGTGTGCTGATTTTTGTTATTAACTTGTTTCTGCTTATAAAGCAATGTCAAATCTCTTGTAAGATTTGAAGTGGCTTTGAAAAGTCTAACTACCTTTCAGTTTCCAGCTTCCTTTTCCTCAAAAAATAGAAACAGAGTTGTAAGCTGGGCACTGATGGTTTTTTGAATGAATAACATTGGTTGAAAAATTGTCCTTCAGCTTTTCTGAGTTCCGCCTTGTTGAATTGGGCTCAGTTCCACATTTGCTGACATCTTTATCCCTACAGAAGATAAAATAAAACTGAGGGAATTCTTCTCTTCTAGAAGAGCTTTTCCTTATGCAGTTCTTGGCATCAGAATCTCGTTTTCCACAATCTCAGCATTGTCATCAAATATGTTTGATTGCAGAGTCTCAACCATATTTGTTTTCCTCCTTGCCCGTGCTTTTTAATTGCTGGTGATCTCTGTCATGCTCCAGCTCTCAAAAGTTTGGGAATGATTTGAATAATCAATGAAATAATAGTACAAGTCGGGGTCAGTCTACCATGACTTAGAGCAGTTTCCTGTTAGGAAACAGTGGTTACTGGGCAGATGATTCTGCCTCTCCATTAGGGGAAAAGCTACAACAACAAACCAAACAGCTGCAAGAAAAGAAAGCAATTGATAGCTATGAATATGAGTGTCTTTCTTGAGGATTTGTGCCCTGCACATGTTCTGGAAGTCCTGCAGAGTAAGTTCAAACTTAGGCTCTTGAAATAAACTCATTGCTGTTAATCTTATGAGCATAGAAGTAAATTTCCCAGATTTAACAATATAGTATGGAAAGTTTGTCTGTCTTTCTTCTTAGATTCCCTTCCCAAATTCTGTCTTCCAATGACACTTCCTTCACAGATCTGAGCATCTTGATTCTGTACTTAAAATAATGGGGTTACAGTGTTCACTAACAGTTGCTGTAAAAATTGTTTCTTCCTCCGGCATGATAACTCCTTGGTGTTCCCTGGACAGAAAAGAACCTGCTATGTAATTATTTCTTTCTTCTTATGTCCTGAAATAATTCTCTTTTTCAGGACTTGAAATGCTTCCCATCTCTTTTCTGTCTCTACTCGATATATTGTTGTTCAGTTCAATGGTTCCTTAAACCTGAGTTTGTGACTCGAATTATCAGTTCTGTCAGTCTTCTTTACATGTAGCTCCACCCAGATATATAAAAGCAGCTCCAGCCGTGTTCTCCCTCTTGGTGGGGTCTCACTAGAAGTGTAACAGCAGAGTCTGAGCCAAGACCTCCTGCTCGGTGTCTGCCTTCCAATCTTTATCTTGGAGAGAATATCTTTCATTTGTGGCGTATTATGTGTAATTACAGTCAATGTTAATCATCCATTCAGTGCATTCTTCATTGAAAAAGAGTTGCAGTAATGATGGAGCTGGTGATGAGATGTTTTCTCTGCCCTGTTATGTAAAGGTGACCTAGAAATGGTTTCCATGGCAGTGGGATGTATGTGCTGTTGATGGCAGGGCTCAGAGGAGGCCCCACAAGGCTGTTAGGTTTAAAATGTGAGCACACAGGAGAGCGACTGTTGAATGACCCTCAAAACCTGGTGACATTTTTGGATGACTTTCCATCCTCTGGAAGATGAGTTAGTGGTGTGTCTCAGCCCTGGGCATGGCAGACATTTGTTCCTGAGCACTCAGTGTCTTCCCCTGCCACCCCCAGAGTTGATCTCTGCTGGTGGGGCATCAGTGCTTGACAAGCCAGGAAGCAGCACTGCTGCATGTGCTGCACCGGCTCTTGGGGTCTGTCAAGAATTTTACCTCCAAGATCAGCTTAAAGACTAAAAAAGACCCTCCCAGGGTATAGTGTAGTCTTTATTTTAAAATAATATATTTTTATCTAAATGGTGTGTTTAGGTCACATTGTCCCACCCTCCATATATTTTCTCTTTTTTCCTATTTTTTGGCCATTTTCAGAGGTAGAAAAACCCCTCACAAAATACCAGACCTCGCCTTTCTTAAAGAATTTTTTTTCCCACTTGTAGCTGTGAACAAATCGGTGAAAAATGATCAGCAAATCCAGAAATATCAAACAATAAAACCTTCTTCAAGTAGTGAAATTATCCTGAACTATAGCTGCACACTCAGCTCTGATGACCTTCATGCCTTGCAGCGAGGATCTCAGTGAACCCCAGGGGTTCAGGGCGGTATTGAAGCCTACCTGCTCTCCCCTTAGCAAAGCTAAGGGTGCTGCTGACCACCTGAAATCAGGCTGTCATGAAGATACCTCTCACAGCAGGAGCAGTGCTCGTAGACCTCCCCTGGTTGGTGCAGCTCTGATCCTGCACGGTGCATTCCATCGAGTGTTTAAGAGCCTGGCACGTGCCGAGCTCACTGAGAAAGGTGTGAGCTCTGAAAAGCGTGGCAGGCAGCTTTAGGTGAGTTGGCACGGAGTGTCTTTTGGCAGGACCAGCCCTCTACTGCTTTCAGCCTCGTTGCAGACCCTGCCCTGCTCCCCCTCTGCTGTTTCCCTAGAAGCACCTCGTTTTCTGCAGTCCCCAAGAGCAGGACTCATATATCCCCCCTTCGCCAGCCTGGACAGAGCAATCAGCACCTCCCTAGTGCTCAGGCTGGGGTGGGCAGTGTCACCTCCTTTTTGTGACACATCCTATAGTTCAGCTGCATTTTCCAAGTAGCAGTGGATGGAGAGAATGGACTTGTAGGATTATGGATTGCCATTTCATGGCATCCATGGCACTCAGTGTAACATAGAAAAGCAGCACGAGGAGTGCTAACCTACAAGGGGTCTGTGCATCGCTGTTGGGGGACCCTGCAGGTGCTGGAGGACATTGATGCTCGGTTTTTGTTGGTGGCCTTACGAAGACCAAGTCTCTGTTTCGTCTGAGGAAGATGAACAGCAGGCTCCTGGTGGTTCTCAAGCAGCTGGTGGGGAAGAGTTAAATTTTCATTACCAAAACTTCCCAGTGAAATCTCAACTAAGTAAGGGTTCTTTTCTTCACAAATTGGAATGGCAAAGGTACAAAATCTGCATTCTCCAAAGCATGCACTAGTTTCACACTGAGTTAATTCTTTTTTATTTTCTAGACTATTATTCAACTTAAAAATAAACAGCTATCTGTATTCCACACTCCAAGTTTTGGCAAACAGGTGGAAGCTCAAGCAGGCCTTTGTCTCCTGATTTTGACACTTTGCTACCCTTTTGTGAGTGTCATTAGACAAGAGTATGATGGTATTGGCAGGAGGTCATGCTATCTAACTGACTCTCTAACTCTCTAACTAGGATATCCAGAATTTCCTCGGAGCCTTTTCATTCTTTTCTTTTGTTCTACCATTAATACATTCTGGAAATGGGTAAGGGATTAAGTCTAGGAGCAGACAGTTCTTCAGCCAGAAACTCTGCAATGGTTACAGTTCAGAAAAACAGGAACATTTTAGGAAATGATGTCACTTAAGACGGGAGCCTCAATTCAGGGAGGTTTGCTTTAATGCAGACACCCTTTCTAAGTGAAATGAGTGAGCTGCATTAAACAAAGAGGAGAGAAAATGAAGCTGAGCTGTTTGGGCGTGCTGAGGCAATGCCAGAGAAGTGCCTCTCTGTCTCCCCTGGGTTCCTGCAACTGTTGAGCAGCAGGAGCTGAGTGTTTGTACCTGTGTAGCTGAGATGGGCAGCGATCTGCTGGTGGCATCTGCTGACTGCAGGGAAAGTTGGGAATGCTGGGTCTGCCTGCCTTCTTTTCAGGGAGGAAGCTGGGCTCAGAAAGGTCTGGTAGCACCCCTAAAGCAATGCATATTCAGCCTGACCCATTGCCTGCAAAAGCCACAACTTAGGGCCACCAGACTCCTGTAACAGACAGTACCATGGGAAATGGGTGAGGGTGTTTCTGCTGGTGCATTACAGAACAGCCAGAGAAGGAGAACAGAAAAAGATGGAACTCTGAAAATTCTGGCCTCTTAAAAATAACGTGCAAGTCAGGAACTTAATGGTGATTCAATTTGAGATTTAATTTCACACTAAGAAACACATTCTATAGCTTTTGCGTTACTGAATTATATGTAAAATTATTATGCAAATAAGATAATGTAAATATTAAAGGATTCAGTGTCTTAAACTCCATGAACCTAGAAATCTAAGAGGAACCCTTTGGCTGGTAATGCAATGTGTCACACACACACTGTGAAAGTTTATTGTCATTCTCTCATACTGAGCAATTCCATTTTGTGCAGCACTGCTTGAAAACGTTCCTTTCTTAACAGTAAGGTGGAAACAAAGAATGCAATCTAAACAGCCTTTGGTCACGGAAATGTACCATGTAGTAGATTAACAGACAGCATGAGGAAAGGGTGAAGATTTAATTCCAACACATTCAGCAAATTTAAACATTTTTTGGTTCCAAAAGCGTGTTCAAATGTCATCAACATCTTCGAGCAGCTCTGGCTGGAGATGGCCACACTGATTTTGTGCAAAGCTTCTGTCAATCAGTGCAACATCTGTTAAAAGTGGTCACTGCCAGATCCTTCAGAGAGCTTCAACGAAAATGGATTGGACAATTATTCAATAACTTTATATATTAGGTGGAGTTTAACTTCAAATAGTTAATACTTCCAATAAAGAAAAAAATAATGGGAGGAGGAAACTCTTCTTGAAAAATGTAACTTGTGCAAGCAGTGTGCAGCCCCTTCACAAGAAATACACCAAACAATGGGTGAGGACAGCGTTCGGAGGAGAAAGGAGTTGGGGAATGGAGTCAAACTGGAAAGCTTGTTTTGTGAAAACCCAGTACAGATCAGTGCAGGAAACCTCCCAGCTCTCTTGTTGGGGCCAATTAGCAGTTCCAGTAGAAGAGTAATAAATGAAGATGGTGACTGCTAAGAAAGCAAGCTTGATCACAATTTGTGGAGATCTAATGTTGAACCCCTGAGCCTGAGTGAATGCAAACACATCACATGAGCAAGGTCTGTGAGAGCCAGGTTTAAGGTTTGTGAGCAGGAGAAAGGGCTCATTCCTTGAGACTGGTAGGACCGAGGGTTAGGAGTGTTGAGGAGACTCCAGGCAGATCATTCGAGGAAAGGCTGGACACCAGTCTGAAAGCACAAAGTCTGGGATCCACAGGAATTTGTTGTTCTGCAGTTAGCGATGAAGAAGGAAAGGACAGATCAAAGAGGTGATGAAGAACAACTGGGGTGAATTACATTAGGGAGTCCTCAGCAGATACACTGGGAGGAAAAAAACTGTCCTTTCTGGAAGAACAAGATTATTCTTGAGAACAAAAATAATCTGCTAGACTGAGGAATGAACATGCTGAGGCGAGGATAAAATCTCACCCGTGGTATAGGCCAGAGTTCAACCAGAGGGCCTCAAAGCCAGCATCATTAGGTTGCTTTAGCCCTTTTACAGATGCCCACTGACTTTCTAACTGAAAATCAAAGTAGTGCAGGTCCCTTCTACAGACAAGACCTGAGTAACCTTTACCAGCTGGCAACTGCACAGCAGGGCTCTGGTCTCACCAGGTAACATCACCTGTCCTCTCCAGACTACTCTACCTACCAACCAAAGAAACTTTGGGAAGGCACATTCTGCTGGCCTTTGGCTTCTTCTGCAAGATTTCAGGTGCAATTGCACTTCTGTTTTGTAGCACACACACTCTCTCCAAGGTTTTCTCTTTACTGAGAATTCAACAAGCGAGTAATCATACAATGAAACAAAGTGTTTGCAGAGAGCTGAGATCCTGGATTTGGGGTTGTGTGTTTTAAATGGAAGGCTTTTGACTGTGCTTTTGTTGTCTTCTAAGTTTTTGACACATAGAGAATTTTTTCTTACAAAATCAGTTTAAACTTGGCATATGTTCCCCGTAAAAAAAAAAAAAAGTATCTGAAATCTGCATTAATCATTTTGCTTAAGGAGCTAAGTCTAAAAAAAAACCTAGAGATATGGATTTTTCTCTCCAGGATTACTGCACAGGCTCTTTTGAACACGTCCCACAGAGTAAACTAAGCTGTGGAAGCCTCCTTGCTTTGAGGCAGAGCTAGAAATTTCTCAATTACATTGGTTTAAAATCACATATTTATACAGGTGTGTATGAAATATTTATCAGCCTCAGCAACGCTGCTGAGAGGCTCAGAATAAAACATTAAGGTTTTATTTATATTGATATGTATAAATATATATATATTTAAGGAAAAAAAGGACTTTTAAGGTTACTGAAGAAGGACAGTCAAAGTCCAGTGCTTTGCTTTGCCTCTGGTTTCCTGCAAGACTTTGACTGAGGTCTGTTTCTTGATCTGTCCTGAAGAACAGATTCTTCTTATGGAAATACTGCAAGTCTGACTGTGCTGTATTAATTGCTTTTTGGAGTTAAAACAATCCGCTTTTATTATTAAAAGATTAGCTAGCATATGCTGATATATCAAAAATGGTTCTGATGTAAGTACTTCTTAAAGAAATATAAATGTTTCAGGTTTTGAAGCTAATTTATCAAGATACAATATTGCTGCCTCTTTTATCAGTTAAACACTGTTTATATGTTCTCAAAAGCTTCTTTTTATTCCAGCTGTTTGCATGTTCCTTAGGACCAGGTTTCCAGTGGCATTTCTAGTTTCTAATTACAGTTTCCCTGCTGCTGGGGTAAGCTCTGCAGTCCTCACTCACGTTACGTTGCTCTTCACCACCTTTGGCACCAGGATGTTAGTTTACTAATAGTCTGGATTTCTAGACATACATTAGAAAGTGAAGTAGAAACACAGTCAGGAAAGATAGTAAAAGTGTACAATTAGTACAGCAATCTTATGGATACAGAAGTGTCTGTGACACACGTCTATGTGCATAAGGAGAGAGAGTGGATGCAGTAAAGTACAGTGACTCGAACGATAACAGAACCCTGGAGCGCACGAGGGTGTCCACAGGCAGGTACTCGCATTACGATCGTGTTCCTGAAGGGTCCTTTCTGCTGCCTGCACGCACAGATGATGCCTAGGAAAGGATTTCCTGGCAGTTTCTCTCTTTATACCCATAGAGTATTCCTGGAAAGTCTGAGAGTGCTGCACCGAACACATGCTGATACTGGATCTTTTTAGAAAATGAACCTATGCAGGGACCTGACTTTGGTTCTTTCTAATTTTTACCTGTTGCACATTCAGTGTATAATTTTTGTAGTAAAAAGTGTTAGTATATTGTTCAGTATATACTAAGCAGTAGCATATTATGCTTAGTATTACATTAGTATTATATTTAATATTAGAACACAGTTTTCTTTCTTACAGGGTGAATATTGCACTCTGTATACATACCCTGTCTAATTGATGGTTATAGAAAATCTACATTAAATGTATAGATCTATTTTTGTAGTATTCTTCTGTTAAACCAGAAGAAAACCCCAAGTAAAACACTACTGAACAGAATTTGTTCCACCCTTTGCAAAACACAGGGGTTTTTTTTTGCCTCTGAAAGATATCTGTTGCAAAGTTTTGTTACCAATATCATTCTAAATGCTAAATAATGCATCACAACTTTAGATAGAGGCGTATATAAGGTGTGTTATGAACAAAGGAACAGAAATCCTCCAGATTGCATTGCAGTATGGGTCTTTTTCCTGTATGAAAACCATTTTCATGGGAAAAATTCATAACTGCACAGTACTGAACCAAATGGTCTTATTTCATTGCTGGCATTATCTCAGGTAAAGAATTACACATTCTCACAAGATCTACAGGGCATCTTTTTAATAACAAATCCAGTTGGATCATTTAAGAGCTCTGCTTCTTTAGCTTCTGTGTTTGATGAATGACAGCAAAACCATCTTAAAAGCAACCTATTCTTTTTGGCAGTTTTTTTTTTTACTTTTGCCCCAGGAACTATTTTATTGCTGATTAAAATGTGACATGGCACCATGCCAGCGGGTTCTTAGCGCTTCGTGTCTCTGTGGTTCCACGGAGGGAAACGAAATGAGAGAACAATGTTGCGTCCTGTGTGCGCTGAGTGTTGATGGGACAGGGGCAGCTGCTGCAAAGCGAATTTTCAGTCCTTCCTTTCCCTGAGAGACAGGGAAAGACATTACTCTGTACCTTTTTCAGGCAGTTAAATGCAATGTTTTATGTAAAATCCAAGGCTATCTTCAGCAAAGACCGATGCAGATTTCTAAGGCATCTTTAAAACTGCAAACATAAAATTCAGCTGAGTGAGTTAAATAAGGTGAATAATTGGATCACAGACATAGACACAAACATTTTATACACGAGCCCTTAAAACTTGCAGTATTAGCACACACTTGTATGTTTATAACACAGTCATTTTGTCCCTTGTCTGCTGGGGCAGCAGGCTACCTGCCCCCAACATCTGCTGCCTTTTGCTTTTGAACTGAGCCTTCACAGAAGTGAGGAACTGTGCCCAGGGTGTGTGCAACCAGGGCTGGAGTTCTCAGTGGGTCAGGTCAGTGTATCTGGGATAGTTTTTACTTGGTGAGCCAGTAGAGTTTCAGGGCCATGACAGGAGCATGGTTATGCTTCCATCAGAGCTACACAATGCTACGTAATCCTCCTGTCGTGTGAACGTTCGTTGATATAAGGGAGGGCTTTGACGTTAGCCAAGGAACCGGCGCTCTTCCCAGAGGCAGCATTCCTTTGATTTCATGGCTGAGTTATTCTATTGCTCTTCTCCATAACTGAGCTCTGCTAACTTGGACAAATCTCATTCACTCATCACGTGTTGGAACAAACAAGGGTTGTTGCTGGGCAGGTCGTGCAGGCTGTACTTGGCATCGCAGCTCAGCATGAGATGACCAGTGGGTTGGACAAGGACTGGCGACTTTGTGCAGCCTCCAGAGGCTGGCTTTGTAGGAGTCCACAGGCTGTCAGTTTGTGGTAAAGAGTATCTAGGACTTCAAATAGATGGGCTTTTCCTTTTAAAAGAAAATGGTAAACATAATTTGAACAAACACGGAAATCTACAGTTTAACAATCATGACAATCAATACATTTCAAATAATTACATAAAATGTCTAGATTTTGAGATTAAATAATGAATTCCTGTCCCTTTGAAAATGAGAGTAGAACTGGGTTCAAGTACAGTTCAGACTACTGAGTCTCTTGCTTCATTCACCGCCCATTCACTGCATTCGTTCATACTCATGCCAACAAAGACTATTTCATATCCCAATAAAGAGTTGCTAACCCAACCATCCACTGAAGTCCTGCCAAAGAGGAAGATGTTTGATTACAAAGACTTAAGATTACCAAGAGTAAAATGCTTGATTACAAAGACTTAAGAAAGCTGCTTAAGGCACATCGAGTACACAGCCAGAAAATCAGAAGCAGATAAGACGAGCGGTTTATGGTACTGGTGACACAGAATGGGCAGAGAGCTACACAAGGTTACTTCACTTGTTGGTGTCATTTTGGGAAGCTGAGCTGCGCTGCAGATGCAGAGGGAGGTACTTTGTTTCAGCAGCATCCCTTTGAGTCAGTGCTCCTGTGGAGGATATGTAGTAGTAGCACCCGGACACTTGTGTGCTGGGGATTCTAATAGTCTTCTCACCAGGCTCAGACATTTTCTCTCTGCATTGGTGTCCTGCAGCCAGCAGAGGTCTGTCTTTGCCTTCTCTTCTCTGCCTCCTCTGCAGCCGCGCTGGGTCAGCAGAGCCGAGCTCTGGGCTGCCTGCCCCCTGCCTTGCGGACGCTAATACAATAACAAGGCTCTGAAACCGCAAACCCCTGAATTCTTTATATGTTATTCCCCCTAAATCACTGTTATTAATGTTCTCCAGAACTAAACCCTCAGGCCACATCTAGTCTTTTATAATCTTTGATTGCTGTCTGCCTATTAAAAGCACCTCCAAGCCATGTTCTTAGCCTTGGTACAGGATGTTCGTTTCTTGAAGTACAAATGCTCTGCTAATAGGAACAAAGCAATCAGATCTAAACCTCCAGGCTGTGATCCTACTATGGTTCCTACAAAGGCAGCTCTGGCACGCCAAGTCATTGTCAAGGAAGAAGAGTTTAATTTTCATGAGAGGAACATGAAAGGCTGCTATCAGAGGAGCGCAGGTTTGATCCAGTTTCTTTACAGAAATACTCTGTGTTGTCTGTTTGTTTGTGTTGCAGCAGAGGAACAAAACAACATGCAATGGGATA
This sequence comes from Tapera naevia, assembly GCA_033556795.1. NCBI lineage: Eukaryota > Metazoa > Chordata > Aves > Cuculiformes > Neomorphidae > Tapera > Tapera naevia. The sequence continues at coordinate 1,587,946 of JAUMJJ010000171.1, read as the reverse complement.
GCAAATCTGATAAAACAGGTGCTTTACAGACTTGGTCATGTTTTCCACTGCTATTCCGCTATGAGAATAGCAGTGAAACCCTACAGACTTTTGTGGGATATGGAATTGTTTCCCTAAGGCCAAATTCTAATTAGAATTTGGCTAAAAAAAGCCCTGGATACATTCCTGTTTCAGACACATCACAGACTAAGAAGCGTAATTTTCTATAGGTATTCTTCTGCACTCCTTAAGCCTGACCCCCAGTATTTGAAATAGGTTTTCCCTACTCATCTCTTTCATTATCTAGTGCTTTCCCCAAAAGGACACTTTCCATGCCTCTCGGTCTTTACACATGATTTCTTTTCTTACCAGGTTGCGGGTCACGGCAGGATTCCAAAGTGCTCAGCAAGATTTTGCCCAAGGCTCGCTTAGATATGTTCTTTAAAAAACAAAATAATGTTATGGCACAACTATGTCCTTCGCCCATTTAAATGTATGCAACAAAATCTATGTACAGTGTATTTACATTTGAAAATTAGCCAAAACGAAAATCAAAATGAATCTTGATGACACAAGACCTGTCACTGGCTTTATTGTCAAGTGTTTTGTCTTAGATACTGCTCAAATAATAACAGATTGTGGAGGGTTCCAGTTCCTTCATATGGTTGTAGAAAGGCAAATAGCACTTATTCAGTAGAAGCAGCAGAACAGTGCCTAAACACACCTAGATGGTAAGGAGTAGGAGCAGGGCATGCAGGGTGCTCAGCACTCTGCAAGGCCTGTGCTCAACAGTGAAAGGACAGTTTGCGGTGTGAGCTTGGAAGGAAGCTTCTCCAGCCTTTCTGCTGCTGGAGTATAAACAAATTAGAAGAGATTGTGTGTGTCATGACAGACCCACTATTAGTTATATATTCAGATGTAATAAACACAGCCAACGTGAGCAGACTGTAAAAACTGCTTAGGAGTTGGGTGGCCTTTTACATTAGAAATCTGTTGGGATGTTCCATATTGTGTCTGGAAATATAAACTCTCTCGATTTGCTGTCGAGACACTAACGCGTGCTTTCTGGGAGCACCCGTATCTGCAGGGACAGGTTGTTGTTGTTGTGAAGCATTCAGGAATTGAACATAGATGGAAGCTATTCTGGAAGGAGGATGAGGCATCTACTGGCAGCTCAGGGCAACGCTGGTCTTGCTTACTGACACTGGTCATCTGCCTTCCGCTCATCTGCCCCAGGGGGGCCAGGGCATTGTGGAAAGCATTTTGCAGAAGGCTGGGATGGTCTCTGCAATGCAGTGTGAGGTTTTAATAGCCCTGAATTTGCCTCTGGTAAATTCTGTTGCAAATGAGATGCTTGGGCTACTTAAAACATGAAGATGAATATGCTGGGGAAGTGAGACCTAAACCCACAGGTTCTGATGAATAAGCTTCCTTTTGTCTGAAGTATATCCCATCAGGGGTTCAGGGGATCCTTGCTAAACTCTGCTGTGAATGTCCTTGTTCACTGACAGCATCGTTGCCTGTGTTGGTGCTGTGGGAGTTGGCAGCAGTGACTGGTATTAAGTGCTGGTGTCACCGAGATACGTCACGTTGTGTGATGGATTGTCCCCTAAGCAGAAATGATTTGCAATAATACAACTGACCACTGAACGACAAGTCTTGACATAAATGGCTATTATGCTTGTTGCCAGTCATAGTCTGTACTAGTTTAATCCTTCACTGGATTGTTATTGATGTGCATGTCAGACGTGCAATAGGAAAGTAGAATTTCCATGTCAAGTGCTAAAATAAGTTACCAAATTATGAGATATTGCATTTGTTCCCTAGAGTCACCAGTGGAACAGGAGCGTATCTCTAACCAAGTAAAGTGATCATCTGAGGAAGCATTCTCATCTCACACAGACTGGGCAGAAAATCGAGGAGAACACTCAGCCATGATCAAAGAAACCTGCTCATAGCAGCCCAGTGCAGCTCCCAATGGACTCCATGTTCTGCACATCACCCAGTTTGCCTGTCTTCTGGCCAACCTTACCATTACAATTCCCAAGCAGGAGATTTAACCCTGTTTATTAAGGATCGAACTGCCACACTGGCCATGCACTTCTGGGATGTTATTACATTGGCTTTTGTAAGTTCATGTTTGGATTATTAGTTGGGTAAGAAACTTCTTACGAAAGATAACTTATTAGTATATTGGAATGGGTTTTATGCCTTTAACACTGACTCTGTCACCTTAGGATGCAGTTAAGCAAAGGTCCTTTTCTAGAAGGAAAGACCTTCTAGAATTTTTCAAATTACTAGCATTTTTATTTTCCTTGTTTCCTCTAAATCTTTTTTTAGAGGATAATGAGACCTTGGAGATCTAGATCCAAGGAGATCTCTAGGCTTCTTTTAGAAAGGGGTCTAAAAATGTTCTGCAATCACCAGGCAGTTCCCAGGGCAAAAACATGTGAAAATGTGTCCTGGTGGAAAGGATTTTGTACTTAATAGAAGGTATCACCACTGTTTTTAGTTTGGAAAGGACACTATCAAGAGCAGCACTGAGTCTCTGAACCGCTTTCTTGCCATACCAAGTCTCGAAGCTGCTGAAGAAGCTGTAGAACGTCCATGAGCTTTTCTTCCAGCAGCGACAGCCGAACTCTCTCAGTCTCCAACATCTGCAGCTCCACCTTCAGCAATTCGGTCTCCTCCACCCTTTGCTGCAGTTCACCCAGCACGGGGCCTTCCACCTGGACAAGGACACAGGAAATTACAAGCACCACAACTTTCACTTTCTTGCCCAATCATTGCAAAGCTAAGTTTTCCCCTCACCTGGTAAATGTCAGTTCTGTGCAGAGGATTACCTTGAAAAGGAGGACATTTCTTTAATGTACTACATGAAGTGCAGAATCAGTGGCTGCTGGGAAATGCATGCTTTGCTCCTGCACATCATGGCAGTTCATGCACCACTGGATGTCAGAACATCACTCAGAAATCATAAATACCAGCATTACAGTTTCAGTTTTTGAATGCCTGTCATCCTCTATAAAGCACAACTACTTTGTGTGCCCTCAATCATGTAATCATATCTTCATCTTGCAACTCCTATCTATCAATCATCTGTACATCCAGTGAAACAGGAAGGCAATTAGCTAATATCTTTTAAGTATTTTAGTGGGGAAACAGTACCTCAAGGAAAAAGAATTAAGATTCTGGATCTGTAACTCACTGGCACGTGCGCTTGATGAAGCACAGGAAAGTCCAGATTCAACAAGCCTTTTGAGCACTACAGAAATGCGGGGCAGGAGGAGTCTCCTCACACCTTCCAAAGCTGAGCTGACCCCTCAGCTCTCTCAAAACTCCCTGGGAAAAATGTTCAGGATTTGAAATGTTGCTTTTGTTTCAATGCAAAATCTAAGCAATATATTTTGAACAACAAAGTTGTCACACCATTTGAAAAAGTAGATATTGCTGCTTGTCACAGATCCAGTTGCAGTTACAGGGCCAAGCTGCTACAAAGAGCCTGAAGAGCATTCCCTGGAAAACAGGTCCCTTAAATAGTAATTTTGGACCTTTGAGAGCGCTGATAGCTTCCAGGTTTATTAATAAACTTATTTATCAATCATTACTGTGCCCAGTATTTGGAACTGTTACCATTTTTTTGCAATTTCTTGTTGCAAAGACAATCTAAATGTATTTATTAATGTTACACTGAGAGACAGAATTGTGTGGGGCAAATGCCAGATTTACTGGCTCTGTTAATCCCTTTTTGCTGTCATCCTTTATCTTTATTACAGGTTTAGAAGTAGCTAAGGAGAGAGCTGAACTCCAAAAGCTAAAGGCCTCAATATCCACACTATTTAACATATTTTTTTCTTAGAAATTTGTATCCTAATTTTTTTTTTTTAGATGGGAAGGAACTTCAGCTCCCTAAAACACGTGTCATCAGGGTGAAGAAAGAAAACAACCTCTGATCCATATTGAAACTTGTAGAAGGTCATTTTAGTTTCTACCAGTGTTAATAGTATGTATTAGATGGTGGTATTCTCCCACCAACCAGCAATGGGCCTGTTCCACTAGTGCTCCACGAGCTCTCCCTGTGAGCGCTCCAGCTCCTCGGAGCCGTACAAGAGCTACAGGAGTGGGGAGCGCTTAATTGGGTCCATCTGCCAACCAACGACTGGGGCATCCCAGTCTGAGTACCCATCTTAGAGTGTGCTAACATTTTCCTGCATGGAGAATCAACTTTGTCACTGCTACCGTGGCAGCAGTGAGACACAACAAAGGCTCCGGAGGCTGCGGGAGGTCTCTGATGAATTAAACATGTGGCTCTCTTTGCTGTGTTGCAGAGCATCTCCGCATTGCGAATACCACCTGGCACAGCGAGATACTGAACTCATGCAGTAGTTATGTTCCCCATCACAGTTGAGGCAGGGTCCCTCCCAATAGCAGAGAGGTGAAAAGGTCATTACTTTACAGTGTAAAGCTGACTTTCCCAGTATGCTGTTGGATGGGTGCTCACGGCAATGCCTGGTGAGTGCCAAGCTGTTGGTCCTGCAGCCTCTCATGCGTCCTTCATCCTGCTTTTAGCTGCTGCCTTGGTCTTGCTGGCAAAGCTGCCAAGCCTGGGCAGCAGCAGAGGGCCTGCTCCGTGTACAGACACGAACAGGAGCAGCACAACCCCCTCTCCCTGGCACGCCCGCCGCTCACGCTCCGCACAGCTCTGCAGTGCCAGGGCCAGGGGTTCGGCAGTCGCAAAGGCAGCGTGCCTTGGCAGAGCATTCGCTGCTGCTGTCTTTTTTTCCTCTTCATTTTGACTGCTCATATAAGGCCCATTTTGTTTGTGTTTCCTATGCTACAGCCAGCAAACCGCTTGGAACAGCAGCTCTGCCCAGCAGTCACCTGGTCGCGTATCAGGGTGCGAGTTTCCCGCTACCTTCATTTGTATGGACAGGTTTTTCATCTTGCTGTGCCTGAAGGCAGTGGCTCAATGTACCATTTCAATATTTCTCCCAGATTGTTTTCCCTAGCCTGGTTACATCTAGCAACTGTTCTTAGCTCAACATTCACAATGAGATAGTCACAATAGGTAAGTTTTGAGACTTAGACACTGAGGAGGGATGGTCAGTAAAGTCACAGGGCTCAGAGGCGCTGGGTTTGGTTTTAGCTCTGTCAAGCAATGATTAGTCTGAAGAAGAGGAGGCTCAGGGGAGACCTCATTGCTCTCTACAACTACCTAAAAGGAGGTTGTAGTCAGACAGGGGTTGGTCTCTTCTCTCGGGTGACCAGTGGCAGAACCAGAGGGCATGGACTCAACCTTCATCAGGGAAAGTTTAGACTTGATATGAGGAAAAAATTCTTCACTGAAAGGGTGATTGGTCATTGGAATGGGCTGCCCAGGGAGGGGGTGGAGTCACAGACCCTGGAGGTGTTTAAGGGGAGACTGGATGAGGCACTGAGTGCCATGGTTTAGATGATGGTTGGTGTTAGTGTTGGTGTTAGTGTTGGGTTATAGGTTGGACTTGATGATCTCAGAGGTCCTTTCCAACCTTATGATACTGTGAAACTGTGAAACTGTAAAGTCCCTCAGCAGAGCCCGATTTTGGTTCTGTGTCTTTTTTGTGAAATGGAAATACTACCTTGCAAACACCAGTTTTAAGAATAAGTCAGCTGCTGACATCCACCCCTCTTATAAAAATGGGGGTAATGCCATGGTAAAAATCTGAGCTCTGGAGTAGTGTGTACAAATACATGTAGGACAATGAATAATTAATATGCAGAAATCCCTTAAGGAACAGAAGAGAAAATCATTCTATTGTATTTTGAGCAAAAGTTAAGGAGGCTGCTGTATTAGAGCCATTTTTACAAGCAATGATTCTGAGAAACAACTTTCAAAATGGGGAGAAAACAGTAATAGAATGGCAGAATGTGGTGCTGAACTGTGCTGTGTGAGTTGTCTTTTAAATCATTTTACCCTCAAAGGGCTGGTGGGTGGCAAATGTAGCTACAGAGATGATCTGAGGAGCAGCAAGTCACCTCAAGAGTATTGGTAGCTCTGTCAGACAACTTGATCAGAACTGTAATAGGCTTGGTGGAGATGGATGAACACAGTGAGGAATCTATTAGATTTGTTTGAAAGGGTCTATGAACACATATGAATAATATTAATTCAGTTGATAGAGTGCATTTTGAATCTGAAAAAAACTTTTGAAACCAAAGCCTTGAAGGGCAGTTGTGCAGATCCTGCCATGGCCTTGCAGCTGGCTAACGATGGGCAGAGCGCGGGGGGACAGAGCAGGATGGAAGGAGGTCTCATGAGGAGCTGGGCTAAGAGCTGACCTGGTCAGCATCTTCAGAAATGATTTTTTAAAAAAGGTGAATTTTAAAAGTGATAAAGTTTGCTCTCAATACAATTTTTTGGGTAATTAAAACTAAAGCTGTCTGTAAAGAATTACAGAAGGAGTTCCTTATATTGAATGGCTATGGGCAATAACAGATCAGATGAAATGCAGTGTCAGTAATGTAAAGTAAGGCATGTAGGAAAGATGCACCATATTGTTTTCATGCAGTGGTCATCCAGAAGAGCTGTGATCTCCTGAAAACAGCTCAGTGTTGAGCAGAGGTGAAAAGGATACGTGCTAGGAGCCACTGGGAGAGGAACTAGAGACAGAACAGAAAGATGATTATGCCATGAATGGCTTGCATTTGACTACTAAGCACATTGTCAGTTCCTCCCATTCAAAAAAAGGTAATAGGGCTTGGGTAAAATAGAATAGCAGAAGTAAGGAATGGTTTCTGGGAAAGGTGATAACCGAGGCAGTTTTTCTGGTAGTAAAAGTCTGTAAAATTATGAGGGGAAAATCATATGCTGATTTTCAAGCACAAAAAGGAGGTGCCAGTGGATGATCAGGCAGCAGATTTAAAGCTAACAAAAACAAACCCTCAAACCCTGTTCCTTTCTAACTAGTATGTGGGAGTCCTTGTCCTGAGATACCCAATGCTTCGCTTACTTTAAAGAAAGTAAAGGTAAATTCATGGTCAATACCTCCAGTTCTGGCCATTAGACGTGGTGCTGCCTCGATGTCCAGCTCAAACTGTGTCTGTCCCAAGCATGCTGGGAACCAGGACAGTAATGCCAAGAGGAAACCCTCTGTACTGTTTCTCATTGTTGTTCTCTCTGCTTGCATTGGGCGTGTCGTATTACGATGAACTTTTTGTTTGACCCTGTATGGCAGGTACTAAACTGCCTTTTTAATTAAGCTGACAGTTTGTGTGTGAGCTTCTACAGAAATTAATTGGTCCTTCTTTGCAATGCTACACTTGGCAGCCTGTCACTGTATTTTTAGAACTAACTCATGTTTTTGCCATCCATTACGCCCAGGTCCTGACACCTCCATCACCTTGTCTTCAGTAGGAACTATTTTTAAGTATCCAGTTGTTGGGAAGCAGAATGTTCTAGACACAACAAATTCCAGAGACCTTTTATCCCCTGGTTTTACAGTCATGGACTGAAGCAATTGTTGATTGCTATTTGAGAAGGTTGCTTTTTGCTTGCCTGCTGGGTTTGCTGCTTGTTAGCTTTGTTGTTATTTGTCTAGTTTCCAGCACTAAGCCTCTCCAAAGAGAAGTGCACAGACTAATGTAAAGGTAGTTTTGTGAGTTCTTCTTGGTGGTTCACTTATTAAGCCAACATATTTATGTGCAAGCTAGATGAGAGGGACTATTTCTCAGCCTTCCAGTTTGCTTTGCGTTGATTACAGAGCAGTCATCTTTTTGAAAGCAATTATTACTTGTCTGTCTGTTTTGTAGCATTAAAAAACCCTATAGCTGAACACAACACAGAAATGCTGGCTGAATGAAAGCAAGAGGATTTAGGAATAATTTTCTAACAGGCTCAAAATAATTCATCTTCCTGATGTTAAATCCATGTCACAGTGAGTTGGTCCTCTGTCTCATTCATCTCCCTGCTTGTCTGTAAATCAAAAACAAGAATTTTACATTAATCTCTTGATATTGGCCCATTTCTGAACAAGGTGCACAGAACTCACGTCCACCAGCAGAGACTGGAAGGAAGGCAGTAGGATACTGCTGAAGAAGAGGAGCACCTCTGAGTGGAAAACAGGAGAAGAAGACTGGCACTACCCACAGGAAGGTAGTTCCTTCCTATAGGTAAAAGAATAAATGCAGTTTTTGTGTGGGCTGTTGCTAAGCAGTGTGGAGGGAAGGTTTGTGTTGCTCTAAAGAGTATTACAGGAATCAATTGCCACTGGATGCTGCAAATTGTGTAAGACACAAATATGTTTTTTTTTCTAGTTTAAGATGTTTTTCCTCACAAGTATATGCATTTAATTTAATTACATGAAATACTGATACAAATCAAAGGATAGCAACTTGTAAAGAAGTTAAATATTTTACTATTACTTTAAATAGTTTACTGGTTAATAAAGTGATGAAACCTTTAAGCTCCTTTTAAAAAAGGCTTATGGAATACTGAACAAGCACTAACTGCACCTTAAAACAAAGCAGACCAAAGCAATGCATGTGGTGCACTGGTTTTGTTTCACAGAAGGATTACTAGCATTTGATCTATGCCCATCTGTAGCTGAAGTTTGCGATATTTAAAATGTAAGATCACATGGGACTAACAGGATATGGCAGTGAGGCTTTTAACTTCCGTGGTTATCACCTCACCGAAGAAAAACTGAATGTGCTGCCAAGCCTGCAAACTAATTTGTTTTTTTAGTTTGTAAATATATCAGTCTAAGCCAGAAATAAGGATTCCAAAATGGTGAGCTCCTGTATCTCAGACAGCTGGAGAGATTTATTGAAAAGTCCCTGTGCTCTCAGAGGAGCGGGATGCCTTAGGACATGTGGAGTCTTCCACCCACAGCTGAGGAACCCCTCAAAGGTGCCTACAGTGACCCTATGTGTGACTCGTGGTCTGCAGTGGTATCAGTCGCAAACATCATATCTGTGAACATCTTAAACTATTTAAATAAAGCACTTGAAGAGCCTGTGTCTGTGTGGCTGGGGTACATCTCACCTTCCAAATAAATGGAGGTTCAGGCAGGAACCAGACTGGAAACGAGGGTGTTACAGGAAAGCATGAGATGTTTTCAGCTGAAAAAGGTGAAATTTAGATGAGATCGTAGGAAGAAATGTTTTCCTGTGAGGATGGGGAGGCCCTGGCACAGGTTGCCCAGAGCAGTGGTGGCTGCCCCATCCCTGCAGGTGTTGAAGGCCAGGTTGGATGGGGCTTTGAGATCCCTGATCCAGTGGGAGGTGTCCCTGCCCATGGCAGGGGGATGGAACTGAATGGGCTTTAAGATGCCTTCCAACCCAAAACATCCTATGACATGATTCTATGAATGAGCTGATGAAATAATGGCACAGTGAGAAACATCAATAACAGAGAGCAGACTGGCCAGAATAAAATATAAATGCAGGTATTAAAGGCCAATAAATCACTCTTTCACACTGCCTGGCACCTGTTACCTCTTCCATGTTTGTTTCCAGCTTCTTCTCTTCATGCCCGTTAAGCTGGAGCTGCTCGGTGAGCTGTGTGATTCTCTCTGCGAGCTCCGCAGGGGCTGGTTCAGAGCTATCAGTGTTGATAGTCTCCATGTAAGACATGAGCTTCTTCCACATTTTTTCATTGCATCTATATAAACATTAAAAAAAAAAATAAATAGTGAACCCTCACACTGAAAAGCCATGTCTGCAAAAGCCAGTTTTCCTGCAAAACTCTTGGCAGCACAGATCACAGGTCAGTGTCCTGGCTGATGCTGATGGGGATAGGTGGGGGTGGGTGGGAATGGCCAGCGTGCTGCTTCCCATGGGCTGGTTTCACTGCCTGGTGTTACTGCTTCTTATTAAGGCCATGGGAGCTTCAGGTCATGAAATCATCTTTGCAAAGCGCTCGAATAGCATGAATCTCAACAACCTACCCGCTGCCGCAGCAAGGGAGCTTGGCCGGCGTTCTCTGCCCCGTGTCCACCTGGCATGGCTGGTGTCCAGTCCACTTCTCCTCCTCCTCATCAGAGGCAGCCTGGCCCTCCACAGCACGGAACAGCTGGTCCTCTGCTGGGAAAGCAACACCCTTACCAAGGGAACAACCACCCCACCGCTGCAGCTGAGGTAAGTAAACTAAGAAGGGAAATTTCAGCCTCGCCAGCATCCATGAGCTCTAAAGCTCAGGTGGGGGAGCCTTAGCAAGGAGAACTCCTCAGTGTGGAACACCTCAGCGCTCTCTGCCAGCAGCCTGAGCCCGTTTGTCCTTTTCCCTTTAACTCACTCTAAGGTAAGGGCAAGCGTGAAGGGTCAGAGTGTTATCAGGGGCACAACTACAGGTCCTGCACAGACGCTTTTCAAGAGGAATGGGAAATCATTGTACTGTGTGGGATTTCTTTTTGCAGTCATTGTATCAGTTGAACACACATTCAGAGTACAGGACTTCGATATAAACGTTCTCTAATTCATTCCTTGACTGTGTTTGGCAGGGGCAGTGATTTTAATACATAAATAAATTTAGATCTATAATATAGATATTTATATTTATATTTATATTGCATACCTTTATTCATTTATAATATATTATATAGATTTAATTAGTTAAATTATTTGTTTAAATTAACTTATTTCATGTATTTTATTAAATTATTACTTGTTAATTATTAATTATTAAGTATTAAGTAAAATATTTAAACTTTTGGGTTAATTATTATTGTTTTAATGATAAAAAATTAATATTCATTATTATTAAGTTATTAATTTCTTTCATTTATTTTATTTAATTAATTATTACATTATAAGCATATAAAAGATATTATAAATTTATATATTTTGATATTTATATTATATGATTATGTAATCATGCAAAATATGCATTTAATTATCTATACTACATTAAATACATTAATTTTAGGCGTATAGCTATCTAATGTTTGGCTATAACTTTTTAACTTGTCTAATGTATCCTCACATGCCAAACAAATAATAAACCAACCGTCTGCATACATGCAAATATCCACGTACTGTTACGGTAATATTTCAATGCTTTTTAGCTGTATCTTATAAAAGCTATTCCATTTAACTCCTTTTTTATCACAAGAAGATATTTACCATGACTTAGAGGATTATTATAATGCTTGCAACTCACAGGGAGTCTTTTGAAACTGCATGAAGAGCACCGGTCACATCTTTATTCTGGATATTTATTTTGAGTTGACATCAGGTTAAGATAACTGTCAACAGGACTTTAGATGTTGCAATTGTTTACCTTAATTGCTCAGTTAATTGAACAGGCTCAATGAATTCTAAAGAGCAATCAAGTCAAATGCTGTCATGGCTTCAAACATGGAAGCACATTTGACCTTAGGCAGCGTTACATGGGTGGTGCGTGCTTGGTTCACTCAGCACAGCCAAGGTGGGCTGGAGGGGACAGGTCACCTGGCAGACACTCCCGCAGGTAACTGATTTTCCATCTCACTTCCAGGACACGAGCACCTGCACTTCAAGCTAAACCACCATTCATAGTTCTTGCTTCTAGAAGGATTTCAGCACAGCCGCAGCCCCTCACCCGTGGCAGGGAGCGGCCGCTCACCCCACGGGTTTGGCAGGGCCCTACGGGGGGTGCTGGGGTCCCCCCCGTGCAGGAGCCCCTCACTGCTGACCACCAGCCCCCCGTGGGTTGCACCCCTTGGGTCTGTTGGCAGCAACCAAGGAAAAATAGCCAGTTTGGTTTTTTTTCCTGTTGGTTGACACTCGACAGATGTTTGTTAATGCAATTTTCACTCCAGTAGCATTCAGTGTGACCAGTTTATAGGTTATCATGTTCAGTAATTTATTGCCTAAGCAGGAACAAAACTCAGTTGCACTCAGTGTTGCTCTTTAATGAGAGGATGAAAGTCTGCATTTTCGTGTCAATCCTTACACTGTGCAAACTAATTTATTAGAAGCACTTTCTTTCTGTGAGGCTGAACACTGCCAGAACAACAAAAAAGGACTTGCTATTTTCAATCAGTGATAAATTAGCAGTGAATTTTTTCTGTCACCATTTCTTCTCTTGCCATAGGAACCCAAAGAGATAACAGTCAGCGTTTACAGCTGTTGTGGCAGCCATGAGGACTGATCACCCAATAAGTGATCAGTCACAAGTCCTAGAAGAGCTTCACCCTGGTAGGTTTGATCCAGTAAATGAATTGTAGCATCTGGCACAGCAGACACTCAGACTGGGATTTTAAAAATGGAGGAAGAGGTACGTGAATCTCAAGCTGTCTTCATGCTAAGGCAGCTAAAACACTCATAACGTCTTTTTGTTTTCTTTCTGTCCCCACACATGGGACTGAATTCAATGTGTATGCAAAAAAGATCTTTTACAGCCTCCTGGCAGCTTACGATTAGCAGAGCTGGATACCAGAAAGGAAAAGCATTTTATTAAAGTGCTTCTACTAAGCTAATATTAAAACAAGCATTCTGTCCATAGAATCATAGAGCACTTTATTGGGATAGTTATGCATTAATTTGTAAACTACGTAATGTAGAATAACTTGCCAAAGTCAATTGCTGCAAGTACTTTTCTGCTCTAGGAAATGAATATTTATTGACATATACTCAAAAATTATACATAATTCTGCATCTGGAATTATTATTAACCTAGGGTTATTCCAGATGTTTACACAGTTTTTTTATTTGTTCAGCTTTCTGAGTTATTTTTGTTTTCTGCCTAGTTAACCTTTTTTTTTTATTTGATAGCACATTTTTTTTCACATCTTTAAAGCTATAAACCCGCAATTTACCTGTTTGAAAAGCTTTTGCTAAAAAGCTGTTTGTACTTGAAATATGCATAGTATAGGTTAGACATGGGAACAGCCCAACCTGGCAAAGTCTTTGATTTGATAAAAATATTTGCAAAACAGGTTTATTTTAGAAGTCTAACTGCATTGGAGAACATGCTCTGACGTTAACTGTATTTCCATGTATTAAGTTTAGCACTCCCACGCAGCTGTTTGCCAGCCCTATTCCATACGTACCTAAAATCTGATTTTTTGTCAGTGCATGCAGATCTCCAGACTGCAGCAAAGATACCTCATTACTCACAGTCAGTTTCACAGAAGAGCTTTTGTCTTCTTTGGAGTAAAAAAAAATGACTGAAGGTAAATCAGCCTCACCAGAACTTGCACGTGCGGCCTCCTTGGTACTCAAACCTGTCATAAACACTTCTCATCATTACAGCCACTAAATTATGACCTCCCCCCAATCTCTGACAGCCCCTGTAGCTGTCTGCTCATCAAAAGCCTCACCGAGGTAATGGTAATGAGAGCCAGCCTTGGCAAAGCCAGGGATTTTAGAATATCTTCAAAGACTGCTTCGTGCAGTGCCAAGAGATCTCACAAGTGTGCGATGCTGTGGCAGCGGTCAGTGCGGCTCTGCCCAACAGGCTGGGCCTCACCAGAGTTACTGAAGCAGCCAGGGAGTTCCCACAGAGTGTGACTGTACAGAACATGAACTGCAAACGGTTTCCTTGGAAGTGATTTTAGATGAAGTTCCGAGTTCTATTTACAAAGAAATGAAAACTTCATACTTTTAAGCCAGGAAAAAGTGGTGAGGTGAATCATATTGAAAAATATCAGTTTTAAATCATAGCTCTAAGTGATTTGTTCAGTCTTTTATTAAACATAAAATTATATGGGGAGTGGGAATTAGAAAGCTGGGGACAGAGTGGCTAGAGAGTAGTCAGGCAGAAAAGGACCTGGGAGTGCTGGTGGACAGGAAGCTCAACATGAGCCAGCAGTGTGCCCAGGTGGCCAAGAAGGCCAATGGCATCCTGGCCTGCATCAGGAATAGTGTGGGGAGCAGGACCAGAGTAGTTATCGTCCCCCTGTACTCGGCACTGGTCAGGCCTCATCTTGAATACTGTGTACAGTTCTGGGCCCCCCAATTTGGGAAAGATGTCAGGATGCTGGAGTGTGTCCAGAGGAGGGCAATGAAGATGGTGAAGGGGCTGGAGGAGCACAAGCCCTATGAGGAGCGACTGAGGGAGCTGGGGCTGTTTAGTCTGGAGAAGAGGAGGCTCAGGGGAGACCTCATTGCTCTCTACAACTCCCTAAAAGGAGGTTGTAGTCAGACAGGGGTTGGTCTCTTCTCTCAGGTGACCAGTGGCAGAACCAGAGGGCAGGGACTCAAGCTTGGTCAGGGAAAGTTTAGACTTGATGTGAGGAAAAAGTTCTTCACTGAAAGGGTGATTGGCCATTGGAATGGGCTGCCCAGGGAAGGGGTGGAGTCGCCGACCCTGGAGGGGGTTTAAAGGGAGACTGGATGAGGCACTGAGTGCCATGGTTTAGATGATGGTTGGTGTTAGTGTTGGTGTTAGTGTTAGGTTATAGATTGGACTTGATGATCTCAGAGGTCCTTTCCAACCTTGTGATACTGTGATATTACCTTTTATTTAGGTCTAGGACTTCAATATTCATTAGGATTCGTTTGTGGTTCTGGTGGTTTAATATCTGTATTTGATTTTCTGTTTAGGACCTTACAAATCAGTGAGGTAATAAAGCAGTTGAGTACTGGGGCTGATACCGTTCTCGGAAATCCCAGCTCCTCCAGTGGGAGATCGTCGGTCGTGGTGCACAACGGGTGGGCAGCACCTTCCCTCTGGTGAGGCTGCTCCCTCGTCCTGCTCTGGGCTGCTTCCGCAGGGAACCTGGAGAATCACAGCTTCCGACCTGGAAAAGAAGGGCAAAATAAAGGGGGCTTGTAGGAAATCTGAAAACCTAAGATGAACGTGCACAGCATAGCACGTGAGCGACTTTGATGAATGCAGTTGTTTGGATTTGCTGTAGAAGAACAGGGGTGTCTACCTTCAGCACCTGTGAACTCGAACCCCCAAGGGCTGCATTCACTTGCTTCTCTGAGAATCAAAGAAAGGAAGATGTCAGCTGTTCTTTAGGTCATTAGAACTAAACATTGCTCGTAACTTTTAGTTCCGGTCAAAGAGATCTTTTAATAGAAGCAGATTTGATCTAAGGCTTCCCAGTACTGGAAATGAAGCAGTGTCAGAGACTGGAAAGTCAGACTGCTACATAAACAGTGGCATGTTTGAAACTCAGTGAGCGATGGGCAAGAAGCATCTCAGCAGTGGGCCACTGAATTGCTGCCAGTCTGCTTTGAAAGGGCATCTGAGTGGAATTGCAGAGGATATGACATCTACGTGTTCTGAAGGGAACAGCTTTCAAGGGATAGTACACAGATCAGGTCATGTAACTGATGAATATCAGTCCTTGAACTGGCCAACGAAATGTATGCAGAAAAAGGTGATTTAATTCAGTGAAAGACAATGATTGTTCAGGGTGAGGAACTTCCAGTGCTGTCTGTTTAGGTAACTATGGGAGGACCCTCATTAAAATTCAGGGTAGCACATGTTAGAGGAAAAATCCAGAATTTATTTACATGTAATAGAGTTGAAAATGTTCTTCCCCAATCAAGAAAAGACCCACGCGTGGAAGACAGTGCAAGTCATTCTTTGCATTAAAATGGAAACTGTTACTATATATGAAACAAAATCTAAGAAATCTCATAAAATAGATTTGTTTTCTGACAATCTAATAGATTATCACATTTTGGAAAGAGTAGGAATGGAATGTGAGATGTCAGTGATGCTGACTCCATTGGAGCTACTGCTCTCTCTCTATTGGAGTACATTTGAGTTGGTTCAGTTTGGCTCTCCTGCCTGCCATTCCATAGAGATGGACTGAAAGATGGTGTCACTGTATTTACAATGGAAACAGGTTACATAGTTCATAAAGGAAATTAATTCCGACACTCCTATTTACATGCAAAATAGTAAATAGAGTCCATGAAACTGAAAGGCTGAATTTATTTAAGGAGTCCTGGGGTTTTTTTAATCAATATTCATAATATGAAACTTAATTCCACAAGATGGTTCCCAAATCAGAGCTATGAAGAATTTAAGAAATCAGACTCCTGTAATATAGTAAGAAACTCATAGTTACATTGCATCAATGGAAATTTGGGATATCAGTCCACACATGTAATGTTTATATCAAACGTTCTCCAAGGCAGGATTAAACTACCTCTCTGGTACGGAGCTGAATGAACACCAAGTCCAGTCCATTACAAGCTTGTGTACGTGGTGTAATGTCATATTATATATTTCCTACAGAGTACATTTCCATTGCTTCCCTTATTACTCTTTAAACAGTTTGATTTCAATGGTAACACTTCCTATTTAGACCATATAGCAACATGGTTATACTTTTCCCAGTAGGAGCTGTCATGTAGTTCACAAAGAGTCTCTATGCAGAAGAAAGCAAACCAAGTTCAGAAGTTTATGTTAAATTAAGTTCTCTCCAAATTCTTCCTAAGATTGGTTATGGTCTGGTGAATGTTGAGTATACCTTCTGCTTAACACATTAAATATTGATCAACAAAAAGCAAGAGTTTAAACACTTAGCAAATTGGTCCTGCTGAAACAAGTTGTATAACAAGGTCTTTTTGTGCAAATCTTCTAAATACTTCCTGCCTGTAAACTCAGCTGCTGCTCGAAACAGGGGTGGAGGTGGAGTAGAGCCAGGGTAGAGATCAGTATCGTGGAGAGCTTTTGTTTAATTGAACACAGCTGCTGTCAGTTCCTGAGGAACCACACCAATATGAATTCCCTTGTTGCTTGTGAAAGTATACCGAGTAAACAGGACTGTGAATTTAACAGCAGCAAGAACAACAACAGTCAGTATTTCAGAATATTTGTAGGGACAGAAGCTGAGGTGAACTGTGCTTAGGAACCAGCACATCTTTTACCCCCTCGAGTGGAACTGCCTGCACAAAGACTAAGGACATATTTATTATAATTTACAATTCCTGGTGGCATTTAGCTTAGCAACAACCTTATTTCCTGTAAAGCCAAGGGAAACAACGGTCTCCAGAATGGAGCCTGACCAGTCATTTACCTTCATTAGGGCTGGAAAAAGTAATTATGAAGTAGCACACAAATAACAAGCACTATTAGGCTTGAGCATTCAAAATGGGGGCTCCTGGAAGCATCAGAGAGCTTCACTGTTCTGGACAATTACTGTGGAATTCAGTGTATTTCCTTCCACAAGAATGTTGCATTTTGTTTGTCTGAAATGTGTTGATTTCCTTCATTTTAAGACAAAAATATGTTGGGGTCTGATACTCAATAAGAATCCTTTACAATCTCTGGAGGACTGGTGTTACGCAGATTTTTCTCTTAATTTTGAGCTGCAGTATCATTTGGATCTTTTTGGATTTTGGACATTTCTAGAGTTAGTCACATAGTACAGAGATGTTTTAGTGCATATTGATTGTAGTCTCAAAGGTGGGTAAGATTTTAACCCATAAAACACTGAGAATATTCAGGTATGAAAATATTTTCTAGCAAAAGTGGTTAAATGCTGTGACGTTTGCTGGGAGATCTGGTGGTAGCCTGCTGTCAGGTTAGCTTGCAGTTCAAGGGACATCAAGAATCCTTTCCATAAAATTCACAACAGAATAGCAGACTCCCTCCACTTAGGTGAGATTCAAGACAGACCTAAATAATTGCTTTCACCTCTCTGTAGCTGTTACAAGTGAGCTTAAATTGATGAAACACAAAGCACAAACTCTGATTGTTCTATTTTCGTTTTCTTGAGAGGACTTCATTAGTTCTCTCTTAATGTAGACAAATTAAGGGAGCCAAAGAGATGACATGTTTTGTTAGGTCTTTCTGCCCAACATATTGCTTAGAGAGCCATGTCTGTGTTTTATGGAGATGTTCATCTTGGGAAAACAGAAAGAAAGGTAAGTTTTGAGCACAGGTTTTAGACACAGGTGCTCCAGAATTTGAATTTTGGTTCTGTACAAGCTCTATTATTTGCATGGAGTCACATTGTGCCTTAGTTTCTCCAACAGAAGAAATACAGCAAGGTTAGTGTACCTTACACCCTGCCTAAAAAGGCAGCACTGATTAAAATACAGCCTTAGTTTCTGGAATGACAAGTGGAAATTATTTCAAGGTGTTTAGGAATGTGGCAGGTTTTCAATGTCTGTAAAGGAACACATGGCCAGACAAGCTGAAATTTCAGAGCTCTTACATGCAAGGTAAAAACAATGGGAGGGGTAAAGCAAGTGGCAGATCGAATAGATACTCAAGTTCAAAAAAAACCAAGAGAACTTATATTTGATGAGCTAATAGTCAAACACCTGTTGGAAATAACAAAGCTGGAAATTTGTGAATTTGGCCCATCTTGCCAGGAGTCGAGTGTAAGGTGATGTTGGGCACTGGTTCATCCACAGTAGTGACCAGGGAAGGTGACAGGAAAGGACAGGACCAACAGCCTAGTGACAGAGTAAAAGGGAGGGGGAATGTCCTGCACAACAGAGTCCCAAAGGAGGGACATATGAACTGGGTTGGTTTTCATTCACGGCACCCAAAAGCAGTTAAAGGCAATAATCTGCCAAGTTTGGCAACAAAGATCAGGAGGCAGAGCTTGAGATCTTTTTGGCCATTCAGAAATTGCAAGGGGGAGGAAGGGGGCTGCTTACAAGGGGAAACTTACCATTCCTTTAAACTATAACTAGAAACTAAACATGAGATGGGTTGAAGAAGGTGCTCATCAGAAGTGTTGCACAGAACTAGAAGAATTATGTTAAGGATACTCATGAATCTTTGCTGTCTATTGGAAGAGAGGGACTGTTTCCTCCTTTTCGTTTTGCAGTTGATGTAGGATCCTACATTGACTTTGGAGGAAGTTTCAGATTCCTGCCTGGATTGTCTCTGCTGTTTGAACTTTAAAGAAGATGCAACCAAACAGTACAGAAGGTGTCAATTCATAGGATTGCTTTGTGCTCCTTAGTTCCCATTGCTGGAGCACAGAGCATTTCATCCTCATCCTCAAGTGAGGTGATGGAGCCAAGGATGGAGCCGTGGTGGTGCTCACTGGTAGCAGAACAGTAAAACACCATGATCTCTGGATCTCTCACCATGTGATTTAACAACTAAGTCTTTTTTTCCTATCAGGGAGCTTTTAATTGACTTTAATGCCAAATCTGCACTCTGTATTTTGAACTGGCAGAAGTTTCAAGATTTAAAGAGCATAATGAAAGAAGCCAGCCCATGTGCTTTTGCTGTCATGGTGAATGCTAAGAAGAGGAATCTTCACTTATCCTTAAACGTAGGTTTAATTCTTTCCTCATTAGTATTCATACAGCATCAAATGGGTGTTCATAAATGAAGAGAAGAGTGAATCAACAGCACATTTGTTTAGGGCAAAGATCAGAGGGAAAGCAGAGCTGAAGATGGCTGGGAAGCGTTTGTGTGTGGTGCGGTGTGGCAGGGCTTCCATGGAGACAGGCAAACAGCCCACATTCATTTAAAGTCTTTGTGCTGAGGATAATGGGCAGCTCGGGAGAAGGAAAATTGAAGAGGGGAGAATTGCCAAGTACTGGACCTTAAAGTAGCCTCCGTGACTAATTGGCTTTTAATTGGCGCTCCAGTCATTGTTATGGAAACTTCCAACTGCAGCAAAACCCACCTGCTTCTGGCACTAAACAAATCTTTAACTTCAATAATTCCTGACTAATCATAAAATCACTCTGAGGAATTCTTCAGCTTTGCATTCACAGACTGGTAACTGCTTCTCTTTTAGAGATGTATTTGGAGCAGATGAAACAGCCACGTGAATAGTGCACTGCTCTAAGCAGAGTCATGCAAACTAAGCTATACCTCGGTTTAACAGTGTGTGATTTGTGGTTTCCAACCAAAATAAGAAGTGTTTTTTATTTTTGTACTATTTTACTCAAACTGTCATTGTTCAAGGATCTCAGAATGGTTTCCGTTCTGGCTAATCCCTTGCAGGGAATTACAGAATTTGGAAGGTGTGCATAGTTTTGATTTATTTATGACTTTTTATTTAATGTTCAGATCAAATAAGTTTTCACACTGGAGTGAAGTGTCTGTATAGGTTTTCTGAATACATCTGTCTTTGGTTGCTGCTGTACACTGTGAACCCCTCTCCAACAGAAATCATAGGAATGAACCTTCTATATTCAACTTAGCTTTTAAATTGTTTGATCTGTAAAACATTAAATCTAATTTTTTAAAAGTATAACTTTTTAGAAGCTGTAGCAAAGATGACTAAATATCCTAAATTTATATTGAAATAAGGCGAAGTTTGTAGTTAGAGCCTCTCTAATATTGGTTACAGCTCTTGGAAGTTTCCTGCTATTGGCTGGTTTTAATTTATTGCCAAAATCACCATTGCACTGGTGGCAATGATTTCTCTTGAGGAATCTTTCCACCTTTCTGCACATTGTATAAGAATAGGCAAATCTGCAATGGTGCTGTCTCACGCAGCAGAGAGCAGCAGAGTTACGTCAGGCTCTCGGGCACTGCTGTTCCTGCCGTGAGCTCAAGCACTTTTGAGACAGCACAAACCTTTGTGCAGACACAGCCAAACTACAGAGCAGCAACGTGCCTCGTATTGTCCACACCACCCCTTTCCAAAGAGCAGCTTCTGTAAGCACAGACATGTCTTTGGTCATTTATCAACTGCTTTCTTGTTACTCCACTTCTTAAAACCTGAGCTTGGATTAGAAAAATGTATTTCCTGGGTAGTACATTGGTGTTCCTGACATTTTTGATTTAGATGTAAAGAGCTGCTGTTGCCTATTGCTTTCTCATGCTGTTTGGGTTGTATTTCTCACAATCCAAATATTTCTTAGGCTGATAGTTTAGGTTTCAGGTAAGCAACAACTGAAGTAAACGCACTTCTAAAAGGCTTTGTATTGCCTTTGTCTGGAGCACAGTGCTGTTTTTAAGAACTCTGAAGTATTCAGCATGCGTCAGTCCATGGCCACGAACAAATACATGAAACTTGGCCAGTGACTGTGAATCTCTGAGTAGGCCAGGCAAGCTGGCACCAACGACAGAGGGTGGGACAGGGAGAGTCTCCCTTTTGCACTCTCAGGGCACCAGCACAGTGAGCAGTGGCTTTGACATATAGGAAAGACCAGAGGAGACTGTTAGGACTGAAAGGGTTGTTCCAAATAAATTTGGAAGAAAAACTCTTCCTTACCATCTCTCTCCTTTAACACCTTGCTCCCATTCTGCATCTTCCTCTACCTTATCCTGTGTGCTCAGAGTTGTGTAAGTGTTTGTGAACGGGATTTATGACATGAGGTGTGTTTAAAATATCTCATCTTATTTTTGGAGAGAATTTTACAATTTGGAGCAGTGCACAACCCTAAGAGTTGCATCCGTCGGGGGATGGCAAAATGCAGGGCTGTGACAGGAGAGACACCTTTCAGTTGGATTTTACTGCTGATGGAAATGTGTGTTTGAATTACACCCTGACTCTAGGAACAGTGGTTAAAGTGAGAATGAGAACTGCAACAACAGCAGACTCGAGCATGGAGAAAGGAGACAGGATGGGGGGTAGAGAGAAAGGACAGAAGATGAAATATGCAGAAAGAAGTGCTTAAGCACCAAACACGCTCCCTGATAACATCTGGGATGCTATCCACGTTCTTGAAGTCTTGCCATAACCTTCCTATCAGTAAATGTTTGGGAAAACCATCCACAAATTAGTTCCTCCTCCCTCCCCCGCTGCAGGTCCACATGGAGGATGATAATTTACTGTGCTGTCAGTGTTCAGTTAACTCACAGCAGAAATCTATGCAGAGAATGTAGAGAATCTGACCCTTTCCACCCTTTCTATCGGTGGAAAACACCGATGTCACGATGATGCTACCTGATACAAACACTTGTGGTTCAAGTGTATTTGATTTTTAAGGTTCTCGGCTTACAAGACGTGAGGAGGCTGCCTTAACCCCTGGAGCACAGGCATTACAATACAGCTACTATTTATAAAATCACAGTCTGTTTCTGCTACATGGCCTTTGCCTCGTTCAAGGCAGGGGATCAGAGGTTTCTGTGGTTGGACAACAGCTTTACAGAAGGAAACTTCTGCCATGAGATTCCCTTCCCACCTACTGCAGAAGCTACGAGCAGGTGCGACACAGGAACAGAATGGGTCACATCCTTGTTATAGCAACAGAATGCTCCTTTGAGCAAGTAGATTCTAAGCCCACCTCTGCCAGAGCCACTGTGTAATGCTAGGCCAATCAATGCAGTTAGGCTTCCTGTACCTAATTCCCCTGGTATGGGTGTGCAGACAGTAACTGGGTCCTGATGTTCTCTTTTGCATGAATTTGAGACTGTGGGCATGAGAACTGCAGCTGAAGCATGGGATCATCTCACTGTTTAGTGTTTTCCTTAACCTTTTTTGGCTTTGAAACTTCAGTTTACCATCATTAATAAACTGTTAGTCATTTGAGCTGCTCCATGGAACATAACATTTGATAATCAGGCTAAACAGATGAGATAATTGTAGTGCTTTTATAAACCCTGTAAGAAGCACGGGATTGTATTGCGTGGCAGTAGTTCTTGAGCGTATCCTTGATCAATCAGACTGCTTTTCACTCTGCCTGGGGTATTTTATGGTTAATAGGCACTGTAATATCCAGGAGGAACATACATCACTCTGGAATTATGTCATTCAGATATTCCTGCCCCTTAATGAATTATTTTGTGACAAAATAAAGGAAATTACTTCCAGATGTCGTTCCACTGGAATAAAGAACTCTCTTGCCACACCCTCCTAGCTGGAAATTTAGAGAGCTGCACTGAAAGTCTGGAGTATGGATGCACACAATGCAGAGCTAGAAACCGAGCTAGAAAAGTTTAAGTATCATTTGCTCTTGATTGAAATCTTAGCACAAAAGCTATTTTCTAAAGTTTGCACAAGATTTCTTGGAAGCCTGAATTAAAATCCTGGATTCGACTTTCCCCCCAGTCATGGAAATGGAACTTGCAGATCAGTGACTCCCTCTTCTTATCCATTACACAGCTGTGCTCTTGAGTTTCCCTTCCTTCCACATTGGAAAAATTATTTTAATTCAGTGCAACTGAAGTTTGTGTTAGACTGGCAATGCCAGAATTATTCCAAAAGCCTGTGAGACTTGATAAGAGCACATGTGGCCCCGGGACTGGTGCTGGACCCCACACTAATGCTAAGCAGCACAGCCACCTGTGTCTTAAGCGATGACAGAGGGAGAGCTGAAGGCCCAGAAGGGCTTTATTCAGTACCTTGCTGCCCCATTGACTCACCATTGGTTAAATAACAGCATTCCCCTGGGCTGAACCTTTGCAGCCCAGAGAGCCAAACAGCCATGGGTGGAGTGGGTGCAGCTGAGTACCTGGCTTTGTGCAGGTGAGTTAAGAAGAGTTCTGCTGCTGGTCCCCTCACCATGCCACAATGGCTGTTCCTGCTGGTTACAGTACCAGCTCTGTTCCAGCTACAGCAGGAGAGAGGGCCGAGGGCTTTGCCAGTCCTGGCTCCAGCCTGCACACAGGTCTGTGCCAGGCTGCTTTCCACAAGGTACTTCACATCTTGGGGGTGCCCTTCCTCAGGTCAACATCCTCCAACTCCACTCTAGGACAGAACGCAGATCCTTCTGCCTGGAGTCTGCTGAAGCCTCTCTATTAGCAACACGTCACAAGTCCATTTCAGACAAGCAATGCAAACAATTCACCTCCCCAGCTTGTCAGGCAGTAGGGGTCTGAAATGAGGCTGAAGCTCATGTGAGAACAAATTCTCACTCAAGACCATGCTTTTTGCCAAGAAAGTTTGGACTAGGTGATCCCTGAGGTCTCTTCCAACCTGGTATTCTATGATTATAGGATTTCCAGCCCTCTCAGCTTCTAGTCAGGCAGACAGATTGCAAAACCTCTCTCTCAACATATTTTGAGATTGCCTTTTAGCCCAGCCCTTAAGGAACAGCAACAGAGGCATATGAAAACAAACACACACACCCACCCCGTAACTACGTATGCACGAGTCGTGTGTAGGCATTCTCCTCAGGCTATTTGTCCTTTGTGATATCGAACCCTTTATTTTTAGAATTCTGTCTCTCCTGGTATCCTGACTTGTATTTTGTAGAAAGATGCTTGAAAGCCTACAATCCAAAACTAATAACTGAAATACCATGAAATACCATTCTAAAACAGTGTTATTGGTAGCCAAGATAATATAAGCATATAAACCAGATACAGAACAACAGTAGAGCTGCGGGTCAATAGATAACTTCCTTCTGCCATTGCCTGGATACCAAACCAACCCCCTTATGTATTCCTTCAAGTAGATCTGTGCTGTTTAATCCCAAATAATCCTTCCGTTATCTCCTGCGTGCTAGTGAGTACGGCAGTAAAGACCAAATGTCCAATGATTCTTCAAATGGCTCCTGGATAAAGAAATGTTCTTCCTGAACAGAGTCAGGGAGTACTTATCAGCAGGGTGGATAAGTTTTTGGAGCTTAAAATGTCTGACAGAACGCTGGTTTTCAGTGCTCTGAGGTATGCAAAACTGCAGATGTTGGCGAATGTGGTATAAATCCTGACAGCATTATACCTCTTTACTGACATGCGAATTCCTTCAGGACTGATCCCAGAACTTCATTAATTTAGAGCCTCATGGGTTGGCAGTGACAGAAAAAGATGGCTCACGTAACAGCAACATCATGCCTTAAGATGGCTGCAAGTTATTTATGACCAGCTCTAAGCACTTGGGAAAACATGACATTAATGAATTTTAACATAAGGAGCTGCAACCAGCAGTTTTGCATCTAAGTTAGATATTTCTTAAGCTCTCAGAGGAAAAATGTGAAAAAGGCTTGTCTAGTCATTTGGTCATAGAATCATAGAATGGTTGGAAGGGACCTCAAAGCCCACCCAGTTCCAACTCCCCTGCCATGGACAGAGACACCTCCCACTGGATCAGGGGGCTCAAAGCCTCCTGGCATACGTCCCTGCCAGCTCCCAGGTGCTCCCCATATGACAGCCCAGAAGCTCAGAGTGCAAAGGGGACACACGGTCACTGCGAGACCCCAGCCTGGCCTGTCCGTGCCAGCAACCGTCTGCTGTGAACGTGGGCAAGTCACAGCTTCCACGTTCCACAGATCCTGTATCAGGAAACAAGAATAACAATGACCTCATACTGTTGTTTGCTCTTTCACTGATATTTGTAAAAACATCCTTAGATCTTCAGAGTGCTCTTTCTCTATTAGATACTGTATACTCTGCAAGCTCCTCCATATTTAAGATCTCTGCCTACTATTCTGATGCTTTTTTGAAATAGTTTTAAAATAGATTTAAGCTTCCTGAAAGCAGCCCATTCTTTGCTTTCTTATTGTTCTGGCTGGCAAAAAAATAACTCTGTCTTTACAGCAATCCCAAATGAATTACTTTCCTTCCCAAATATTCATAAGATATTCACCAGTTCATGGTGATCAGAAAAAATTGCCTAGGGTCCTACATCCTCTGCTTTCCCATGGGTGGACCCCAGCTTGGCTCAGCAGTGCCCCCAGTTTCATTATCTGATGAACCTCGGTCGAAGCAGCTTTGCATTGTATTTATCACCAAATTTACCTCAACTTCATCCAAGTTTAAAACTTCCATATATTTCCTACTATAGCTGAGTACTTCACCAGGTGAATAACTTTAACCAAACATGTAGCCTCATTGACAAAAAGCCACGTTAATTACATTTTAGTATAGGTTGTATTCCTTATATAAGTGAAGTTACATGCCTCCCTAAACATTTTAATAGGTAAAGAGTTCAGTATTGCCATTTTCAAATATTTGACTCAATACAAGTTCCAGTTATGTTTTACACAAGTTCATTGAACAGCTTTCCTGAAGCTTTTGCTTTAGAAGCCTTTTTTTTTCCCAGTTTCAGTAATAGGATTTTACTGTATTGATTTCTATGATGTTCAATAACAGAGAACCAAGATTCCTATGGGGCTTAGACAACCTTTGGTTCTGCCCTGAAAAAGCACCCTCTTCTATCAGTTAGAATCACCTGGAATTTGCAGGGTGGCTATGTCAATCATTGGAGTTTTGCAGAAAGTAAACATAAATTAATACAAATATTTACTGGAAGGGAAAAAGGTCCCAATTACTTGTTTCTCTCTTCTTCTCAATAACTAGATTCCATAAGTGTAGGTTAATGTATGAACATGCATAAAACCTCCGGGTTTTATGAATGACTTCCAGTAAGCAAAATCCAGCATTTCAAGGTACTATAAGCTAAAAGAGTTAAATGACTGGACGATGGGAATAAGCATGCATTAAAAGACATCTAGGAAGTGTGACTTGGATGTACAGCAGCCCAGCAAAGACAGAGACTAAACATGCAATCACATAATATGACTGTATTAACATTAGCTGAATATTTGGCAGCGGAGTGCGTTGCTTGATACTAGTGGATTATTGTCCAAATCTTGGTGTTTTCACATTTCTTGAGATGTTAGGGCACTGTTAAGGCCCATTTTCTGACATCCTCTTCACATGCATCTATATTTATGAAATGTGGCTGTGTTTTTAGGCCACGGGACTGTTGGCATAGGAGATAAATGATGTAACTCACCCTAAATGAGTGTTGTGTGAGTGTAACAGAATCAAAACCTAACCTGTTTGAAATTAGTAGATGTTACTGGGATAAAAAGAAGATCATCAAGAAGGTCACTATTAGGAAGAGTCAAACCTAGTGTTGATGTAATGTATCCAGCACTGGTATTGTACAACTGGGACAGTGTTCTAAAATAGCACATGTGTGGAGCCTTCAGAGCCACGCAGGGTGACATGTGTTCCCTGCTAATTAGAAAAATAGTACAATGAAAAACTGACAGGAGCCCTTGAAAAGGACTTCTTTTTGCAGGACAAAGGAGCAGGTAGATTTTATTAGGAACTTAAACCACCACTTGCTCCTTCAACCCACCCTCATCCCTATTTTTTCCAACTACATTTTAACTGAACAAGCAGAAAACTTGATGAGCAAGTAGTTACTGCCCTGGAAATTGCATATAGATTATTTAACAGAAGTGTGATGAATTGAAACGAACACACCTTCCACCCTTTAACAATGCCTGTGGCTCAGAGTCTCTTTGAAATGCTCAGTCGGGCAGCAGAACTGCAGTGCTTGGGGAGTAAATGTCATCCAGGTCCTGTGGAGCCTCATGGGCTTTCAGAAACCTGAATTGGACATTAAAGTCTGTTGAAATACATTAAGTATGCTTCCTACTTTTGTTTTGAATTTTCTAGGTCCACAGTCTAGAAATGTAGATGTCTGAAGCAAATCAAAGCTTCATTAGGTTATCAGTTAGACTGGGTGATCTCAAGGGTCTTTTCCAACTGAAATCATTCTTTGATTAATTGAAATGATGCAGAAAACACTTCTGTGATTCTGTTTTGGCTGCTGTATATGTGAGATATTGTGGACCTTACTAACATCAGGTTATTCACAAAGGTGCTTTCTGTAGGTAGGATCTTCAGTCATACGTGGCTCAGGGCGCCCGTGTCTCACTCCCTGCATCACGGCTGGTTGTACGCGCACATCGCAGATTGCGGTGCAGCCCTGGGGCTCCTCTAGAGCAGGAGAGCTAATAAAGGAAGGGAGGGAGAGAGGAGCAGATGGGAGATGTTACTAGGAAAATTCCTCATGGGAAGGTTGGGTAAACAGGATTCACGTCTTCTCAATCAACATTTCTCTAAATTACTCTAACAAAAGGTTTTGGCTCCTTGCTCCTCTCTTATTTTTTATGTATTTTTAAGACAACGCATAACTGCAGGTTTTTTTCCTCTGCGTTGGGCTCCCCTCACCCTGAGCTGGATGCAGCTTGTTGGAGGGCTCAGTTCCCTCCATGAGACACAGTGCTCTCACACTGTATGCACCCCTGACCCACAACAGGAGCCCCACAGCGGGTAAAGATGATGCTTTTGGACAACCTTACAGGTATTAGAAACAGATACTTCCTTTTGTTTTCATAGAGTTTCCTCAATAGGTTTCCACAGGAAAAGAGGGAAATCTGTATGAAACACAGGAAGCAGTTCTCAGAAGCTCTCCGTAATGTAGCACGAGGAGGAAAACTTAAAATAATGCAGTTGTTTGAAAAGGGAGGTGATACCAGTGGTGTTATCTTATTGTTAAATGATTAAATTTAACATCATAGGACTGAAGTAGAAATAAATACCTCAGGTATTTATAAAAATATATTTAGCCTTTCATTTTAGTTCATAGTGTATGACTAATATTTAAACTTCTGTGACCAGGTTTTTACACCGTATTTTCTATTTCCACTTCATTGCCCTGGACAACTCTCCTGGAAAATTTCTCATCTGCCTCAGCCTTGGATGAGATCCCAAACTTTCTAATGCTGATCCATTTCTCTTGCATTCTGTATGAGACTTAATCTTTTCCTTTGAGGTTTTACCTTTCTAAAATACAAATCAAATCTGGAGATGTATTAGAAGAAGAAAGGCAGGTGAGGATAAAATTTGACAGAATATCACATTCAGAAATACTTGTTAATGAAAACCTTCTAGAAATTTCACAATGCAGTTCCTTTTTGATCCATCTTCAAACTCCCATGAATTTCCAAATGTCATGGGGAGGCTATTCTAAATTTTACTGCGATGGCTGGAAAGGGGTAGAAGAGTTTGTAACTCTCCATCTTAAAAGCAAGAATAGCCACATTAGGCAAACCTTCCAGCCAACTGCTGGCTGCGTCAGGAAGCTCATCAGCCCGTGTAGGCTTAGGTAGGTGGAGGTGGCCCAGTAGAAAATGATAATACAGCATGTGGGATGACAGTTTTTGAGGAAGAAACCCTTAAATTTGCAAATTCTTAAGAGGTAATTTGAACTTTATTTTACTGTTATTTTACTGAATTTCTACATTTATTACAGCCAAATGCCAGGAAGAAGATGGGTTTGGCCTTCACAGTAGGTTATCTGGATTTGAGAATGTTAAAGAAAAAATATTCTGTGTTCATTTCTAATACAGAAATAGATAAAAATTTAAAGCAGAATATGTTCTCGGGTTTCACTGCTAGGTTTTATTGTGATTATGAACATTATGTTTCAAGAGGTATATGAAATAAATGTTCAAAATCCTCACAACCCAAAAGTATCTAAACCAAAACCCCCTTGGTTGGCAATGTGGCTGCTTTGATTTTTAAAGCTATACTAGCTCCACACCACCATTTCATGGAAACATTTCAGGCATGGCATATTCTACTTTTCCAAGTTTCCATTAGCAAAAGGCTGTGTAGATGGGACCCTGTCCCACCGAGGCCAGAGCAGGAACAGGGCTGAGGGGCTGTAGCCTTCCCAAGTTTCTTTCAGCTTAGTCCCACAGTAAAGTCTGAGGGGTTTTGTTTGGTGCTTAAGTTAAAACTATTGAACAGGCTGGAGTTTGTCTGTATATCTCACATAGAATCTAAAGATCCTGCTAGGACTGAAAAAACAGTAGTAGGTCTTTGTAGTGAACATAGATTTTTCTTGGGTTTGTTTTCTATAGATACTTTGAATAACTAAATGGGGGAATTGGTATAATCTGTGCAAAGTGCAACACTATTGTGCCATTAAGCCTGAGATCTATCATAAGAGACCCCCTCCCTCCTCCAAACCATCAGTTATTCTTCTTACCGTGATCTTGATTGTATTTATAACTTGAAGGGCCTCATCACATCTTTCACCACGTGATGGTTTGCTGCTCTGTGCTGTGCCACGCTGTTCAGAGACTGAGAGACTCAAACAACCCTCTGTGAGAGAACTGCTGTACACGATAGTGACCATCACAATAGTGACCAGGCTGGCAACAACAGTTAAAGGTATGGTTTTACATGCTCTGCCTGCATTTTTGATTGTGAACTCCTTGAAACTGGGCATAAATACATTAAATGTCATATACCTGGGGGGGGGGGGGGTCACTAAAAAAAAGCTGCTGGCAGTAAACTAAGCCTGCTGTACGTTTGTGTCCTTGAAGGATCAATGACAGCATCCCATGAGCACGCAGAAATCCTGTTTGCATTAGCAAAGGCTCCTTGAATTGCATTCATCCTGGCCAGAACTGGGCTATTTAGGATAAATACTGCTTATTTTCAGGTTTCCATCCTACTGGGAATAGAAATTACCTTACTTTCAGATGTAAGGGTCACTATTAATGCTTGTTTGAGAAGTGATAGGCTCCACATTTGACAAAGAGTCTAAGGTGGTAAAAATAACTCCAAACAACTGGGGCATAAATTTAATTTTCTAGCAGAAGCATTTGTTTAGAATGCCAGATCATTCCCAGACCTCTAGTTAAAAACCAAACACATCATTAGCAACAGAAAGAAAGGATCACATGCAGATCTATTTCAGATGGCTTTAAAATCATGCTGTGCGAAACTGCCTCCAGCAGCCTTCAGGTGTCAATACCAGTGATGACAGAGAAAAGCTTACAGTGACATTGCTGGCAGCTGCTTTAAAAACTGTTTAAAGACACTCATTAGAATAATGGGAATTTCAGCTCCTGGGTCCACAGCAGTGTAGGAGAGACATGATGGCAGGCATACAAGCTCCCAGTATCCCCTAATGCCACTGTTTAATTCCGTTCTTAGAAAGGCCACGCAGGATCAAAGGTTACTTTGGAGCCTATCATTTCTGTTTAGTAAAAGGCTTAGCGAAATCTTGACCTACGCTGAACTTCAATGCCTGCCTTAGTTTCAAAAGAGTTTCTTTTATGCAGCCCTTTAATCAGGTCCAGACAACTGGATTCTGTGGAAACATTTCAATCGCTGTGTTTCCCTGTCTAAGCTGTGCAAGACTCTAGGAAACTGTTTTTTCTGGCCATGTGCAATCTGACATTGACAGTCTACTTTTATTCACTTGAATGTATAAAATAACTTTCCTGTGGCAAATGATATCTGGATGCAGGGGAGTGATAGGTGGGCTGTTATAAGAAGAGCTGCTTGTTTAGAGTGTTTGCTTTGTGCACATCACACTGTTGATTGTGAGTTTATAGATGGAGACAATTGGAATATGGTTTACTGTATCTTACCCTCCCATTACGTATCCCGTAGCTCTGCAGAGTTACTCATCACATTTGAAATGTTGGGGTCTGTTACTTTTGCAACTTCTATGAACAGGCTGCCCAGGGAAGTGGCTGAGTCACCATCCCTGGAGGTGTTTAAAAAATGGGTAGATGAGTTTTTGAAGGACATGGTTTAGCAGAAGATGGGTACAGTTGGACTCAATGATCTCCAAAGTCTTTGCCAACGGGAGATTCTATGATTCTATACCAGGGAAGAGAGTCCACAGTGCTCCACTGCTCCTGAAATGATGAGGTTGTGCCAGCACATCCCAGTCTGAGGTATCCGTGCTGCTGGTGTGGACAGGATTTATGTGACTCACTCATGCTAACATCAATGTGAATTCCTGGATAACTCAAAGAGGGGACTGATACCTCTATGCTTAGGTAGTTGTAATTGAGTTCTGCCACTGTCATTATCTTTCGACTCAAAACCTGGGAGATCAAATAAAGTTGTATCTTCTGCTAGTGCTACTACTTCAAAGAAATGTGTTGTTTTCCTGCATTTCACCATGCCTGTGTAAACAACAAAAAGCAAAGTAACCCTAAACCAAACCAAAGTCAGCTGAAGTTGCAAAAGCACTGAGGATTTCCCTGTACAATTCTAAACCCAGAGACACAACTGTAATGTGATGTAACCACTGCCTAAACTTCCACGTTTAGAGTATTCATAACCACATTCATAGCAAAGGTGTCCTTGTTTGTCTGCCCACTGACACATTTGTTAAGCAGACACAAGCCTGTGTGAAAGTTTGTGGGATGTAATGTGTACAGAGAACCCCAGAATAACGTGACATTCATCTTGGTCCATTTTTATTGTATTCTAAAACAGCAAAGATGGTCTCCTGAAGGACTGGTTTGAATTTTAGAAGTAACTCAAAGGTGGTTTATAAAGTTGAATGAGGACCCAATGGATATTGGGATTTTCAGTTGCTCCTGTAATAAAAATGGTAATCAAAGCTCTGTACATTCTTAAACAGATACAAGCCCAGAAGCTGGAGCTTCCTCATGTAGAACCCAAATTGGTGTCATGAAAATTCTAACAGTGGCTCAATTTAAGCCACTCGGAGACTGATGTGAGTATGATTCATGATGTTATATCACCATTCCATGTAATAAGAAGTTACAGAAATCCAAACAAAATGTAAGCCTTACAAGAATCTATTGATCTTTAAATGCATGTAAGAAGATAAAAACTTAGAAATGACCACATTAGGCTCAGAGTTTCATCTTGTCCACTGCCCTGTCTCTGACAGGGAGCTATAGTGAACGCTTCAAAAATGAAATACAGGCACAGAGCAAATCTAAAACAATCTTCTCCCAGGTTCCAATAAAAATTTCCTCACACAGAGTGTGCAGATGGACTTCTGTGCTGATTTAATGGACATATAAAAGATTATACTTACAGATACCTAAAAGCTTGTCTGAGTATTAGAACAGTTCCGCAATTTCACACAACCGTATTGCTAATTTTGACAATATTATTCCTTCTCATTGAGAAAGATACTGTTGTGCTTAAATTGCGTGCAGTGCCTGTTTTCTCTAAATGTGGGTGCTCTTTGCACTCTGAAAATCGAGCCCAGGGTGGGTTAGAGCCCATTACATTCAGCAGCCAGACCAGCTCCTGCAGTGTAACAAACCCAACTGTGCCATGCACAGTGTCCCAAAGGCCCCAAAAGTCTTGCATGTGATTTAAGAAAGAAATCCCTTTTGCTGTTTCTAAGCTCTGTCTGTTGCTGTGGTCCCACTGAATTGGAAAGGCTGCATCTGAGCAGACAAAGATAGCCTTTTTCTCAAAGTGTGGGATCTATTGACAGTTTTTATTGGTTTCCATGAGAAAAACTGGATTTTGAGCCATCATTATTGTGCCGCTGCCCTCACTGCTGCTCTTGTTTTGGGTTCTCATCTCACTGTGTTATTACAGAACTAAATGTAAGCTGCAAAGTCCTAACACATTCACGAGACGCCAGCTTGTAAGACAGTCACTTTCTATTCTTCAAAGACTTCCCAAGGATTCTTTACAATTTTTAGGTCTGGTTTGTTTACTTTTAAATAATGAGCATTATCATTGTTTCTAGCAGCTACATCCTCTGTGGGCCTGTCTGGATTGCCTCACTTGCCATGTGGCTGATTTGGCTAATGAAAGGTGAGATTTACTCCTCCCTTCTACCATCAGTGGACTGCAAGTACCTGCAGGACCCAGCACCTCAACCACACTGTACCTCATGTTCTCAAAAAGATTCTTTGACCCAATATAAGAAATGCTGAAATCAAAGGAATGTCATTTTGAGGCAACATATTTGATTTTTCTTCCAGAAAAGGTGTAAAGCCAAAATAACAACTTAGGAACTTTAAGTGTAATGCCAGTACAGATCTCAAACTCCATGAGACTGGTCTCATCTAGTGCATGGCTTCATTTCCTAAGCAATCACTCTGGAACCCAAATTTAAGTTATTTTAATTAAATCCTTTTTTTCACTCTCTGTGGGCAGTTGAAAAGTGCTCTGGAGATTGATTTCAGTGTCATATTTAAAATCTACCAAAACCCATATGTCAGTTGTAGTAGAGCAGCATGTGCTGTTATAGATTTATCCTTATTTGCCAGCATAGCATCTATAACTATAGAAAATAAGTCCCCCAAGTTAAAAGCACTGGACAATCCACAAGGGAAAACTTTGTGGGGATCAGACTTGCAATTTTGTAATCTGATAAAACCTGGTTTACTTCTGTAGAGACTGACACTACTTCTGTTGTTGTCTTAAACATCAACTGATTCTCCTTGCATTGTCTCAAACATCGTCTGACTCTCCTCACATTGTTGTCTTTAACCCCTCCTCAGTGCTGTGGCTCCGGCGGGGCTGGTGCTGCTGCAGAGGATGGGAGGAGGTGCAGCAGCAGGTGCCGCCCCCCCAGGGGTCCCAGAGGGTTTGGGCAGAGGTGATTCTGGCAGGGGCTGTTGAACTGCCAGGGACCCTGGAGCCCTCAGCTCCCATTCCAGAACCTTCCCAAAGAGGCTTCTGCGCATGGGCCAATTCAAGAACTTTTGCAACATCTCCTAATGGTGGGGGGCAGGGATTGTCCTATAAATAGCAGCCTGCCCAGAAGGCAGGGGTGCCCCCACCACCCCATGGAAATTGCCTGAAGATGCTGCAGAAGAACCTCAGGACCACGTGCTCCTGAAGACCACGTTTTCCAGAGGCCCATGAAGTGGTGATTATTTTCCTCTTCCCTCAGCTGCTCTTATTCCTCTCTCTCTGCTTTCCTTTGTTCTGCTTTCCATGGCCCCACTGTGCATCGGATCGGATCCGAACTGTGTTGTTCTGTCCGGCTGCCTTGATGCTGTCAGAGTGGGATCTGAACAGACTGGGATCTGGTTTTGCAACTGTTGGGAAGCTGAATCTGAAGCACCTGAGTATTTGATATGACATTTTGGCTATACCTAAAATATAGATTTGTTATTTTGCCCGTGTCCAAAACGAATACTGATTCGATGTTTTGACTGTGCCCAAGATATTGGTTTGCTGATTTGGCTGTGTCCAAAACAAATACTGATGCGATATTTTTGCCATGCCCAAAATATTGATTTGTTATTATGGCTGTGTCCAAAATAAACACTGTTTGAAGTTACCCTGGGAGATTTGCCAGTCTCCAATTCACCACACAGACATCAAAGGACCCTTCCCTCTCAGACTGAGCAGGTCTAGGGGGGTGGAGATGACCCCGGGAC
This sequence comes from Tapera naevia, assembly GCA_033556795.1. Taxonomy (NCBI): domain Eukaryota; kingdom Metazoa; phylum Chordata; class Aves; order Cuculiformes; family Neomorphidae; genus Tapera; species Tapera naevia. The sequence goes on along the minus strand of JAUMJJ010000171.1, from coordinate 1,553,281 downwards.
CAGGAGCAGGCCCTTGACAACTTCTACAAATTAAATTTCCTGATGTGGAAAACAACAATGCAGTGTTTACAAACTTGATGACTTCCTGTTGTAGAATAGAAAGGAGTAGTTCAGTGGGAAGGGACCTAGAGAGATCAGTTAGTCCAAGTGTAACTTTTCTAAGCTCTTGTTTGCTTGTTAAATTGTCTGCATTTGATATTCACGATGCAGTTCTCTAGAATTCATAGTGTGCAGTCTTCTCCAAGATATTCATTGATGTGCATAGATTTTAAATGAGCTTTTTCTTAATAGTCTGAACAGGTAATTTCATCATGCTCCTTTATCACATATTCATTTATCTAGGACTAAAATATGCAGGATACGGCCTGTATTTTATATCTTTGGTTCTGCCACATCCACAGTAACCTCTGTAATAATAGATTTCTGAAATAAAAAAGACCAATGTCAAAGTTTAAAATATACATCAGTCCTTGGCCACATTTGCACAGAACAAAGTAATATGAATTATTACGCCAAGTTACTTTCTCATCTTACCATATAAAACATTATTATTCTGGTGACAGGAAATATTACAGTGGTTGTAATAAGTCTATTAGTACAGTTTGAGTGGTTGTAGCATCTGTGTTAATAAAAGCCTCCTGCTATGGGAGCCAGCAGCACCTATTAAAATCAAATCCATTGTATTCCTCAGCAATGCTGTTGGTCTGAGTTTGGAATGACAGCTTCACTCATGAGCATGAAGTGAATAATGTGAGTGGTCTGAATGTGGGCCATACATTTAATAATTTGTGTATGTAATCTGTTCAAGTTCTCTGTTTTACAAGACAGCCAGCTCAGCCTGATTCTCTTCCATTTGTTCAGCCAGGCTATTCTTGTACCCTTGCAGGAGTTTGAAAGGAAAAGAGGATTTCCCATTAAAACATTTCAGAACATCTTCATGGCTTTTTTCAATGGGATATAATGTTGTATTTCTATCTCTGCACTACCTCGACTAGAAATGAGAAAATTCCCTTTTTCTAGGGAACACTGTTTTCTCTCCCTGACAGCCCTATCAGAGTGTGAAAGCAAATTTGATGTGCATTTATGGGCAGACACAGGTGAGACACGTGCATGGTGAATGTAAGGTATCGCACAGCCCTCTAAATTATTGAACATCTTTAATATCGCACATGTAAGCACATTCCAAGCAACCCAGAGTGAAGTGAGAAACTGTAAACAGAGGATTACCAGCTGTGTCCATCACAGTCAGCTGCAAATAGTGGGAAGGCCAAAGAAACAGAGATGTTGAAGCACATTGTTTATTTCTGATAAACACAGAGTATTTTGAAAATGCTCTGCTTCCCAGATCTCAGCCTTGCATTGAGAACCACACTCTTACATAAAATGATCTTTTTCAGATATATAGGAAAATATTTGCTGTGCCAGCCTGTCAGAAACCCCAAGCCTGGCTTTTCAGATTCAATTTTGCTGTGGGCATAACCGGATAAAAAGGATCTTTGCAATACTGGTATGGCTGTCTCTCACACAAAGCCTGACATGGACATGGAACAGCGTGTGCTGGTTTCCAACTCAGCAGGGAACTTCTGGGATTTGAATGGGAATGGATTAAGTGATCGGAGAGTAGGCAATAGGCATCCCTCAAGCAGAGTCTAGGACGTGAAAGCATGACCTAAAGGCAGGGACTTGTGCAAGGGTTTGTCATGCTGGATTTTGGTTGGACTCGTCATCTGTCTAATCCTGTCACCTGCTCATTATGTCCTACAAGCAGATGTTTGGGGAGCGTGCAAGAAATCCTGTCATAGGTTGTTAACGGGAAAGCTTTCTCTAAAGCTGAGAGGCAGAATTTGGCTCTCACACTGAAATAGAGGGCTCAGAGATTTTCCAGAATTCTAGCTAATATTTATCACTGTAATTCAGAAATTCTTACCAGAGTAACAATTCATCCGTTTTAAACCCTGGTAGTACCCAAATGTCAGTGTTTTTTTTGTAGCAACAGCCCTTCACCACCTCTCATTTAGATACACAGAGAATTCAGCAGCATCCGTAAGCTTGCAGTTCATCTTTTCTTGTCCTAAAGGTAAAGAACCACTAAGTAACGTGGGTAATAGTTGCCTACTTCCATGGTCATCACAACCTTAACCTTTTAGATGGGAAAACTGATGTGAAGGAAATTATCAATGATTCTTCCAAAGTGATGGTCTTAAGGCCAAGTCAGAGGTCAGCTTAGAGCATGGGAGCAGTAACCTAGGATTCTTGCAGATGAAGACAAGGTGATGTTACAGGCATTTCTAAATCACTGTGTATTTTGTTATTTCATGTACATTAAAAGTTCAAGGAGAATACTTATACATACCTTTCCCTTGACATTCACATACCCTACTGCAGCCTCATCCCTTCCCTGGCCTCTTGCTGTAGGGTGGGTGGGGATTTACTTGGTGGCTCAGGTAGAGATGTCATCTTTCTGTTTAATACATGCTAAGGGCTGGTGACTTTTTTTTTAGTTGGCAATTTAGTTGCTTTCTTAATCCAGATAACCTTTCATCAAGCCAAGGATCCTGCAGGCTCTCCACAGCTTCCTTCACCCGCTGTGGAAGGACGTCTGCTTTGAACCTGCCTCCTGTTTTCATGGGGTGACGCGGTTCAAGCAGAGGAAGGGGCCAGACAGTTCTCCCCTACTGATCTTCTTGATCATGGTGAAAATGTTAGATGACTTCTTTGCTTCTTTTCTCAACTGTCTCTTTTCTGTCTCTGCAAGTGGCTGAAATGCATTCCATGCTCATTGCCTTTTTATGCCTTTTCCAACTCTGTTTCAAGCGGAAGGATCACACTTTGCTGTTTCTGACACATGAAAGGGCATAATTGTTTTCTTTGCATTGTTCCCTATTCCTTCCCTAATAAAGGGCATATTTGCTTTTCTCACTGCAACTCAGCAACTGAATAGATACGTTCCTAGAGCTGTAAAGCTCAAAGATGTAATTCCTGAGCAGTTCTAATAAAATCAAGAGTCTGTCACTGTATCTGCTCCACTGAAGCTGGAACTTTTGTTGGGGGTTGTTTGGGGTTTTTCTCCCCAAAATGCCTCGGGTTTCACTCACATGTTAGGTTATCACCTCCATCACCCACTCACTCAGCATCCTGATATCGTTATGCAATTCTACACAGTCCTTGTGTCTAATAGCTTGAATAATTTAGAGAGGGGTTTTCATTATTTTTTCTCTAAAGATCAAATTCTCATCACATGAAAGTAGATTTCCTCACCCCATGATACATAAAGCATTTTTTTCTAACTAAAATACAGACCAAGAACACATTTTCAAGTTCTAACCAAGGCAGACTACCAGTCCTGCTTAGAATTAGGATAAAACTGAAATTATGTATCCAGCTCCCCTCAGACAGGGGATATTCTGATCTGAATTTGAGCTTTGCAATTCAAAGGAACTTTTAGCTAAGACACGAATAAAAACACTGAGGTGGAACTTTACTGCTTTTAATTCCAGAGATTAATTCAGACTCATCTCTGAACTCTGGTATCTCCTGCAATGTTTTTAATGAGTTAGAAACACCTTGACATTTTTAACACAAATTAGCCTTTTTAAAATATAAAATCTATAATGCATATCAGCCACTTTAATGATGTGTGCAGTAGGCATTTGTTTAACTGAGGGAGAAAAAGGCCCTTTAAACCTAGGGTGTACAATATGAGCCACATAAACTTTTTTACACCTGTTTTGTAGCACACACCTCTGACCTGGCACTTTGTATATTATATTTGGGGCCAGATAATGGTTTTACAGTTCCATTTATAAAGTGATGGAAAAAATCTATCACTTTTGTAAGCATGGCAAAGCAGCCAGTATTCCCAGGGCCCTGGGAGGATTTTCATCTTTGAAAAGTTGCTTTATTTTAAGTTTGGTTAAAGCACAAAACAAACATTCAAAGCACTGGTTTGCTTAACTTCACCCAAAATAATAAACACCCGCAAGTGAACTCAGGCGTCTCATGACTTAATGGATAATTCATGAGCCCACTTTTAAAAACTATCCAGTGCACGGGTTTCTGTGAGTATTTCTGCAGCTCTCGCATTTCCTGCTGTGAGTTGTACCATTCTCTCTCCAACACTGAACTTAAATAAATCAGGCCTCCTGGTTGCCAGTATGAAAACTGTATTTTAAGCCAGTCCTCTGCTCCTCCTGAAGCCTGGCTGACGAGAGCTCAGCCCTCCCTTACGCTGTTGGTCCTACTGATGCCGTTCCCCCACCTTACAGCTCATTTTCTGCAGGGACCTTACAGGTTGCATCTGCAGATCCAAAAGGAGAGGTCTGTGTCCCCACCACGGCTGTTCAAGCACCAGCCTCTGTTGTAATGAAATCAAGGAAAGCAACTGCCAAGCGTTGCTGCTGCCTTCGCTTGGGCCCCCTTCTTGTTGCTCCCAACAGCCCCTGTTTTGTTTTGCACAGAGCAGGCAGTTCCATCATTCACTTGGACTGTTTGATTCCAGCTTCCCTTCCCTGGGTCAGAGAAAGGCTGGCAAGGGAGGGAGGATGAAAGAAGGTGACACTTTGACAGCTCCTTTTTCACACTAATGAGCAGAACTGCTCTTTCTTTCCCTGCTCCTGTTCACCGTGGCCTTTTCTTTCTTTATAGAGTCGCATTCAGGGAAGAAATTCATCCCTGCCTTCCTAGAACCAGTAGATAAACTAGAGGGCTCGGGGTGTCTTTTGTGGGGGCTCTGCCTATGGAGTCATTGCTTTGTTTAGGGTTTCTTTTCTGTTTGTTTCCTGTGCGTAATGCCAGGTAAATGCAGATTAATGGATTTAAAAGTTTCAACTTGAGTACATGAGGCAGCAAAGCACCAGTGACTTCCTGGTGACTTCTGTCCATTCTCGTTCATGAAACAGAGCTCCCTTCATTTAGCTGCTCCACGGGAGCCACCACAGAAAAGCTCGCTTTGCTTCGAAGAGGAAGAAATAATTGCTGCCTTCCCAGCATTAATAATCTTCTGTTCCAAAGAGAAAATCATTTAATAAAGAGGTAGTTTAGATTATAAGTAACCTCCTGACTAGAAGAAAAGACTTGCTTGATGCAAGACAGTGCTGTTTGCAGAAGCAGAGCCTTAGCTGATAAGGCTGGAGAACTACAGTTTAGATATGAAGGAGTTTTAGTACTTCACAAGGTTGACAGTTCCTCTGATTTATACAAAGTACAGGTCTAAACACTTCAAAAATCTCAGGATTTTATATCTTTAATTATGATTATTTGATGCGAATTCAGAGCTTAGACCACTCATATGAGTATACTGCATATTATTTAACTAAAAAGCACTAAATTAATTCATTTTTTAGAGTTTCCTATTTTTAAATGCATTCAAAGCACCATTCAGAAACTGTAAATCACGATGAACAAAACCTCTCAAACCAAAGAGAGCAAAGCAGGTAGGGAACAACAGGAGAGGGAGTAAAGGAGCAAGTGTAAGATTGGCAGCACAAGAACAGACCCAGTATATAATTCTGCTGTACAGAGATCAATCATAACTGTTCCGAAAGCTAACAACCACCTGGCTGCACAGAAAGGTCTTTCATTCAAAGTCAGTGCATTCACCCAGGAATACACTGCGGGTGGGGAGAATATTTCAGAGCCAGAAGCCTCCTTCCTCCTTCTGCAAAAGCAGGCACATCACAGCCAGACCCCAGCAGCACAGATACCTCCCCCTCCTCCTGACAACAGCAGCTAAGAACATCCTTATTTTGGTTTGCTTATTGTGTTTAACTCTGCTAGTCCTTAGGGCCTGTGGATATTATGGGACATTAAGCAGAGCTATGTACGCTCATTAATGGAAACCCAGATCTTTCAGACTAAGGACCAGCTTAAATACTTTCTTTTTTCCTTTTTTTTTAATCAGGTTAAATTAGGAATCTGAGGAAAAAATGGTTTGCAACTCAGGAGGCTGCCTCTTCAACATGAAATGAACAATCTCATTTTGGTTTCTTTTTTTTTGTCTTAAAATGGTACTCGTAAATTCTATTTAGCTACATTGATTTAATGGCATTCAGACAGGAAAAATCAAAATACTCCAGCAAGAAAACATCCAAATAAAGACCACAATTTTTCTGCTTTTCCTTTTATTTTTGTCTTTGTGATATGAGCTAGATCTTAAAGGTCGCTTCCAAATCAGACCATTCTATGATTCTATGTAACATAAATATGCAGTTAGTTTAAACTGTTTCCAAACGATAGTTTTGGAGGATGAGCTATTCAGCCTGAGTACTTTGCTTGGGTCTAAATTAAATCAGAGCAGTTGCTGTGAGTGAGTGGTCCATCTGTTTACCTCATTTGTGCCCCTTCTGTCAGACCACTGAATTAAAGTACTGCTAATGGCCCCCTTGATGCCTCTGTGTTCTGCAGTAGAGAGTATCTACCAGATCTGCACTTCCAAGGGGATGCCTTCCAAATCCCTTGCTTTGATTCCAGAGAGCTGGGGTGCGTGCTGGGCAGCTCTTCAGCTCTCAGAGACGTGGGGTGCTGAGGCTGCTGTGCTGATGCAGCGACACTGCCCTTGGCTCCCGAGTGGGCTCTCTGGGAGTCAGCACCCCAAAACACAGGTGTACCCCCAGCTGTACAGACACCTTTGGAAATCCTGCCTGAAGATGTTTGCTGACACAGAAATGGGTAACATAACCTGCTCTTCTGCAGTTTTCATAAGCATTGGCTTGGCTTTGATTGCTCCTATTTCTGCCTTGTGTAATTCTGTGTAAGCAGGGGTGTGAAAACACTGCAAATCAGCTTAAAACTGACAACGTTCTGCTCTGAACTTGGTTCACCTCACATGCAGTTCCTGATACTTTTATGTTATGTGAACTAAAGCCAAGGATATGTGATAGGGTCAAGCACAGAGAACAAAAGCAGAGCAGCTGTGCTGTGAATACCAGCTTTTTCAGGGTTATGATTAATGTGCCTTCCCCGAAACACCCTGCTGTGAGAAGAAGCTCTTCACAACACAAAGCACAGGACCTGATTTTATTCTGTAGACTTACTGAAAGGTTGGGGGGCTTTGCACTGCAATCTGATTCCTCACACTTGGCACCCCTTCCTGTGAAGGGAATGGTGTGTGGTGTGATGGAGATTTGCACTTGAAGCTCAGGCACCCTGCACAGCACATTTGTTTCCACAAACACGGAGGGACTGCAACACAGGGTCAGTCACAGCCTCTGCACCTGATTTGTCAAGCAGTTTTAAGAACAACGCTGTGAAGGCTGAAGTTACTTGTACAGAAGTGAATTTCTAAAGACGTGCCACGCACAAAGCTTACATTTTTATTGTCCAACCATTTTATTTTTCATCAGGTGCTTTTCTATGTGAAATGGCACTGCTGGCCAGAACACAGTCGGCATCCAGTGACACCGGTACCTGCAAGAAGGATCAAGCTTCATCCCATGCTTTACATTTTCAGTCTTTGAAGCTGAACTACAACTTTGTGATCCTTTATGGACAGAGAGGTCTATTCCTTTTTATTAGAATTTGTCAGATTTTCAGATGGGCATTATGAAAGGCTATAAAAATGTATAAAAAATGTTTTTTTCATAGATAAAGAATAATCTCTGTCAAGAACAAAAAAGCCAGACTCTTGATACATCTTAGAGCTTTCAGGTGGCTTGACCTGAGCACACAGATAGGAGCCACATCTGGCATTGTGGAAATACCTCTTCTCTGTAACGGACTGAAGAAAATACTTTGACCAGCTGATCCTCCTGCCCTTCTTTTTTCCTGCTTTCCCACAAAAATCTGTGTCTGTGTTTGAGTTTCCTTTCCAGTTTGGGCTTATCTCAGAACATGTGGCCTTAAGATAAGATGTTTCACTTCTAGTGCAGGGTACCCTGTTCTAGCTTTGTCCCTAGTTTGAGGGCAGCATTTTTCTTAGGTTGTGGCTGCAGTTTTTCTTAGGTTGTTTCAGTTTTGAATAGCTGACATTCAGAGTGCCAGGCAAATCCAGCAAATACAGGAAAATATGCAGAATATCACAAACAGAATATCTTAAGCCAAGCACTAGAGAGGCAAATATCAGTCTGGATTGTAATTATTCTGCTAAGCAGGCAAATGGGATGCTGATAAACTTAAATGTACTGGAGAATGAAGGGAAGAGAGCAATATAGTAAACACAGCCAGGAATTCAATGGGAATTCCAATTACGGTGAGAAAACAGAGACAGAACTCCAGCAAATATCTGTTTGACTGGTAAATAACAGTCTCATGTCATGGAGAATACAGGAATTGCCTATTGTATTTCCTAACTGTGACACTTATCAGCTCACCCCCAACCCTGCTTGGAGTCCAGGCAGCATTCAATACAAATTGACTGTCTACCCCATGCGAGGATCCCTGACAGCGTCCTAAGGAACGTGATGGTATTTAAAACTCTGCCTGTGCTGTCCTAAGGATGGGCTGTAAGAACTTGGTTCACCTGTGGGTTTGCCTTATGGTAAGTTCCCTGTGAAGTCATGGAGTCAACTGATGTGACTTTCTAGATATTCTCCCAGGCCTCCAGATAATTTAGTATTTATACTACATAGAGGTGCTTTTTGAGAATTTAAGTAAATGATTAAATAGAATAGGGTTATATGCATCTATAAGGAGTTGATTAATGGATGGCCAACTCTAATAGACAAGAGGCTGAAGACAGTTGCTGAAACAGAACATACTTGTTGCAAATCAAAGGACAGGTTTGAGTGGACTGGTCCCTTTAGCACTTCCAGATTCATGATTCCATGCTTTTTTTCTGGAGCATAAATTAAAAAGGCTTTTTGGTTCTTGACTTCTGTTTCGTTTTTTAAGCATACCATACACAATTTTCCCTTGAACTGTTCTAAGGTGACTTCCCTCATCTTCTCGTGTCATTGTCGGGTTTGGGAGGTATCCAAGAGATAAGGCCTCCTTCCCCTATGGACTGTTAATGCTTCCATATTCTGAAAGCAGACTACTTTAGCAGAACAAGTCAGCTGAATCTGTTTGAAAACTTGGGTCTTACAAACTACCTTGTCTGGTTTGTATCCTGAAGGAAAGGGTGATGAGGAGCAAAGGATAAATAATTGCTTTGTACTGTTGTAGTAGGACTCCTCCTCCCCTCATTTTCATAACATCATTTTGAAGCTTTATGAAGAAAAAAAAAAATTTCTTCCTTTTCCATTCCTTTAGCAGAATAGAAGGGCTGAAAGGATGCAGAATTCTCTGCTTGTGCCTGGGTGTAGTGATCAGCAGTGTCTGACTTTCAAAGGAACTTATGAGAACGGAGAGCACAAATGGCATGCGCGAACCCCACTCGAGATACGGCTGGTTGAGTTGTTTCAACCTGACCTCTGGAGGTGCCCACTGGAGTCGCTGAGTAGCAAATGGGTGTTTAAGTGCTCAACTGAAGCACTTGTCAATACTCTGGTCCTCTCAGGATTTCACCCTTGGAGTTTTTACTTTGATTTTGGTCAATATCTTTGACATCCAGGGAGGTAATCATAGAAGGCCCATGCTTAAGCCAAGGTCTGAGGTTATCTGTTATTACTTTGCCTCACAAAACTGACCTGAGAAAAAGTAAACTTTTACAATACTGCTGGCTCTTCAAGGCCTCTAGGAGGGAGGTTTGGCAAACTTCCATTCAGTAACAGATTTATTGCCCAGTTACGTTCTCATCACTCCTGTAAGTAAAGGAATGCCGGTAATGAATTCAACACATCTGATTCCGCAAGTGTGTGAGCCAAGCACAGCACAGTGGCACTTCGTCAAGCAGAAACCTTTGAGAGAGGCTGGGAAAATGGGAGTGCTCTGCCAGGCATCCTTTCCTGCAGGTGCACTTCTGCTTAGAAGTGGCTACAAACTTGTCAGGTTTGCTTGAGAAAGACAGGAGAGGCCAAGTGCGTGACTACGCAGGCAACGCGCAAACATTCCTCCTGCTCCCCAGTGAGGTTTGGAATGAGCTGTAAGGCTCTGTGACAGGAGGATACAAACACTTGGCTTACAGATGTGATTTTCTTTGTAATAAATAATCATGGAATCATAGAATGGAAGAGACCTCAAAGCCCACTCAGTTCCAAGCCCTGACATGGGAAGGGACACTTCCCACTGGATTAGGGGGCTCAAAGCCCCATCCAAGCTGGCTTTGAGCACCTCCAGGGATGAGGCAGCCACCACTGCTCTGGGCAACCTGGGCCAGGGCCTCCCCACCCTCACAGCAAAACATTTCTCCCTAAGATCTCATCTCAGTCTCTCCTCTTGCAGCTGAAAAACGTTCCACCTCATCCTGTCCCTGCACTCCCTCATCAAGAGCCCCTCCCCAGCTTTCCTGGAGCCCCTTTCAGTACTGGGAGGCTGCTCTAAGGTCTCCCCACAGCCTTCAACCTCCAGGTTGAATGACCCCAAATCTCTCAGTTCTTTTCTAATGATACTTCTATAAGCAGCTCTCCTGCACCAATGTAAGCAGGCTTTTAGGTCAAGAGCAATGCATAGATCCCAGTTTTGCAAAGCTGCTCACTCCATTCTCAGACCAACCCAAACGCATCCAGCTTCTGTCCTTGTACCTGCATGCAGTGGGATCTGAAGAGTCAGGATCTGTCAGATGGATGACAGCAAGATCAATGCCATTCTGAGGTCTATAAATTGAGCACAACAGCCGTGCACAGCTGTCCCCAGGCGATACCTGGGAGGCCTTTATGGCAGTGACACACTGCTGATGTGTGACACAGAAAGGTGCTGTGCAGGAGCTCACAATCCAGAGCATTGCAGCTGAGGGCTGTTGATGAACTAGGGCCATTTCTGCTTCATTTTGGTTCCTGCAATGACAGCAACAAAGTGACTGTTCTGGGACACCTGCTGTCTAAGTGGCAGAGCCTCTGACAGGGAGTCCAGTCTTAGGAAATGATTTGAAAAAGGTGGGTGGAGTAGGTTTTCTCTTTAATTTGTCTTTGTGTATGGAAGTGAGGTTTGAGTTTTGCTGGCATCAGACAAGATAGCTAATACATTGCATCACTAGAATGCCTGGGCAGTCAGAGGCGTCTTTTTCCTAGGAAAAGACTGGAAAGCCAGAGAGTTGAGCTGCAGCTGGCCAGGGGGAGGGAGGGGCCTGGCTGGCACCGTGGGCTCCACCAAGCTGCTGGCTGGATTTCCAGGCACCAGCTCAAGGGAGAGCAGCAGCAGAAACACCAACAGCACACCTTCTGGGGAAAGAATCACCTTTCTGGTACAGGAGGGGTTAGCATGATTCAAACTGCGCACAGAAGGGCAGGAGACAGCTCTTGAAGGCAGCTGCACGTGTGAGGGACTGTGTATGAGACACAAAACCAACTCCTTTGGCTCAGACTATCTTTTTGTTACTGCTGACTTGCAGCAGGGACTGCAGCACACTTTAATCTCTCCATCCCCAGGAGGGGAGGGTATGTGTGTTGGGGCTGCTACATGACAGCTACAGCGGGTTCCAGAGATGGTGTCTGCTCAGGGTGATGGGAGGAGGCCTGGGACGTGGTGAAAGCACGTCCGCCCCCTCATCGGGCAGTGTCCATGTGTGTGGCATCACCACTGAGCTCCCAGTGATTTACTCCCAAAACAGTAAATAAGGCAGGCCAGATGAAAAAGAGGATTTAGCAGGAAACCAGGGAGTCTCCCAAGAATAAACACTGTATAACTAAAAGCCAGCGCTGGAAAAGGCTGGGGAGCTGGACTTTTCATCACATTTCCAGCACCAGAATTAGCACCCAAGTACAAGTTTCCTTGTGGATAAATGAACTGCATTAATTTGAATCGATTTCAAGTGGAGGTTTTGCTGTTATTATGGGAAGTAAGTAGTAATGTTAAAAAATTGCAAGACACTTCTTGCACTTGCAATTAAACCAGCCCTGCTGTGGAAAGAGCGTCTGGATGTTTCCTTCAAGGCCAAGTTAATGCATTGAAATCATCAGTAAAGCTTTCTCTACCATACCCAGTGATAACTTCCATTATCCCTTTTTGTGAAAGCAAAACATTCCTTTAAAGTGTTTCAAAGGAGTAGTAATCTGATTTGCTTGCTTAGCTTATAATTCTTCTATGATTACAGACACACAAGCAGTCTAAGCTCCGTGCCAGTGGAACATATTCACCTGCTACTGTTAACTTCTTGAAAATCTTAAAGAGCTAGGGTTTGGGGCAGACTTCTACATAATATATAATGTCTTAAAGTCTTAAGTAGAATAAAATATTCGCTATAAGCAGAAGTAGATAATAATACTACATCAGTTCATCTAGAACAATCTGCCTGAGGGTCTTGCAGATGAGGCTCTGCAAAGTCACATTTGATTTTACCCTCTCTGAGCTCAGTTCCCTGAGTGTCATAGAATCACAGAACGACCTGAGTTGGAAAGGACCCACAAGGATCATTGAGTCCAACTCCTGTCCCTGCACAGGACAATCCCAAGTGTCATTGCTCTGACTGCCCTCGTTCACTGCCCCCTGCCTGTCCTTGTCTGGTCCCAGGTTGCACTTACTGCCTGCAGTTCCATCCCATCTTTTGTGCACTCCTGCACAGACACACCCACAGTCTCCAGGCATGTTTTGTGCCCTCTGCAACAAACAGCCAAGCAGCACTTCACCTTACTAATGACACCAGTCAAGCAGAAAGTTTCCAGATTCTCTATTTAATGTCTAGGTTTTTTTTAAAAGATGAACAGATCTAGAATGCCTAAATATAAACTGTGTATTACCATTCAGCTTGGAAATAGCCTACTCTGTACTCCTCCTTTTGTGGATTAGTGCTCCCTTCCAAGGGCTTTGCTTTCCTCACCTCACAGAGGTGACTCTATACCAGTTAGCAATATTTCCATATGCCTCTCTCGTTCTTGGATTATGGATTTGGATCTATTTGGTGCACCCTGTTATGCTTTACAGAGTAAAGGATAACCCAAGAAACTGCTGAAAAGATCTGGACACTGTCTCCTAAAAGAAAGAAGAAACTGAACTACTGCCAGTCGAGGGTAACCTAAAGCGGAATTTGTTAGGAGAATTAACACTGGTGACTTTATGAAAGAAATGAAGAGAGGAAATTCTGCTAGAGGCCTCCTTCTTTGTACTTGGAAGAGAATATGAGGGGATAAAACAAGCCTCTCTGCATTAAAAATTCCTACTCATTAACACATGCTGATGGATAATTAAGTAATTTGGGAGACAGACCATGCATATGGGAAGCATTTTTGGTATTTTATGACCCCTTGCACTGACCTATGTAATTACTGTGCTGCTGGCTACAACAGCAACATAAAATCTCTATGGACATCTCTGTTGTGAAGTCTACTTCAATTCTAAACATCCTTTCCTTTTATTTGTTACGGTGGGATCAAAAAAGAGCTGTTAAATTCTCTTGTTCCTTCCAATGCTATTAAAGAGAAAACCTTCAGTAACCTTTATTAAGTAACCCATTTGTCAGCCTCCTGCAATTTAGTACAGCAAATACAGCCAACTTGTATTTGGCAAGAACAATTCTTGTCAAACCAATCTAATTTCCTTCTCTGATGGGAAAAGTGGCTGAATGGATACTACATTTTCATTGTAGTAACATTGTGAGATGTGCCATTCTTATAAACAGTACTTAAATCATAGGACTACGTTAGAATACATGGATGGTGTCACCTTGAGCTAGAGCAAAACTCACTGTGAAAAATGAGTGTAGGGAAGAGCTGTTCATGACATGTGCTCAGATAGAGTCTATCGGATGGAGGGCACCAGGGCCACCACATTCATTTGGGCTTCCAGCTCTCGAGAGAGAAAATACAAATGTGCAGTAGACTCCCAGCTGGGAGGGAATGGCAGCAATTCCAAAGTCAGTCCCACTTACAACTTGAGAGACTGGAAGAGCAGCCCAAAAATGGAAGAGCTGAGCTTCAGGAATAACAAATGAAAAGTGCTGCACCTGGGACAATGCAATCGAGTGCACTAGGACAAATAACTCTGGGCAGCACTGTGTAAGAACTGGGGCTTGCACAACATCCTGAGCTCCTCTGTACACTGACACTGTCAATTACACTATTCTGATATAATACCAAGAGTAAACATACAAATTACTGGGACGTATTTCTCCTCTGAAATGAATTTAACTCATGATTTTCAGTAAGGAATTTCTTGAAATTTCCCTTTAAAGTATCTGAGTTGACTCATTAAATCGAGAGGGATTAAAAAGTAAAATATAAAAGACAGTACACATTTCTAATAGTGGAGAAAGGGGACAAAACTCCAACACATGCATGCAGTGTAGGAAGAACCTTAAGACAAGAAATAGCTATAAACTACTTGGTCAGCTAGGCTGGCTTAGGAGCCTGATAACACAATAAGAACATTTCAACCCCTGATATAAAGCCTGCCCTCAGAAGAAGTTTACTTTTAAGTCACACAAACTTCAGCTGGCAAACATTTACCAGAGATACTGATAGCAAAATTTTGCATTAAATTTGCAGGAGTGTGACTCTCTGGGCAGAAAAGGCAATTGTCATCAAGTACCTTGCTTCAGGAAAACATGTGCTTACTTGCAGGTACTTGAACACTTCCCTGTATAGACTCCAACTACATTGTTTCCTGAGTTGGGGATTATAATTTAAGGCCATTGCTGTGATTCCAGGTGTAAATGATAGCAAGCTGGTATAAGATGAAAGTCTAGAAGTGGGATTTAGATGCTTAGAATGCTTTAAAAACCTGAAACTAAAAGAAGAAATAATTTTCTTTGCTTTCTAAACATGAAAGTGTAAATAGGAGCAGTACGTAAAGCTCATAGACCAGTCTCATTCTTGAATATCATCTTCTCTGGAAGAAATAAGACTTTGAATGGAGCAAAACAGTGGCAGACCAAGCCAGTTGAGGTGAATTCTCAGGACATGTATCTGCAATTTTAAATGCTTTCTGCAGTATACTCCCCCTGCCCCATTTCTCTCCTCTGCTACCTTGCTGTGTCAGTCTTGCCAAACCTAGATCCTGCTTATACCCTCTCAGATTTTGTGTGGTACTGACTTCAGTAACACTACAAGTCACCCACTTGCCAACTGACAGCCCAAGAAATTTGTGGGATAGAGCTGCTGTCCCTCCATCTCTGTTCTTTGGCCCCCTCATCGGCTTCTCCTCACCGCGCGCTTCCTAGCACCTCACCTGAACTATGCCCACAGGTCTGGGGCTTCTGCACAACCAGAGAAGGTGACTCACTATGAGCAGAAGTCATTCCTGCCACCTGTAGCCCAAGCATAAACAAGCAACGCCAAGTGGGACCAGTTTTGCTGCCAGCAGCTGCCCAGGGCAGCCAGCTCTGCCCTCGCTGTCTCTGCACTGCGGAAAGCACTTCTGCCAATTGGGGCATCTCCGTGCCACACTGGGGAAAACGTGGAATTCCATATTCCATGTACTGCAGGACTGTGGAATATGAGCACAGGCATCTCAGTGTTACCCATCGGGAGCGGCTCTGCCGTTAGGCTGTTTCAGCCAAAAGCAGCACGACACGGACAGCGCTTTCTGGCTGATGTGGGCTCAAGACCCAGAGAAAGGTCTTGCACATGGAAGCTGGCCTGGTCCCATGCCAAATGTGCCTCGTGGCTAAAAAAGTATGGGTGTAGTTTCCAAATGATCAGTCCAGCACCATTCCTGAGCGTTACGTTCACTTTAAATTAGCACAGATTTTGGAATAACTCACAAAGAACATGGAGTTTCCATTTTTGAAAGCTCACACTACTTGTTTTGATAAATTGCACAGAAGTTCCTGCTCTGCAAGGCCCGGTTGACATTTCTTATTGTCTTTAACGAGGTAATCTCTACCCCTTCAAAGGTGATTTTTTTTTATGCTTCATTATATTTGGGAAAAGTAATTCTGCAGGACAAGCACTCATTTTAAGTCTTGGGTGTTTGTGCCAGGGAGAGCCTGACAGACGTGACAAGCAGTGGGATGTCCCTCAGCACTAAGAGCTGTATCATTCTACAAGATATCCCTGTAAAGGACAATCATCTTGGATATTATGGGCTCTCTGTGTTTCTAAAATCCTATAGATGTTTAAATAAAGGCTTTTATCTTCTGCATCCACACGTATTAACATACACAATGCTTACAGAAAGACACCGGATAAAATGATTATTTTTAGAATTTCCTCACTTCATGAATCAGTACAATAGCTATGATGCTACAAATAACTCACTATGAATTCTTCTTACAAGCAAACAGAGGAAGTATAAGTTTAGGAAGAGACAAGGAGTCCAGAATAGACAATATACTAAAATATAGTTGTAGTACAGTTAGAGAAAAACAATTAAGCGTTAGCTTCACTTTGGATCAGTAAAAATATAAACCTTTTATTCCATGGGTCAATTTGAAACTTGGCCAGAATTGCCTAGTGCTTAATAACCAGCAACACGCCCAAGGTTTATCTAAGCTAAAAAGCAACAAAAGCAGTGAACTATTAAATTTGTGACAAACTTTCTGCACTTTGGAAACATAAATCTCTATGCCATTACAAAACTGGGTTTAGGTGGATGATGGTTTTCCGTATGAGACTGTCGCTATCTTACTGTGTGGTTTTAGGAAAGAGTTTGAACTTTTCTCTTCTGGAGCATGATATGTTCTGTCAGTGAAAGGGTGAGAGAGTCACAGTAGAGTTTAAAACTGCTGGCCAGAAGTTGGTCTGGGGTTTCATGCTCCAGTTTGCATAACAAGTTGAACAGCTGGAGTACCAGCCCTCTAAATACACCTGGCTTTGTATGTGTGACTTAACTAGCAGGACATTGGAACTGGTATTAGCTAGCTAAGGTGAAAGAATCTGTGTGTTGGAAACAGATTCTGAAGGACTGGCAGCAATTTTTTTTGAGGCTTTCTTGAAGTATTACTGCACTAAGTGCTGCTGCTGTGTGTTTGAGGAATAACTTCAGCTCTCTGTAGATCAGCATCCTTATTTTGACCTGCCTTCCACTGAACAGGCCCAGTTCTGTTACAGATCCCTACCAAAAAAGTCAATAAGTAGCTTCTAATTTCCCTCTGGCTGTATTTTAGAAGATACATTTGCAGCCATCTCCTAAGCTACACTTCATGTGAACTCGTGTGCCAATACTGTGATTTTACAGGTGTGTTTTGATGGACTCAAACTTACCTGTAGCGCTGCAGCTCCGCCTCCAGCTGCTGAATGTGTAGCTGCAGACGTGGCACTTCGTTAGCTTTCACCTCTAGCTCCTTCACTTTGCCAAGACTGTTGAGGACGGCGCGTCTCGCCTCTTCCACCTTCTTCCTCATTTCTGCTTGTTCCCTCTTCAGGTTACGGTTGGAGTCTTCCAGACTGAGCAGAGCTTCCCGAGAGCTCTTCAGCTCTCTTTCCAACTCCTGATTGAACTGAATGGCTTCTTCAATTTGCTCATCCCTGGAGCTCCGGATGAGTTCCACTTCCTTCAGGACACTTTGAAGGCACTTGGCCTGGGAGTCATTGTCCGTTAACTGACTCTTACTCCCTTCAAAACAGGTCCCCTCTTCCTTATGGTTAGCATTGCTTTTCCACAGTCCTACCTACAATGAACAGGAGCAAAAAGGAGGGAGAAATTAATGTGTTTAAAACCAACTGACATTTAAATCAAGACTGAAAATGGCTGGGTTGTTTTCTGTTTGTTTGTTTGTTTTAATGACATATAGTTGATGAGCGACTAATTAGCTATTTAACTTTGTGAAATACAGGGAGAAGGGCACTTGAGAAAGTATTTTTATATACGTGTCTATAAATGTAATTTTAAAATTACTCATTAAAGTGGAAAATTAAACTATTGCAGAAGTTTCTGTATAGCTTTAATTCGTCACTTACGTCTGTCCTCAACAAGCAAGTAGTATTCTGAAAAAATATTCTCAGTTATGTTTTTAAGTTGTGTTTAGCAGAAGTGAGCAGCAAGCAGCTGGTGGTGTTCTGGAGCTCTAATCTCTGTCCTCCTCCTGATTCTTTCTGGAGCCTTTGACTCGTGACTTTGTGTTTGCTCCGACTTCCCTTCACTTTTCAAAGGAAATGATAAAAAGGGGCGTCCCCCTGCCATGCTGGGCGTTGAGAAGAGGGACAGGCAGCTAACGCCAAACGGGGCAGTGTCACGTGTGGAGCAGAGGTCTGTGTGTCAGCACAACATCCAACCAGACCAGACCCGCTGGAGGAACCAGGGTACCCAGCCCTTCAGTGGTGGGTGTGCTACGCTATTTCATGTCAGAGTAATTTACCTGCTGTTAAGAATGCCTGTGTTTCACTGGCACCAATCCAGCACAACCAGAAGCAGCCCCAGCATTACTGGGCTGTGCACAGCAGCCAGAGACGACTCCTTCATCAGCCCCTTTGCAGAATGGGCTCCAGCCCTGAGCTCTCACAGCCCTGAGCTCTGACAGGCACACTCTAAGGAGAACACACTTATTGTGTTTCAGAGGAGGTGAAGCTCTCAGGTGTTTATGACCATGTC
Organism: Tapera naevia; assembly: GCA_033556795.1. NCBI lineage: Eukaryota > Metazoa > Chordata > Aves > Cuculiformes > Neomorphidae > Tapera > Tapera naevia. The sequence goes on along the minus strand of JAUMJJ010000171.1, from coordinate 1,534,846 downwards.
ATTACATGTGCTTGTGCCAATAAGAATCCAAAAGTTCCTTCTTTGGAAGTAACCCACAATGGTGCATAACTGGTGTGTGACTGATTGCACATGCAACAGAACAGTGGTATTGTACACTGTGGTTTGTTAAACTGATGGCTTCTAAAATCCTAGCAGGGTGGGTTTCATCCCTTAAATATATATAATGTCACACTGGTCCAAGTCCCACATTTCTCCTTAAAGGCTCTATGTCACCAAACTTTGCTGAAAAGTTAATGCCAAAGAGGAAAGAGCAAGCTAGGTCCATGGGGTCCTAGGCCTGGGGCCGGAGAGGTCACTAACGCTGGATGTCCTGAGAGCATCTTCTCCTTGGAACACCACCTGGACCCATGCACCCTCATCCGCAGTCGGTCCCTAACGTTGGATGTCCCAGGCGCATCCTCCCCCGCTGAATGCTACTGGTACCCCAGATGACTTCATCCACAGTTGGGCATAAAACCTGGCTGTGCCAGCACATTCCCCAGCCGGTCCCCAACGCTGGCTGACCCAGTGAATCCTCCCACTCTGAATGTTGCTGGTACCCCAGATGTCCTCATCCATGCTTGGTCGTTAATGCTGGCTGTCCCAGCACATCCCCCGGCCAGTCCCTAACGCTGGATGTTCGAGAACATTGTTGCCCTGAACATTCCCCAGCTGGATGTCCTGAGAGCATCCTCTCCCTGTTGCTGGATGTCCCAGCACATCCTCCCAGCCAGTCCCTAACGCTGGATGTCTTGAGAGCAGCATCCTTTCCCCCGAACATCACAGAGACACCGGCCACCCGCAGTCACAGTCGGTCCCTAACACTGGCCGTTCCCAGTGCATCCTCCTCCCCAACGCTACTGGCATCCCAGATGCTCTCAGACATATTGGTCACTGACGCTGGTTGTCCCAGAGTAGCATCTTCCCCGGGCCCCTAACGCTGTCCCAGAGCATCCCTCAGCCGGTCCCTAGCGCTGGATGACCCAGCGCATTTTCTCCCTCGAACGCTGCTGGTACCCCAGATGCCCTCATCCACACTTGGACACTCTGGCTGTCTCAGAGCAGCACCTCTCCCGGAACATTACCGGTACCTCAGCCACCCGCAGGCACAGCCGGTCCCTAACGCCGTCCCAGCACATCCTCCCCCCGGGACGCCCCTGGTACCCCAGATGCCGTCCGGTCCCCCCGGCCGCTCACCTGCAGGGCGAGGCAGCGCGCGTCGCTGCTCTGCAGGGCTGCCCGCAGGTCCTCCACGAGCTCTCGGAGCCCGGCGCTCTCCCTCTCCAGCGCGGCGATGCGGTGCTCCGCCCGCCGCAGCGCGGGGCTGCGCTCGCCGCCCTCGGCCGGGGGGCTCCCCTCGCCGCCCCCCGGCGCTGCCCGCGGCCCCCGGCGCCGGCGGGGGCTGCGCAGCCGGATCTGCGTCTCGATGTGCTCGCTCTCGCGGCCGAGGGGCAGCCGGGGCACGGCGCGGGGGGCGGCGCTGCCGGCGGCCGCGCTGAAGAACCCGCAGAGCCGCGCGTGGAACTGGCGGAAGGAGAGGCGCGGGGGCAGCGCCGCACCCGGCACCCGCAGCCCCAGCACCCGGCAGAGCGCGCGGAAATCCGCGCCGGGGATGCTGCCCGCACCCGCGCAGTCCAGGTGGTGGAACACCTCCTGCAGGTACTGGTCCAGCCCCGTGGCCAGCACCACGATCTCGTTCTCCACGCCGCGGTCCAGCCCGTAGTGATGCGCCAGGGCGCTCACCAGCCACTGCGTGCGCCGCGCCGGCCGCGAGTACGGGTCCTCCGCGCCCTCCTGCGGCTCCATCGCGGCGGGATGCGCTGCGGGACCGCCGGGACCCCCTCTGCACGGGGACCCGAGCCGAGCCGCCCGCCCTCCCTGCCCCGCGCCGCCCCGCGACCCTGCCTGCCCGGGGACCCTCCCCGAGACCCTCCCTGCCCCGCGCCGCCCCGCGACCCTGCCTGCCCGGGGACCCTCCCCGAGACCCTCCCTGCCGGGGCCACTCCGAGACCGTCCGTGCCCAGGGACCCGCCCCGCCCGCCCCTTCTCGCCGCGGGCAGAGGGAGGAGCTGTCCGGCAGCGAAGGGGTCGGGGCTGCCCCTCGCCGGGACCGCAGCGTCTGCCACGGGCACTGCCGAGGTGCGGGGTCCCCCCCTCACTGGGGTCTGCTGCCTCCTCCCCACCAGCACCCAGTCGTGGGGTGCCCTCTCACCACAGGACGCCGCCTCCTCTGCCACCGGTGCCCAGTCGTGGGGTCCCCCCTCGCGGGGCACTGCCATCTGCTGCCTGCAGCCCCTCCGCGGGGTCCCCCCCTCACTGGGGTCTGCTGCCTCCTCCCCACCAGCACCCAGTCGTGGGGTGCCCTCTCACCACAGGACGCCGCCTCCTCTGCCACCGGTGTCCAGTCGTGGGGTCCCCCCTCGCGGGGCGCTGCCATCTGCTGCCTGCAGCCCCTCCGCGGGGTCACCGGGCACAGCAGGCGGGCGCCACCCGCTCCGTGTGTGACACAGAGGGGCTCAGCCCTGCCAGTTTGTGTCCAGCTTCTAAACTGCTTCCCTTCTGGTTCGTTTGTAGCGAGACGATAGCAACGCTGAGTCCGATGGGACAAGTGGCGCTTGTGAACCGGGGAGAGGTCCCGCTAAATTAACGAAACGAATGTGCTCCGAAGTCAATCATCTTTCTGTTCTGTCAGACCTCTTCAGCCCTGTAGATGGGGTGAGGGACAGAGCGGGGCGTTGGGGCTCTGACCACCTCCTTTCCCACTGGTGCCCAGTTGTGAGTTCCCCCCTCGCCCGGGGCCACCATACACTGCCTGCAGCCCCCGACCCCATGGGGGTCAGCAGGCAGCCAGCCTGCTCTGTGTGTCTGTTGGAAAGAGGTTCAGCCAAGCCAGAGTTTGTGTCCAGCTTCTCAACTGATTTCCTTCTGGTTCCTCTCAGCATAAGCAAGACAAGAACATTGCTGAGTCCAGTCTGACAAGTAATTTTGGAAGAGGCTGCCACGGCGGTGGTGGAGTCTCCATCTCTGGAGGGGTTCAAAAAATGTGTAGATGTGGTGCTTCAGGACATGGTTTATTAGGCACGGTGGGGTTGTGTTGGTGGTTGGACTGGATGAGCTTAGAGGTGTGTTCCAGCCTTAATGATTCTATGATTCTTGTGGACCAGGGAGTGGTCCCAATAAATTAATGAAATGAATCTGCTCAAAAGGCAGTCATCATTCTGAGCTCGGGCTTTTTCACCCCTGGAGATGTGCTGTCTTTGTGGTACTGATACGTATTTTCTAGGTTGTTGTCTGGGATAGAGACTTTTCAAAGCAGTGAAATTTGAAATTAGGCTAAGGAGTAGGACCTGCATTGTTGAGTGTGGCTACAAACAGGGCTGCTCTTCCAGCAGGGACACACCAAGAGTGAGAGGTGACTGTGGCATCAGCTGTGCCTGAAGTCTGAATAGGGGGACACAGTGGGGGTGCTGATAACAGGCTGCATCAACAGCCCCAGGCAAGGCATGCTGTTTGAGCCAGGTCTGTGGTCTGTGCAAGAAGTCCCACCAAGACCAGCAGCAGATTGGGTCAGAGGCAGGGCTGGTGAAAGAACCATAATGCAGTTTCAAGGTCCACCTGGTAGACCAGGCAAGAACCAGAGAAGGGTACACCTACAGAATCCCTCAGAGGAGTCAGTGCTGGGTGCAAATGATCCTCTAGGGCAGGGGGTGTGGATGGAGGTCCCTCCTGAGGTTGTGCAAAGCAGGTAAGGTCTGCTAGTGTGCTCAGGGACCAGAGACTACTTTTGCTTCCCACAGCTGCATGGGAATGTCAACATACTTCCGTGTGCTATGGATCATCAATGAAAAGCATCCTTGGGAAGGCTGTTGACCTTCCTTTATACTGAAAACCAGTTTTCTGTTTTTTTCTGTGGTGGGCTTGCTGCTGAACTTCTGTTTCTGTTTTTTATGCTATGAGACATGGGTTCCCCAGGTGCTCCACAGGATCAGCCTTCCTGTTCTCAAGGGCTGAGTTTTATCCACTGGTGACCTGCTGTGTATTTATTACCCAAACTGGTAGAGTCTTAGCATTTTACAGTCTTTAGGAATCTCCTGTCCAGTTCTGATTTACTTGAGAAGTATTTGAGTGGGGCTTTTTGATGTATTCTTGTACCTGTAAAGAGCATTTTCTTTAAAGAGCATTTCCTCTTGTTCCCTCTTGTAATTTATATTTTTGATTAACTTGAGAAGTAAGTGGATGAACTGAGTCCGATAATGTTACTCATGCAAGAAATCAGCTTATGGTCAAAATGTCCCAGTGAAGCAGCACCAGAGAGACACAGGAAAGACAAACATAAACCTTGAAACTCTTTAGCAGCTGCTATGTAAATCCACATCTGCTACACCAGACCCACTGACCCTAACACCAACTAAAGCATCAAGGCCCTGGGGTTGGACAATGCAACAGCCTAAAGTTGTTTTGGCCTAGCTGGTTTCAATTGTAAAAATATTTATCAAGTGGAATTAATTGATTTAAAGGCTGCCAGAATCTTTACCAGGCTATAAACCTGTCAGCGTAAATGATACTTGAGCATGTATAACTTCCAGTGGGGTGGTGTCTCTGGCTGGAAGAGAGGCATTGTTAACACCACTGGGGAGCATGTGGGCCTCTTGAACTCCTTGGTGCCCATCTGCTGGGCTTTAGGTTTGAAAGAGTGAAGGATATAAACGGCATGGCACGCGTTTGGCTTTCTGTGGTATCACTGTAACGGGGAAATGAGAATGTCAGGATGATGTCAATTCACATTCACCCAAGTTTCATCTCTGGAAGAAAGCAGTTACTTGATACCTGCAAGATACCCCAAGCCTTTGGCCATTGAATTTCTTACGGTTTTGCAGACACAGCTCCACTGCCGAGCGTTTGAGGTTTGCCTTGTGTTTCCTTAACAAACCACCAGCCGACCCAGGACTTTCACTTGACAACTGTGAAAACAGTTGGATCGGAGAAAACATAAATGTCACTGTAGCATCCCTGTGCCAAAAGGATTGTGTTTGGTAGAAGTAAACTTTCCTTTTGCAACCTGCTTTTCTTTTTAAAAAATCCCATGAATCAGTCCTCACGCAACCTTTTTTCTGATATCAGAGGTACAGACCAGCCTGATGCACAGCATTTGCTCATGTATTTATTCCCAACTGTAAGATGATGAAGATTTCACTTCTGACCCAAAGAAGGTCTGCTTGTTCCTCAGCTTCTTCTCTAAACCTGCTCAGAGTGGTGACAGCATTTTATTCAGTATTCAAGGACTTTTTCTTTACTAAGTTGTTCCAGGTTCTGGTAGTGCACTCCAGCATGAAAACATCTTGAAGGAGTCCCAGCTGTAGAAGGAGCTGATGGGAAAGCGGGATCTGAATGGAATGGCTCTTTCTACAGTGTTGTGGTGAGAGCTGGAAATTAGGAGCATCTTCAAATACTGCTTTTGAAATTACATAACTGGATATTTTTATTTGAAGAGTTGCTGCAATCAGACTTAAGCTTGTTTGCCAGCCTCATTGATGGAATGATGTTTTGCATTGTATTCAGTAGCCAAGGGTTTAGTTATGACATGTAAACTAAATTTACAGAAAAAAAATGGCTTGAGCTTAAGTTAACCATACTTACGTTTTATTTTGTGGTTCATACACATTGCAGGACTGAGGATCAGCACAGCCTGTGCTTATGTCTAATGTTCCAGGCTGTCAGGAGTCTGGTCCCCTTTGTGTGGTGGGTTGTTGTTCAGAACTGCAGCACTGTGGAAGATGCTCATCTTGCCAGAAGGATCACTTCATTACAGTAAAACAAATATTTTATTCCTTCCAGACTTTCTCCTACCGAGGGGTAAAGTGAAAATGGAGTGCTAAGTACCTAACATTTGTTTTCCAAACCCTTTCCAACAAAGTCAGACTGTGATGTTCTTGATCCTTTTAAAAATGCTGTTTCTGAAACAGATGCTTTCACAAGGAACTTCAGGGATGAGTTAAAATAATATTAGTGGTGCAGTGTTGTTCGTGGCATGTTCTTGAGGTTACTTGCAACTCCAAAAGTGTTGGGCGTTGTCTTTTTGTTTGTTAGGTCCTGCGTATTGGGTTGGCTCTGTGTATACAGTAAGACAAAGAAGGAAAACTGTAATTGAACTTGCCTGTTTGTCACGTAGTTCTGCCCCTGCCTGCAGCGTGTTTTTGTTTAATGCTTACACAGATGAGATTTTGAGTCAGCTGAGGTGGCCAAGAAGGCCAACAACGTCCTGACTTGGATCAGAAATGGTGTGGCCATCAGGAGTAAGGAAGTGATTGTACCCCTGCACTCAGCACTGGTGAGGCCACATCTCAAATCCTGGGTTCAGTTTTGGGTCCCTCAGTACTAGAATGACATTAAGGGGCTGGAGCGTGTCCAGAGAAAGGAATGGAGCTGGAGAAGGATCTTGAGCCCAGGGGTTCTGTGAGTGGGCGAGGGCCCTGGGGATGTTTAGTCTGGAGAAGAGGAGGCTGAGGGGAGACGTCATTGCTCTCTGCAACTCCCAGAAAGGAGGTTGTGATGAAGTGGGTGCTCTTCTCCCAAGTAACAAGTGATCAGGCAAGAGGAAATGGCCTCAAGTTGTGCCAGGGGAGGTGTAGTTTGCATATTAGGAAAAAATTCTTTACTGAAACAGTGGTGAAGCACTGGCACAGGCTGCCCAGGGCAGTGGTGGAGTCTCATCCCTGAAAGGGTTCAAAAAACATGTAGATGTGGCACTTGGGGACATGGTTTAGTGGGCGTGGTGAGGCTGGGCTGACGGCTGGACTGGGTGAGCTTAGAGGTGTTTTCAACCTTAACGATTCTGTGATTCTGTGATTCTATGTACACATCCAGGGAGTCTGTAGGAAGGGCTGATCAACTGTGCAGAAAGCTATAGCCACGTTCTATGTGTTTAGCAACATGAAGAGCATGTTGGGTGGTTACAGGAAGAGTTTCAGTAACTAATGCAGAGCACCTTCTTCACCTTGTGAGTGCAAGGAAAATATCTGTGTTAAACGTGGACAGGAACTGGTGTCTGGATTTTCTCTTTCTGTGGAGCAAATGGGGAGCTGCTGGGATTAACTGACTGTACTGAGCTGCAGTTTGGTTTTTGTCCTGAGTGATATTACTGATTACATTAAGGTCTTTCTCTTGGTGTAATTTATTTAAAAGGAAGAAGTGACGAGTTGTGTAGCCTGCAGAGGAAACAGCTGCAGCTCTCTGCACAGCCAGGTGTTGGATTTGACATTCCTTAGCGATTCAGCATCTGGAACAGTTTTAAGGATCTTCTACAGTAATTAGAAAAGAGAATTGTACTTTCTTCAACGTTTATTTAGTGGTTCTCATGGGGGTAAATGTTTCTTTTTTATGAGTGAATTTTGACACAAATGGAGGGGGGAATTGGAAGTTCACAGTAGTATAAGTGAGAGCAGAATTTGGCTGGTTGGGCTCCAGTCAGTTACTCCTTGCTTTCTGTTTCTCTAGGTGCTAAGTTTGCCAGCAGGTCCTGCGTTGGCTGTAGGGAGGAGAAATGAGCTGAGCCTCTGCTACAACATTTTGACTCCTTTTAAGAGTTTGTATCTAAATTACTCCAGAAAAATATTTTGTTTCTAAAACATCAATTCTGTCTCAATCTCTGCTGTAAATTAGACTGTAGATTCTCAGGATAAATGCCTGTTATTTAGATTTAGCGTTTTTAGAGCCCCTTTTCTCCTGGATATTCTTTATGCATTTTCAGTAAACCACTCTAGATCTTAAGACTCTCTTTTCCTTTTGAAGTCAACAAATCTTCACCTCCTTACACAGTGGCAGAGCTTCAGCAGAAAGAGGGGAGATGTCCCTGTGAACTGCGAGATGTACATCCTGATGGAGAGCTGGGTCTCCCTCTGGGTGGTCAGGAGACGGAGATGCAGACGGGAAGGGAAGGAGTAGGCATGGGTCTCCTGCCTGCAGGGCAGATGTGCAGGTGGTGGAACTGGTGGTCCTGGCCTTTTATTTCAGCTGTGTGTAAAGTGGGAGCATTGCAGTTTGGAGGCAGCCTGGCCTGGCTGGTACCCAGCAGGAATGTCTGCAGCGCTTTGGATCTGAGGGCTGAAGTAGAAACCTGGCATCTAGGATCTGGGTCTTGCTCTAGTGTAGGCGTGAAAGGAGCACCAAGCTGTCAGACCATTTTGAGATTTGGATCCTTCTGGGCTTTCATGTGCTTTTCAGTTTTGTATGAAAAATTCAGGTGTTTGTCTGAAAGAGATTTTACCGAATCCCGTGCACGAAGGCAGCGTCAGATTCAGGAATGGCTCACAGAGCTCTGCATATTCTTGCATTCATAGCACACACCCTGCAATGTTGAAGCTCTTATCCATCAGGAAAGCGTTTCATGACAATCATATTTTATTCCATTCGCATTTTCATTTCCGCTCGGCAGATTTTGCAGGCAATTGAGGTGTCAGCCCGAATTCCTGATGCGGGGTTGTGAGACAGAATCATGTGGGAAGACAGAGAGAACCCAGATGTGAGAAATGAACCACCCCACCCCCCATTCACCCCCTCCTGTGAAATATTGTCAAACCAAACGGACTAAAGTGGGCTTAAACACTGAGCTGCTTGTATGAAGAGTAGGATGTGTGGTTTGTGCAAAAGACAAACCATTTAATTGTTATTTGGTGTGTAATTGTTGAACTAATCCTGTGATGGTTCTGCTGCTGCCTAAGGAGGGAGAAGTTGATCTGCAGGTTGTGCATTTATGGAATGTTAGTTACAGCTGAGGGAATGTGAGTCTCTGCGAAGGGAGTCAGTGAGTCATGAATGTGCCTGACCTCGCTGCAGTTCACTGCTCTGTGGGTTACTGTGCAAATAACTCCGTGCTACCATTTGCAACAAACATATCTCTGTTAGTTTCTGTCTACTTTATTCTTATTTCTGCTGAGTCCTTTGGATGGTCATGCTCTTCAAACTGCTGAAAAGTGAACATGCTTAGATATTGTCTTGATTTGTTTAGCTCCATGCATAATTAATTACATACTAACAATTGTAGACAACCCTTGTAATTCCTTTGCCCGTTCTATTATAAATATCATTTATTTATCCATTGCAAATGTGTGAAAGGGAATGTTAGTAGTGGACAGGTACAATCATACTCGATCTCTAAGGTGTTTTCCAACCAGGTGATTCTATAGTTCTATAATTGCATTTTGGGGGGTTATAATTCTAGGTTTATGTGGTAGTGCTTACTAAACTTTCAGATTCATAAAAGTACAGGTGTAATTTCATAGAATCATAGAATCATAGGATGGTTTGGGTTGGAAGGCATCTTAAAGCCCATTCAGTCCCACCCCCTGCCATGGGCAGAGACACCTCCCACTGGATTAGGGGGCCCAAAACTCCATCCAACCTGTCCTTGAGCACCTCCAGGGGCAGCCACCACTTCCCTGGCCAACCTGGGCCAGGGCCTCCCCACCCTCACAGCAAAACATGTCTCCCTAAGATCTCATCTCAATCTCTCCTCTTGCAGCTGAAAACCCTTCCCCTCATCCTGTGCCTGCACTCCCTGATTAAGAGCCCCTCCCCAGCTTTCCTGGAGCCCCTTTCAGTATTGAGAGGGTGCTCTAAGTCTCCCCACAGCCTTCTCTTCTCCAGGCTGAACAACCCCAACTCTCAGCCTGTCCTCATGTGGGAGGTGCTCCAGCCCTGGGATCATCTTTGTGGCCTCCTCTGGACTCGCTCCAGAGGCAGAGTGGTTTGGGCAGGTGTTGCTTACTTAGGCTGCTCACAGAGGGTCACACAGTGCCCTGTGCTGGTGCAGATTATCCTCCAGCTGCTGCAGGATGGCTGGGGTTGCACTTTGTGGGTGCTGGGCAGCCTGGTCCCCTGCTCTGTGCTGGGTCAGGTAGGAGCCAGGTGGGCTGAGACATGGGGTGAATTATGTCTCCATAGGATTAGCTTAGGTAGGGAGCTCCCCTGATCCATTAGGATACACAGGCTGTCCCAGAATGATAGAAACAGAGAAGGTCACTGACTGTCTCTACCCTGCCTATGGAAACCTTGACACAGGTTTTCCTTAGAACCCATCTTCCATTGCTGCATAAATTTCTGTGGCAGTGTGCTGAATGGTTTACAGAAATGGTGTTAGAAAATATATTTGTGGGTCTGAATTTTCCTGGGCAGATTGCTCAAGAAAAGTGGCAGAGGGACATGGGGGCCTCTTTGCACTGGGTGACAACCTTTCCTGGCTGCTGACTCCTCAGTAGTTGCAGGTGATTCTCGTGTCGCCCAGAGGTGTTTGGGTGTAGCAGGAGCCGGTACACTCAGCCTTCCCCTGTAACAGCACCCAACTGTGTTTTATGGTGGTTTTCTGGGCAACAGGACACATATGGGCAGGGGAGGCCTGCTCTGGGTGAGGCAGGGGGTCAGTGCTGAGTGGCGTGGGTGCTTCCCCGGGACGTTTTCCCTCAAGTTCCTGGGATAAACTCCCACAGTGGGAGGCCACTGGTCACCCCTCACCAGCCTGAGGAACTCCATGCTCGCCAAGGTTGCTCTGCGGCCTCCCTCCACCTCTGGGTGGGAAACAGCCCCGGCTTCCACCCCCCTTTTCATTCTCAGAGTTCAGTGTTGCTGTGTGTGGGATGCAGGCATGAGCCGGGATCCTGCCCTGGCGCTCTGACTTGTGTGTGCAGTGTCCCTGGCCCCAAATCAATCCATTGGGGATAAGGTTGCCAACTCTGAAAGCAACTAAGAAATGGGAGTTTCGGGACTGATAACAAAAACTGCTGGCAGATAAACTCTCTAGTACTCCTTTTGGAGTTTTAGAAAGCAGCATCCTTTATTTCAGCACTGGACACATGGGGGAATGTTTCTATCAATCATGAGTAATGAGACAAGAGCTGGGTCAGAAGATATTTCCCACTTACATGCAGATGTACAAATTCTATTACTTTCCAAGGACTGATTTTAATGTTATTATGAAAGTCACAATAGCCAAATCGCTGGTATTTGGAGCCAGTTCTCTGTCTGACCTTACATTTTAGATAGAGAAAAACTGCATAGGTGATTACAGAAGGAGACACATCTGTTCAGCACATTCCATACTTTACTTAACACAAGATGTTACAATTTCTCGAAGAACAGTGTCTGGAAAAATGCTTTGAAAAATTATGCTATAAAGAAAATATGCTATCAGAGGGACTTTCTGTGTGACTTTCAAAAAATACAGTTACTTAGATGAAACTTAACTCTAACTTAAATCAAAATATTCCACTTTTTGTAACAGTAACTACTTCTCATATCAGGACCTCCTCATCCTATCCTTCCTTGCTCCAGCTTTAGTTCTAGTAGGGGTTTTTATTTCAGCACTGAAACAACTGTTTGTCTTGTTCTCTAGCCTTTGAGTCAGTTGGCTGCCTGTACACAGAGATGGCAAAGGAAAAGCGTATGGATTCAAAGACAGCAGAAGAAGAGGAGGCAGAGGAACATGATAAAGAAGAGATGACAGGCTTGAAAACTGTCTACCCCAAAAGCACTTTAGAAACTGCAGACCTGGAGGTGGTCGGGGGTCGTGGGCAGCTGAGCCCAGAGGGTGAAAGCAACAGGCTCCTCCTGTCTGACAAGAGCTGGAAGGACATGGATGGCTCCCACATGGTGACCTGCACGTTCACTGTCTCGCTGGCTGTCCCCACCCTGCCTACAGGTAAGTAGGCAGTTTTCCTTAGAATCTATCTTTAATTGCTGCATTAATTAATGTGACAGCATGCTGAATGGTTTATGGAGATAATGTTAGAAAATATATTAATGGGTTTGGATTTTCCTGGGCAGATTGCTCAAGAAAGGGGCAGTGGGACATGGGAGCCTTTTATCATTAGGCAAAACCCTTTCCTGACTGCTGACTCCTCAGTAGGCACAGGTATTCAAGTTGATCTTAGCTGGTGCTTACTGATCGGTCCCTGCCACCGGTTAATGGAAATGAAGGAGGGTTTTGGTGGATGTACTCAACTTGGTTAGTTATGCTTTTGGGGAGTTTAAAGGTGGTGGTGTCATTTTAGGAGAAGGTAGCAGCTGGTCAACGGATGAGGTGTGATTTTTGTGTGGCCCAGAGGTGTTTGGGTGTAGCAGGAACAGGTACACTCAGCCTTTCCCTGAGCAGGGCAGAGCTCTTCTGTAGGACAATGTTCTGGGCAACAGGACACGTGTGCCTTGGGCATTGCAGTCCCCGGACGTCGTGCTGCAGGAGCAGAGGGTGATGGAGGGAGATCCAGGAACTTTCTGTACCATTTCAGTAGTTAAACCTGGGTAAGAATGGCAGGGTTGGGCACTGGGATGAGAGTTTCCTGGTCAGCAGTCAGCCGTGCTCAGTCAGTTGTTGTGTTGTCATGCTGGAATGCCTGTGACAATTTGGTCCTTGCAGAGAGCATTAATTGCCCCTGGAAGTGTCATCTTTGATAACATGTAATTCTAATATTTTCTCTAGGACAAAAGCAGAAGAAGTCCATTCCTGCTGATACGGAAGGAAAAAGAATTCATGTTGATGAATCGAGAGCTGTTCCAAAAACACAGCGTAGCTATCACATTGAGTACTTCCTCCTACCAGATGAGCTTGTGCCTAGAAAACTGGGTTTGACGTTGGTTGGAGTGGTTGCAAAGCTACGTACAGAGTCTTGCTCCAAGGTAAAAGAGATAATAAAACTAAGTAATCTGATGTAGTTACATGTTGGTTTATCAGCTACTTAGGCCTTATCTGCACCCACAGATACAGAACAAATGTTAAGGATAGAACTCAACTTGGTTGGTCCACATCAGCAGTAATTCCTGACATTTGTAGTAAGAGGCTGGTGGATTTCAGAGCATTTCACTTTTGATTACCTCTAGATGATCAGTTTGCTTGGGATTATAGCTTTTATCTTTGAAGTACCAAGATAATGATACAATAATTTGAAGTCAACTCTCCATTTATTACCAATGTAGAAAAAAATGAAATGTATGACTCTGATCTTTGTTGAGCAGAAAAATATTTTTAAGTTACTTGAAGAATTTTGCCAATTTTTTTTTGTTTAGACATGTGTCTACCTGAATCCTGTGCATTCAAACCCAGGGGGGGAAAACATCTGAAATTGGGTATATTGTTGTGAATATGTCTTGGTTTGTTAAGAAATTATTTCTAAAATATTGATGCTAAAATAATTATCTTTTTATTTTGAGAGACAGAGACTGTTGGTTTTAAAACAACCTTTATGCTCTCAGGTTCTGTCTTTACAGGGCAAGTTTTCTTATGGCCCTCTTTGATTGCTTTGGACTTCTGGGTATCAGCTTGATGTTTTTGTTAACTGATTGAAATGTGTTGTACTGGCAGCTCTGAGTGCCCTGTTCTTCCAGCGCGTGCTCGCGCATGCGGAATGGAACACTGGGGCTTCACAGTATCACAGTATCATAAGGTTGGAAAGGACCTCTGAGATCATCAAGTGCAACCTATAACCCAACACTAACACCAACACCAACACCAACCATCATCTAAACCATGGCACTCAGTGCCTCATCCAGACTCCCCTTAAACACCTCCAGGGTCAGTGACTCCACCCCCTCCCTGGGCAGCCCATTCCAATGGCCAATCACCCTTTCAGTGAAGAACTTTTTCCTAACATCAAGTCTAAACTTTCCCTGACGAAGCTTGAGTCATAACTAACAGTTCAGCATTTTAGAGTGTATACCTTTGCTTTGACAATATGTTGTTAAGTCTTCAAAGCACGATCTCATGCTGAGCAACAGCTTAATTGCTGTTAGCTCTTGCCTCCAGTCTTCATATCAGACCTTGATTTGGTAAGACTGCTTTGTCTGAATCCAGAGAAATACGCTGCTCTGACACAGCAAGGGAGTACCCCATAAGAGCCAGCACGGGCTGGAGCAATAAGGAAAGTCCAGTTTAAGAGCAGTGGTGACAGTGGTCAGGAGGTGATTGCAAGTTCGTTGGTACCAGTCAGTTCCAGTAAAGATTTTCATCTTGTGTTTTAATAGGCCATTACGCCATGGCTTGAAAATGATAAGATGTGGCTGTCATGGAACCATAGTGTTGATATTTGCATCACCAATGAATACCTAGTAAAACTAAAGGATCACAAAATAATTTTAAACATCTGGGATGCCAAGGACAAAGTTTCCTCGAAAGCGGAGCTTGCTAAACCAAACTGTATTTCTTCAGTAGGACACATAGAGGCTGTTGGTAAGTCTAATGCAAGCAGGCATGCTATAAAACTTATCTTGAAGTTGTGGCTGCACCTGAAGATAAATTGTTGAGATTATTTAACATCCATATGTCATTCCCACTAAAATAGTTCCTACATGTTTAAGTTTTCTGAAAATGTTTATAGCAGGAGAATAAAATTAAACCTATAATCTGAACCTTTGGAAGCTAACAAGTTGCTTGAGGTTGTTGAGTAGCAATGTTAGTCACGAATATATTCATTTTTCAAAGATAGATTTTTCTTTTTGTTGTCCTGAGAAAAAGCGAAACTTGTACAGCCACATCATCAAGCTGTGCATCTTCCCCTCCTTGTTGTCTCCCAAAACCCCATGACTTGAACCTGTGCCTAAATTTTGGCCACACTAGCTTAAAGGACAGTGAGTTCAAAGACAGTTATTTTATTATTTACAGTTTTTACTAGCTGATTCAATTTAAATAGAGGAGAGAGGCCTTATTAGATCTCCTATAGATAAACTTGAAATGAGATCTTGGTCCTTAATAAATACCAGAGAACTAAGCATGAGATGAAATGTATAGGCAACAGGGTATCTTTTTTTCTGGTGGCCAGAAACTACTGTTAAAATTAATGTTACTATTCCAATATGTGTAATTTGTTAGTGAAATACTGTAATGGCTCTCTTTCCCGTATGTACCAGGGGACAGAGGTTTGATGAGGTGTAGGGCTTCAAATGCTCATTAATAGAGAGTTGGGTTCCTTTTGATTGAACTGATACTATGATAATAAAGGGAACGTTTGTTTCAGTGTGGTGTGGTTTGTCAGCAAACAGGCTTTGCAGTTGGTGGAGGTTTCTGACAGTTTATCTTTTCAAAGTAGGTTGAGCACCTGAGTAGCTGTTGTTGAGGAACGGAGGCTTGTTTGTAGCTCAGTATTTTCTCAAGGTCAGCCTTACCTTTAGCAAGAGAGGAAGGCAGGACACGGGATTACAAGCTTTCCCCCCTTAAGTCCCATGCTTTTGGAGGAGTCCATATGGTGGAGTTTCCTCAGCTCGCTGCTGGGGCTGTTTGCCTCCACCCACAGGCTCAGTATTCCTGGAGTTCCCACAAGCCTCTGCTGCCCCAATACTTTCTTCTGGATATGGATTGTTGTGCAGTAGACAGGGAGAGATATTTTTTGCTGGAGTTTTCTGTGGGCTTGGAGGTAAATCTCCGTAACTTTGGTGATTTTAAGCTCCAGATGAACAGAATTGAAGTCTAAGAGTGGCTTCTCATAGCTAGTGGGAAAAGGGGAGGAGGAGCCATGGGAAGATCATTGCTCAGAGTTTAAGTGGCCAAGCCACACTAAGCAACAAATTCTAAACCAGGGAACTTAAGTTATTTTATTTTTTTTTCCTGATAGGTGGAGTAGAACACACAGTGCTTTTGCAAAGAAAATTCTTTGAAGAGAGTCAGCCAGCACCCAGCTGTACAAAAATCAAAGCAGCAAAGAAATCCAACGCACAGGAGTCTTCAGCCCTTCCTATTGAAGGTACAACAGTGTGGGAACTGGGGCTGACTTAGGGCATGGCACCTTGAGTAATGGGCGAGCAGGAGCTGAACAGAGGAACCTGCTGAGGGAACGAGAGGTTGCATGAAGACTGAAGATATTACAGTTAGAACGATTTTCTAATGGCTTTGGAATAGAGTTGGGACAGAAGATAGGTTTAGGTGGCTCACAGAAGGAAGAAAGCATTGGGGTTTTCTGCTGCTTTATGTCTGTTAGTGATTGCAGTAATATCTAGAGCCGTGACGAGAAGGTAAGTTCCCAGATTGTTGCTGCTGGTCAGTATCTGGAAGCCAGTACAGAATGCCATGTTTCCTTTGACTTGCTGGTTCATGGAGAAGTGTGAAGGTTTACCCCGATTGTACGCACTGTTGTAACCTGGCCTTGCCTTGTGCCAGCTGAGGACACGCGGCAGCACGATGAGCCGCAAAGTCTGGCCTTGGGCTGAGTCCATCTGACAGCAATGCCTTTGTAGCTGCATCCTCTGAAACCCTGCTGCCAGCTTTTTCTGTCCCTTTAGGAGCCTCTTCCAGTCTGTTCACCCAAAAGCTGGGCTTCCCCTGTCCCTGGGGACAGGGATGCAGAGCTCTGCTGCAAGCTCAGGGAGCACACGGCACCGCGTCGCAGAGCCGCACTGGAGATCAGGTGGCTGAGAGCGCACAACAGCAGCTGAGATCAAGAGCACGTGGATGAAACCTTAATTAATGAAAATTGAAATAAATAGACAGTGCTGGCAATTCTGAACAGATTAGACTCTTGGCCTTCCAGATGGGCCAACAATGAAAACCTTTTGTCTCATTTACAGTGAGAATGAAGGTCCAACAATTCAGGAGGATTTGGTTAGAGAGCTGCTTGGCCAACTAGACATACACAAGTCTATAGGGACAGATGGAATCCAACCAAGGGTATTGAGGGAGTTGGCAGAGGTCCTCTCCATACCCCTTTCCCTCATCTACCAACAGTCCTGGCTGACTGGGGAAGTGCCAGTTGACTGGAGACTGGCAAATGTTATGCCCATTTACAAGAAGGGTTGGAGGGAGGATCCAGGCAACTCCAGGCCTGTCAGTCTGACCTCAGTACCAGGGAAGGTCATGGAGCAGAACATCTTGAGTGCTATCACACAGCACGTGCAGGACAATTGGGTGATCAGGCCCAATCGACATGGGTTTATGAAAGATAGGTCCTGCCAGACCAACCTGATCTCCTTCTATGAGAAGGCTACCCAGTTAATGGATGAGGGAAAGGCTGTGGATGTGGTGTCGGTAAAACATTTGACACCATTTCTCACAGCATTCTGCTTGAGAAACCGGCTGCCCTTGGCCTGGACAGGCACAGCCTCTGCTGGGTGAAAAACTGGCTGGATGGCCGGGCCCAGAGCGTGGTGGGGAATGGAGTTAAATCCAGTTGGAAACCAGTCACGAGTGGTGTTCCCCAGGGCTCAGTGCTGGGTCCAGTCCTGTTCAATATCTTTATCAATGATCTGGATGAGGGGATTGAGTGAACCCTTAGCAAGTTTGCAGATGACACCAAGCTGGGTGGCAATGTTGATCTGCTTGAAGGAAGGGAGGCTCTGCAGAGGGATCTGGACAGGCTGGATCCATGGGATGAGACCAACGGGATCAGGTTCAACAAGACCAAATGCCGAGTCCTGCGCTTGGGGCACAACAACCCCTGCAGCGTTACAGGCTTGGGGAAGAGTGTCTGGAGAGCTGCCTGGAGGAGAAGGACCTGGAGTTGTTGGTTGACAGCGGCTGAACATGAGCCAGCAGTGGCCCAGGTGGCCAAGAGGGCCAATGGCATCTTGGCCTGTGTCAGACACAGTGTGGCCAGCAGGAGCAGGGCAGGGATTGTGCCCCTGCACTCAGCACTGGTGAGGCTGCACCTTTGAGTGCTGTGTTCAGTTCTGGGCCCCTCAGTATAAGAAGGACATTGAGGGGCTGGAGAGCGTCCAGAGAAGGGTGACCAGGAGAAGGGGCTGGAGAACAAATCCTGTGAGGAGCAGGGAACCTGGGGTTGTTTAGCTTGAAGAAGAGGAGGCTGAGGGGAGACCTCATCGCTGTCTACAACTACCTGAAAAGAGGTTGTGGTGAGGTGGATGCTGATCTCTTCTCCCAAGCGACAGATGATGGGATGAGAGGAAAAGGCTGCACGTTGCACCAGGGGAGGTTGGGGAAAATGTTTTCGCTGAAAGGGTGGACAGGCATTGGAACAGCTGCCCAGGAATGTGGTGGAGTCACCATCCCTGGAGGTGTTTAAAAGGTGGATAGATGAGTTTCTTAGGGATATGATTTAATTGTGGACAGGTACGGTTGGACTTGATGATATCAGAGGTCTTTTCCAACCTTATGATTCTATGATGCTATTTTTTGTACTTCAATTTTTGGTCTTCGCAATGGAGATCATATGTGACATCTTAAAGAAAGTGTTAATTTAAAGCAAAAATATACTCTAGCCGTGAGTGCTGCAGGACTCTCTAGGAACACTTCAGTAATTCTTTTCCTGCACCAAGGTTACTCCTTGGATACTTTGTAAGAATTGACCCAAGACCTGCATTGTGCAGTAAGGAAAAGCTCACTTTGAGACCCTTGAGCAGTGCAGTGATGCCCAGGGCAGGGTGAGCGTAACCACCACCTGGGGTCTCAAGTATATATCAGTACCAAGGGCTGGATTCAAGCACCATGGATCATTTATTGTGAAAATTCCTGCCTTTAGGAAGTTGGCCTTGCAATTTCAGGGTTTTTTTTTTTCCATTGGATGTTTTTATTAAAAAAATGTGAAAAAATAGAGGAAAGAGATTGTTATGAAACTCTGTATTTTGACATCAGTAATCTTGTGAAAACGCAAGCAAAATAAATGCTGGTTTGGTTTTCTTTGTTTTTTCCTTAATTTTATATTTTTATGAGCTAGGTCCTCACTCTGTGCTGTGTCTGTGATGTTGTTAGATCTACAAATAGAACAAAAAGAAATGGACTTGACAAATATTTAGATAAAATTAGCCAAAAGGAAACCTTGTTTCTGCAGCACACTACTGGGGATTCCTCCTGTATGAGCAGCTGATGCAGGGCTGCTCATGCTCTGCTGGGGAGCACCGTGTCACCACCCTTGGCTGATTATCTTTTTATGGGTTTTTTCCCCTTTGTTCTAATGATTAATGACATGCGCAGTCGGAGCAGATGAATTGCTGCTGTGATCTGCATGCTGGTGGCAGTGCCATCTAGTGATGGGCCCAGAGAGGATCATGGCCCAGCCACTGCAGTCTGCCAAGGTGGAAGGGTGCTCAGAGGATGGGAGCACAGCTGCCAGTTTGGATGAGTGGGATAAGGCCAGCGTTGTGCCTACGTGCTAACCCGTTCTGTGTTAGGGAAGAAGGGAACATCTGGATGGTCTCTTCATGTTTCTTTTCATTGACTTTGGGTGTCCCCGTGCTTGTGCTCTATAAAACAGGTAAGGTGTCACAGTTTCACACAGTATCACAGTATCACAAGGTTGGAAAGGACCTCTGAGATCATCAAGTCCAACCTATAACCCAACACTAACACCAACACTGACACCAGCCATCATCTAAACCATGGCACTCAGTGCCTCATCCAGTCTCCCTTTAAACACCTCCAGGGTCGGTGACTCCACCCCCTCCCTGGGCAGCCCATTCCAATGGCCAATCACCCTTTCAGTGAAGAATTTTTTCCTCATATCCAGTCTAAACTTACCCTGACGAAGCTTAAGTCCATGCCCTCTGGTTCTGCCACTGGTCACCTGAGAGAAGAGACCAACCCCTGCCCGACTACAACCTCCTTTTAGGGAGTTGTAGAGAGCAATGAGGTCTCCCCTGAGCCTCCTCTTCTCCAGACTAAACAGCCCCAACTCCCTCAGTCGCTCCTCATAGGGCTTGTGTTCCAGTATCCTACCTATAACCAGGCAGAAAGCTCACATTGCATTGCTTCATCTTTGCTTACTTCCCAGTAACAGAAAATTTATTGTGTGTGACATATTCAGCAAGTGAAGTGCACATTCTCCCTGCCAGTCATATGATGTTGATTTGTCCTAATCTCACTGTAATTAAGACCTGCATCTCACTGTAATGTGTTGAGTAATTAACACTGAAACCTGTGATTGTGGAGTGTTTTGCTGTAATTAAATGACGTTTGAAGACAGTTTGGTGTAGTATTCCATACTGCTGGTGTATGGAAACCATTGATTGAACAGCTGGGCTTTTCTTCACACACTATTAATATTACTCTTTTTGGTTAATATTTACTAGAGTAGCAATTGGAACAGTTTATTAAAATAAATAAGAGAAGTAATGTACTGCTTTTTGTGTATGCAGTCTTTCAGGCATTAAAATGTGTTATTGACGTCAGGACCTACTTGAGCACACAGAGGACATTCGATGCTAACACGATATTATTTTGGTATTCTCACCTTATTTTAATTATTAATTCCTGGTTTTGTTTTAAATTGCGGCATGTTAATTACCACAAAACTTATTATATGTCTCTAAATCCCTCAAGAATACTTTATTGTCTATACTTTAGGCTTATTCAAACTTACCCTTGACATAGAGGCAAAAATGAAATGATTGATAGTTTTGAGTTACATACACAGCTTGCATAAGTCTTCTCACCGTGTTTTCCTAGCACTTTACAGGTGCATTTTGTTAGGTTTGTGGGAATTATAAAAACACAGAAATACTTAATAACAAATATAAACCCTGTTTTAATTTAGCAGAAGAAACTAATCTAAACGGACGAGCAGCATTTCGTTGTGGTTTGCCGCATCCATCCAGGACAGATGGCTCGGGCGCAGCGAGGTAAGGATGTTCCAACTGCAGTGGGAAATGTTCATGTGCTAAAAATAAGTTGAAAAGATGTGATTGTTTTTCAGCATCTGTGGGTTTTTTAGTGGTTTATAACTATATGTGGTCTCAAGTGATTAATTACGGCTTTTTGCACCCGTACCTACTGCTTAGGGAGGGGAACAAAATCATTAGATCCCCTTTGATGCATCCAGTGTGTTGCAGTATATTTGGGGTGAAAAAGCTGTTTATGAAAAAAAAATTATCTAAAATAAACTTTGCTCAGCTTATTTGTGCATGATTTTTCTTCTGTTCACTTGTGACTTCAGCTGTGTGGGATAAGGTAGCACCGTTGAGGCTGGATGGAGGAGGAACTGGGAGGTGCTGTGCTGCTGGATGCTCAGCTGGAAGCATTTGGAAGGTTTGGTGTGAGTTAGGGCACCTCCTTCTGTTTGAAAGGTTGAAATCAGTGTGAACAATTACAGTGTGATGAACAGCTCTGTGACTGTGAATCTGTATTGGGTCAAATGACCATGAGGTGGTTTTCTAAAGCACACAGGGTAATCTGGAGTTCACACTGCAGCAGCATTGCTCCTTGTTTGTTCTGGTCTCCTTTAGGAGCAGTAATTCACTATTAATTCTAGAAGTTCTCAGTGGTAAATTTCTAACAATCATCATGTAACTGTAAAATTGTAGATAAAGGTTAGAGGGTTCAAGGCTTGAGTAACTATTACAGTTAAAAAAATCATATTTTCTTGGGCATTATTCATAATGGAGAATTCTGCACTCAAAATAGAAAGGAGTCACAAACAGAGCGCATCTCAAATAAGTTACCCAGAATGTCACCTAAAAAACATAACCTCTGAAACTGCTTTTTCAAGGCTCCTATTTTGTTTCTACAATATTAATGGGTGACAGCACAGGGTAACAAATCCACTCCTGTATTCTGTGATGATCTTCCTCATTTTATGCTGTTATGCAAGTTTGAGATTTCCTCCCGTGCAAGATTGAGTCAGATTGTTACTCTGCTCCAAAGACAGTGAAATCACTGCAAGAACTCTGAATGCCTTAAGCACAAACACATGAACTCTGCTTCACAGCTGGGTGTTTCTGTGTGTTCTGCATGGCCTGAGAGCACAGCTCTTTGTGGCAAACGTTAATTGAATCTTGCTGCTGCAATGGGGTGGATTTTGTGTGGCTGAAAGGAAACTTGAATTGTAGAGATGAAGGAAATAAGAAAGAAGGTTGAATCTTTAGTTTGTTTCAGATAGTTGTCATTCTGCTCAAAACCATCTTTAAAAAACACGTTCTCCAATGGTTCAAAAATCCAGCCACCTTGCTTTATCTTCTGAGCTTGGATTCTTCTGAGCTGCTGCAGACTGGATGCTTCTTTAACAAGGGTGCTGTGCTGTAGGATTTGAGAGAATCTTGATCTGTAATCAGTGTCTTGTTATTTCATCTTGCATAATTCTTGGTTTGCTGCCTGTTCTATTTTCTACAGTTCTCAGTTGTGGGTTTGTAGGCTAAGGACTCCCTTTGTGCTCACATCTACCACGTTACAGCCACTGCTCACTGCACTGTTTCCTTCTGCATTGTATTTTTAATACGAAAGTAAATACCATGCGATTATGTGATAAAATAAAAGGGGGCCCTGTGGAGCTTCATAACTGCTATAACCAGTTGGGATGGTGTGCTGGGATCTTTTGTTTCTGTGTGTGGCAATAGAAATGGGGAAAACAACCTTTGGAATGGAATTTTATTTGTTAGTGGCCTATGGGAGGAGATCCTTGGTCTAAGCGTGAATTGATGTTGCTGAAACTAAGTAGGGTTTTTACTCCAAATACAGCACTGGTGAAATCTTGCTCTGTAACTCTGAATGGGAATTGTTGCTGGAAAGTCCCACAAGCAGCACGTTCTTTCTGCTCAAAGATGGGCGTCCATCTTGTGTAAAATTTAATGTAGAACTCCAGGGCATTACTTGACTTTGGGTTCATTCTGCATTTCATATGCGTCTTTATTACTGAATTATAAGGGTGTTCAAAAGATGCTTGTTCAGTTTAAGTTCCTCATGCTGTTGCTGTTCCCTTGCATGCACTTTATGCTGTTATGCCAGGAACAAATTTCTGGTGAAACATGAACAAATGAGATCAGCATTTTGCAAAATTAGGAGCAGGTATTTAGTCTTCATGCAAACATCACTTTCAGTAGAGATTAATTGGAATAGAAATCCTTATTAGGTAGAAATATTGTAGTAGTTTTCTAAAAAAAGCCCCAAACCATTACTGAAAACCTATTTAGAGGTATTACAGTCTAATGGCACAAAGGCTATGTCAGAGTATTTATCAGAATATTAATTTTTCTGGAAAAAGTGTTTTAAAGTGAAGCTCAAACAGGATGAAATGAATTACTGTTCTGTCCATCCATCCATCAATGTTGCTCTTTCATAGACCTGAACGTTCTCATTCCACCTGTATCATGGCTGTGGTTATAGCTATTTCCAGCTTCATATGCAAAGAACTGTTATCATCGTGATGATCAGTCCTTGTGCAGGACCATGAGTGACCTGACAAGCAGCCTACATAATTACTGATAAAGCAAATCTGAGATTTAGAAAGTTAAGTTTTACTGATTTTGGTTGTGGCAAAGTTTTGCTGCTCCTTTATGTGTGTGGAAAAGAATGTTTTTTTCCTAAGGAATCATCATCTTCCTTCCCTCATGCTAAGTCGAGGGTCTAGAGCCAGGAGGTACAGCAGTCACAGTAACTGTGTGCCCCATTTCTTTGCTCTGGTTGGTTCTGAGAGCCCTCAGTGCTGCTGTGTTACTGTGGAGCTGCCCACGGCGGGGCCGAGAGCCTCGGTGCCTTTTCCTCTGCAGCGGGGAGGCTTCCAACAAATCCATTGATAAATTCCATGTTACCTTTGGGAGCTCCAGTATAGCTTCCTTCATTTATTCCCAGCACCTGGAGGTTTCTATGTGTAGTCTCCAGAGCCTCTGACCTTTTGCAGTGATTTTTCTTTTCTTATTGAGTCAAATCAAACAGCCCGGCTGGTTTAGCTTTAGCGGGTCGGTTGTTTTTCTTAGAGTGATGGTTTACTTATAAAACCATATGTTAACTTTTTTTATTTAGAGTTTTTATTCCCCAAGCAATTACTTTGACAGTCAGCCATTCACTACTTAATTAACCATGTATTAATACTTCTGACTGTTTATTTTTATAGGAATACAAAAATCTCAGAAAACTGTATTTTTAGTGTCAATCACTTTTAGTGCTGCAAACCCACAGAATCGACTTTCTCCCAGCTATTACTATGACCCTTTTGAAACATCTCTGAGGACAGGTAGAGTTATTTGAGAAATGCTTGGTTCATCTGTGTCATGAATTATTGGTTTTAGTGCTGTAAGCATACATTGCTTCACTGTTTTAATTCATTGCTCACTGCATGGATGCCTGGCTGAGTTAAAATAATGTCTGTGAAGCAACTGAAGAACTTGGACCTCTGAGATTAAAATTCCTGGGAGGAGGAGGAAGAAAAAATATTTGAAAGATTTAATACCGAAGATAAAGGGAAGAGGTTGTGCATATTAATAAATCAGAAAGAAAATGCTATGGATTGAAGATGGTGATCTGGAGACAGTATCATGGAATCAGAGTCGTGGAATAGTTTGAGTTGGAAGGAACCTCAAAGCCCATCCAGTTCCGCCCCCCTGCCATGGGCAGGGACACCTCCCACTGGATCAGGGTTCTCAAGGCCCCATCCAAGCTGCCAGCATTCTCACCATATTTGTCCACTAAGAAGGCACCTGTGCCTATAAAAGAGCAAACCTGTGTTTATTGTAGATTGCTGTAGTGGTGTTACCACATGTACCAAAGGTGAGCAGTGACAGAACAGACACAGTTCTCTTTCCTCAAAACACAAAACAGATGCACAAAAAAATCCATCAGTAAAACTAAAAGCTGTTTTAGTTCTTGTGTCTCTTCAGGTATGTACATGGTCTCTTACTCAAAATATAAGGACCACGTGTCCTATTCATAGCACTTTTTGATCTCCTTTGCATTTTTATTCTGGCAGTTGAGCTTGACTTTTTTTGGGGAAAAAAATGATTGGCTGGAATCATGAGAATGGCAGGGATTTTTTTTTTTAATTTCAATGTTGCTTAAATAACTTCAAGTCTTTAATGTTTTCAGGAATGCGACGTTTACAAAAAACACATTGCTGGATAAGGCCCCAGTCAATTCAACTTCAAAATATGCTATGAGAATGAATCATGATGTGGGAGTTCTGAGATATGAAGCAAACAAACCAGCCAATGCAAATGGTAAGCTCTGAATGGAATTACGGACTAGATTTGAAAAGGTAGATGTGGAATTCTGATTATCTTTTTTTTTTAAAATAATTTCATTATTATTTTAAAGAATTCAGGATGAAATCAAGGACGTAGGAGTTACTAGACCCGTGCTTGATCTCTGTCTCTTCCACGAGCTTTCTGTGTTTCTGCAGCAGCTGATGAACCTTTCTTTTTCAGCTTCTTTGGCTTGTAGCATGGAGCAAGGGTGATGATGGTCCTTTCCTACCAGTTGGGATGTTCCAGGGGTGGATATTTGCAAAGGACTTGGGAGACAAGGTCAAGAGTGATGTTGGACCTGAAACAACTATCCCAACTGTGAAATTATCAGGCTGTTGTTGCCTGTCATTTGCATCACTTTTTGCACTAGAGGCCAGGTTTTGATTTGGGGTTTATGGTGCATTTTTATTTCCAGTGCTTGTTCATTAAGTTAAATGCCCCCTCACTAATAGTTTGGTCTCTCATCTGTAGCTTTCACTTGATGAAGGCTCTGCGAAAGAGGAGATGACACCACTGCAACAATGGATGCTAGAAAGTGTATGAACTCACCCATGTCACATAGCATGCTTGTCTGACCACAAACTAGCACAGCATTGCAGGGTTGCAGTATGCATTGCTCCCGGAACGCATGATGAAAAGGACATTTGCTTATCAACAAGCATGGCGGGGCAGGAATGAAAACATTCAGCAGTAGCATCATTCTATAAAAATAAGAGAACGTGCCAGTAACGTCACCCAAATCTGTACCTGACAACTGTTGTATCTTGCTGTTCACTGTGGCAGAGGGTGGCTTGTTTGGACAGACCTTTTGAAGAGAAGCAGCACTAATGCAAACAGGGCACACAGAGGCACGAGCAGGCGTTTGGGAGCCCTCCTGTGTGGCTGCAGACAGCAGGAGGCAGTGCAGGTTGCAGAGCCTGACTCTGAACCATATCTCTGTTACATACCTTGTGGCACTGGTTTGCTCTTTCATACCTATGACTCCAGCGACCTGTGACTTATGTGATCAGTTCCTCTCTGTTCTCTCTCAAAATTCCACATGCTATTTCTTTCAGAATTAAGGCAGTTGGAAATTCTCATTTGTGAGGTTTTGTTAAACAGTTGATGTCCTTAGCAAGGAGGTCTTTGTGTGTGTTGTCATTTTGCTTGTGTTCAGAGCAGCCTCTTTCTTCCCTGGTGTTGCTTTGGTACTGCTAATATTTCTTGTTACATTGCTATTGTTATTAGAAGATAAAACTTTAGTAATATGTTGCCTACCTCCCATTCCTTCTGAGTGTCAAATTTGTCCTTAAAACATTCTGCTTTTCCTTTTATTATAGGAATAATAATAAGCCAGGCACAGCAGCAGTAATATTCCTACAGTAGTTCTTTTAAGTTGCTGTGTTCACTTGCTACATTTTTTGTCAAACAAACTAATTGTGCTGAAAACCTGTACTCACCCTGTTAACTGACCAGATAAAGCATCTGCATCTGGGGTTTGAGTACTCGAGGCTGTGACTGACTGTGCTTTTACTGGATAAAGACTGGATCTGGGCAAAAAGAATTTTGGGAATAATTGCTCAGCATTCAAGAAGATGAGAAGTATTAATGAGTTTATCTTCATGGTAAGCTCAGGTGAGGTAAAGAAATTACAGTATTCCTGTTTTGTAGAAGTTGTAAAATACAGTTTTCTGGAAACAAGAGAATGCATATCACAGAGCACCATGTATTTGTCATAATGTGGGTATGCAAGGGAAGAATAGTTAGGTGGCAAAAATGCACTTTATTTTGGTAATTCCATTAACTTTTAATGGTTGCTGTTTCTTGTAGAGCAGGAATTCTATGTACAGAAGTAAGTGGGCCATGCAATGGAAACTAGAGCATGTTGCCATGCTAGCTTAACTTGGTGTTCAGTGTATCATTGACATCTCTTTCTAAGGCCCATAATGAATAATGCCACCTGCTGCAGTGCATTTTAAACTATTCCTTTCATTAATTCCGACAAAATATTTCCTCCTTCCTGCTCAGTCCAACCATGCCTTTCATCAACAGGCAGAAGAGGTTGTGGTCCTAAAAGAAACATTGATGCTCCTCAGGCAAAGAAATGTGACGCCGCTTCTCTGCAGTTGGATCTCACGCCCCTCCTCGCAGGTATCATTGCCTTATGAAGGGGCAGGGAGGGAAGGCTGTGGGGACTGCCTGGAAAGATCCAGAACATGAAATTCCCTAGGGGCAAAAGCAGTCTGGTCAGGAAAGACTGGGGATTCGGTTTTGATCTGGGAGGGAGCTGATGTGTGCTCAGAAGGGTGGGATGTCAGCAGCGTGGTTCCCCATCAGCACGTACATCGAAGCTCTTGCATCCTGTTTGATTTGGAATGTGTTGGAAGTGGGATACTGGTCAGAGCAGAGTGGGTTATTTCTGCAGTTTTCCGACCGTAACTGGGTTAGCACTCATAATTAATACATATTGTCCTATTTTTGTGTGAATTTGCCCTTTGTTCTGTGCACGCAGACAGAAATAGCACTGTGTCATGCAGCACGGAACTCAGCTGCTTGCAAGGAAGTCAGTTTGTTTGAAGGTGCTTGTTTACCTTTAGCAAAGAGTTTGATTATGATGAAAAGTCTCTAAATCACTTTGATTTTTGTGT
This sequence comes from Tapera naevia, assembly GCA_033556795.1. Taxonomy (NCBI): domain Eukaryota; kingdom Metazoa; phylum Chordata; class Aves; order Cuculiformes; family Neomorphidae; genus Tapera; species Tapera naevia. The sequence goes on along the minus strand of JAUMJJ010000171.1, from coordinate 1,507,352 downwards.
TTACACGCACTGTGTGTTTGCAGCTTCAAAAAGAAGTAAACTTTGCTGTGCTTTCGGCAGTCAGCCCAGGTGGAGGCTCCGACACTGCTTGGGGGATATTTTCTCCCTACTGTGAAAGATAAACATTATTTGAAGCAGATAAAACAATGCTTTTGTTTTATTTTAGTACAAATTCAGTAGAGGTTTGTAATTAATTCCATAAAATATGGGCACCTGGTTGACATTGCTTCTATAACATGTAAGTATTTAATCTTGTATGTTTAAAAAGGAGAAAAAACAGTGACGAGTCGTCTGACAGAAGACAATCCTAAAATTATAGATGTTTATGCGACTTTTGCTGTGGAAACACCTCTTCTGTCTGAAAGACAAAGGCATGAATTGAATCCACTGGTTATAAGGATTCATTCTGCTACCTGCCTCCCAAACACCCCTGTGCCGATGGAGGAGCTGCAGGTAACACCTACTGCTACGTCTGTCCAAAAGAATTGCCTTGTTGCCCTCAAGTGGCTTTGCTGAAAATATGGCCATGGTGTTAACGAGAGCTTTCCTTGTTAATAGTAAAATTGGAGACTATGATTAACACATTCCATGAAAAACACAAGGCCAGGTCAGTGCCAGTGGATCACAGGCAGCAAAATAGCAATCTGTGTGTTTTCCAAGGGCAATAATTTACGTGTAGCCATCCCATTTTGATTTTTTTGGATGATGAGTAAACCAGGGAAGAAGTAGTTCAGGTGCAGCGCTATCTTGTTAGCAACAATTTGCTGTCAAGTCAGTGTGCATTGACTTCCTTGTTAGAACAACTTCTAGTCCTGTGTTAAAAGTGGTATTTAACTTGAAAAACAACAAATGTTTCACATTTTAATAATTGCTGTACACACAAAAAAGGTCTATATTGGTGACAACTTAGTTTAAAGGTTTTGGCAATATGTTTGTAAATTTTGAGAGCTGTGAGAAAATTTGTTCTCTTGTCAAATAATTGCATTTCTAGGCTTAAGAAAATGCTATTTTGAAATGACTCTTTTCTGAAAGTGAAATTAAGGTCAAAGACCTTTGATTTCAGGAGCAATTTTGTTGAATCTCTCCTGAGGTGTAATTATAAGGGAATGGTATGTGAACTTAACATTAATAGGATTTTTTGTTATAGTTTTTGTGAAAAAAAGGTTAAAATATTATGTCAGAAACTCTCTAACAACACATATAGTGCTGTGGTGGAGTCTTACACTGCAGACTGGGCAAATTGCTTTAGCAGTTGTTAAGAGAAACAGGGGGAAAATCTAACTGTGCAGCATAAATAACGGATACAAAACCACTCTGTAGTTTCCAATGCAATTTGCAGAGTGACCACAGAAGCTTTGACCCTTGCCAAGTGGATTCTGTATGAAATAATGAAGTGTTTCCACTTTGGAATTGTCAGGGTGGTCCCTGGCAGGCTGCCTTCACTTCATATAGGAACCACAACAACTACTGTGAAATGAATCCCCCTGGTTGCTTTCCCAGTTTTGTGAACAAATGGCTAATAATGGAGTTCATACAGTCCTTTCCCTACATATCTCTGGATACCTGTGGAATTTCCTAGCTTCTAGCTGTAGGCGTTTATTTTAGGCCTCAGCTCCTGCAGATGAATGCATAAGGAGAAACCAGAAATATCAAGGAGCCACTGCAGATCCCAGCCTGCTCTTTTTGTGATCTAGAAGCCATGAGCATTTTTCTGATATATTTGGAAAGTCAACAAAGTTGAGGACAGGCAAATATACCCAAAACCAGGATCCAGGCATGTAGAATGGCCTCTTTGCTGCCTTGCAAGACCATAGCTTGTGCTATGAAGAACATCATACCTTCTGTACTAGAAAAACTGATTGCTGTGTGAGGTTAAAAATGAAAAGGAAAAAGTTTAACATTGCAAATGTCTGATTCTCCTCATCTTTTTGTTCTTTAGAGATTGTGTGTCCCCACCTACTGCAAATACAAATTTCATAACTTTCCACCTCATCGAACTCATGGACAAGTCCATGGAACTCATGTCTACTTTAAGGATGTTAATGTACTTCTAACAGGAATGATGGAACCTGGGGAATTACAGAGGTGTCTCAGAGGTCCACCTTTGGAGATTGAAGTTCATGACCGGGATAGGAACATGAAAAACAACTCAGGAATGCCCTGTTTGCCTGGGGAAGGTGGAGCAGATGAAGAACTGGACAAAGTGTGGCATCCACATGGGGTAGCTAAAGTCAGTTTAACTGAATTACTGTTAGGTAGAAAGTACTTGGCTATCAGTGCTCCCATTCTTAGCTGTTCAGCTCCAAATACAGCTGCCTCCAGTGAGAAGGATAAAAACAAGAGGAAAACAGAATCAGTGAGTACTTCTACCTTGCTACCTATGGGACATTATCTAGAGTCAGACTCACTTTTGAAAGTAAGAGTGGAAATAGCTGTGCCTTTGGGAATGCACACAGAAGCTGCTGATGCTCAAGTCACAAATTGTCCCTATGGTTGTATAATCTACATTTTTGACTACAATAATTCATCTTTATTACATGATTTGATGGAAGAGATTACAGAAATCAATGCTGAAGCCCTCCAGCTGGACTGCCATCCTGTACACTTAATCAGAATGGCTCTTGCTGCGTCAAAACTGGAAACGACACTTGAGAAAGTCTCTGAGTTAGATATTGTTACTGGTTTTCACTTACTGGATGGAGCAACTCATCTCTTCGTCTTGGAGGGATTAAAAGACAAAGCAATCAAGAGACTATGGGATAGACACTTTGAAAGGTAGGAGAGTTTGAGGTTTTTCATCAGTTATTTCCTTAGATTCAGAGATTTTAATTCAATTTTTCCTTCCTGTATCCCTTGCTATACAAAGATATATGGACAAGTAGACAGCTGATGCTTTCTGTGTGGTTTTAGTGGATGTGAGTCCCAGTGGCTGCTTCACTTGAGGCATAATCTCATCTTCATCACGTCACACCACAGATCATCCATGTAAAGTTAAAATGAGGGAGATGGCAATGTGCACTTCTCTTTTGTTAAGCTGCTACTTGGTTTGTGGAAATAGCACTGTAATCTACTGATTCTAGATAAAACCAAAAATCCTGAATGGGATATAAACCAAAAATAGTTGCTATGAGGAAGCTGGGATTCAGGCTGTTTCTCCTTTCGATTTTAGGGGAAAATGTGACAAATTCAAAGTGAATGTCTCCTTCAAATTTCATGCTTAGGAAAAGATGGATATTTTTTCCCTCACTCTACCATGTTGTCACTGCTCTCCTGGGGTGGATTGTTGTTTGGGTTTTTCTTTTTTATGCAAGTCACTGCACTGCAGTTACTGAAATTATTTATTGCATGAGAAGTTGGCTGTTGTCTGTGCTCACCTGTAGCCTGGCTTGAAACTTTTACTGCTGCAGTACAAATTTTTGTATTTGTAGTGGAAATATTTATCCAATGCTTTTGTCACAAGAATCAAGCTGTTAAGGGCACAACACTGCTGAAACGGAGGTGAGCTTCCTTTCACATGTTTGCCATGTGGCTTAAAAGAAACCCCATACAACTGAATTATGTCATGAGAGTTTTGATATTTTCAGTATTTTCTTTGTAGTTTTGCTCAGAATATTTTCTTTCAGCACAGCCCATGTGAAGAGAAGGGTGTAAGAGGTTCCATCTGCAGGAAAAAAGCAAAACAGCTTCACTAGAAAGGATAATGGTACTGCAGGACTGAGGACACCTGAGATACGGACTGGTGGTTTAACCTTGTCATCGGCGTCCTTTGTTACAGGACTCACAGACAGGAAGATGGACAACTGGAGATACTGTATAACTCACAGATGTCTTCCCATCAACGTCTCTACACAGACCTGGAAAGTCTCTTTTATCACTGCCGCCTCCGCCAGCCCCTCTTCACCATAGCGCGGCGGCCCCAGCTGTACATCAGGGGTGCTGTCCCATGGGAGTGTTTCCAAGCCTTGTCCAGGTATGACTCGTCCTGCTTCATAGTCAAGAAAGTAAGAAATTAAATATTAGCAAAAGAAAGTGAATATTTGATACAAAAAATAATACTCTTGGATATCTTTTCCCTGATGAAAGCAGTCCGTGGGCCTGATGGGTAATTGAGATTTTAGAGCAGGTGTGGTAAGACAGAAGAGCAGGGTTTGCTCCCGTGGGTAGGAGTTCAGGATTTGTCAAGAGGAGAGATGTGTCAGTAGGATGATATATCAGGAAATATCTGAAGACAATACAAATAGAAGGAAGAGAAAATTCCAGTGTCAGAAGCTTCAACTGGGGAGGATTTACTTCCCTGCTCTGTTCTCATAGAGGTAGTGTAGGAGGGGGTACAGGAGGCAAACAAATAGGACTTGATGGAACCAGAAAGTTGCTTGAACTAAGTAGGGAATTGTGGAAACTGTTATCCTACTGAAAGCAGACAAAGGAAGAGTTTTGTGGGAGCTGTGTGGTTCCTATGCCTGGCTTTTCAATTGGGGTTTCTGATGCATGCTTTATTGCCAGATCTCTGCCAGGTTGCTCACTTGGTCAGCATGCAGGCATTCACAGCTGTTTGCCTTAAAGCATCTCTGACTTTACATCCATGAGTTGGATTAAAGATCAAGAAAGTGGGAGCAATCTTGTGTGCACACACATCTCTATTGATCTGTGTATTTTACTGATATAAAAAGAAATTTCCATGTGTGGTTTTATTGTTTGTTTATTTGTAAATTAAGACACTTCTATTGAGAGGTGGGGCAAGGTGCCATCCATCCCTGGTATGAGAACTTGGGGTTAGAAAGCAGAGGTGAACTGGGATTGCTTTCTTCCTTACCGGAAATAGACTGGCTTGCTTAGATTCACTTCTGAACTGAAATCCAGCAAATCTGATTTGAAATAAGTGGGAAAGTTTAGTCCTGAGACGAGAAAGAGTGAATGTTTCCTGGATCTCCATCTGATTTAATTAATGTGTAATAACACACACACCGTTTGGTAGCAAGCCTTGCCCCCTGCCCTGCCAAGTGCTCGCTTTTTGTTAAAACACATTCAGTAAGGTATGTTATGTAGGGATTGCCCATCTACTACAAATTGTATTTTGCATGAGCCAAGCTGCCTGGGCAGGTGCTGAGACCCTGAGTGCAGCCCAGCTCTGGGTGAGCAGGCTGGGTTAGTGTCCACCTGCCTGTTCCCTTGCTGGCTGAGCCATTCCTGCTCAGCAACTGTTTATTTGCTGATGACTAATGAAACTTAAATTCATTAAGCTAATGAAGAGCCAGGCCTTTATACTTAAAGTTCTAAAAGTATATTCATTCTAGTGAAGCTGAGTGCTTCTCAGGTATCTGTAGTTGGTTTCATGTTTATCCTGTCAGCTGGTGAGTAGAAGATTACCAAATGGAGGTGGCTGGTGACCGTCGTGGTAATGTCCTTAGAAGTCCTTTTTTTCTTTCTCTTTTTATCTTCAACAATGGTTCCTCCCATTAGCTATGTGCTGGCAATGTTTGAGGTAGAAAATAACAATACTGCATGGTACTTGGTAGTTAATCTTTTGAAATTTTATTGTAGTAGCTCCTGTCTAAAAAAAAAGAAAATGAAACCAGGAGGTTGGTTGCAGTGCCCAGATTGCCAGGTGAAGGGGATGGCTGGGATGATTTTAAATGCAGGGGAGTATTTATCTGGTACAGAGAAGTAACGCTGCAGGAACAATCACCGTACTTCACCGTACTCATTGCTCTAAATCAGAGAGAACCTCGTTAGTGGCTGAGACAATGTTCTGGCCACCAGCCCTTTCCACCAGCCCTCCTTCGTGGCTGAGTGAATCGTGTTGGCCAGGCCTTTTCGCTGGACCCTCCTTCTGCTGGGTCTGTAATTGTCCAGAGAAACACAAATCAATTCTTTGCTGGAGGGTGCAGACTGTGAGCTGTGCTCGGGAGCCTTCTCTGGCTTGTGGAACTCCTGGGCTCTTGGATTTGGGGTTGCTGTCGTCAGTCACTGGCTTAATGTGTGCACAACAGAAACAGCTGCTTCCTGAGAGAGTTCCTTCTGCTAGAGCTAGCCAGAAAATCAGTTTTAACTGTAGAAAACTGATGGACATGGGCCTTATGGGCCAGTTTAGTTTCTAACATAGGAATGTCAACTCAGTTTGTGTCATTAAGGCTGATGCAGCTTTGAAATGAATGTTATTTATCAGTTGTATCTATTGCTCAGAAGTAAGGGTTAAAAAGTAATGCTGTTGCTGTAGCTTCACAATTGAATTCTTTCACAGCACTTTGTAAAGTATCTCTCCTGAAATAAAGAATAGTTCTGTAATAAATGTGATAGTCTCCAGTTTTAGCAAGAAGTCAGGTTTGATTGCCAGGTGGGTCGCTGTATTTTGTGGTCTCTGCTCTGGGCTGAGCCAGAGGGGCTGAGAGCTGGATTGCAGTGCCTGGATACGTGGTGTGTGCATGATGTGCAGTAGCCATTGTATTTAGAAATGCTTTTATGCTAACGTGGTGCATTGCAGAGCAAATTTAGTGAATGAGGTGAGGCGTGAGGTAAGCAAGGTCGTGAATAGCATATGGAGTGAAATTTGATCGGAATGAGACATAAAATAGAGGTAAGGCAGGGTGGATTGTAGAGGGTGTTCAACATAAATATGGGTTGTGTGCTTGAACCAGTGTGCATGAAGGGCCTTTGCTTCTTAGAGGCTGGAGAAGGGCAGCTAATCATGACCTTGCAGATAGATCATGTGCCAGCAGCCTTCTGAGTAGGTTTATTGAACTGCTCGCTTTCTTTATTGCAGCCAAATACCAGCATTCATGAACTGACCTGAACTCCTTAACAAATAGATGCTTCAAGAAAGTTGTTTAGTTTTTCCACAGTAATATTAACTGTAGAAAAAAAATATGTAATGATTCAACGGTAGTAAATTTTTGTAAAATAATGGCATGTTGATGTCTCTTTGCAGGCTGAGTTACCTCTGTTACAGCAAGAGGCTGAGGGATGTGGTTCATGGGGAGCTGCTGCCCTTGGCGGAGATGATCACAGCCTTGAGTCACAAGTTTGGGGCTCCCCTGGCCATGGAGGACCTCTTCCCTCAGAAACCTCCTTTCCTTTCGGTTTCCTCTGATGATTACACAGCACCAGGACAAGTTGGCAGAGTGCAGCAGGCAGTGTGTTCTTCGTCAGGTACTCACAATGGAAAGTGTGTGCAGAGGAAGAAAGAGCAAGCAGACAAAAAGTCTTTTGAGAGAAACCGTCTTGAGGTGAGTAGTTTGTGATACACGAGAGGCAAATCCAATAGTTGCAAAACTTAGTATCCTTAATCAACACCTCCTTCTTCTCCTGAAGGCTCATTAGACTTAAAAACTCTTGGTAAGGTGTTTGTAGGTATTGTGCAAACATAAAAAAGTGCAGGGTAATTGGATTTTGTGAAAGTTGAATTGCAAATGTAATTGCTTCTCAAAGAGGAGAACAATTCTAGTGCTTACAGGTAAACAGAGGAGACACCGTGTGAGTGGTAAGAAAACAGGTTGTTTCAAGGACAGGTAATTTCTTTGGGGATTTGGGCCCTATTTTTGTTCATCTCTTCCTTCTCCATAGCTCCCCCCTTATCGCCAGGTGTCAGGTGCTTGCAGGGAATAAGCCAGCTAAGCTCATCTGAAATGTGAGCTTTCTTCTCTTGCTGTGGCAGAGATCTGCTTGTTTTTGGGCAACAAGAATGGCACTAAATAAAATCATCAGCTGCAGACAGAGCTGAGCTGATCTTTGGAGAAACGGTGAAGGATTTTAGAACCTCCTCTGACTTGCTACCAGCGTCCACCTACCCCTCCTGTTATGTGTTGAAACAAAAGACTTTCCTGCTAAGATAGACCTCACAGAAGGGCATTCCACATGCTTCCTGGGAATTGAAGTTGCTTTCTGGAGTATAGAGCTTAGCTGCACACTCTAGCCATACTGTGGTTTGTGAAGAATGGTCCTGAAGGGTTTTTCCTGTATATATTTTAATACAAAGAGGGTTTTGTCTGATATATAGAAATCTGTGTTCCTGTGTAAGGGCACTGTCTTGGAGATAGTGAAAGAAATTTAAGTACTATTTCAGTCAGTCTGTTGATAAAGGAGTGTTACACGAGCATAGAAAAGAAAGCTGGTGAAGGGTCTGGAGGGGAAATCATAGGAGGAGAGGCTGAAGTCACTTGGTCTGTTCAGCCTGGAGGAGACTGAGGGGAGACCTCTCAGCAGTTACTGATTCCTCACAAGGGAAGGAGGAGGAGAAGCAGGTGCTGAGCTCTTCTCTCTGGTGACCAAGGACAGGACCTGAGAGAATGGCAGGAAGATGCACCAGGGGAGGGTTAGGTTGGACATTAGGAAAAGGTTCTTCACCCAGAGGGTGGTGGAGGACTGGAACAGCTCCCCAGGGAAGCAGTCACCAAGCCTGAGAATATTCCAGAAGCCTTTGGCCAGCACCCTCAGCCCCACGGTGTGAATGTTGGGAGTGTCCTGTGCAGGGACAGGTGTTGGACTCAATCCTTGTAGGTCCTTGCGAACTCAGGACATTCTGTGATTCTGTGATTAAGTAATTGTTCCTGATGCTTGCACATAAAACATCATAGAAGGAGGAGAGCAGCAGCAATTTTAGGCCTAATATTTCTGTATAGCCTAAGTAGGTGTAGAGTTATTCTCCTATTTATATGAAGTTAGCAGTCTTCCCAGTGTCCTAAACAGTTTTTATTCTATACCTACTTTTGGAACAAGAGAATAATAGAGGAACTGTGAAGTCCTCCATAGAAAAGAAAATATAAAGTTATTTTTAATAGCAGGTGAAGTAACCTTTGAGGCTTTTTGGTTGAAAAAAAACCAGAAAACCAAAAAGAGGGAAGTAGGTCTGACAGGGAAATGCTGCCCCAGTGCAGTGTCACTTTACTGCTGTAAATACCTGGTATGGCAGAGTTTGAATTCAAAGCCCTGATTACCATAAACACAGTAGAATGATGTTCATAAGTCAATGAAAAGTGGGAGGGTTTAATTATACTGGTTAGTGGAAAGCTTTGAAAAGTCCTCATGAGGGGTGTTTCCCCTGTTTCTGTATTTGCTGATGTTAATGGACTCATAGAAATGAAAGATCTAGTTTTATTTTGTTTGATGACAATCAGCATCAGGTCTGCAGAACAACCATGAGGTCTGCAAGCAGAAGTCATTCTCTGGTGAGCATTTGCCTCCACCCCACTGCCCTCAGCTGGTGGAATGGCACAGGCAAGAGGGAAATGGTGCTTTTTTAATAGCATCTTCTGTGCACTGTTTTATGAACAGAGAGCCATTGTGTAATAAATATATAAATAGAGTTACTTAAGGGTTTTTTGTTGTTTTTTAAAGGTTTTTTTTTTCCAATGTTTCCATAATCATTTCCTTGTTTATGATTGTTTTTGTAACACTCTGGATTACCTGTTCGTACAGAGCTCAGCTGTTATCTCTCCTTGCAGACTAACTTTGGTGCCATGTGCCAACTCAAGGGAAAGACACAAAAGCCAAAGTTTGAAGCCTTCAGGATTTCTCCTGTTGATGGCAAATCAGTCTTTAACTACAGCTCTCAGAGCCTGAATTCTGCAGAACTTGCAAAGCAGCAGCTTCGGCAGGAAATGGCCAAGGTGAATTGGGACACGTAACTGGAAGATCTTTGCTTGCTGTGCTTAGCACTGAAAGGAGAGAGATGAGTTCAAGAGGTTTACACTGGCACCTCCCACTTTGGTGCATAGAAAGGGAAGTTGGTATCCAAACAGATCTCAGTCTGAGAGGTACTCTGGGTCAAGTCTACTCTTAAAGGCATTCATTGAAGTCAAGTGGCCTTGCCTCCGTGCCTTGGGCTGTCACTGGCTGCAGAATTTTATAACCCAGGTGGTCATCCAGCTCTGAGTCCCAGACAGCTGTAAGTGGGAGGATTTGATCAATGGCAGTGAGCAGTATTAAGTGATGTGAAGAATGTATTTAGGAACACATTTGAAGAATCACATTTATCTGCTTTTGTCTGGCTGACTGGCTTGAATCTTAATACCAAACACTATTTCTTATCAGCTGGTGGAAATGACTATAGGTCTGTGAAAGCTGTTCCTGTTAAGAGCTACAGTTCTCTTTTTACACAAATAATATTAAAGACAGTTCTTTCTGCAGTTATTTGACAGAGATCCTGTTATACCACTTACCATTAACTTCATTGTGAGATCAGAACAGAACGATATTTTAAAGCATGTTTTAATATTTAATGGTATATATTTTGTATGATTTGATCTCTGATTTCTTGCACTCTCAAGGGAACAGACAACACTGGTTCTGTACCTTATGGGCAAAGGAGAACATTGCTAACAAAACAAATGTGTTTTTTTGTAGGAACCGAAGAAGAGATTCACTTATTGCCACGAGTATCTGTCAGCCACATTTGAGCCAGTGGATGTGGCTGCTGCCCGTAAGGAAGCCTTTGCAAAATCCAAGAGTATGTGGCTGTCACAGAAAGGATTTGTATTTCCTGGATTAAAGAGCAGCATTGAAAGCAACCTGCACCCTCAGATGCCTGATGAAGCACACTGGGAGGAGCTGAGTGAGGTAAAGGAAAACTTAAATGAACAGTCCAAAGTGGGCTCACTTTGGGAGACTGGAAAGAGGCTTTAGCATATAGGACTCTCTTTTAGGGGGTACACCCCAGGCAGCTTTTGAGGGTGATACCTGTGCTTGCAATCTGAGTACATTGGTATCCAACTCACCCAGGTGATCATTGGTTTGGATACACAAATTCTACCCTGAACACAAACAGAAAACCCATTGCCATGTTAATTGGATATCAATGGACTAGAGAGGGCTTTGGTTTACATTTACAAGTGGGGTCTAGTGTCACAAAAATCATAATATTGTATTCCATGATGAATGGTTTCCAGGCTGTTCCTCATGAGTTGCCAAAGTACTTGTTGCCTTCCTTTGTGTTTCCAAATTCCCTCACTGTGTATTTTTCCTCCATCTTTTATTTATGGTCTGTAGTTCTAGTTTTGTGGGGTGTTTGCCCTCCATCACTGTGTCCTCTGTTGGTTTCTTCCCAGCCAGTGTCATCTCTCTGTCTCCCATTCTTTACCATTTAGCTTTTCTGCCATTTAACCGGATCATCACCGTGCCTGGTTTACACCCCGTGGTTTGAACAGTCCCTGCATTGTGTACTGAAGCACACGTGGGCTGCCTGTAGGGAGAAAATGCAGATGTTATTAGAATTGGCAAGATAAAGGAATAGAACAGGGCATTTTTGGGCAGGATCAGTAAATTCTACCCAGTTAATTGAGCACAGTCACAGCACAGAGTGGAACAAGTATAAAAAGGACATCAAACTACTGGAGAGTGTCCAGTGGAAGCCACAAGGCTGGTGAAGGGTTTAGAGGAGAACTCATATGAGGAGAGGCTGAAGTCACTTGCTCTGTTCAGCCTGGAGCAAAGGAAACAGGGGTCCTTGTGGCCATTTACAGCTTCCTTGCAAGGGAAGGAGGAGGAGCAGGTGCTGAGTTCTTCTCTCTGGTAACCAATGATAGGACCTGAGGGAATGGCAGGAAAATGTGCCAGGGGAAGGTTAGGTTGGACATTAGGAAAAGATACTTCACCCAGAGGGTGGTGGAGCACGGGAGCAGCTCCCCAAGGAAGAAGTAACCAAGCCTCAGAATATTCCAGAAGCCTTTGGCCAATGCCCTCAGTCACATTATGTGAATGTTGGGGTTGTCCTGTGCAGGGACAGGTGTTGGACTCAATGATCCTTGTGGGTCCCTTCCAACTCAGGTGATTCTATGAGTCTATGGTTCTATGAACAAGACAAGTGCTTGGAGGCTCAGTATCACGTCTTGCAAGAATGGGTTCATTCAATTTTCAGGCTTTTTTTTTATATTTTTTCTCCCTATTCAAATTAAAGTTTCTCAAAAGGTTAGAGGACAGCTAGGGCACTGTTGGTGCTTGAGAATGGATCTTCTCATCAAGGAGCAGGAAGGGTTCACTGACCAAGAGTAACAGAAGCCAACCAGTGCAGTAGAGTTTCTGTGCCTTTTGCTGAAGAGAAAAAAGAAAAAGAGGAGAGGAGCTGGGCAGTGCAGGATCAAGAGCTGATGAGCTCAAGAGGGGTGGCAGGCTGACCGTGCAGCAGCTGATGCCCAGCACCAGCACTACTGACCTGGAAGGCATGGGGACCGTGCTGGTCAGTGGGTTGTATTGACCTTTGGCACCTACTGATGGGATGAGTGAGAGGAAGAGAGTTGATATCTTTACGACACTCAGCGTAAGCTGGCAGCTGTGTGGCATCAGTGCTGGCCATGGAGCAGAGAGCGAGGAGAAGGAGGCTCCTTCTGCTCACGTGGGAACCTCACAGGCATAAGCAGGGTTGTATTGGATAACAGAGATTGATTCTGGACTTACTGTTCATGTTATCTGAAAGGTGGAACAAAAGCAGAAAGCCATTAGGATCCCACTCTGAGGCAATCTGGGTTTGATAGATTGCTGCTTTAACTGTTCTGGTTGTCTTCTCACCATCTTCTGTAACACCACCCCTTGGAGTTCTGTTTTCCTGAAGTTTCTGCACCGTTAGCTGCACAGTTTTAGGTGAAACAGTGAGAGTACAGGGCTAACAACAGACAGTGGGAGCTCATTTGTAGCTTAGGAAGGACAGTTCTGTCTGAAAAATATTTAGAGTGTTGTTTCAGCAGTGGGCAGAGAAATAGAGAATGTTGAACTGGGTTTCACAATTGTGATGATGAATCTTCCTGCCCCGATTCCCGTGATTCTTTCCCTGCTTCCTGTGGACACCTGGGCTCTTGGTCCCAAGAGTTTGATACGAATGATTGTATTTTTAGAAGCATTAGGAGAGCTCCTGCCTTCTGAAAGCAGTGTGCTCTGAGATTGTCCTTGAGCTGATTTATAGCTCTTACTGCTTTGGCAATGCTGCCAGTCCACTGCTTGCCACTGGGGTAAGGTAACAACGCGTTGGGAGGCACATGGGCAAGAGGGATGGGCCATGTTTGCCTGCAAGTTTATCAGCTGTGTATGAAATACAGGAGAGAACATCAGACCCCTTATATCACTGCAGAGAACTGGGACATGAATATGAAGCTGAGTCCCCTACCAGGTATTTCTCAAGTATCCTGCAAGTGCCTGCGTGGTAGATACCAGCTCAGTGCCAGAGTATCAGCAACTTGCCCACAAAATGGATTTTGTTCTCACTGTGTATGAAACACAGTGAACTGAAAGGCTACTTACAGAGACCCAGTTGTGTGGTGAAGGCTGACTTTGGTAAAATCCTGTTACAGTAGCTGAGAGATCGATGACTACCCAAGAGTGTGGCACCTACTGACCTCTCCCTGGTGATTTTGGCCTGGCTCCTTAAAGAAATTCAATTTTCATTTAGAAATGGCAGGAGAATGTTCTTCAGGCGAACACGGAGCCTGTTCTGTCAGGAGGCAGCTGGAGCCAGGACAAACAGGACGTTGACTTTGAGCTTTACAAGAGGCCACCTGAGCTCTTTGCGACAGCAGCCCCACAGACTGGTAATGGATCTGTTCTAATTAACTAATCACAAAGCTTTTAGCTCAAAGTGCTGACATATGGGCCCAAAGCTTGTTTAGTCCTGCCACCAGGGAAGGGAATTGGAATGCAAAAAGGTTTAGCAAGGAGATACATGCCCAGCAAAACCCTCTGTACTCTGGCAAAGGAGGCGTCTCCGGGTGTAAGACCTTGGCCAATCTCCAGTTTTACCCCTCCACTTACCTGATTTCTTTAGCTTTTATTCCTTTGTCTGTGACAGGGAGGCACAGACCCTTCCTGGCTTATTCTTCTGTAAATGAGCTCTGTCTTCCTTTACACAGCCAATCGGCCTTTGTTGGTAGCAGGCTCAGACAAAAACCATCTCACAGACTGTGAGCAAAGCCAGATAACTGACCTGGAGCAGGGGCAGCCTGAGCCAGGTGAATCCTCACGTGTTCCCAGCAGCCTGCAGCGTGCCTTGGGGAGCAGGCAGCCTCTCTCCTCTGTTCTCCCACAGGCAGTTACAGGTGCAGGGGTGTTTCATTATGAACCATTTTGCCACGTGTTTCTTTTTGCCCAGCATCATCTGAGATTCACAGGCATGTTTACAAGCAGAAAATAATAGATTGACTGTGGTTGCTGGCATCTTTCACCATTTATAGCTTTTCTGCAGCACATTAGCCCATAAGCTGCAAAACACTTGCTTGGTGCAGTTCTGTGCTGCTTACAGAGAAAGGGGTTTGGAAGCAGTCAGGATTAATTCCCCATTCACATGTGTTTTATGGAGCAAGGACAGTGAATTGTCCCTGCTGTGGGCACAGCCATTATTCTCACAAACACCTGTATCAGTTCTTCTAGTGGAATTCTTTATCACAAAGGTTGTTGTCTGCAGTAGAGGCTGTTAGCCTACTCTTTTTCAGTACAAATGACCAAAATGCATCCACTTTTCCACCTGACTGCTTTCTATTGCCTGGTTTTTCTTTTACACTCCATCGTTGGCCTTGTGAAGGTTCTCCCTGGATCCTGCAAACTCTGTGTGGCGATCCCCAGCGGAAAGCTCGCCGGTGCTGCTGCAGCCGAGCCAGCCGCCCGTGGGCCGAGGGCCAGCACACAGCTGCAGAAGCTGCGAGGGCTTGGAGAGATGAAGCTTGGAAATTCTCACTCAGGAAGGCAGGACCAGTTGGGAAGGTAAAGGGTGCAGTTCCTCGGGTACCGACCGCTGCCCAGCCACAGCCGTCCTGCGCCTTGGGGAAGGCAGGAACTGTGTGACACTGAATTCTGCCCAATAAGAAGTAAAAATATTTGTTAAAACTGATGTTGGTAGCACTGGTTGACTCGATCTTACAAAACTCTCAGAAAAATGTCGAAGACAAGGCACAAAATTATTTCATTTTTTTTCAGTTCTTTGCTTTGATGCTCAGAGATAATGGGAAGAATTTCTCTTCAATTAACTAACTTGCCTGTCAGAGTGCAGTGGATGAGAAAAGAACGATTTTTGGCCAGCTGGCTTAGCAGCTCTAAGAGAAATTGTAATGATATTCCCCAGTGGAATGGAGGGGTCCAGGCCCTTCTGTAGCTGAGATGCCGAAGGCCTCCCCCTGTATTCTCTTGATTGCCATGGTGCTGTGTGGGCTTCCTGAGCACTGTGCTTCAGCATCACAGACACCCCGGCTCCCCAGGCTGAAGGATTTGTGCTCATTAATATGAAAAGCTGTATGGGTGGCCTGCACCTCGCTGTTCTTTTGTTGGCTGAATCATAGGCCTTGCTTGCACAGAAATGACCACCCCAACCCCTGCGCTTGCTTTTAAAGCTGATTTTGATCAAAGAGGCTGAAGCTTGCTGTTGGCTACAAATGCTCTAGAAAAACAAACACAGGAACTACGAGAATGTTGGTAACAAAAGCAGAATTAAACCTTTGAGGCCCACTCGCTGCCACCCACCTCCCTTTTATTTTCTTTGTATTCTGTGTTCCAGGCTCTGTCTTGAGTGGCCGCTCTGCAGCAAGGTTGGCTTTGAACTGCACATTTCTCTGTGCTCGGCCTTCAGCTTTGATTTGGCTGTTCAAACTGTGAAACTTGTCCATCCTGGACTCTTTGCCTGTTTCTGATAATTCCAACCCACAGCCCTTATTGCCAGATTGCATATAAATACTCTTATTAGTTGATCAGACAACTTACATTTTGCACTTTGTGACATTCTAACGCAATCAGCCTTGACTCTGTCTTAGCCCAACTCCTTCAATGCATTTTTCAAGCCTTCCAACTAGAGCCCATGGGAAACATTTCTGTCTTGCATTGCAAAATTGGCTGCACTTCTGCAAATCCAACCTTTACAAGAGAGATCTTGTTCTTTACAAGAGAGATCTTGTTATGTGCAGTCACCTTCAAGAGTCTGCTTTGGAAAAAAGATAAAAAGCACCAACACCCTAAACAAAGATCAAATAAACCCTGAAAGTGCAGTATTTTTAGTTCTTGCTTTTAATAATTTCCAAAGTTGCCTCATTTGCCAGAGTAGTGTTTCCCCTCTGAGAGAAACAGAAAGAAAAAAGTCCTTGCTGGACGATGTGCCTGGCTGAAGGAACACAGAATTCAAACAAGGTGAATGTGTAAAAGCTGAGCATGCAGAGCCACATTAATGCATCAGCACCGTTTACTTTCTGCTTGTTTATGTGTGTGTGTGTTTTCAGAAGCGTTGCTGCACGGCCTCAGCACCACGAGCTCCTCCAGTGCCTTTGCTTATTTGCACGTTCTTTTGCTACTGTTCTCTACCAATTTGTGTCTCTCTTTCCCTCCTCCCTCACCTCATCTTGTTTATATCTTTGCTGTAGCAGCTCAGCGCTGGTTGCCAGGCACTGCGGCTGTTTCTGAGTGCAGGGAAGGCTGGTCCTGCCCAGGGGCACTCGGCTGCCCTGCCCGGGGGGCTCAGCCCTGCCTGGGGGTCCCGCTGGCCATGGCCCTCCCTGGCTGAGCCCTGCTGCTCGTGCAGTGGCAGGAGCCACCCCAGGCTCAGGCTTTGTGACCCTTGGATTTGCTTTTTGCTATTTTAAAAAAAAATATGGATGTGTTTTAAAAAAATCATAACCCAGTGGGTCCTGCACCTGCTTTGAGCACGAGCCTGGCTCTCAGACCGTGGGCTTTATTGAGCCCCGTGCGAGTGCGACCCACAGCACGGTCACGCTGTGCTGCTGAGGGTGTTGAGGCTCTCAGAGCTTGTCTGGTGCAGCTTCATCATTTCTGGGACAACGTCTGCTCAGCGTTTCTCGCCGCCTGTTGGCAGGCGAAGTGCCTGCGGGCTGTGTGATATCCCCAGGGATGCTGCGAGCGGAGCCTTTGCGTTCCAGACTGACCTGGCAGGGGCTTGAGGGTTGGGTTGGTTTGGATTTTGTTTATCTGTCTTGGGTTTCTTTCATTTAACGTTAGGAATCAGCTTGTGATTGGTATCTTAAAGGTTTTGAGGCACAAAGTGTGCACATTATGTTTTTTTTTTTTAAAAAATGCCAGACAAAGCAAAAAAAACTCCAAAGATCTCAAATACAGGCTTTTAAGGACCATATGAGTTGGAGCATTTCCAGCTTTATTGTTTGGCTGCACTGGAGCTCCTGTGTGCAACAGCTTTCATTTGTCTTATCCATGTTTTGGGGAATTTACACATTTAAAAACACTGTGAAGCTCAAATGCACCCAAACCTTCCCTATCAGCAGATTCCTCACCTTCCCTTTTTTTTAAAGCCCAGCTGGCTGAGCCCAGGCTTTGTTCCTGGCCCGGCCCAGACCACGACCCCACTTCAGGTGCCCTCGTGGGAGGGAGGAAAAGAATTGGCAGTGGCTTTGTACCAGGTCCCACTGACCAGCACAGCTTGAAGGGGTGTGAGAATGTTATCCCTGGGCACAACAGAGAGCATGTGAAGTTGGAAAAACTCCAAGGCACAGATTTCAAGACAACCTCTTTGCTGGAAATGGCAGAAATGGGCCCACATCATTCCATCTGGTGTGGGTCAGCTACAGGACACAGACACTGTGATAATAATTACTGGGTCCATAAATTAAATTCTTGGGGTGCATCGCAAAAGAATAAATCTCTTATCTAGCACAACCTGGCATTCCTGGGAGGTGTCCCTTTCAAGTCCAGACTCCAGGATTAAGGAGTGAGGTTTGCCACTGGGAAATGCTGGGCCGTGGTGTCACGTCCAAGTTCCCAGACTGTGCTGCCCACAGCGCTGTCAGACACCGACATTTCAGCCCCATGCCTGGCTGTGGCATTTCTAATCTAACAAACAAAAGTTCTTGAAGAGCAATTTTTACCTTTCCAGTCTGATTTAACTGCTAGAAATTTGGAGAAGTTTCATGTTATTTGAAATTCCTGAATTGAAAAATGGAAGTATAGACCAGACACCAAATCCTGCAGTGACAGGAAAGCTGTGCTTAGCGTTTCAGTTACACATGGAGCAATGCGAAATGGTTTAATTGTATTTTGTTCTTTATTGTGGGAGTTGAGTTCTGGCCTTTATGTTGTTGCCATCACACAGCCTAAGATACCACTCTGCTTCCTGTAATTATTCAGTTCTTGCAGCAATGAAATCGTTCAGAAGCCCACACTGGATATAAATCACGCTTCTCAAGGACAGACTTCAGCCTTTTGAGTGTCAACTTGTGGAATGAGGGTTCATCAGCTCCTGTGTTGGCCTTGGTGTTTCACCAGGTGGAACACCAGATTTCTCAGTTTGTGGCTGTGCAGAGCTGCAGCTCTGGGCAAAGAGGGAGCCTGTGCTCACTGATTCACAGCTACCAAGCTGTCAGCAAACACTGCCAGACCCACACCCATCTTTAACGTCTACAGAGCCGGATGATCCAAATTCCTTACACGGATCACCCTTCTCCCAAGAGTTGGTGAGCAATAAGAAATGAAGTAACAGCACAGTCCCGAGCGACAGACACTGTGAGCTCACTGCCTGTTACAATCCATTATTGTACAGTCAGTGGTGTTTGGTAAACAGCTTTAATTGGAACATTGCAACTCTGTTGGAATTGGGAGAGAGAGAGAGAGCGCGCTTCAGCTCAGCTTCATTCCAGGTTACTTTGGTTTAAATATTCATTTCAAAGACAGAACAACTTGGAAGAGTCAGAGGACACACTGCTGTCCTCACACAACAGGGTGACCCCTGCCAGAAGGATGCAAAGTTCCTCTGGACACCAGTGATCTGGCACACAGGGAGCACAAAGGGATCAGCAGGTGCCACTGCACACCTGTGAGCCACAGAGACTGCCTTCCAAACGAAACCTGGCCAGCAAACCATTCCCAAAGGCAAGTATGGGGCCACTGCTGCAGTGTGTCACTGGAGAAACCCCTGCAGGGACAGGAAAGAGGTCACAGAATCATGGTTGGGGTTGGGGGGGAGGGGAAATAATGTGTAAACTGTCATTAAGTCTGGATAATGGTCATGAAAAATCTGTCTCAGGAGATTTTTTAACAAAGATGACAGCTTTTATTTAAATAAAACTCCCTGTTTATTGTTTTTAAAAAACAAAGCAAAGGGGCCAGTGTGAGGCTTTAGACCAAGGCCAAGAACAGAACAAGGAGAAGCTCTGATTAAACACAAGGGAAACCATGAAAATGGGCACTCGGCGAGGTGGAAGAGACCCACTGATCCCAGTCCTCAGAGACCCTCCAAAGTGCACTGGGCAAGGGGACTCGAGATCCCTTCCAAACAAACCACTTGTGATGCTGCACATCTGTCAGTGCATCTCTAAAGGCAAGTAAGGAGCTCATTTAAGCTTAAAGATACTTCCAAACCCATCCAGACCTTTCCTGGGGAACCTGAACTGTCTTTTTTTGGATCCAAGGGAAACAGACAAACATCAAATAAGGTAAACTGAAATTTAAATAAAATTTATTTGTCCTCTTTATACGAAGTTGTGTTTATAAGTTTTTTTATACAGTTAAGCTAATTACATTTGGTAAACTCCTGAAATAGTTATTTTTAAGGTGTCAAATACCTGAACTGCAAAAAAACGAGTCCCTGGTTTACATTCCTCAGTATTTACTGGCAGGATGGAATCAGAATGTCCTGTCCAGCGGATGGGAACAGGTATAGGCTCTCTTTTCCAGGATCAGCTTTGCAGCCTTTTTAATGCTGTCATCCAGATTTTCATCTGCATCTGTGGAGAAACAGAAGTGAAGTTAATGAACACATCACGAGCAGCTTTCCTGCCTTTCTTTCAGAAAGGATTCCAGCGCACGCAGGCCGGTACCTGCACTCCAGTGCCAGGAAATAAGTTAATGTTATTTCCTAAAAAGACCACTTACTGCAGACTGAGTTTCACAGAGCAAATGCCTAATTGGTTGGTACTTCACCAAACAGGTCAAATATCTAACTGTCCTCTAATATTTTCTTTACAGGAGTATTTGCTACTGATAGATTTTATATTCCTCCCCACAGCTGGAAAAAAGGAATCATTGCAGTTTCTTTTATCTATTAAACAAAAAGATTCTGTATTTGCAACTGGTACCAGTTCTGTTCCTCATCTGAATGACAAGCAGATTAAAACTTCTGTTGGTCGCATCAAACACACCTACTTTTGATTAGAGTCTGTGAAAGCCATGAGTATAAAAATAGAACTTACATTTTTCCAATTGAGCCATGGCATAATTATTCTTGAAATAGGCTTCCGTGCAGAAGATATTTGTAAGAAGCACCTGAAGGAACAGTAAAACTCCATTGAAAACTAGTGAGTGAATTTCATAAACCAAACAATGCAGTAAAAGGAGTGTCATTTCAGGTCTTCGGCAGGGACAACGGTAACAAATGCTGACGGTTCAGGGGTGATGCAGGGGTGATGCAGGGGTGATGCAGGGGTGATGCAGGGGTGATGCAGGGGTGATGCAGATGTCAGGTGGGTATGGCTGATAGCAAAGCACTCACCTCGTGGTCGTGGTTCCTCAGACCGATGCTGATAGACCGGCTGGCTCTGGAAATAGTTGCTGTCATTGCGTATAAATTAATGACGATGTCTGCCACTCGCTTCAGAATCAACTGCTCATCCACTATTGTCTGGAAGAGTAAAGATGGTCATTTGCTTGTAGCTCATCAATGGAAAACCTGAACCAAACCTTTCTTTCATACTTTATATTTAGGTCCATCTTTGGCACAGACAGGTAAGTCATTAGAGAATTTCTACCCTAAGGCAGAAAGGTTTGCAATAGCTGTGCTCCACCTTTTAACAGTTTCAGATTAGTTACGTTTAGACTACTAAATTTTAGATGAATGTTTTCCACCTTTTAACAGACTGTCTGGTGGCAGCTGACAGTAAATATGCTGTGTCTTGAAACCACTTTGGTAAAGGCCAAACCCACTGAAACTGAACACTAAATGCCTGTTCAAAAGATGTATTCGTTAGGGTGGGCCTGGCAGGGCCCGGCCTGATGAGCGCTCTCAGAGCGCATCAGAGGAGTGGTCACAAAACTGAACATCCAGGATAACCCAACCCAGTCTCTCCTATTTTAACCACCCCACTTTGCACAGCATAATTACAGATTCCTTTGCTGTACAGTGTGGGTGAACAGCATAAATAAAACAGTTCTTCAGGTGGGAACAGGGAATGTGTTCCCATGACTGCTCAGAGTAAAGTGCTTAAAAGAGCCACTGGAGCAGGCAGAGATTTTGTCTGCCTCTGGAAGCACAAAACAAACTAAATCACCAAGTGCTGTCTTTATTTATTTAAAATGTGTATTTTTTTTGGTGAAATGTGTTGTGCAAAGGAAGTCCTGGCTCTTGCCATACACACAGTCCACTCCAGTTTCCAACAAGGGCAATTTGGTTGAGGATAAACTATTCAATAACAAAGATAACAGACAAAATAATAGTTACCTTGCCAAACCTGCTTAGCAGGCCTCTCACTGTAGTTCCAAAATAATAAGTGTTTTCTTCAAGCTTCTTGGCACTTTCCTGTAAATTGAAACAGAAAATACAACAATTTGAGCAGTCTCCTGAGGGAAAAAACAAGGCCACCCTTGCCCTTTAGAGCAGGACACGTAGCTACACACACAGCACCTGATGGGAGAGATGAGCCCCTCCTGACCCACCCAGAGCTGGGCAGCGCCGCCTTCTACGTGAGAAATGCTGCTCTGCCCGTCCTGCCCGGGGCCTCTGCCCTGCAGCTGCAGGAGGCCAGGATTTCTGCTGGGTTTGGTAGGCAAGGCATGAATTAGAACCCTCAACTGCAGCACAAAAGTAATTTTCCTGTTTTAATTAGCCAAGACAGAAGTGTAGCAGCACGCTTTAAGAGGTCTGGAATCAAACCGAGTGATCAGAAGGAGGGAACAACAACATGCACTAAGCTGAACAACCAAGAGGCAATTCTACTGAAGACAACGATGATGCAAGCCCCAAGATGACCCAACCCTCCCTCTCTAAAAAAGTGGCTGCTTATTATCAACTTTAGTCACTGACCAGAATTCTCTTTCACTGTTTCACATTTTTTTTCCCAGCTAAAAATGAGAGAAACTTTGCCTCTTTCCCTAAAAGGGATGAGATTATAAAATGTTGATTCTTTTCTGAGGGGGAAAAAAAAAAAAAAATCACTGTTGAGTTGCAGCCCCAGTATCCTGAAGCCCAACTAACACTGGATTTTCTCTGGGCAAGCACTGTTTTTCCAACAGTAGTGGCTTTGCTGCTGAAAGCCAGACAGGCCCAGTACGTTCTCGATAAAATATGCATTAAAATTTTCTAAATTTCACCTCTGGTAACTTTTTGTGGAGTCTTTACGCTTACGCAAGCAAGGGCTTGAAAAAATCATATGCAATGTGTATTTCTGCACAGCAAACCTAATTCTCATTCTCAGTGCTGCAGGTTATGAAAGCTCTGGCAATCAAGACAATCTGGTACTACTGCGTGAATTCACCAATGGCCCCAAAATCTGGGAAGTGGGAAAAAAATTTACAGTGTTGTACCTGGCTTTTATTAATTCATAAACACAACTGGTTCATGACACTGACTCTTGAAATATGAATGCAAGTAAGTGGGCTTGGAGCTACTTAGAGGAAATTTGACTCTAGCATGGCAGCCAGGTCAGAACTGCTGCAGATAAAGCCATCGACCCACGCACCTCGGTGGTACCACTGGGCATGGCCCATCCACCCAAAGGAGGTGCTGTACTGTTAAGCATCCTTATGGGAACAGAATGGTAGTAGCACATCCTAGCCAATCCTCTTACCTGTGCACCTGAAATATCTGACCTGGAGTACAGGAACACCAACAGAACAGTAAAAGCTCAGGAAAAACACGCCTTCTCTTTTTTCCATTAACAGAACATTCATCTTTGGTCATGAAAATTATTTACTAAGTGAGTAAGCAAGTGTGTGTATGTTGTTCACAGAAATTCTTACCTAAAATGTAGTACTACTAACAGGAAAAAATGCTGTGTTTAGTACCTGAGCTGACTGCAAAGGGCAGCAACAGACCCTTACAAACACTTTCAGACTGGGGAGGCTGGAATTATATTAATTACTAAAATGGACATAAGCCTGGGTTTGGTATAAATACAGACACGGAGCAGCCATCACTTTACCTGGCTGTGTACCCATGTAACACCTGTAACCCCTGAAGCTGTACAAACACCTGCTCAGATTCGTGGAGCTCCCTGTTCCTAAACTCACTTTGGTCTGCACAAACAGGCAGTGAGGAGACTCACACACCAAAGCCCCGAGCAGCGCGCGGTGTCCCCCCTCGCCGTACCTGGAGGCTGGGATGCACCACGCCGCTGGCACCAACGAGCCCATAATCCACTCTTCTGCCCATCATGTCACGTAATTTGTTGAGGAACTCCCCCATCGCCACTCCCACATTTCCTTTCTTGATTTCCCTAAAATGTTGGGTAAAGGGCAGCTGTTAGAGGCCACTTCTTTGCTGGCAAGGGAAGCTTCAGGAGTTCAGATAACCAGCTGAGTTTCTAAACCCTTTACCAAAACAACTGCTCTTTGTTTGAGTCACCAAGCCTTTCGATCCATTCTACTATGAAGAACACTCACATGGCCTTAGCGGTGTAAGTGTACAACAGGGTCACATTCAGTGCCTCTCACAAGCACAGTAAATCCCAGACCAGTGCACGTACACCAGAGGGACAACACAGCTGTCTTACCAAAACCAATTTTTTATAAAGTCCTAAGTTATAAAATTTTAATTACTGCTTTTGTAAGAAAGAATTTTACACAAGAATTATAAAATACAACAAAGCCAAGATTCCAAAATCTATAAAACAACCTATTAAAAAGAACAAAAAAGACCCTGTAACACTAAACTGGCTTTTAGACAGATAATACATTCAAAAATACTGTGTTATTTCTAGTTTCCCCTCTTGGCTATAGTTAAACAGTTAACAGATTCTGTTTAGTTATTAACAATTATTAGCAATAAATAAGAACGTACTTAATCTTTGCAGTTAAGATTTTGCCTGCATGCTGCATACCCGTCAGAGCAATATACAGTCGCAGAATTTCATTTGTTCCCTGTAAAAAACACAATCCAAAGTGAGGTCAGTATCAAGTACAAATTAGTTTTTGTATGTCAAACTCTAGACATGCTGTGTTACTATTTTCTATACACTATTTTTCCTAAAACTGCTGCTAATGTTTATCTCAGGCCCTGTGCTTCTTCCTGAAATGTGGGCTCATCATATAAAATCCTCTGGCGAGCCCCATGTGAGACAAAAGCTGATTGTCACTTGTAAGGAAACACACTTGGGCCAGAAACCTCTGCTGCTTCTGGGGCAGCAGAGGACACATGGCTGCAAGGGCCACGGATACTGGAAGCAAGCAACAAAAATTAAACACCATTAATTTATTCTTTGAAGAACAATTTTGGTGACAGGTTCTTTAGTTAACTATTTGCTTACATAAAGCCCACAATATTAACGAATGTTTTCCAAGCAGATGTTTGCCAGTCTATTGTTCTTGTATGACAAGATTACTCTTCATTCATGCATAAATGCTCGCTCTATTTTGCTTTATCTCAATCGTAAGTTCTGATTTCATTCAGCTGTCAAGAAGCTGAGCCTCTTGTTATTAAACATACACATGTATCACACTGAAAAAGAAACCAGACTAAATGCACTTTGAGTGAAGAGTAAGTTCTGGATTGTTCCAGTAAAGGAACATTTAAATAGTTGTAAAACCACTCAATATACATGTTTGGAAAGCAAATGCAGACCAAGAAATTAAGGTGATAGTGTAGGATTTGTTGTCTGAGTGATTGTCTTAATACAGGTGGCTGAAGAACAAAAATCAAAATGCAGGAGGCTGGGCAGAGGGTATTGGATCAGTGTCCAAACTGCAGCAACCAGGCAGGCCAAGGAACACCAGCCTGCGGGGCAGGAGGTGTTTGCCTGTTACAGTGACTGTACAGGAAGCTGTGGAGGGGCACACACACAGCACTCCTCACCTCCTCTTCCTGTGGGACAACAGAAACAGACCCTGGACAAGCCCTCTGTCCTTGGCTGCAGCAAACTGCACATATCTGGTCTGCTTCCAGATCCTTATAAACAGGCCGAGATAAACAAGGCAAGCACCACCTCGTGTCAAGAGTGACTTTCTGTAACTGTTGGGTGCAGTGAGAAAAATGAGCTGAATTACAGGAATCCCAATGGTGGGGTGGTTTGGTTTTTTTAAACAAGACCTCCTGTAGCCCATCCAACACAGAAGGTCTTTGCTGCTTCATGCAGCCTGGACAGTGCTCCTTACAACTGGTTTTGATGGTACTGTTCAGAATGTCAGACTCAAACATAGAAACCCCACAGGATGCAGGATGACATCCCCATGGGTTGGTTTTGCTCTGTAATTGATACCACAACTGACTCTTCCAACTTACAGGAGATACAAACACATATTACTTGCACAAAGCAAGGTTACTGCTTTGCACTCAACTGCAGCGTGAAAATTCTTGCTGGCATTACTTTGCAGCTGAGATCTTTGCTGTCCTGTCACCAGAAGGTAAATGGTCATTTCCAACTGACCCATCAAGAAAACTGAAGTCAGGAAGCGTGGCTCAGGTGTACAGATAAACAGGCACTGATAATCCAGCTCCAGAACAGAATACATCTCACAGCCAACATTTATTTTTAAATAAATGCATATCAGCAAGTTAATTCTAATTTCTAAATTGATTTTGAGTTTTGCTATTCTATTTGTGAAAAGCACACAAAAGGAAAGGTAACTCAAGCCTAGGCACCAACAGAGCAGCTTAACCCTCCCCAGAAAATCCTACAGAGAAGCCATTTAATAACTAAAATTTTGCCTATACCTCTTACCAAATCCCATCACTTCTGTTAGTACAGACACACGAGAACAAAAGCAGCAAAAAGGTTTCAAAATCTGCTGGATACAAAGCAAGACAGCAACCTGATTCCCATAAATCTCTTGCTTAGGCAGACACAGTAACCTGACTGCATCACAAGTCAGCACACGCAATCGCAACCATTTACTGAACACCAACTGATGAGTTTTGTTTGTCAACTAATAGAGTCTTGGGCTTTTATGCTAAATTAGAATCACTTAGTCTGTTCAAAACAACAAGCCCAAACCATGAGCTGGGGCTGTTTTTTCTCATGAAAGAGTACTTAAAATAGCTGTGTATTTTTTTGAAAACACCCAGAAAGTTTCTACATATCTCTTCACAATGAAGGTGGGGAGGCCCTGGCCCAGGTTGCTCAGAGATGTGGTGTCTGCCCCATCCCTGGAGGTGTTCAAGGCCAGGTTGGATGGGGCTTTGAGCCCCCTGATCCAGTGGGAGATTTCCTTGAACTGGATGGATGGGCTTTAAAGTCCCTTCCAACCCAAACCATTCTATGATTTGATGATTTCAGAAGAAACTGCACACCTGTTGCCAGTACGTGTGTGTACGTGTGTGTGCATGTGTGTGCACATGTGTGTACATAGCACCATGTGTCACCAGTTTGCTCTTTTCAGAGGCAAAACTGGTGTCAGTCCCTACTGGAACTCACACTTTGTGGTTAGTCCATAAAATCCATCCTACCTTATATTATAATAGGTGCTATCCCTGTCTCCAAAGTAAACAAGATTAGTTCTTCAGTCTTACTTTATTACTGACTTGGCTCACCAAGGCCTATTCAACTGAATTCTCGGGTCCCAGCTTGGGTTTACAAAACGTGAGCGTCTGAATTTCACTTTATGGTGTAAGAATATATTGATACTTGCCTCAAAAATGAGAAGTATCCTGGAATCTCTGAGATAGCGCTCATAGGGGTAATCTTTCATATAGCCAAGGCCACCAAGGATTTGCAGTGCTTCACTTACGCAAGCCCAGGCACCTTCAGAGCTGAACACCTGTTGCAGAATGGTATTTAATCACCACGTTACACAGTTAGCACAGTTCTGTTATCTTGTTGACACTGCTGTAATGTTTTGTGCTGTTGTTATAATGGTCCTGTTTAAAACTTCCCCCAAATGGTATCCTTAGGGCTCAGGCTGTATGCTTGGATTTCCTTCCCTGCATCCCATAAATGCACCTCTGTAATGAAGTGTTCCAGCCCCAAACCAAAGAACACCCTCCACACCTGCCCAGATTCACCACAACACGCCTTCTTTTGAACTGACCACACTGTAAGGGACCACCAACAGGGGCTGGAAACGTGGGAGCTCTCCTCAAGGTGCCTGCTGGGCAGCAGCACCCAGCCCCACGCTGCAGAAACACCTCAAACAGTGACAGTGCCACAGAGAGGGCTGGACTGTTCCTCAAGATAAATTCTGCAACCAATTCCAAGTTAAAGCCAGGCAACAGCACTTTAGCCAGGCCTGAAGCTGGGGTCATCACCGAGTGTCTTCTCACTATTGCTGTCATGTAGGGCTGCATAAAACTACAATTCAAGAGACTCCACACCTGCTGTATGCAGTTTTTATTTTGTATGGTGACAAAAGCCTGGCTCTGAGGTCATCAGTAGCACGTGGGAAATAAATAAGAGTAATGTATTTTTCTCATCTCTCTGAGGTTTTTGTATCTTATGTCTAAATGTAATACCTGAGCCTCTCAGTGATCTGGAGTGCAGACTGAAGAACAGGAGAGGTGTTAGTGTGCGTTAGCTAAAGGGCACAGGCACCTCTTACCTTGACCATGGCTGCCTCCATGGAGCAGTCAGGAAGCCCTGGCCTGTCCATCATTCCTGCAGTGAGGTAAGCCATACTCTCCATTACATAGGCTTTCACAGCCATAAAAGAAAACTTCTCCTGTCAAACAGCAATGCGAGGAATCACACACTAATTCAGATGCAAAATCCCACAGCCAAGCCTGAAACTTAAGAGCAGAACTGCAGTTTTCATGTTTAACATATTATCACACACTACTGTAAAACAATCACAAAAACTCTAAAAACTCCCAATTTTATTCATTACATTTATCAGAATAGTGTACAAAGTCTGTGCTAAGCTTACACAAATTTAATGCCTCTAGGAATTTCTTTAAACTGTCCTTGCATCTCAAATTCACAGCATCACAGTATCATAAGGTTGGAAAGGACCTCTGAGATCACTGAGTCCAACCTATAACCCAACACCAACACCAACACTAACACCAACCCATCATCTAAACCATGGCACTCAGTGCCTCATCCAGTCTCCCCTTAAACACCTCCAGGGTCAGTGACTCCACCCCCTCCCTGGGCAGCCCATTCCAATGGCCAATCACCCTTTCAGTGAAGAACTTTTCCCTAACATCATGTCTAAACTTTCCCTGACCAAGCTTGAGTCCCTGCCCTCTGGTTCTGTCCCTGGTCACCTGAGAGAAGAGACCAACCCCTGCCTGACTACAACCTCCTTTTAGGGAGTTGTAGAGAGCAATGAGGTCTCCCCTGAGCCTCCTCTTCTTCAAAGTAAACAGCCCCAACTCCCTCAGTCGCTCCTCGTAGGGCTTGTGCTCCAGCCCCTTCACCATCTTCATTGCCCTCCTCTGAACACATTCCAGTATCCTAATACCTTTTCCAAACTGGGGGGCCCAGAACTGGACACAATATTCAAGGTGAGGCCTGACCAGTGCCCAGTACAGGGGGACGATAACTCCTCTGGTCCTGCTCCCCACACTATTTCTGCTGCAGGCCAGGATGCCATTGGCCTTCTTGGCCACCTGGGCACACTGCTGGCTCATGTTGAGCTTCCTGTCCACCAGCACTCCCAGGTCCCTTTCTGCCTGACTCCTCTCCAGCCACTCTGTCCCCAGTCTGTAGCTCTGCATGGGATTGTTGTGTCCAAAATGAAGTACCCAACATTTGAACTTATTAAACATCATCCCATTAGACTCGGCCCAGCTCTCCAGTCTGTCCAGGTCCCCAAAGATTCAGGTTTTTCATTTTTTTATTACCTGAATTAATCCAAAGTCACTCAGCTTCTTATTGAATTGTTTCCTGGTGCAAGCGTACTCTGCTGTCATTTCTTCAAAAGAAAAAAAAAATACATCTCAAACGAGCAGAGCTCTGAGTGTGACAGGAGACTCCTGCCAGCAGAGCCTGACGGCGACACTCCACCCCGCACACAGGAAACGCCTCGCTGCTTCAGAAGCAGCAGCCTGGGAAAAGCACCCACAAAATGATGGTGTTGGTTGGGTCTGGGAACACTGTGCCAAAGGTTTTTAAACAAGAACCTAAGGTGTCAACCAGTGCTTTTGGAGAAGGCACTTTCAGTGCTAATTCATAACCTCAGCGGGATTTCTGCTACTATTCTGGGTTTCTACTAATAGTTACCCATTTTATTACTTCTTCCTGTGTGTAAGCCTTCAGCCAGCATTCAACTTGAAAGTTTTAAGAGAGATTATACCTTCTAAGAGCAATAACTTATAGGTTATCCTCTCAGAAAAATTCAATAGAGGCAGTAACTTTCTGCTAGATGAACTGGAAAAAACTCAAGTGTTTTACAGACTTTTAATAAAAATGTTAAATAAAAATTATTTTTGTGCTTTAAAGCAGTCAAAGCACGTTACACCTGACAAGACAGCAATGTGTGACTATTCCAAATTAACTGCATTATATACCTTATGCAGACCAGGGCTGTTGTGCATGGGATCCAGCAATCCCAAACACCAAATCCACTCACCTATCAGTTTTTTAATCATTCCAGCAGAGGCACTGCCCATGCTAAATCTTCCACTGTTTAGGATATTCATGGCAACCTGCAAAGAAAATGAGTAGTTTTTAGGTACAAACGTTGTTGCCAGAAAACCTCTCCTTAAGCAATGGGAGTTATTGCTATCTTGATTCATGATTTAGTGCTTTCCTGGATGTCATTTGTCACTGGGATATTCTCCTGCTGTTTGCCACCTGCCCTCACATTGGTCAGCACAGTATTCAGCATCCCAGCAACAATGCTCCAGAACGAGGCTCTTGAGGTGACCTACTACATCCAATTTCCTATTTGATATAGTTTTCAGGTGCTGCTGATCCAGTGACTTGGAAGCAATCCTCTATTCAAACTACATTAATGTAAAATGTAGGTGAAGTGTATTTATCTTCAACTAGACAAATAACATTCAAAGCAGACAGCACTGCTGAAGTTTATCAAACAGATGAAGAAATAAAACACAATATTGTTTAACGTGTGTTACAACAGCAAATACAGAAATCTTCTCTGCAGCGGACCTGAACAGATGCTTTCCTGCTTCAGATAGCTTTCAGCAGCATACAAGAGAGAAGAATATGAAGGAAAGGTGTAGAAATGAAATACAGATCAATAATGTATAGAACCAGATTTTGAAATCTAGTATGGTGTTTCTTAACAAAAGAAAAGAGGTGACTCCATTCAGAGACTCTTAAGAAATTTAGAAATAAGTCTTTGTTGCTACATTTTCATTTGTGATAATTATCTTAAAAAGAAACCATAACAGTCATCTTTTCCTCTGTTTACTGCTTTAAAGAAAATGGTTTCACTTAGCTTTTAGGCCTGGACATGCCTGCTACAGGAAGGGTAAGAAAACTGAGAGGGATCATTCAGAACAGTTGCAAGCCCACACGGCAGACTCGGAGAAAGGTTACAAAGGCCAAGTGACCCATGTTATTGTTACTGGTGTCACACTTCTCTGATGCAACGGTGAGAAACCAATGGTAGGGGCAGCCTTGCAGTGCACTCCTATTATTTTCTTGTGCTATGATCTACCTTTGGAAACCCATCTGACAACCATGGGGTCTCAGATAGGATCTGGACGTCCCTCAATCCATTTGCTGTTGCACTTGTTTCATTCTGTCCCTTTCCACAATTCTGGCTGTACAAAACAGCAAGAAGACATCTCCCTGACTCGATACAGAAGTTCTGCTGAAAGAGTTGCTCTCTTTTCTGAAGAGAACAGCATACCATGAAAAGCATTAAAGAGCCAAAGAAACAGCAGCAGCAGCTCTGTAACTGTCCTGAGCTGACAGACACACAAATGGAATTATGGTCTGCTCCTGCACTGTGCCGGTGACACTGATCAATACAAAGCACACGAGGGAAACTGAGAAGGCCTTCCTCCAGCATTCTTCTGTTTGGCAACATTCATACTGTCAATAAGGAAACTTCAGTACAGGGGCAGGGGGAAGTCTCCTGGCTTTTAGAAATCATCAGAGTTCATTCTCAACTGCTTACCTTAAATCCCCCTCCTACTTCTCCAATTACATTCTCTATAGGCACTTTGGTGTTTTCAAAATGCACTTCACAGGCTGAAACACAGAGTTAAAAGCTGTTGAGTTATCACTCAGAAACATTTAAGGGACATTTAGCAACATAACTGACTGTTTTTGCAATAAGAAGTAAAGTTTCCCTACCGCACCGTTTATGACAATTACATGTGCTTTGCCAAAGAAGTTAGAATTTTGGAAAAGATCACAGTTGACATCAATTACTGACATAAAATATTCAAAATGTAATTAATGTACATTGTGTGAGCAGAGAAATAAGAGTTCTGTCTCTATTGTAAGGAACCGATGCAGCAGTGAACTCCAAATGCTAGATGGTGAAAGCCAATAACCGTCAGCAAGCGTAAGAGCCTATGAAAACTGACTTCTAGATAAAAGCTACCTGGGTATGGAATCTTCCCAGTAATTTCTTTCACTGCACAGCTAGGGAAGCTTGGATATGCTGAAAAGAATTCTACAATATGGATTTCTTATTTCAAACCCTGTGATAGGAAGGACCGTGTCAGGAAAAGCCAGGTAAAGCAACAGAAAACCTGTGTTACAAAACTGTAACATAGAACAGGTATTGATTTGCCTCTGAGCTCAGGAGAGCTGAACAAATTGCAACATTATAATATTAAAACAATTTCTGTTAACAATTGAAAGTGATTCTTACTATTGGATCCCCGAATGCCTAACTTATCCTCAGGTTTCCCGTTGGTGATCCCACCAAAATCCCGCTCTACGATGAAAGCAGTAATTTTGTCTTTGACTTGCCCATCTTTATCAACAACCTCTGTCCTGGCAAACACTGTGAAAATATTAGCAAGGCCACCGTTTGATATCCACACCTGTTTTGAGAGAGGAAAGATGTGTGAGAAATATATTCGTTCTGATTTTGTGAGCGCTGTTCTTAAGTGTTTTGTAATAGAACAGCAAAGAACAGAGTTGTGAAAAACCACTGCTTCTTCCCTTTAAATTCTAAGGAATGTTCTGCTATCGGTTTTGCCTCTTGTGAACACACTTCCAAAGAAAGATGACCACAGAATTGTAAGTTAAGAGCAACTATAAAAACAGGCTGTTATACAGACTAGAATTTAATTAAAACCCATGGTGCATCTTCACAAAAGCTTGTAATCCTGCTGCTCGTGAGGGATGCAAGGGTAATACAGTCTGCAGAACCACTCTGCCGAAAATAATTTCAGTTCTGATGAGGCATTCTCTGAATCAGACCTCATACGTGCGGCCTCTCCCACAGGTTGGGTCTCTCCACATCACAGACAAGTATTTCAAACACTACAGCCTTCAGAACATCAAATACTGTTGAATCCAGTGCATCTCTACATTTCTGCAAGGCTCTATTCTGCCATCGTTTCTTTTAGCAGAAATGTTCCAAGCTGCCCTATTTCCAATTTGCTGTTAAGTTTCCTTTCAAAAATACCAACAAAACCTGACACGAGGATGACAAGAGGGGAAACCATGGTTTCAGATTTCCCAAAGGAGGCTAAGGGCCTAACCCTCTCTGGAGGTGAACACCAGCAGCTGGCAATACAGGGAAGGAACCTAAGAGTGGCTTTTTCCATCTCCCTTATGCAGAGCTTAGTGATAATTATCCCCTGGACAGGGTGCTTTTCTGTTCTCTGGCCCTAAAACAACACGGGCTGGCTTTTTGCCATGGCCATTCTTCACCACCTAGGACACCTCAAGATTCTGAAGTTAGCTTCTTACTTGGCAAAACTGTCTGGTTGCAATGCTGCAAAAGTCAAAGATGTTTTCCATGAACTTGTAACAAAACCCTGTTGTATCTCTAGTCTGTGAGTGCATACCTTGGAGCCATTTAATAAGAAGTGTTTCCCATCTTCACTGAGAGTTGCTCTTGTCTGGATGGAGGCAGCGTCACTTCCACTAAAAGCCAAACAAGTGATTAATGCTTAAAGAAACAAACGTGCTTTAAAAAACAAAACTACATATTTTCTCCTATTCCCCTTGTTTAAAAAGGAATGTCTACAGTTGGACAAAAAATTTAGTTCTTAACTAACAAGGAAACTCACTAGATTCAACAGCTCTCAAGAAATCCTTCTTCTACTACAGCTGCCTGAGGGGACATTTCTGCGATCTTATGACCTGACCAGAATGTTCAGAATGCCACATCAGCAACTTTTTTGAGCTACACATTGAGCTATGCAAATATGCAATGAACACATCATCCTAAAAACCAATCAGGTTTAAAATGTCCGAATCATTCCTCAAAAAGTCAAACCCTGGTTTTATATCCCAAGCGAAAAAAGGCTCAACAGGAATGAAAAATAAACGTGTGACACTGCCTATCAATGAGCACACTGGGTACATCAAACACCTTCTACAGGAGCAAAATCAGGAGGTGAAATACAACAAAGCAATCAGAAGTTGACATTCTGTGATGGAAAGTTCACGTCCTCTCCTGAATCACTACCTTCTCTCATAATTTAACAAGAAGCACATCCTCTTCTCCTTGAAGGATGATTCCTCCTCCACAAATTAAACTGCCACAACGGCTCACTTCAGGCTTTCAGCTGCAGACAGCTGTTAAGCTCTGGAGCAGCCTATTTTAATAGGTTTGGATTTCTAAAATCCAGTTCAAAAAATGAATGTTTCTGTGCACTAGAACTTAGGTCTCCAAGAAGACTGAAGTTAAAAGTTACTCAGACTAGCAATCCTTTTAAATAACACTGGGCTAAACAAAGCTGTCAGCACACGGGGTTTTTTTTCCATGTGTTACTTCCAGATCCCTTCCATGACCATTTTGTTAAAATATTTGTGCTAGGTTAAATTTTACTGGCACGTGGGATATGTTTTGAGGGCCAAATACCAGCTTGGGACTCTTGAATAAAAACCATGACTGATGACTGGGAGGAAGTAAACATAATGCTCATGGCAAGTCTTCCTGGCAGACAACTCCAAAGACAGTTTCAAACTGTAGTTCTGTATAGGCAAGCATCAACTTCAAACACACAACTGGTCTCAGTCCTTCTATCAGTTTCCTTTATGATTACGTTCTAAGCCTCCTGCCTGTTTTTTAAAAAACCTTACATCTTTAACAGAAATTGCACATTAGCAATAGTGAATGACTAAATGTAATAAATACTGAAAGGAAGTTGCTGCTACAAAGGTGCCTCTTCTAAACTTCAAGGAAGGACTAAAATTTCTTCCTATTGCTTTTGGCCGCTCCTTCAATACAGACTTTTATAATTTTGCAAAAGAACTGAAGGCATCTAAAAACAGTCCAGGCATTATTTCTAACAGTGTGAAGTATCTTTTCAATTTCTATTCAGTAACACCAGAAACGAAACAGATTTATTCCTGGGATGGGAACAACAACAGTTTGTGATTTCATGGGAATCACCACAAGCAGCACACTGGGGAACGATGAACAACATGTTCTGAAGTGTATCTTTTTAAAAAATAAAAGTAAAATTGACTTATATTCCAGTACCTTCCAGGCTCAGTGAGACAAAAAGCCGCGATGTGCTCCCCAGATGCCAGTCTGGGCAAGTACTTTGCTTTCTGTTCATCATTGCCAGCAATGAGGATTCCCTAAATAAAGAATTAAAAAAAAAAACTTTTCAGCATCAACCTGTGCAAAAAGAAATAAAGCTGATAAGCTTTACCAAGTGCAGGAAACATAATTTCCCAATTTTATGGCACAACAAGTGACACATTAATAAACGGGATAATAATTATTTATCAGACATTAAAATATGTCAGTTATCACACAGTTGTTCAAATGCCCATAGGAAATAGCTGCCTCCTACGGTACTGTTCTCTGTGCTTAAGTGAAGATTTAATTGTTGCTCTGAAAGGCACAGAGACTGTCCTTCCCTTATAATTTGTCATGCCTTCATTACTATCATTCTAATTTTATTTTAATAACCCATAAGCAGTAATTTTCAAAGCTCCTAGTCAGAGAACATAACACAATTTACTTAAGTTCCAATGATTTCATTACATAGGCATTCAACAACTTTTTGTGTGAGTGCACCTGTTTTAATTATCTCTACTGTATTACTTTTTTAAAGCAGGTTTCTTACGAAGAACAAATAATAACACAAAAACACAGGCTAAAGCTAAATAATCAATGGTTAAAAAACTAAGATATAATTACTCAACAGAATTGGAACATACTTCTAATCAGATTGCTTTACAAACCAGCTTAGCTCATTACTCCTGTTCTACAGATGGTGAAACTTTAAGTAAGGTCAGGAATTTTAATTTAATATGTAATATATAATTTAATAATATGTAATATTTAATTTAATATGTAATATAACATATTTTTAATTTAATATGTAATTTTAAATAGCATTGTCTGCTCAATTCCATGATGTTTTTTTTACAATGAACTTACTGTTATTTCAAACTTCAAACTCCTACCATCCATGCACTATAAAATACACTAAGAGGCAGATGTCTAAGACTACATTAAGTAGAAAACAAGTTTAAAAATCACATTATAGCACATTGACCTTGGGTAAGTTTTCTTCTCCCAGCTCCCCCAACGTGCAGCCTCATTCAGCTAGAGAATGCTGCACCCTTCTGAATGCTCTGCTGTTTCACTGCTCTACAATTTTAGCCCCCCTTGCCTGAAATTTTATTTATGTCAATATTTATCCCAGCTACTTTTATCAAGTTTACTCAATTTGCAAAACTTGGGATCATTTAAGTTGTTTTTTCCTTAAGAAGAATTCCCTCAGTGTTTCCTGGACTGATATTTTCCTGTGTGCTTCCCATTCAGTCTTTGTGCTACACAGAGGTCTTCCCCGGAGCTGCGGTGGCGGGTGCTGGGAACACGAACCCCCAGCCTGACATCAGAACCTTCCACTCAAGTCCTGCTGTCTCAGTAACCCTGCTTTGTTACACTCACACACCACATCTAAGCAAACTTCACCTTTCCCACACAAGCTGTGTGGGACTACTTGACATAAGAGCAGAGCGTTACCTTCAGCCCAATGGCCTGGTGAGCTGCCAGGGTCACCGCAATAGAGCCATCTAAAGATGTGATTTCTCCCAGACGAGCATACATGGTGTTTGACAGACCAAGACCACCTGCAACAAATACTTCATTTTATTCTGAGTAGATACCTTGCAATTGAACTTCCCCCTTTCCCTCAGATTCCTTTTTAAGTACAGAAACATCCAGAATATAACACGGGTAGCTGAGGAGCATCAGAACAGCCTGGATGTAATACACGCACAAGTATCACAAGGCTGCAGTTGTGTCAGAAGAATTTTGAAAACAGTAACTTTTTTAATAAGCAAGAGTTGTGCTGAATTTAGCTCTACTCAGAAAGGAGAGGTGTTTGTTTCCAAGCACAAATACAGCAAACACAGCATAATCCATAATCCGGTACAAACCAACCTCATTCAAAACACAGTCTGTCCAAATGGTAAAAGATTCAGTGCAAAGATTGCTCTAGCCTGAATTTCTGTGCTTGCAGGATGAAATGAATTTTTCTGATGATGCTTCCATGCTAGGTCACACAGCCAGACAGTGAAGCCCTCCACAGGCACAGCCTCAATGAGCAGGGTGGGAGTGGGTGCAGGGAAGGGCCAGGCTGGCAGTCACAGCCAGGCTGCCACCAGCCTCACCACAAACCGGGCAGAAACTTGCTGAGACAACAGAACTGCTACCAAACAGCTCTCCAGCCCTTCTTCCAAACTAGTACTAAAAGAAGATACAACACTTCAGAAGTGGCTTCCATATA
The DNA here is from genome assembly GCA_033556795.1 of Tapera naevia. Classification (NCBI taxonomy): domain Eukaryota; kingdom Metazoa; phylum Chordata; class Aves; order Cuculiformes; family Neomorphidae; genus Tapera; species Tapera naevia. The sequence goes on along the minus strand of JAUMJJ010000171.1, from coordinate 1,470,493 downwards.
AAAACATGACTCTGTCAAGAGCCAAACCTAACATCAGCACATGCTTTTTGGAGGAATTCTGTGATCTCTTGATACAAATACAGAAACTACTTGTAAGGAGCCTGAGAAGAACAGAAGCAGAATAACTCAAAAGGTACAGCTGTGTGAGTCTAATGCTCAAAAAATCCATGTCATCTAGACTAGCAGTCCTGTTTAAGAGACACAGCTTGATTGAGCCACCTGGGGCAGTGCTGTAAGTCAGGATAATGAACACCTTACTTCAGCAGATGTCTCAATACTTCTGCTACTTTATGTACACCAAACAACTGCAAGAACTGGTCTCCCTGCTACCATTAATTCACACCACTACCTCTTACAGCCTCTTCCTTCAGAGCATGCTTACACAGATTAACACTCACGCTCCTCCTACCTACGCACGCTCTCGCTTCTTTTCCCCTTTCTAAGCGGTGCTGAGTTCAGGACTCAGCCTGGGGACAGCTGATGATGTGCACAGTCATTCCAATGATGCCCATGTTAGACAGAGACGTTATTCCATGATTTACAGGAGCTTCAGCTTTCCCATTAATGTTCTGTAGTTTTATGCTTCTGGTAAATATGCCGCTATTACAAACCATTATGAGAAATGCCATCCATGCAATGAGCAAAGCACTGAATGTGTGTGACTGAAGAGTTTTAAAATATGACAACTACCACCACCAAAAATATAGTAGGTTTGAACTGCAGAAGTTAGGAAAGAACCTTGTTAGAAGCATACCATTTATGGTGCAGATAAAAAGCAGCTTGCAGATAGTAAGGCAATTGCTTTCCATCTCCTGTTTTTTATCCAGTATACATGTTTACAAGAGAACAGGGCTGGGATTTCCTATACGCGTGCTGGATGGATTGCAGCCTTTTATAACTGGAAACTTAGAGAGTATTATTTCACAAGCTTCAAACGAAGACAAGATCGAAACAATAACATTTTATTAAACTACTGTAGGATTTCTTTAAAGCCTTTCAGACTCTTTAAAAAAATTAGAGTGGAAAATGGCAGGTTACACTTCCAAGGCTTCCCAAGGCTCTGCTCTGATCTGTGTCCTCCACTCCACTTCTGACACCTCCTTTCAGTGCACATTAACTTTCTTTTTCCAATGTATTTCTTAATTCCTAAACACCTCTCTCCCCCAATCTGAGTTAAGGTGCTCTGTCCCAAATCTTTCTCCTCCTGACACTATCCTGAAGAGAAAAACTGGAAAGAGCTTGCAAATCTCTTCTCTATCTTACCCTTACATCACCCTGCCTAGTTCTGAATACCCATGAAAACCATTTAATATAATCTCTAATGCATTTCAGAAGCATGAATTAACAATTAGTTAATCAAGAGAGACCAGATTACATTGCAGTACATGCAAGTTGTGCAACGTGCTTCAATGACTTTCTATGTAACCACTTTATTTAAAGAACTGACATCAATGAAACACAGCAACTCTAGTTATGTTGCCTAATACAATAAACAAGAAGGAGTAACAAAAAATGCTATGAAGCCTGGGGTATCACCTCTACACCAAGGAATTACTGAGGTGTGTCTCTGGCTTTAGATCTCACTATTGTAGGCACTGAAAAAAATACATTGTTTCACACTATTAAAAACATAGGTCTCTTCCCACTGAAACCATTTTCTGCAGGTGGTCAAACAACATTGTCTTCTTGAGTTATCTTTAAAGTCTCCCTCCTTTAGAATAGAAAAAAGACAATACAATGATCCCATTTCTTTCTACATTTCATGTAGAATATTAGTTTTATCTTATGCATAAGAAGATCGACATGTTCTTGAAAATTTCTTTGCAAGGTTACGGCTAATCCACAAGGGAACAAACCTCTCTGATTTCAAGTGGCACTACAATTCCTATGAGACACAAACTTTGTGCTCAGTATTGCAAAGGAAAGACTTTATACAAAAGCTGCGCTTTCAATAAACAGACTTTCTGCATTCACACTCCTGTTTGCTCCAACGCATTCCCATTTGCCAGCAGGAGGTGACAGGTCAGCTAGGTCAGTTCCACCAGACACTGTCCTCTGGACACAGGACAGCTGCAGGAACCACCAGCAAGAACTGCAAGTCCTGCAGAATGTCAAGCTACCCTATGGTATCCAAAAAAACGAATAAAAAGGAAAATGCTATGCCAAGAGGAATTCACACCATCTAAAATTAGTTGTCTAACTTAAGCACCCAAGGTGAGAGTATGCAGAGCTCCCCACGCAGCCAACAGATGTTCTTGGTGCCACATCCATTAACCAGGGAAGAAGCCTCGGCTCCTGACTTAGAGATCCAAATCAAAGGACTACATGTGGAGTAGCAGAGACATTTTCCAAAATCCAAAAATGCATGACTTGATATAGGTTACTGGGTGATACTTTTGTGATCACTGACTCACCATATTCCTCTGGAATCTGCATCCCGAAAAGACCCAAGTCCTTCAGTCCTTTTAAAGTTTCAGGCGGGATTTTTGCATCTTGATCAATCTTCTTAGAGTCCACTACAAATACAGAAGGTTTTGTGATTTTAAACTGTTTCTTAGCATAGGAAAAAGGGTCTGAGCCTGCAGTGTTCTCCCATCAGAGCGAAGGTCACTGCGTACTACGAGCGCCATGAGATCACACTTGCAGCAGTGTGATCTGCTAACTAACAGTCTGACAGCTTGGACCTGAAGCGCTGAAATAACTTGGAGCACAAGGTGTTGTTGGAGCATCTCTCCCTGCCATAACCTTTCTGTAGTCTCCTGAAGCCTCCTTGGAAAAGAGATGGTGCTTGTTGCACCAGACACGGACACACTTCTCACTGCTGCCTTTCCAATAATTACTCCAGCCTGATCTCAGGGACAGCCCTGCCCGCCCTCCTCCCCAAGCCCTGCCCTGCCATCAGCATGACTGGTAACACTGGGCTGGTTGGGGCTGTCAGCCACAGGCTGCCACCCCAGCCCATCCTCCCTGCAGAGCAAAACCTGACTGTGTTCAGCCGTTTGATGGCAATCACACAGAGGAGCCCAAAGTGCTGCAGCAGGAAGTGCCCGTTCTGTTTCTTGAGAAAAAGGCTCCACTTTAGTAGCCTTTACACCATCAAAGTGAAACTACAGAACCAACTGGAAGGTCCCAGAATATTGATGATGGCTGTAAAGTCATGACATCCACAGGAATAGGCCTTGGAAGTGAGGAAAAATCTGGGTTTTACTTAATTTTCTCCAACATTTCTATGCGTACAGGTTGTGCATGTCAGTAGGTCTCATGACCAGAATAAGCCAAGCATTTCCAGGATTTTCTATCTGAACTATGTCCAGCTCATGATTTAAAAAAAAAAAACATGTAAATGAGTTATTTACAAAAATCCTGTTGTTATGAGTTATTAAAATTCTTGTGGGATTAAAAGAGCTGTTCTGTACTTTGATGGCACAAATCAACGAGCACAATACTGAGCAGCTCAGGAAGGCCGTAAACTGCAGCACCAGGAACGTGCTAAAAACGAACTCTGCGAAAGGAATGGAGCTCTCCTGAAGAAATCTCACATTCACCCTGGTTAAAGGGCACTGTAACTTCTGTATGAAACATAACAGGAGAAGCCAACTGAACATTCTGATGCTTTTTCAAGAGAAGTGATTCAGAAAATTAGTTTTATAAACAACTCTTTGCTCCCCGTACTGTATTTTAGCTGCACAGCATCAGACGCACGCTTGCATGCCAGCAACTGGTCCAGGGAGAAAAGCTGGCTCCTCCAGTGCCCTCACGCAGCCCCATCCGTGGTGTCTGGACGTTGTCAAACTGTGTGACTCTGCTGGGATGAGTTTCCTTACCCAGTCCCAATCGTACCACGTTTCTAACTGTTTAAGGCTGCTCTCCTAACCCATCTTTACAACGCCCGTCAGTCACCCTGAGTAACTACACAGGAATAGTTGTGAATTCAAACAGTTCTGATTTGACATTTTTATGCCTTCCTTAAATATCAGGTTTTTTACTCTGTAAATGATGTTCCCTAAAAAACAAAAGCAAAGAATTAAAAACTGTCATCTCCATAAATTCTTAATTTGTTGTCAGTGAGCAACATTACAATTTTATAGTTACCATTACCTGGCTCTCATGAACTGTGACAACCACAGGCTCCTCAGACTCCTGTGGTGCCTGGCAATCCAGGCCCCATCCCTCTGTCAGCGGGAAAGTGGGGACGATGCTGTTTAACTGCCTCAGAAACTGCTGTCTGTAACAACCAATTTCCTACAATTGTTCTAGAATTGGCTCATCTAATAGAAGGAATGCCCTGCAACCCTATCTGAAATGCATACAGCTAATAGGACTTTTCCCAAATTGAATGGCTACTCTAATGCTGAAATAACCATAAACGCTTTTGATTTTTCATCTGTGAGTCACCATTTATGAATATCTCTACTATTTTTGCTAAAAACAGTTTTATTACTGCAGGACAAAATTTCAGAAATAATTCACAACATGTGAAGAAGTAAATAGCATTATTCAACTGAGCTAAAACCAATTTCTAATCCTATCCTCATCCCAGAATTATTTTACTTCCTGTTTTTTTTCTATTTATTTTTTTCTGTTTGAAGAATTATGTCTTCTTGACAGCATCTAAATGCTCCATATAAAAAAGCCATAAATGAAGACACTCAGATAACCAGCAGCATTATATGAGTGGCAATAAATGCATAAAATAACTTAAATATTTTAATTGTAATAATCTTATTCAACTGCTATAGTTAAATCCTTTTGTGATCACTAAACCACTTACATGATCAAGAAACTAATAACTATACCTTCTTCATTGAAGAATTTTTCTACAGGTCCTACAAACTGGTTGATCTCCTGGAGTTCTTCATTGCTAATTTCTGGATAAGGGAAAACTTCTTCCTAAAATAAGAGGCAAATTTTTATTTTTTTAAAAGCATGAAACATGCAGATGAAACAAAAATTCAAGAACATATGCCTTTCAAATTTTAGACTCTAAACTGAAAAAAAAGAATCGTGGAAAATGCTGAGAAATAAGAATAGCCTTATCTGGTGAAATCCACAGGACTCAATTTCACTACCCATCAAAAACAGATCAGACCGTGGTACTTGAGAAACAGAAACATGAAGGAAAAATAAAGTGATTTTAAGAACCATGGGGAAGCAAAAATCCTTCAACAACCACAAGTTTTGTCAAAGTAATCCCATTTGGGGATTAAAAAAAATTAGTTAATTTTAATTTGTATTGAATAAATTTCCTGTTACAATGTTTGCAAAGCTCAGCCCACAACCACTGTCCCTTGGAAATGCACAGCACGTTCTACCTGTTAATGTCACTAGGACAAAGGTCAGCCAGCTCCATACCACTCCTTATCATCACCCTGCTATTTCAGTCATAAACTGGAAGCCGTATGACCTGACAGGCTTGAGTAAAAACCCAAGCAACCACACAAGAATTTGAAGACCACACGAGAAACATACTTCTAATTCAGCCTTCCCCGGTGAGCAGAAGAGCCCACTTCTGCCCAAACAAAACTGTTCATCATAGTCTGAAGTTTTGTGGCAGCTCCAAAAATTCAGCATCCAGTCAGAGAACTGTTGTATCACAATTTGAGAGGGAATAAAAAGGCAACAAGTATTTAAGGTGGTGGAGTCTGACTGTTAACTGTTATAACACTTTACTGGACAAGGTCTGGTTTGGCAGACTTCGTTGTTCAACTCATTTCAGCGGACTTGAGTTATTCCATTTATTTAACCCTGCAACTTCTATCAATTATTTAATCTCTATTAGTTATTTAACCCTGCAACATATGCATATCCTAAAACCTGGATTAACAAGTTCTGTTCTAATACAGTGCCGTATCTTATAATTGTCACCTCTCAGTACAGTGGCATCTCAGGATGCAACAAAAACTTCAATCATTCCTATAACAAAATGTAAATAAAAGCCTGCACAAAGCCTTGTTCCCTTCAGGAAGTACAGAATAAGCTGACACAGGACTTGTAGGACATGACTGTTTAATGCCCAGTGCTTCTGGTGATGGGACACTGGTGTTTCTGAAGGGAACCCACCAGGCCTGTGGGCTCATCTGTTCCTGAGCACTCACAGAATCATGGAATGGTTTGGGTTGGAAGGGACCTTCAAGCACATCCAGTTCCAAGCCCCTGCCATGAGCAGGGACACCTCCCACTGGATCAGGGTGCACAAAGCCCCATCCAACCTGGCCTTGAACACCTCCAGGGATGGGGCAGCCACCACTGCTCTGGGAAACCTGGGCCAGGGCCTCCCCACTCTCACAGCAAAACATTTCTTCCCAAGATGCGCGTTCCTAAAGGCATGTAATGACAGGACATGAGGGAATGGCTTTAATCTGTTAGAGAGAAGATTCAGATTAGACATTAGGAAGAAATTCTTCACAATGAGGGTGGGGAGGCCCTGGCCCAGGTTGCCCAGGGAGGCTGTGGCTGCCCCATCCCTGGGGGTGTTCAAGGCCAGGTTGGATGTGGCTTTGAGCCCCCTGATGCAGTGGGAGGTGTACCTGCCCATGGCAGGGGGTGGCACTGGATGGGCTTTGAGGTCCCTTCCCACCCAAATCGTTCTGTGATTAAGATCTCACCCCAATCTCCCCTCTTTCAGCTTTAACCACCCCCTCGCCCTGGCCCTGATCAGGAGCCCCATCGCAGCTCCCCTGCGGGTCGGTTCCCCCGCGCAGCCCCATCTCCCGCCGCCCGGGCCGGGCCGGGCCCGCCTCACAGTCCCCGCTGGCCTCAGCGGGGCCAGGCTCCCCTCACCTTGCGCAGTTCCCCCAGGAAGAGCTCCTTGGCGAAGGCGCGGCGGGGCGGCGCGGTGCGCAGGCGGCGAACGGCGGGCAGGGCCGGGAGGGCGGCGGGCAGGGCCGGGAGGGCGGCGCGCAGGGCCGGGAGGGCGGCGGGCAGGGCCGGGAGGGCGGCGCGCAGGCCGCGCAGCACGAACGCGCTCAGCGCCATGGCCGCTGCCCTGCCCGCGGCCGCCGCCCCACGTGACCCCGCCGCACGTGACCCCGCCCCACGTGACCCCGCCCGCCCGCGCGGGGCGGGGCCGGGCCGCCAGCGCCGCGGCAAGGGCGCCGCGTCACGTGACCGCCCTGGCGCCTTAAAGGGGCTCGGGCACCGCCGAGCATCCCAGTGCTCCTCTGTGTCAGGGAGGGACCGGCCGCAGGAACACAGGGCGTAGTCACCGTGACAAAGAGTGGAACGTTTTGATTTAAGCGAAAGTAACTTTTAATCTAAATAACTCTATTTTTTTTTTTTTAATTAGACAGAACAGACCTTTCAGCATGTTTTCTTCAAAGAGTGTTCTTCCAGACACTGTTCTTGGAGAAATGATAATGCCTTGTGTTAAGCGTGGAATGTGCTGAACAGAGGTGTCCTCTGTTATCACCTCTGTTTGCAGAGTTTTCCCATCTAAAATGCAAGGTCAGACAGAGCTGGCTCCAAAGCTCCAATGAACAGAGATTTAGCTGTTGTGAAGTCCATAATAACATTAAAACCAGTCTTTGGAAAGCAGAATATGCATGAGATTTCTGGGCAAATTTATACATCTGCACGTATGTGGGAAATATCCTTTGTCCCAGCTCTTGTCTCGTTACCCATGACTGATGGAAATCATTCCCCCATGCATCCATTGCTCAAATAAAAAATGCTGCTTTCTAAAACTATAAAACCAGTTAGAGAGTTTATCTGCTTGCTTTTTCGGTATCAAAGGTGTGAGGTCCTGCACCTGGGTTGGGGCAATCCCAGCACAAATCCAGGATGCACAAGAGAATGGATTGAGAGCAGCCCTGAGGAGAGGGACCTGGGGTGCTGGGGGAGGAGAAGGTCAACATGAGCCCAGAACGTGCACTCGTAGCCCAGAAACCACCCATGTCCTGAGCTGCATCCAGAGCAGTGGGACCAGCAGGGCCAGGTAGGGGGTTCTGCCCCTCTGCTCTGCTCTAGTGAGAGGCCACCTGGAGCCCTGCGTCAGTTCTGGAGTCCTCAGCACAGGAAGGACCTGGAGCTGTTGGAGCAAGTCCAGAGGAGGCCATGGAGATGATCCAAGGGCTGGAGCACCTCCTGTAAGAGGACAGGCTGAGAGAGTTGGGGTGTTCAGTCTGGAGAAGAGAAGGCTCATGGGGAGACCTTGGAGCAGCCTGACAGTACTGAAAGGGGCTCCAGGAAAGCTGGGGAGGGGCTCTGGATCAGGGATTGCAGGGACAGGATGAGGGGAATGGGTTTAAGCAGAAAGAGGGGAGATTGAGATGAGATCTTAGGAAGAAATGTTTTGGTGTGAGGGTGGGGAGGCCCTGGCCCAGGTTGCCCAGAGCAGTGCTGGCTGCCCCATCCCTGGAGGTGTTCAGGGCCAGACTGGATGGGGCTTGGAGCCCCCTGATCCAGTGGGAGGTGTCCCTGCCCATGGCAGAGGGGTTGTAACTGGATGGGCTTTGAGGTCCCTTCCAACCCAAACCATTCTGTGATTCTTTGAAATGAGGCTGCAGGGAATAATGGCACTGCCAGTTTCTCTCTTGCAACTCCAGAGGCTCCAGCCTGGGGGAGGCCCAGGGGTGCAGCAGCTGGGGGGCTGCCATATGACTCTGCTGGCCCAGCCCTGGGCCTTGCCATCACCTAACAGCACCTACATAAAACGAGCCGGGTAACAGGGGAGCTGGGCAGCAAAAATATTTTTGGAGCACATGGGATGACTTTGAATCACTTTCCCCAGCCACCTCAAAAGCACTGGTGCAGGCCAGTTCACCAGTCACCAGAGACAAGGAGGAGTGCTGCACCCAGTCTGGATGTGGCTGATGTGGGGTTGATGGAAATCACTGCAACATCTCCATCCAAACCTAACTCCTCCTAATCCATGTGCCTCTGGAATCGGGAGGAGGATTCTGTCAGAAGGTGACGGCCCTCACCTGAATGACCTCTCATTTCTGTACTCATCTCCATAGGTAGCCAAGTGCCAAAGACAAAACTCCCTGTGACTGAGGTGAATACTGTGCTGCACAGAGGAGCGTCAGATCTCTGTTTCTCCTTTCCTTTCACCTGCTGTCCAAAATAGGAAAGGACTCTGAGGGCGAGGGGGAAGGAGAAGGTAGGAAAATACATCACATCTCCAGCTCAAGCAGCTTTACTGTTTTGTTTTTTTCTTGTGCAAGTATATGTGTGTGCACATTGTGGGAATCCTCCAATCCTAACCATGTGCAAGCAGACAGGTATCTGGGCACACTGGCCTGGCTGAGTGATGCCAAAGATATCACTGAAGTAAGTCACGCTGTGTGTCTGGGAGGAGGCAAGAAACAAGTCACTCCTTGGTTGGTGAGTCAGTTACACAGTGATGAGTCCAAACATGTGTAGAGCTCTGGGGAAACAAACCCCTCTTGACCAGAAAGGTGTTCCTTTTCATGGACTCCACGACTTGTAACTATTAGCTGGGGCTAAGATGCAACTGCTGGGTTTTGACAGCCTCTTGGAGGATTAGCTTTTGATGCTCCGCACTGATCTTTGAAACACGGATACCTTATTGATGTCAGAAAAGCCAGCCCCCTGTGCTAACCCCTTCATACAGGTGATAGACAGGAAAGGCTCCTGGCAAGACCCTGCTTCTCTCTATAGGTTACACCATGTTCACAGAGTCACAGTTACAGGAATGCAGGAGTACCAACTACCAAAACATGAGCTTCTCATCTCCATTTGTTCAGTTCTGGTTAGCAGTCCTATTTTTAGTTTTGAAAAGTGGAAAAGCCAAGAGGTGATATCTGGCCTTATCAGAAAAACAAACAAACAAAAGGGTGGAGAACACTGGGATGGCTCCAGCACTTCTCAGCCTTTGGGGTGGAGTGGTAGTGTTGCTGCCTCTACAGGCTGTTTATGCCTATAGCTGGTTGATGGTATGGATAGCAAGAGTTAAAATCCTGCTCTACCGCTCAGCCTCACAATGACAGTGAATTGAGCAGAAGGCTTCCCACATGGTGTCTGGCACTGTGGGGAATTGGAGAGCTGAAGAGAAGGTGATGCCTCTCCAGTGTCACATCCTGGCTCTGGACAGAGGTGGTGGTAGCCAACACATCCTCCTGGGATGAGGAAAAGTGGTGAGAGCCTCCCCAGACTACACACACTAAAGACACAGCTGCTAAAGCCGAGGCCACCCTCTACTGAGAGAACTCAGGCTGGTTCTGGTCAGTACAAAGAGGGGTGATCTGGTGGCTTCTAAAGAAAAGGTAAACAGACAGCTCGGTAAAAGAAGATCTGAACAGTGAAAATGAGGCCAGGCAGCTGGGAACCAGCAGGAAAAAGATGCCTCATCACAAAGTTCAAAAGAACTGAAGGAGCAGCCAGCACGCTCCACCCTGTGCATTCGTTCACTGAGCATGAGAATGGCATTGTCAGCGAATCCTGAAGAAATACCTGACTTTTTCCCAGTTTCAGAACAAACCACTGTAGACGACAGCATATCCAGAGCATGAAACTACAAGCAGACTATCACTGGCACGTGGAGACTCCTCTGTTCACAAACAGCATCACACCATTTATTTTACCTTGGAGCTCTCCCTCTTGTTGCCTGAAACCACCGTGGAATGCGCACTCCTGGCAACTGCAGTTCCCTGCATCTCTCCCTAATGCTCAATTGCACCATTCTGACTGATGAACTGACTGCACTGACCTGCACAATGTGCTGCTAAAGAAAACAGTATCTTTTTTGTCTTCTGCTTCAGTGACCAAGTGCCCAGCCTTTTTCTTCCCCCAATTATTTACAATTCATCTCTGCTGTCTGGTCCAGCAGGTATTCACCCACACGTTCGTATCATTTCAGCCTCCTTTGACACTGTTAGACCGCTCTTCACTACCTTCCTGGGCCAGCTCATCCCTCAGCTCAGAGAGCTCTTGGTAATTCACATTTTGTGACCAACAATGACTGCCACAATGATGTCCATTTCAGCCTGTTCCACACAGAATTGCTTTCTTGCGATGGAGGTAATACAAAAGCGATACAGATCAGTAAAGGAGTATCATGAAGTTACCCTACAGTCTTTCTTTCCTTTTTATTCTTCCAGAATTTTCAGTAGATGCTTAAAAACTAGTATTCAATAACACAAACATATAATATTTAGCTCCTTGAGACGTGGATATTTTACTTACTGAAAAAGTGCCACTGTAGGTCTGAATTATACTGTGAAAACAGTCACCAGTCTTTGCAGCACTTCCAGGAATACACCTACAATTCCTTCAGCAGCCTCTCCTTCCATTATGCAACTGTTGTTTCTCCTTTTCAATCAGAAGATTGTAGCAACGTTTTGCTCTTGAAATTCATAATTGTCTTTCCTGTGGGCATGTGATGATGTGCTTATTGCATCACCTCTCCTGTCTCTGAATACGTCAAAAAGTTGGCTTACAAATTAACTCTTGGGAAAGGTGAGAGCAGGAACTGGTATTTCCACTTTTGCTCCTGGTTACGTGCTGTGGAAGTAAGGGAATGTGTTTGAAACACATCACTGTCACTGTATAAATATCTGTCCAAGCTAGCAAGTATCTGGAATTACTGTACTATGGCTATCGTAAGCACCACCTGGAAAAGAAAGAGATACACATTGTTAGAGAAAGGGATTCCTCTCAACTTAAGGTGGCACTTAAGAAGTAAAATGTCAGTTAGCTCTGTCATGTTAGATTAAAAGGAAGCACTGAATTACCTTATGTTTTTAAGTACTTAATGTTCTATAGTATCATTTCAAATAATAAAGGGTTATAATTTTTCTTTACAGCCAAATAAGCTCTAATTTTTCTAGAGAAAATAGCCTGAAGAGTGTATTGAGATCAGATAAAATTCTTGCTCTGGGAAGGAGAAAACCTGAACTCTCAATCTAGGAAACAAATGGTTACTGTGGGATTCTGTATGAGCATGTTTGTGGATAAAGAGCAGCAAGGCAGCCCCGATAGCAGAGGGTTTGCATCCCAGAAACCCAGCAGTGGTGAGAGAACAAGGGTGAAGAGACCTCGCAGTAACTGCATAAAGCCCATGGGGACAGTATTAATGAGTACAGAAGTGAGATGGGTCAAGAGCCTCTTGGCCAGAGTAACCTCTATCCTGTGATGCTGGAAAGCGACGAAGGAGCTCCATGAGCTCAGGCACATTCTATTAATTCTTTTCAGTCCAATAATTTGCTTCATCCCAGATGAGGCATCTGTTTCTCCCCTTTTGTGTGTGGAAAGAGAAACAGATGACCCGAATCGCAACTGCTTTTTCATCAGCTTTTCCTTCAAGTTATTTCAATCCCACACAGGCACAGGAATTGTTCAGGCTGTGACTCACTGCTGATACATTGACAACTCTCTTGCATGAAGCTATGCTGGCATTGGCAAGCACGTTACCAGGGTCATGAAATACTCCCTTAGTCCAGAAATCCGAATGCTGCGGTAGCAGGAGAAAATTAGAAGAGTAGAAACAAAGTTCCTTCCACCTTTAGGTATAGCAGAAGAGTTAGCAAATAATCAAAGAATTATTAAAAATTGCTGAAATGCTTTGAAAGTTCAGGGCTCTAAAAACCTAGGATGCTTTCAGTCCTGCTTAAGATACTCAGCAGACATTTCTCAGTGGGTTATAAGATGTTACTTCTTGTCACTGCTCTTCAAAATTCAAGGTTTCAAGCACAACAGAAGAATCTCAGAGTACAGATATTATGGGGTTTGGTTTTAAATTTTATTCTTAATTACAGCAAAGACAATTTTGGAGCTTGGTGTAAGAGGTGAGGTAGAAGCAGAGATACAGGATTACCAGAAAGATTGAAAAGACAATATATCTTAGAATCATGGAACAACTTGGGTTGGAAGAGACCTCAAGGCCCATCCAGTTTCACTCCCCTGCCATGGGCAGGGACACCTCCCACTGCATCAGGGGGCTCCAAGCCCCATCCAGCCTGGCCTTGAACACCTCCAGGGATGGGGCAGCCATCACTTCTCTGGGAAACCTGGGCCAGGGCCTCCCCACCCTCACAGGAAAACATTTCTCCCCAAGATCTCATCTCAATCTCCCCTCTTGCAGCTGAAAACCCTTCCCCCTCATCCTATCCCTGCACTCCCTGATCAAAAGCCCCTCCCGAGCTTTCCTGTAGGACTCCCTTAAGTCCTGAATATATAGGATGAATCATTAAATAAAAATGTTCTTCACTGTTGTTTGAGATGGATATAAAGGAGTATTAGCCAGAAAAATGAAAACAATAATCAGTCAAGAGCATACGGTGAGGTTATGGAGGAGGAAAATGCTCGTGGGGGCTGCACCCCACGGCATGAAGACAGTCCTGCCAAGATCAGGCCTTCAGCATGAGCTGTGCTCCTTTGCTGCCCCCCTCCCTCGGCCCTGCCTGTGCCCCTGCCCTCACAGCGGGCACCGTGCGCTCCCCTGCTCCTGGGCGATGCACGGGCACCTGGCGGGGAGAGGGACCAGGGCTCGTATGGCTTTGGGAATGATGTGTTATTTTATGGCAGAAATTAGAAGTTTTAGAGAGAAGGCATTTTTCACTATGCATGCATAACATTTCATTTGCATTAGAATGAGTTTTCCCAATTCATCTCGCTAAAGACAGATTATTTTTTCTTTTCTCATTATATACACCTGTTTAAATCGCTGTCTAAATATGAAGAAATAAATGAAAGCTGAAGTTGTGTTTGCTGTTCTACAATGGAGCTGATAAATTACATGCTTGTGAGATTTGTTTTGAGCTGGCTGTGCCTTGTTAACCATGGTGCTAATTTCACATCTCAGTTATTGCAAAAATGCTTAATAAAGGGGATTTTTTCACAACATTTTATCTCTAAAAATATGCATTTATACATATGCTAAAAATAATAAATGTATCCAGTTGAAAAACCGTGATGGTTTCAAGTCAGCATCCTCCACGCAGCTTTCATTTAAGTCTTATTTAGCTTAGGAAGTACTTCAAGCAGAGATCTTAATTTAAGTAGTTCCTAACATTCATATCAGCCTCACCCTGCACTTGATATAGTTTTCCAAGTAACGTAGGATCTGGCTTTAATTCGTGGAACAATAGGAAACAAAAAGAAACTCTACCACAAAAATACATCTAAAATGAAGCACTTTCCCATCATTTGTGTATTTCTATCTTAGCTGCACTGTGTTCTCCTCTAGGAACTTTATTATCAACAAAATATAGCAGCAAAATCACTAAGAGGCAAGTAAGCATGCTGAAAATCCAGGATGTTGACTTTTGAAAAAGGTGAATATAATGCCAGTGAAGATTAATTTTGGCACGTAGTACGTGGTTCATCTCAGGCAAATACGTTGGTCAGTACTAACACGTGCTGAGGGGTGATTTACGACACAATCCTTACAGCATCGTAGTTCTGGTACCTTCTGACAGTTGTGTGGATGGCTGCAGAGAAACCTCTAGAGGCTGGGATAACGTTCCAAGTTCCAGTGGAAAAGCTGAGGGATAGACTACGGCGTGTGGAAGGAATCCTGGACTCTGCCTGACCAGGGCCTGTGATGCTGTACCACAAATTTAACACTAACCAGGGCTCCCAAGCTGAGCACAGGTTGTTGCTGATGCATACAACATCCCTAAATAAATACATGGCAAAATGCTACCACACCTGTGCTTCTGAAACTCCTGAATGGAAAGCAATGGTTAAGGCCAACTGGAAAGAAGAAAGTCAAAGAGAATTCATGAGATTGTTGAGTCAACAAAGACCCAAGGAGAGCTACAGATAAAACATATTTCAGAAGTTCTTTAGTCTGTCATCCTGTCATTTCAATATTGCATGTCTTTATTTCAACCAAACTAATAAACACCTGGAATGCACCCCCCTCTTAAGATGCTTCTAGAAGAGCTTGAAGTAACCTGTTTCTGCATGGCCTTTCATCCAGACAATGACTGTGTGCACTGACACACCTAAACCGCACAAACACAGGATGGAGTTCAGGAAGTTTCCAAATATTAGACATTTGGCTTGTAAAAGGTGTGATTCTCAGTTACAGTTTATGACAGAAAACCTCCACCTTTTTCTTAATGTTAGGGTCGGATTGCCCATCTGCAGTGAGGAGGCAATGCAGCTTCTAAAATGAAGGCATTTTAACTGGATATGTACAACAAGCTTTATCAGAGACGTAAGGAATGCAACTCCATTGAGATGAGCACCTCAAATAAATAAGGATATTAATATTTCAATAGAACCCATCCACAACTGTGAGCTGCTGGACGACCACGTGCTTAACCTACACAGAACTTTTTAAACTGGGTCTACCTAGCATTGCTGCGACTGGTGCAAATCCACCACACAAACCACAACTGCTGCTGAGGCTCCTTTGGCTATTTATTTTTATTCTGTAGTGCCAGATCATAAATGCTTTCAACCTAGTCCTAGCCCAGGTAGGAAGCAGCAGCATTTCAACATACTATTTAGGTCTGACTTTTAAATTGGATCAGGAAATCCTCCCCAGATTTACATGTTTCTAGAGTTCAATGAAAGGCAGACTCTTTGCCTTCTCAAAATGTAGATCCACTAAAATTCTTAAAATTATAGATTCTAAAACAGGACTAGAAGTACCAGTAAAGAACATCACTGCAAATCCTTCTGTTGCCACTAACAGAACGTTCCTGTGAGGCATCACACAGCTCAGAGGGATGGCACATGGGAAGGGTCTACTGATAAACAGGTACTTACCTATAACAAATCAAGGATCAACTGGTACATCCTGAAGTTGCAGCCACTCAGAAATAGGTTGCAGTTGATTACTCCAACAAAACAATTCAAGTGTCTCCTAAAATTCATAGAAAAAACAAGCAAACATAGTATTTAGTTTAAATTGAAAGCTAAGCATTAGTTTTAACAGGCTTTATAGACACCCTACAATCCCAATGAAATCCAGGGAAAGGTCAGAAATAGGAACATGACTTGAGTATGCCACAGGTTATTATCTGAGTAATTGCATAAGGTAACATCAAATACTGGGCAGGCAAACGTGCTGGGTGCAAGTGGCATGACTTGAGACACAACAACAAATAAACACAGCTACAAGGGGTAACAGGCTGTTCCTGACTCAGCTCCACCACTTACTGCAGTGTGAGGATGGGTCCCTGCCAGCGGGCGCCCAGAAGCTATGCACACCCTCAAAGCTCGATCCAAAGGGCACCGGTTACGCTTGGGAAAGGAAGGCTGGCATCCCTGTGAAGGACAAACTCAGAACAGTCACATCAAGGGCAGACAGTCATTGGAACGTGAGCTCCAACGGCAACGTGACAGCCCAGAGATGAAAGGCATCAGCTGAACGTGCTGACAGCTCACGGTTAAGGAGGCTCAGTCTGGTAAACAGTACACCAGAAAGCCTCACCAGTGTTACCCTCATTGTCTGCAGGTTTAGGGGTTGGATTTATTGCTCTCTTCTCATACTTTGAAACTAAATCTAATCACAGCACCACCAAACAAACCAAAACCCATCGAGAAGGGATCACAGTCCCCACAGTACTGACCACCATCTCCACCAACTTCTCTTTCATTTGAGTTGCAGATTGAAATCTTGGCCCCTTTGACGTGAGCAGCAGAAATCCCATTGCCTTAGAAGGGCCAGGATACCCTCGGAAGGAATTTCCTTCATTTCAAGTCTGCAGAGTTGAATTTCTTGGATTACACAAAAAGGGAAACAAAGAGTTTTAAATGATTTATTTAATTTCTCCACATGATCACAGTTATAGTTTTACATCAATAGGGTCTGTTACTACTTACAAACAGAATGCATATTAAAATGAAAGCACTCCTTTCTCCCCCATAGTTACAAAAGAGGTCTCAAGCCTCCCCAGAACAGAAGCTTCTTGTAAGCATAATGGTTTTTGAAGTCTTTACCAGTCTGCATTCAAGACCTAATTCTAACAGTTTAATACAACTCAAAGCTGATTTAAGTTCCTAGCAGGAGATAGGCAACTTCAAAGTGACTGCAGACTTATAGTAATACTAATTTACACACTATGTACAATTTAGAGAATTATCTATTCCCCCCACTGGTCCCGTTTACTCCACCCCCTTTTCTCTTTTCCAAATTTAATCTTGTTAATTGGTTCCACTTTTCTTTTAAATATATACACAATAATCCATTTCGCAGGCAAGAAGTGCGATGGTATTTTACAACGGAACAGCAAAATGCATGCTTAACTGCAGAAAACACACAGCTTCATATGGAACAGCAAGTCAACATCTAGAGATTCATTGTTTAAATATCTGCTGACTGTCTTTCAGCTCATTTATCAAGAAACAAGAGGCTTCTGCTGCATGCAGTACATGATGGGAAAATCATTCTACACTGTATGTTAGACTTGGCTTTTCTTTAGCAATACAAGACGCACATTATATTAGGATGAACTTTGTTTTTTGTTTTTACATTGTTTCACATTTCATTCTTAACTTAAAAAAATAAAACCCCCAAATATATATTTGAATGTTGTCCCAGAAAAGATTTTTGTTGCCACACCTTCACTCTTTACATTTCCCTTTCATGTTTTCAAATCAGCATCACTACTTTTCCACATCAGTTATGGGAAAAGAGAAACACGGTCGTTCTGTGCAGTTCTGTACCAGTTTCGAATTGGCAATGGCATTTGAGAAAAAAACCCTCTGGATTCTACTCCTGCCTGCAGGTGGAAGAAATCCATTTTCTTAACCACAAGCAGTGTTGAAGCATAATAATGTTCCTGTTCTTGGCATGATCCCCACTACTCTAAGCACTGTTAGTCAAGGACAGAGTCAGAGAGGTTATACTACACCCCTAAACGAGCAGCAAAGCTCTCACCCATTCTGCTGACACCAAGACACGTTTGTTTGTTTAAAGTACATACAAAAAAAAACCCCAAAATGAAAATCAAGTCCACTGTTTCTCCTCATTGACTTGAGATAGTAAGAGATTACAAATACTGTGTTTTTGTGTGACCAGTTTTGGCTTTAAACTAGCCTCAAAATGACCTGTGATTTGACACATGCACCTTAATGCACCTGGAGGGGAGGCACTGACTCTTTCCCCAAGTGTACATGAAATCATGTGTAAATGGTTTTTCGCACGCACATTTGTGACATCTCCTGCATTGACTGCGCACGGAAAATCAGCGACCCCGCACCGCAACGTGGCCTACGCCGTGAGTTTGGAATATTTATCTGTAACTCTAACTGAAATGAATGACAGGGGTTTTTAAACACAAAGCAAATGCAGATCTGGGAGATTTAACATCTTCCTTCTCAATTCACACAGCCAGAGTCAGATTTTCCTCTCCACTGCTACTGCGTACGCTGCATTTATTCCATACACTGGCAATTCTACTTACAACTCTGCATCCAAAACAAGCACAGACTCCATCACTCAGTGAAGAGGAGCATTCTTACCTTGGTTTTAATTAAAAGATGCAGTTTCTGAAAGATGTTTGTACCTGAATGGTTCTTTATCTTTTCTGGAACAACCTATAGATTACAGTTAGACTCTACTATTGGTACAGATGTATGAAGAAAAGTCTACATATTGAAATATGTTATCACTTTACTTCAACTAATATCAACAGTAACACTGATATAATTTTGCAAATATACAATATGTAGAGTGTAGCCTCACACTAATAACATTAGATGACATGCAGACAGTTCTACTTTCCCTTCTAAGAACAGTATCTATTTTTTTAAACTGCAAGGAACAGAGCCTCAGCGGACCCATCTGAGCCCTCTTAAGGTGAGCCGAGAATTCAGGATAGTTCGAGTGATATTTAAAAATAATCATGTAATTACTTGGTTTCCTTTCTTTTCATGAAAATAATTCAGAGGAGAAGAAGAAGGGGAAAACATATTGCACATGTGTGAAACAAACGTGGACAGCTTTAAACAAAAGGCTAAACTCTAGATTGCTGTATTTGCTCTCTGTGGAGGTTAACAAAGTGCTCAGTTTGCAGTTTTGCTGGTTTTGTGATATCAATGGCATGAAAGGGAAAAAAAACTTCTCAGCCTCCCTCCCCCCCAATATCTGAGGTGCCATGAGCAAGCCAATGCGAAAAGTCACTCTCTTGTTCTCATGTCCTCGTTATTTCTGACAATTTTATTACTGTTAAATACAAAACCTGGTGGTCGTTATTAATACTTTTACCCATCGCAGACTGGAGCTTTTTGCTCATCCTCTTCAAGGTTTGCTTTCAGGCTGGTACAGTGTTGCAGTTGTGATTCCTTTGTCTCTACTGTTTAGGTGTAAAGTCCTTGCAGTGGCTCAAAATGCTGAAACTACAAAGTAGGTGCCAGGTATAGCTTTGTACAGGGTTTCGGGAGAAAAACTGTATATAAATTTGCAAATGGTCTGATTACAACACATAAGCAACAGCAGCACAGCCTGTTTTTATGTGATGTCTGGCAACTAACTGGACTATGGAAGTGAGGGTTTGAGCATAAACTCAGCCTGCTGAGTGCTGGGCACTTCCAAACTAACAAATGTGATGAGTAAAAATGGTGAAGCCACTTTGTTGCTAGCACATGGCTACATGGAATTACGTATTTTTTTTATATATATTTATAAAAACCCTATACTAAATTCTAAAACAAACCTTCAAGTTTTAGAGCACTTCCACTTGGAAACACTCTGACTGGAATTCAGCTTCACTGGGGGTAAAAATGAGAAATCATGGTGAACAGGAAACGAAGTGGCTGAGAGAGATGGAATTTGCCATTGTCATGTCCGAGATGGATGTTTTTGCAGTGTATACATGCACCTGCCCTAACTCTTCATGTGTGTTTGTTAGATCGTATGCATCCAAAAGAAATGTGGATCATGGAAATTCACAGTTATCACAGCCTTTAAAGTGTCTAAGGATTGGTGTGACCAATGCTTGACGATGACCACCGGTAAATGGCCATCCTACATCGCTACGGAATAATTACTGCATCTTAACGAGTTTGCTTACCTGAAATAGCAGAGCAGTTATAATACTGATTACGTATGATATTGTCGTGTTAATAAAATAAGGATTTATACAAAGCAGTATTTGACTACAACATTTAAATGCTATGTTACTTGGCACATTTAGTAGTGATTGCTTAGAAATCTTAGCAAGTCCAGAGGACTTTTAATGAAAATACTGACATGTCTGAAATTTGATTCTAACGTTTAACGTTTTTGGTCTACTCTTTCGTATGCTATTCTTCTATTATACTGTCCTATCAAGTAAGTGGAATTCCTTGTAAAGTCTATATTGCTAGTTTTGTGGACTGAAAAAATCTGTTTCCAAGCACAAATGTTAACTATACAATATATATATATTTATATGTATATATTTATATTATATAAAGTTTACTTACGTACTTTCATCAACCATATCAGGTCTACTTATTTTTTTTGCCCATTGACAATAAAAGAGCAAGAATGCAACACTTGGTTCTGTATCGCTTTTTTCATGTTTTTTTTCATAGCCTAAGGTTTTTATTACGTGTGTAAAATTGTCAAGGGATTTGGTGTAAAAGGTAGCTTTACTCATATGCAGCAAGCAGCATCTTTTCAAGGCAGTTTGGAAGTAAGAACTAACCAGATGGTGAACGATCAGTGAAACCAGTATCAGGCTAACTTGGATTATTTTACTTAGTAACAGCAAGCCTTAAGCTCACACAACTCCTTCAACTGTCTAGGTAGGAATGGACAATACCATCCGCAGCTTCTGTAAGTGCCTACACTATCGTGCTGATGCCGCTGTGTTTGGGCTTGGTGCTGCCTGACGTGGCGGGAGGCGGCGGCGGCCCGTGGTGGTGCGGTGGATGAGAGGAGTGCCCCGGGTGCGGCGGGGCGTGGGGAGCGTGCGGGTGTTGGCCGTGGGGGTGCTGCATGTAGGGAGCGTGCTGGGCGTGCGCCGCGTGCTGGGCGTGGGGCACGTGCTGGTGGTACTGGTGCGGGTGCTGGAGGTGCTGGGGAGGGTGGTAGTGGTGGTGGTGGTGGTAGGGCGGGGGGTTCTGCTGCATGTGACAGTATTGCGAGTGGTGCGCGTGCACCTGCGCCTGCGCCTGCCCCTCGGCCGGCCCTGCGTGGTGCATGGCCGGGGGGTGCTGGGAGTGCTGCTGATGGGGCATTACTGGAGGGTGCGGAGGTTGCTGAGATGAGCCAGATGGTGGATGCCCTTGGGAAGGTGGCTTTCCCCTTTTACTACCAAATAAGGACCCTAGGAGTGAGGAGGAGTTAGGCATAGTCTGGTGAGGGCGAGATGGACACTCTCGGGTTGATGTAGCTCTTCGGCGCATGTGAGGACTGCTAATGATGGACCCCTAAAAAGAAATTAATAGAAATAAAAATTAAAAAAACCTTCAAATGTTTAAAAGAAAAAGTTCACACTGACCCACAAACTCCTCCTTCAGTGTTCGCATGGGTGGACTATTAACTAGGAGTTCTAGGAAAAACTATATCTCCACCTTCTCTGAGGCACCAATGAGGCATTCATGCCCTTCTTGGGGTATTTGAGGGATTAAATGTTTTTCTCTCAGTACTCTAATATTGAAAGCTATGACGTTAAGTAAGAAAAATGTCACGGGAGAGTAACATGCCATAAGACCTAGGAGTGTGTTTTTAAAGGAAAGATATATTTTAAAATACTGTAAAAAATACCATACTTGCTTTTTTACAACCAAAAAAAATAGAACTACATTAAATTCAACCTGAATAGTTAAACACGCAGCAGCAAATACTACACTTACAGTTCAGATTTCAAAACAGTATGTTAAACTTTTTTATTTAATAGTAGTTTTCCACTACTAGAAGCCACAGTGCTGCTTCGCAGGCCTACCTCTGAATTATGTGTTAAATGGCACAGTACCATTCCTGCCACTAAGATTCCTACGGGCTTGTGTTCTTCTGCCCTGTGGTCCAACATTCTCTATTATTTAGCCTGGAACGGTGTATTTAGTTTCTGGAAGTTTGGGGTTTGTATTTTTTGAAGAGGGTTATGGGACACAACAGTACTTAGGCAAAGTGTGCTAGATTGAAACTGCCATCTACCTAGCGCAAACACAAACCAAACCAAAAGAGGAAAAGAAAGAAAAAAAATCTGCAAGCTGAATTCAGAGACATGAACAGTAAATAGAAATGGTTTGAAGATGAATGAAATCTCATGAAATCCACATTGAATTCACCTATCTGAATAATTTTTTCCTCCCATGCCCTATCTGTGCAATTCCATGGTGTCATGACTGCATACATTTAGCAATTGAACTCGAAAAGAAGCAATGGGAATGGTTGAG
Source organism: Tapera naevia (assembly GCA_033556795.1). Classification (NCBI taxonomy): domain Eukaryota; kingdom Metazoa; phylum Chordata; class Aves; order Cuculiformes; family Neomorphidae; genus Tapera; species Tapera naevia. The sequence goes on along the minus strand of JAUMJJ010000171.1, from coordinate 1,448,248 downwards.
CATGAAAGTCAACAGTCGTAGCTAAATATCAAACAGCAAGAACAGTGTACTTGGTAACAAAGAGCAAGTGGGCTTTTAAGCTGGCACCAGACTGAAATGGTGGCAAAAGGACACATCATATTCATTTCACCATGCTTGCAGGAACAAAGGGAACAAGGTTAGCTCAAACCAAAAATGGCATCGGTCTAAAACAAGCCGTCAGTGCTTTTTAAGCCGGAAGAATACGGAGTGAGTAGCCTAGGCATGCATTTTATTTGAGGCAGGCAGGTTATATGTTAGAAGAAAAAAAGAGCAAAAAAATATGTATATAAAAGAAAGGTTTGAAATGCACATCATCACATCCAGCTAGACATCAGGAACTTCCTACTTACTTCCATATTGCTGTCTAGCGATCCTGCACTGCTGCGTCGCCCACGCTTGCCTGCCCAGGACATGCAACACCATAGATTAGAGACTGAGACAAGACCCGGGGGGAAAACAGCGGCGCTCCCTGAATCGCTAGAGGAGTCTCTAATGCAACTAAAGGGCTGCGGGGAACATCGCACTCGACTGGTACAGCGGCTACGAAGGCAGAAACTCCCACTTCTAAGGCCATTAGTTACATCAAGTTTCTGTACCTGACTAATTGTGAAGAGGTGTTGTTGTTGTGAATCAACTACCATTAGAGGGGTGTGATTTTTTTATTTTGTGTATCTCTTAAAATACATATATTTTAGCTCTTATATTTAGTAACGCGGTTATGATGTCGACCACCAACAATTTTAAATTGTTTGGTTTCCTGAAATCCAACTGCCTATGAAGTTTCTTTCTTTAATGAGTAGTAGCACATGTATGTATTTGTGAGGTGGTGTTAATTTAAATACCAATTTAACACTGGCATATTCTGAACTTTAGTGTGGGGACTGGTGAGGGGCACGGGTTTCATCATTGCATTTTCAGTTTTGAACCTCCGTGGATTTCATATAATCTTCTTTCATGAGGTTTAAAAAAACTAAACTTAATTTTTTAATCAATAAATCCAGCATCTGTCTTGACATTATGGCTAGGTTTTGTTTGTTGAGCTGTGCAGTGCTTTATCTTTAAGTACGATGGATTTGTTCTCCAACATTCTCAGACTGCCAGAGACACCACACATGGAACACCCGGCGGTTTGCCCAGGAGCCGGAATGCTGCAGTGCCTATATATAGCACCCAGGATCCCGGATTTTCTCTCTTGTTTCACAGGACAGAAAATAGCAGATGGCTGCAGTGGAAACAGCTATTTGTGAAAAGACAGCTCGTTGAGCATTGCTTTGCAAAGTTTCACTGACGAAGGGGGCACAAACGAAGCCAACCTTTGCAGAGCGCTCAGGTTCTCAAAGCTTCTCTGCATGCGCTCAGAAACCTACATTTCCTCAGTGCTTCCTCCCTGCTCTCCTACAAGGCCAAATATCAGCAACAACCTCCACCCTGCACTGGTTCAGTGCTGCCTTCAGAGTCTGCTACTCATGCTTTGGAAAGGAATGTGAAGATTTGAGCCACATACCCTCATCTTTAGAAGCTCAAAAGCAAGTCATATCCGAGCTAAAGAGAACTTTGGGACCAGTCTGTCAGTGGGACACAACAGTGGTTCCTGGGAGGTTCACCCTTACTACTTGACATATCTTCTCACAGACCAATTCACACTACCCCTAAGTCATCTCAGATCAGTGCGATAAAAACATATGACTTGCTTGGTCATGGGATGTCACCCCACAGCATACGTTTCTCCTAAGATCAGACTCCAGTAACATCTCCCCCAGCTCACTATCACCAAGAGTTCCTCCCTACAACAAACTGACATCACATTGAGGGGAAGGTGTTTGTGATTAAGGTGTCTTTGGAACAATTCCCCTCGACCGGCTCTATGCTGAGAGCTTGGTGCTTCACCTCTGCAGCAGTATTACCCTCATCAACAGCACAACTGCGCTCTCTTAGGAGCCCTTCAAGAAAAACAGGGTTTGATAATCCCTTATTTTCACCTCTAGTCAGGCTTCAATATTTTTCTGCTCTGCTAACGGGATTAGCAGTGATGAGCACTCAGACCCCTCCTGCCTGCTGACACACGGAGAAGGCAGCCGCCTCTTAACCTGGTTCTCAGTTGCACACAAGACCGGCAGCTGCCACGATCATCAAATGTGGCCAAAACGGAAGGAAAACAGGAACACCCAATGCCTTCTGCATATGCCAAAGTCTTCTAACAAAATAGCCCTGTGCAAGGCACACACACAGCATAAATGGGCAGAAAGAGACAGATGGGGGGTTGCTTAGAGTACCTGCAGGGCAAAGCAGTCCTAGCGAAGCCAGGAGCAAACAGACAATGCTACTCGAAACGCCCGTGATTGCCCTCAGCAAAGCCCTTTCTGTATTTTCTTAAAACCAAAATGAACCTGATTCTGTGTGGCCCTGCGCTGCAACGGGAAAGCTGTTCAGTAAATCCTCTGGAGCACCCCCTGCCACCAGGTGTGTGCACAGCCTGTCCTCTGCTCTCTGAGCTGGATCCCATCTCAGCCAGCGCTTCCCTGGAGCTGCAGCGCTCAAGCGCACCGCAAGGAAGCAGGGGCTCTTCACTAGGCTGGTACCACAGTATCACAGTATCACAGGGTTGGAAAGGACCTCTGAGATCATCAAGTCCAACCTATAACCCAACACCAACACCAAAACTAACACCACCATCTAAACCATGGCACTCAGTGCCTCATCCAGTCTCCCCTTAAACACCTCCAGGGTCGGTGACTCCACCCCCTCCCTGGGCAGCTCATTCCAATGACCAATCACCCTTTCAGTGAAGAACTTTTTCCTCACATCAAGTCTAAACTTTCCCTGACGAAGCTTGAGTCCATGCCCTCTATAGTTCTGTCACTGGTCATCTGAGAGAAGAGACCAACCCCTGCCTGACTACAACCTCCTTTTAGGTAGTGCCCCTGTGACACACAGCAAGGGGGTGTTCAGCAAACCTGAATACCAGTTTTGCATAAGATATTCTGATCTACTTCAAGTTTTCAAGGACGTCACTTAGAGTGGTTTTTAATTGATTTGTATAAAATTAAATTTCATTTAATTGAATCTTTTCTGATTGATGCTAACAACTCATTGATGTTAGTTGCGAATATTCTTTATAAAAAATAGCTTTAACTTACAGAAGTGCAATATGTCCCACGTACATACAGGCATTATATGGGACTAAGACTAGTTCAAATTTATAGTGGAAATATTAAGTGATTGAAATATTTTTACAAACTTTAACATTCCAAAAGAAAATATAGTTTCATTAATAAAAATCTATTCTACCTTCCAGAAATTGATCTCTCAGATGTGTAGACCATTACAGTTAAGGTTAATATTTCTCACTGCTACCCTGTATTTCTTGAAACTGTGTTCTCTGCCAGTGGGATCCATTCATATCTAAAGAAAATATGACAATCTGCCTTTGTCTGTCTTGGAAAAAAGTTCTAAATTAAGGTTTTTGGTAAAGCAAACTGCTGCATCAGTTCTTACACCAGTAGCAGCCTCCAAGGGCTGTGAAATCGATACTCCCAGGAGCAGCAGCAGAATCCATAACCAATGGGCTAATATAACCCAACCCGACTTGCTCAAAGTGACCCAAACACTATGCTCTACTCCTTCATCTAGAGACACCACTCTCCAGGACTGTGGAACTTTCGGATTTTCATCTTTTTGAAACAGTTTTAGTCTTAAAGTCACACACCAACTGTGAAAATAGTCTCTTAGCATCTTCAAACACATGATTCTCACAATCCTGACAGAGCCCCAGGTGAGGAGCAAACCCCATAACCTCACCTTGCCTTGCTGAGCTCCCCCTTCCTGGGAAAGCTTTAAACTGGAAGGGGTAAGATTTAGATTAGACATTAGGAAGAAATTCTTCACAATGAGGGTGGGGAGGCCCTGGCCCAGGTTGCCCAGAGCAGTGGTGGCTGCCCCATCCCTGGAGGTGTTCCAGGCCAGGCTGGATGCAGCTTGGAACCCCCTGATCCAGAGGGAGGTGTCCCTGCCCATGGCAGGGGGTTGGGACTGGATGGGCTTTGAGGTCCCTTCCAACCCAAACCATTCTATGATTCTACGAAAGCAAACATCTGTCTCTCCCATGGGACAGAGAAGCTGCTGATACAATGGTGCTTCTCTCCAGCGTGGGGTGGCTTTGTCCAATGTGCTTGTAAAATGGTTTGGTGTTACCACAGGCAGACCACAAAAGACTGAATTCATAACAATCTGTTTTATTTAAAACCCCAGTAAATTCCATCATGCCCATTCCTGTTGCTGTTCCATTGAAGAACAGGAAACTTAACAATGGTGACAAGGGAAGAGACTGGAGAAATCTCTCCCTGCTTGGAAAGCTCTTCTAATAAGAGAGAAAAGTACTGCTAGTACCCTCCATGCTGTACAGTGCAGCAAATCCCACAGGAGAGGAGGGAGGAAATGCCCAATAACCCCAGTAAGCGGGAGGAGCTGGGGAATGCACCATCCCACCACTGATGGAGACGGCAGAGGAATGGATTCTGGATCTGCGGGAACTCCGAGCCTGTTTAAGTGGGTTACAGTACTGAGAACCCCACGATCTTTCCCATTACATTGTGGGATACAGGAAATTTCAAAAAATACATGACTAAATTGTTAAAAAAAGAGAAAGATTTAAAAAATCAAAGGCTGATGATGGATATGATACACAATATAAACCCAGAATTGTTCTAATTCTGGAACTTCTTTATAGGTTTTTGTGGGCTGGTTTGTTTCAGTGGGTTTTTTGACATAGTCTCCACTGCTCTAGGGTTGGTTTGAGAGGGCTCAGGAGACCATGAGACATGCACAATTGATATTAACAGTAACCCTCACACATCCTGCGCTTCCGTGCAGGTTCCAGTATCACACAGGAATGCCAGTTCTGTAATACCAAGGCAAACCATAAAGTTATAATTTTAAACCACTGCAGTGGTAAATATTCCCCCTTTACAAGCCAGGGATGGGGAGAATACAGCTTGATTTCCACAGCTGCTCCCCACTTTAAACTCAATGTGAAAGCACTGGCTCCTCCAGCAGCTCCAAGGCACTGGATTTCAGACTGAGTGGCCTAAAATCAGTGAGAAAACCCGAGGAAGAGAATCAGGAGTGCAACCAGGCTCATCCCCCATGACCAAATCATTCTTTCCATGTGCTAATGGCCATGATGGGACTTCCCACCTTTCTGAAAACCTACCTATCATCTAATTGTACATGGAGAAAGCAATGAAATGTCCAAAATTCTATTGTAGCCCATAAAATTCAGCTTTTACTGCATTAAAATATGTCTGTCTTCTAATATTTTAATATAAATTAAGAATTTCAAAGTCTGGGACAAATAAATCCTGTTCTTCCTTGACTATCGCTTGCGAATGTGTAATAAAGGTGACATTTTTCTTTTGAGAAACATGAAGTGCTGAATTCTTTTGACATCTTCCCATCTTGGAACAGGTGGTTGCTACATTCTGCTTTTTATTTCATGGCAAGAACTGTCGATCCAAAATGGACAATGTTGCCTTTAAAACCAAGAGGTCCTCCCTCCCAGCCTTTTTGGAATTACGATTTAAGCTATCATGGCAAACACATGCAATAACAACCATCAGGAAATGATTCCTGATGTTTCCTGACAAAGAACTCTCCCCTTTCTTACAGTTTCCAGTTTAGGAGTCAGAATAACTCAGAGTATCAACACCCGTTAGGTCTAAAGCCTCTTTCCGCAGCTGCCACTGTTGATACCTGGTGGAGAGGAACAGGCTGCTTTCTTCAGCAGTTTTGTCAACTACCCATGTGACCAAAATGTTGTCTAATCAGATTTCCCTTCACTGAATAAAGATTTTAAACCTTCCCATTTGTTTTTGCAATGTTGGTTGGACAACACTTTCCTTACTGCATGTCCATGCGATTTTCTCATGTTTAGTAGATTTCTGTTTAACTGTAGAAAGGAACTCTCTGAAAATCCACTTTGACCTTGCCTTTTCCTACAGAAAGACACACATCCATGCACTGTCCCCCTACTCTTGTTCCTCATCCTTTTTTTGATCCTGTGTGACATCCACAAAAGGAAGAACTGAGGCTCTCTAGCTCAGCCCTCTTTTACAGAAGCAGCTCACTAAGGTATCATGACTGGGATGCAGCATCTCCCTCAGTGTAAGAGATTTCTTTGGGCTTTTATGGCTCATCTGTCCCTCACGAAAACAAAAGCAGTCTCACATGCAAGCTACTCACTGAGCAAAGGCAGAAAAGACATGTATAATCTCATTAAAATTACACCAAATAACAAAGCAAGTCACAGGTACATAATTTCTCAAGTCAGTTGCACTGCACAAGACCAAACAGAAACTCTCCATAATTCTCAACTCATTAAGGTTAAAATTAAGTTTAGTTGGGTTTAACAAACTCATTGATAAACCCTGCAGTCTGTGAGTGACTTCTACTTCTTATTATGGAAACAGGTTATTTTCAGTAATAAGCATGCCATGGTGGGCATGCCCTGTTGGAACGTGGAACGTTTTCATGATCACAGATACTTTTTTATTGCATAAAACCCATAACACGAATTGAAATATATGGCAATGAAAGACAGGGATGAAAAACTCGTATGGGATGAAAAAAACCAATCAGAAATCACATCTCTGGGCACAGATACCCACAGAACTCACATATTCAACAATATGGTAGTTCTTGTTCTAATGAATTAGAAACAAAACTGCAAAAAAGGATGATGGAAGTATCCTCAAATCTGAGATATGATGGTGGTGAAGACTAGGGGCTTGATCTAAAATCTGTTGAAGCCAATCAAGCACCAATAGTCAAGCTTCAGCCTGATTTTGGATCAAGTCCTAGGTCTTTCTAATGAAGCAAATGGACACATGAGTATGAAAGCCTAAACAGAGAATAAAATAATTGAAAGAGCTCACTCTCTATGTATTTGTATGCACGTACATACACCCACAAAACACAGGCTATAATTTCACCTTACAACAATTTTATTTATTGCAGCATAGCTAAAATGGCTCTTCTTTAGTTAAAAAAGAGGGAAAGATAAGTAGTGTCTGCTCCCAAAGATATACGTAGTAGTGAAAATACAACTACACTGTTGGTCATCACTGCAATTAAAAGAACAAATCAGAGTATGTAACACGGACTATAAAAAAAATAAATGTATCCAGAGTTGCTCCTATGCCCAGAAGTGCTTTCTGAATCGTGGGCATGGGGTTCAGATATGATGCCTTGTCCATGCCAGGATCCCACTGAATGCTGGCAGACAAGGTCGGTGCCCGCGGCAGCCTCTCTCACACAGACACTGCCAGCTGTGTACGAGGAAAACCACAAAATAAAAAAACAAACTTCCTCTGCTTTTCCTTTGGCTAAAAAATCACACCACCACTCCTTTCCAGTCTTTAGCCACATTAATCAGTAAACAACTCTTAAGAGCCATCAGCGGTTTTGTGGGATATCAGTATTCTTGTCCACTAGGGCTTCCTTTATTATACTGGGAAAAGCATTTCACAACAACCTCTTTTGCAAGAATTGTGAACTATATCTTGAGTTAGAAAATGCTAGAAAGCTCAGGGACACACGGTATCTGAATCACATGGCTCTAAGCAGAATTTTGTAGGGCTTCACTCAATTTCATTCATCAGTGTGGTCACATAAGTACACTTGAGCACAAAATACACAGAAAGCAGTCATTACACAGAGACCAATTGCTTTTCTTTTCTCTCTAAGCCTATTGTATGAAGGGGAAGAAGCAAAGGGGGAGAAAAAAAGAAAGGAAAACTAAGTGGGTTACTCCTAGCACAAGTCAACCAGTTTTTTATATCAAACACTTACAATTTCTCCTCTGTCTCCACTCTCCTTTAAAAGTACACATAGCAATCTACAACGGGTTAAATGCTTTCAAACAGTGGTTGCTTAATAGGACAAGGGTAAAAAACAAACAGAAATTAAATAGGAAGTATGACAGAGGAGCTACTCAGAATAGCTGAAGTTTCAGCACTACAAAGTCTGACAGCCCACTCCCCCGGGCCACTGGCACACCCTCGCACGCAGCGGTCGGAGCGCGGGAACACCGCAGCGCTTACCTGCTTCCGACAGGTCTCGCAGGGAGCTGCTCAGCGCGCTCCTCTTCAGCCCCTCGCCTGTGGCGTAGCTGTCATCCAGGCAAGCCCTGCTCAGTGTCCCATTGCCAGAATCCTTCTTCAGACTGGAGCACTGAGACATGCTGGGACGCACCACGCCCTTCTGCTTCTCTAGCTCAGCTGAAACAAAGAGAATAGTTTTGCCCTTCAGATTTACTGCCTGTAACAGGGGACACGGTAACATCACAACTTCTATACAGGGTGAGACAGTGCTGTGGGTAATTGATAAGAGTTCATTTTGGCACCATTAAATAGCAGAGAGGAACTTCAACCCTGTACTAACAGCTTTATGGTTCAGCACACAGGATGAAAGGCTCTTTTTCCTCTTCTGGAAAAACAGAAGATAAAATTCCATGTCTAGACACTTGCATCTATTCCAGTAAAATCAGATTGCCTCACTGAGAGAATACAGGTGTACCAACATGGAAACAAGAAAAAGATCAGACAAACTTATTTGAAGGGCCATCATTGAGAATTTCAGGGATGTAAATTATCCCTAAAATACTTAACTATAATTTATACTACAAATTACAAATCCATCTCTCCTCCATCCATTGCTATTGGCAGTTTGTCCAGGCTAAATTTCCACTGCAGCTACACTGCAGTAAGTCAATTAACTCAGCTCCTGCCTAAGATATCATTGGCTTTTTCGTCTTTCTAGAATAGAAGTCATGGAAAAAATCCACATTATTTTGACTCTTGAAGAGTTCTAGTGGGTTATGCATGCACTCAAGATTGCCTTACTTTGATTAAGCTGAAAGAGGGGAGATTGAGATGAGATCTTAGGAAGAAAGGTTATCCAGTAAGGGTGAGGAGGCCCTGGCCCAGGTTGCCCAGAGCAGTGGTGGCTGCCCCATCCCTGGAGATGTTCAAGGCCAGGTTGATGGGGCTTTGAGCCCCCTGATCCAGTCGGAGGTGTCCCTGCCTGTGGCAGGGGGGGTTGGAACTGGATGGGCTTCCAACCCAAACCATTCCATGGTTCTATGATTAGCTTGAAAAAGCTCCATTATATGTACCTTTGTACTTACACTCTATTCTGTGCTTTTCCATTTCTTGAACTTCTGCAATTGACTCCCTCAAATCATCTGTAAACTTCTTCCTGTCCTGAGGATTTGGTGCATTGAAATTTATTAGCACTTTGATATCCGCTCCTGGAACAGCCGACGTGAGCCGAATACCATTGGGATAATCTAGGAGAAAGAGTCAAGAAAAACTAAGCTCTGATTATTCCATTTACTTTCCTTTTTATTAAAAATAGCCCTCACAAACAAAACCTCTAAAACTGAAGGCTTTTTTATTAATGATACCATACAGGGAACAAAGTAAAAAAGATAAGAACTGCTTAGCTGTAAAGATAACAAATATATATTGAACTGAGGCTTTATGCAGCTGCTACCCTGAAGGTACAAACAGAACAGAATCATCCCTGGGAAAAAAAACAAAATTAAGAGGATAATTTTTGTTTGATGGAACAGATCCCATTACCTGCCTCGCTGAATTGTTTTGCTGAGTAAAGGCTTCTTGAATATGTCAACAGACAGAAACTGTCTTACACTTCTAACAGTGTCTGCAGGAAGACAAACACCCTGGGCCTGGTGCTGGTGAGGCCACACCTCGAATCCTGGGCTCAGTTCTGGGCCCCTCACTATGAGAAAGACATTGAGGAGCTGGAGTGGGGCTGGTGGAGGGTCTGGAGAACAAGTCCTACGAGGAGCAGCTGAGGGCCCTGGGCTGTTTAATCTGGAGAAGAGGAGGCTGAGGGAAGACCTCACCGCTCTCTGCAGCTCCTGCAAAGGAGGTTGTGGTGAGGTGAGTGTTGATCTCTTCTGCCAAGTAACAAGAGACAGAATGAGAGGAAATAGCCTCAGTTTGCACCATGGGAGGTTTAGATTGGATATTGGGAAAAATTTCTTTACAGAAAGAGTGGTGAAGCCCTGGCAGAGGCTGCCCAGGGCAGTGGGGGGGGGTCTCCATCCCTGGAGATGTTCAAAAAATGTGTGGCACGGCACTTCACGACCTGGTTTAGGGGGCGCAGTGGGGCCGGGCTGATGGCAGCACTGGATGATCGTAGAGGTCTTTTTCCAACCTTACTGATTCTGTGATTCTAAGTTGTGTCCCTGGACATCCTACCTTCTTTTTTTTTTTTTCTAAAAGAGAAGTTAAAATTATCTGTGAGATTACATATGGAGGAAGTAAAAATGGTGGGGTTTCCTTTACTCTTGTGGCCCATGTTATGGACATCTTCACAATAAAAGGCAAGTTTTTCAGCAAACAGCCTTTGCCCCTTTTCTAGCTGCACATCTGAGAATGCAAATTTTAAAAGCAGGTTGAAAATGTCTCCTGTATGAGATAAAAGGTTCATCTACAGAAAGACAGCTTGTAATGAAGATACGTTCTGCTCTGGAAAAGCCTTTGCTTGAAGTACAGATTGTAGAAATGGGGTGTCAGAAAACCTCAAAATGTGCACTCTAATTGACAATATTTTCTTTTACCCAACTGCCTGACCTCATTGGCTTGCTAAAGCTCATTTAAGTATTCAGCCTGCCGTTTGAGTGCTCCCATGTACTAAATATTCATTCTCTCCAGAACCAGCAGATGACGTACGGTAGCTTTTTCCTCAAAGTCATTAGGTTTTAACAAGATGTAGTCTCAAAATACTGAGAAACGAGTGCTTTTAACAGGATATCTTAACTTCCAAAGGAGATTTACAACTAGAAATGAAGCAAGTTCATTTAGCATCCTGAGGTGAAAAAAGGTGTCAACTACTGCGAGCCTCAGAGGGGACAGAGGGGAAGGAGGGAGCAAGAGCTTCTGAGCAATGGCTTCTGCCAGAGGCTGACATCGATGTCTTAGAGGTCTTTTCCAACCTTAAACATTCCGTAGCTCTGTCTCGCACAGAAGCGATGCACGGCTCATCTGCTCCTCCTGACCACCTGGACAAGTGCCTCTCCCTTCAGTTGAACAGGACAGCCACCTCAGGCTGTGCATGGCTGCTGTCCTTCAGAACACAGCCACATGGCCAAGGGTGCCTGGTCCTCAGCAAGCCTAACAGCCTGTACAGTTTGGAACTGACACTGTATACGGGGCAAACAGCTCCCCAGAGGGCACCACTGGGGAAAAACAGTCTATGAAACCGAACAATGAACCTTGGCAACCCTAAAGTCACCTGGGCTGGCTTCACATGTGAACAAAGAACAGTTGATCTCCACATAAAGAAACAAAAATATTCTGTACCAGAGATAATTCTCTACACAATGCTGATTAAGCATCAGGAAGCACCAACCCAAGTACTTACTGGTTTCAGATAGCCTCGCTGTGAAGTACTCTGCTTGCCCTTGTATCTTCAGTGATTCTGACTGAAAACGTAAAACACACTTCCCTGGTGGCCTATTCACTTACTAGAGCTACCTGACATTATTTCCCTTTTTGGAGCCCATCCATCCTTCAATGTAACCGGCTTCTATAATCAGAAGTCAATTCTTCTCTCATCAACACCAACCACTTTGTTCCACCTTGCCAGCAGCCACACTAACATTTTTGTTGCTTCTGCTTTAGTGACCCCACATTTGTCCTCTCAGAGCCAGCCAATTCGGACCGCTGCTACGTGAACGGCACGATGGCTCTGGTCAAACACCCCAGAGCTTGCTGGTGGCAGTGGAACCAAGAGTATAGATTTTATACACCAGAGGGGAGGAACACTGCTCTTCACCAACTGGAAAATACTGCATTCCACCTGACAGGCACCGACACCAGCAGCACAATCAGCTCCCTGATTCACTGTGGGGAATTCATTGTAGGAGCCCAACTACGTCTACTAAGGGTCTCAGTTAAAATGCTTCCAGTTCACTGGGAGGAACCCAACCTGTTACTCCCAGTCACACTATAGATATTTTTAAGTTTACTTGAATAAAGTGCTTCTACTTAGCATGCTTGTGTGATTTTTTCCCCATTTATTTAACTTGCATCAGAGTAATTACATATTCTTCTATTTTTAGTACCACCGAGGAAAGAAATAATTGGTCTTCTTCACTGAAAATGAATTTTCTATCATATAATGTGAGCGCAAGAGAGAATGAATGCGTATGCATATAAATAATTTGCAGGTTACATTGCTGCTATAAGCTCTAAAAAATGTTCCCTTTTGAAATCTCCTGATGCTTTGACTCAATAAGAGTGAATTCTTTCGACTGAGATGAGCACATTCTCAAGGACAAGTGAAAACTGAGAGCTTTTCACCACAGAAAAGCACAGGAATGACTGGATGTCACATGGAACTGGATCCAACTTACCAGGAAGGTCAAGGTCTGGTTTGCCAACCATTAAGTCAGGTCAAAAGCCTGGCTCCCTGTGGACTGGGCACACGGCTGTGCTCTGCTGCCTCGCTCCTGGTGCTGGCACCAGGCTGACAATCGACGGCAGCACCAGCCAGCTATCTGCTTTTTGTTGGGCTCTTGTGTGCTGAGACTGAGCCTCACAAGCATTAAAGATAACAAGAGTATTGGATCGATGCAGATGACAACTGACATAAGCCAAAGGTGTCAGAAAATACAAATTTTAACCCAAACTCTCCGCTTTGTATTTATATTTGAATCATTATACATTACGTAGGCCCAAAGTTAGATCTAAATCAGGAAAATAAATTAATTAGTGGGTTGAACTACATATATCATTATAATGGCCTGTCTTTATTATCATACATCCAGTTCCAGCTGTACCGTCGACCCAGAAAAAGATATAACATATTTGCTTCCTTACAGACATCCTATTCTTTATAAGCACTCACAAACACCACATCCTGGTGAGATCTGGCTTCTGGCAACAACCATAAAACCCTCTGGCAGCAGTCTTGCAGATTCTTACACCAACACCATCTTGTTCTAAACTTCACTGTTAAGTCAAATTCAGAGCAATTTAATTCCTAAATTCAGAATCAACTCTTGTCTGTCCCTTTCACCAACACAAGTTATTTTATTTTAAATAAAAAGAAAATGTTCATCTCATTAGAGAAGAAAGACTTACACTGGTTCTCAAAAAGAAGAACTTGCATTCCATAGAGGGAAAAGGACTGTCGAAAACTGTATGTGACCGAGTTCTTCTTCTTTTGAAAAATCTTGGTCACCTGCAAGTTATGAAATAAGCAAAGTTAAACATCCCTTTGCCCGTATGTTTGTGGAAAATCAGCATTCTTAAGAATTAGCATACAAGAAAATATTTTAGACCACAGGAACAAAGAAAGCTCTCATCTGCCAGAAAAGATGAACTTTTAATTTTTCCCTTTTTTTTCCAACTGCAACTGATGTTTCATCTGCTGCTACTGAGAAACAAAGCCAGCTTTGAGGCACGAATATCTCTTAACCATAAAGTTTAATAGTTTAGCCAGACACAAAGCCTTTGGGCTGTCTATTCTCCAGAACTCTACTTCTAGAAATTTCAGAAAGGAACACCCTGCACTGCGTTGTGCGCTGTACAAGCTGGAAAAAACGTGACCATGTTTAAATGTTCCTTTTTAAAACTTGGCAGCTTCCAGCCTTTCCTTTACAGCCTGGCTACGGGCAGGACATGCCCTCAGCCCTCTCCACTCAAGGTCAGGTCTCAGCCCTTGTCCTCCCGTGCTGTGTGTCCTCCCAAGGCCACCTCACTTCCACGTGCCTCCAAACACCGCTTCACGCCCTGGCAGCCGTTCAGCACCCTGCTCAAAAAAAGCCTGGAGCCTGTGGAAATCTTTCCTTTTTGCTACAGCAGAAGTAACACAGGTAGTAACTACTACCTACCATCAGCTCTGGGGTTCTCCCAAAGGGTAAATGCAACCACCCGTTATAACCCAGAGGTTTAATTTGATGAGTCCTTTCTAATTTTAACTCCTAGTGATGGCAATTTACTAGAACTGACAAATTTACCCTCTATTACTCTCAAACCAGTCTGAAAAACTACTGACATCTAAGTAATAAAAACATGACAGGAAGTCTGCAAAGTGAAGACAACAGCGTCCCATCATTTTAATCCCCAGTTCACGTTTACAACTAGGAGGTTTCACTCACAATCAAAAGGATCCATATTTTTAATATCTACTTCCTGGTTTTAAGGTCTGAAGGCATGTGAAAATCACACAGAATACAGCTGTGCATCTAAAGAGTGCCTTCATAACAAAACAGGAAATATTTACTTTAGTTTTTAGTTCTCAGGTAACAGCCCAACTCATTCCAAATAGAAGTTAACAAATTTACCTATTTTTACAAGTAAATCAACCACATAATTCCAAGCTGTCCCTAGCTGTGTATGGCTGCTTTCCAAAAGACTGGGTCAAGATAAATGAGCACTAAAAAATAAAGTCATCTGTAAAATGTATTTCGACACATCCTATTTCAATGAATAAACATGTCTGGTTCATGGAACAGCTGAGGAATACAAAGCAGTACATAGTTCTGTTTTTCCACAAGTAACTTGAATTCATTATCTGTGGAATAAGAATGTCTCTGTTTATCCATTAGGGAAATGGGGAAACTGGAGGTAATTTTTATTCTTTATAGGAAAATCTATTGTACCAAAGTACTTCCTTACAAAGTGGGATAATCAGCAAAAGCCTTCTGTTTAAAAGCAAATTACATATAATGAATAAAATGAAGAAAATTTCAATCTTAATCATCCTGAGATTGCTGGAGTACAGAGTAACAGGTAATAGATATTTATTTTTAGTAATGCTCATGCACTTAATTGCCACTGATTTCACTGAGACAGGCATTTCTGACACCTCACTAGAAGTACATACCACAAGAAGATCATTAAATAAAAATATTTCTCGCTGGTGCAACCCCAGCTTCTGAGGTTTATTTGGATCTGGAACTTCAAACAGCCTACAGTAGCACACAAGCCGCCGGTGGGGCAGAGAGAGGACCTATGATAACACAGAAGTCCATGGTTAGTACAGCGATATTCACCCAAGAAACAGCATCTTTCATACAGAGCCTTTTTCTGACTGCTTCAAATATTTTTATCTCTAAGCCCATTACATTTTCATCAAAGGATCAACAACAGAAAAATAAAGATTAATATGCTACAAACTCGCACGATGTTCAAGCTTCATCAAAATACTTATCTAAAATGTCTAACAGCTTGCACATGGATGCCAATGAAAGCTTTATGGGGGAGAGAGTTTTACTTTGTGGAACAATAAAACCTTAAAAGAATCTAAATTTAAGCAAGCAGGAGTTCAAAGCTAAGGATGTCTGCTTTCCTGAGTATTTTCAGAATCTTTATTATCAAAAAGGACGCAAAGCAATTTTCGCTTTTGTGAGATGAATATACTGAGGCTGTAGATTATGTTTGTCAGTTAATTCAATTTATTCATTCCCTGGTGCCAAAGAAATGGTGACATTAGGAAAAAGTGAATGCACTTCATGCATGAACAGCTCCAGGAGGCCACAGAGATGATCCAAGGGCTGGAGCATCTTTGCTATGAGGACAGGCTGAGAGAGTTGGAGTTGTTCAGCCTGGAGAAAAGAAGGCTCTGGGGAGACCTTAGAGCAGCCTCCCAGTACTGAAAGGGGCTCCAGGAAAGCTGGGGAGGGGCCTTTTACAAGGGCCTGGAGTGACAGGACAAAGGGGAATGGCTCTAAACTGGAAGGGGGAAGATTTATATTAGACATTAGGAAGAAATTCTTCATGATAAGGGTGGGGAGGCCCTGGTCCAGGCTGCCCAGGGAAGTGGTGGCTGCCCCATCCCTGCAGGTGTTGAAAGCCAGGTTGGATGGGCCTTTTAGCCCCTGATTCAGTGGGGCTGGAACTGGATGGGTGTTGAGAGCCCTTCCAACCCAAACCATTCTACAATTCTATGATTTTCATTCTAGTTTATTTTCTCATGCCAGCAAGAAAACCAAGAATAGTTTTCCATTTTCTTTTCGGAAATGTCTGCTGAAGCTATCTCCAAAGTGGCAATTCCCAATCTAGTGAGACTTCATCTCTTTCAAATGCAAACAATGATAACTTGTCAACAATATTAAAGAAATTGCACTTCAAGAATGAAATCCTGAAGGCGCAGGAGCGGGCTGTCCCTGTGTGTTGTAAGAAGAGTCGTAGGGGCAGACGGCCGGCCTGGATAAGCAGGGAGCTTCTGAAGGAACTAAGTAAGAAAAAGAGGGTGTATCGTTGATGGAAAGAAGGGGATGTAAGACAGGTCAAGTTCAAAAATGTTGTTAAGTCGTGTAGGAAAAAAATCAGGGAAGCAAAAGCCCAGCTGGAACTCAAATTGGCCACTTCTGTTAAGGATAATAAGAAGAGTTTTTATAAATATATCAATGGTAGAAAGAAGGGCGGCAGCGACCTCCACTCCTTGTTGGATGTGGGGGGAAATATAGTAACCAGAGATGCAGAGAAGGCTGAGGTACTTAATGCCTTCTTTGCCTCAGTTTTCAACAGGGAGGATGTCTGTTCGCTTGACAGTTGGTCCTCTGAAGTGGTTGATGGGGGCAGGGTGACTCCCTAAAAGGAGGTTGTAGTCGGGCAGGGGTTGGTCTCTTCTCTCAGGTGACCAGTGACAGAACCAGAGGGCAGGGACTCAAGCTTCGTCAGGGAAAGTTTAGACTTGATGTTAGGAAAAAGTTCTTCACTGAAAGGGTGATTGGCCATTGGAATGGGCTGCCCAGGGAGGGGGTGGAGTCACCGACCCTGGAGGTGTTTAAGGGGAGACTGGATGAGGCTCTGAGTGCCATGGTTTAGATGATAGGTTGGTGTTGGTGTTAGTGTTGGGTTATAGGTTGGACTTGATGATCTCAGAGGTCCTTTCCAACCTTATGATACTGTGATACTGTGATAACAAATTCTTTAATCTTTAAAAATCTGAAGTAGAGCATTTTCTTTGGTAACTAGACATATTTTTCATTTATATATTGTATGTCTTTATAATTCTGCATAGGAATTAGGAGACTTAGTAGGCAAAGAAAACCAGTGAAGACTGTTAATGCTGCCTCTTCCTCTACATGAGTGGGGTGGGTTTGAGAAGAAGCATTTAGGATTCTGTCCTTGTTCCTGGTTAGTTATCAAGTCATTTTGTAGAGATTCCAGTTTCTCTCCAAATCCCAATGGTAATTATACTAATAACAGATAAATTGCTAATAGCATTAGCAATTGCTATCTATGGCATTAGCAACTTGCCCAGAGAAAGTATTTAAGATAACATCTGGTTATTCTAGAAGAGCCAGTGTGACGAAGAACGCTGGAGAAACCCCTGGTTTCTATTCTCAGGGCACTCTGGTAACTGAACATCTTACAAGGGCCCTCAGTGAGAAGGGGCAGCAATAAATGCTGCATCTCCTCATTCTCTGCTGCCTCCAGACTTGGTTTCCCAGCACATAGCAGTCTGGGATTTGCCACAGCGAGACAACAAAACCCAAGGGAAGTCACAGAGCTTGTGAACTTGCAAACAACTACAAGGAGCTCCGGTATTGGAATTTAACTGTGGACAATGCTTTCTCGTAGCAACAGATGATCTGGTAAGATTCCCTTCCTCCATATTTTATAGAGGTCTCATCTTTCCATTTGTTGTTACAGCCCAGTGGCACTGCCAGACATGCACCCACGAAACAGCAAGGGGTATCTCACCTAGGATTACGAAGCTGCCTTTGCATGGTTTTAATTGCTTACACAGATAAAGAAAGAAATATAAGACTGAAAAAACAAATGGAAGTTTCAAGTTCCTCCTCTGGACCGTCCTGAGTGAAGATGCTAACGCACAGTGCAGTTGTAGTTGAGAAAAAAAAATCATCTGGATCACTCTGGGATGGGGCATTTCACTGTCCCTGGGATGGGGCCACTGGATTTCACGGCACCGCGAGCGCTCCCTGCTACGAGGGGGGTTCTGTGTTCGGGACTCCCCGCAGTAACGTTACTGGGAAACTGAAGTTAACGCTGCGTTAGAAGAAGAGGTTTGGTATTATTATCAAATATACCTCTAATTTAAACCTGGAGTCAATATCTTCTGTGTTCATCTACCTTTCATGAGAGAGCTGTTAAATGAACTGGCAATATCCTTCTAGAGAATCGTTCAATACTCCAATGGACCAGAAAGAATAAACACACCGGGCGCAGGGAAAGGTGAGGCGCAACCGGAATTACGCTCGCTTGTTTATTCTGTCCTGGCTGTCTGATTTCTACAGTGATAATGGCAATTGAAATGCAGAAAAAGGGTACTAAATAAAGGCCTAGAAAACCTTCGAGCAGACTCTGGGAAAAATGCATTTTTAAGAAAATCGTTATACTTTACAGAGTTATTACCACAATAACAGGAAAATTTTGCTTGAAAGAAGGGCAATTATTTAAACAGTTAAAATGTAAGAGAATGCATTATTGCCAGGAGAAGGAAATGCTGCCAGTTAAATCGACTATAAGTTTTGAAGGAGTATGAGAGAAATACCTACACAACCAAGTCCGTGATGCAGAGATCCAATCTACAGTAGAAAACACATACAAGTTCGTTAAACTTCAGAGAAACACAGTACTGTATCATAGCAAGTAAATACGTCACGGTCTTACTATGACTAAATGCCTATAAAGTAAAAACAAATATTTCTATCAATAAAGACTGTTGGCTGTTTCCTAAATTATCTTTCATACAGTTAAAAAGTCTCAACAGAAGAAATCTCGAGCCTGGGATCCCACTGAGGGCACTGTTTTCTTAATCCCATTTAATGTACAAGGTCAGGATTAGTTCTAGGATTTGAGCTGCCACATGCCTCAATAAAAAAAGAACCATAAAGACCCCTCTCTCACAGCAGCCCATATATCAACCAAAAGCCCCAAACACTGCTGGAAAATGTTTTATATGAAAGCATAAATGACTGCCAAATACTGACTTTAGTGTATTTATTTCCCCTCGCCTCAAAAATATTTAAAAGGAAATGCTGAATTTTGCCTTTTCTCTCCTCTGCTTCTCCCAAGAGATCTCCCAAGTAATTCCTTACTGAGAAAGAGAAGTAGATTTTTTTTTGGAGGGGTGATCCCTCATTCCCTCCACGTCCCATGTTGAGATTTGTCTGAGAAAAGATTACAATTCAAAGCTCTTTAAACATAATAGGAAGAATCAGAATCTTGAGATCCACACTCTTTTTTCTTAATAAGAAGCTCCCCAACCCATCAGCCAGTGAGGTTCCCCAGAGCTGATAAAAGCAGGACTTCAAAAGCATTCAATATTTTCTTGGCTTTGTTCTGGGCTGTCTTTGTGACTACTGACACGAAGGTTCTTAGGACATGAAGTGAGGAAGGCTGAGTGCCCACTGTCCCTCTCCGCATCAGCTAAAAATGTTAGCATGTCAAATATTGGTCTCAACATCTCTGTGTTAACTCAGCTCCTAAAACAAACAAAAAAGTGCTGTGGCCTTCCTTTTTTCCCTCCATTTCCAACAGACATTTGGAAGTTTAACTTATACAGTGAAGTATTCTGGGATTTTTCCCACCATAAAGCACGAGTGATCTCTGAATGCTGAAATGTAGCATGAGAATCCCTGGGACCAGCTCTTCAGGTCAGTTCTGAGACAAACTGACACCATCTCCCCTTGCAAACACCAGCTCACCGAGCCAGCTGCAAAGCCGAGACAGATGCTGAGGTGAACAGAAGTTCTCTGATGCTCTTGTAAAATGAAGAGCCATAACTGATAGCATAAACATTGCAATATGATTCTCTACAACATCACTTTAACAGAACACTTCAATTCTTTTGAAGGAAACTGAGAACTACATAAAATATAGATATGTCAGCATAATTTCAGAATTGGAAACTTTACATAGAAGAAAGAGTTTAAGACTCGTAACGTCATCACTCATATACCAGACAAAATTCCTCTGCACTCTGATACTTCAAAATTAAAGCCAACCTTATAGTAAATCAGCATTTTACAGTTTCTGCCTTTTGCCTTTTATCAACCAGTTTACAGCTCTGAGCAATGAACCCCTGCACTGTCCTGTACCATACATGGCCCTACGGCTCCTTAGGAACTGACCGACAGCGCAGCGCGAACCTACCGGCTTCTTTCCTACTATGAGTTTTTCAACCTTCTGGACCTGGGACACGTGATCCTCGTTCGTCTTCAGCTCCCGTTTGCGGATGCGCTCATAGATCCCAATCAGCATTTCCCGTGGGATATCCTCCCCGTCATCCACACCTGCAGCAGCCAAGAGGTTCTGGCATCAGCCTGGCTCTCAACGGTCCAACAAAGACTTTCTGCTCAGCAAAGGAGACCTCTCAGCAAGGAGAGGATAAAACCACGGGCAACCGCTGGCTCCTCTCCCAACAGCAATGCCAAGGTTGCCCAAGACTGCCGATGTCCCTGTTTGTGCCGGCGTGTCACTGCCAGCTCACACCTCCTGTGCTGCTCCTGTGCCGCGGCAGTGACCTCGCTCACGACTGGAATGCATTTCTGTCCAAAAGCCTGCTGTCCCCAGGCATCGATGGAAATCACACAGGTTTGGGCGTTGGTTTTACAACTCCAATCCAAAATGGAGCCATTAAAAGGCTCATGACCTATATAAATTATTATACTTATTTTTCTTTTACGTTTGCTCTGTCCGGCATCAAAGCTCAAATGAGTTCAATAACCCTTTAGGCACTAAAATCTCCACCTGACCTCTGCCTGGGAGTGCACTGCTGGGAGGAAGCAGAACAACCACTCCATTTTGCCCTTGTCCCAGGTTTACTCACCACTCTCCATAACATAATTTCCCACAAGAGAACCTTATGAATATCCAGTAAAATGAATTTTACCAATATTTCCTGTACGATTTCAAAAAGAATTAACTTACTCTGGAAAACCAAATCAAGAACACAGTCAAGTTACAGTATCAGAGCTCAGCAGTGCATGGTTATCACTGGCATGTCAGCATTCCAACAAATGCCACAGTGTCTTGACTGCTTGATCCTGAATTTTTAATAGCAGTGGAAGGAGTCCAACTTCAATAAGTGACTTAAAGCTGGATCTCCTGGGGACAGGGAGATGCATGGCTTTTTTTAATACAGGTTTTAAAGCAATAAACTCTTATCTCCCATTCAGAAGCCAAAATAGAATATGTTGTCACCCAGAGGAACAACTGCTCACATAAAAAATGCTGTGATAAAGCAGTTTCTTTGCAACCACAAAGAATAAGCAAACCTGCCTCTGTTCTGTTTCGCACCAGCAAGTCTTCCACAACCCCCCTTTGCAATCCAGTCATTTAAACTTACAGGCAAGGCAGCAGGTTCCAAAAATACCTACAACAATAAGAGCTCACTGGCATTCGGGCTGGAGCTGAGTGAGAATGTACTGTATTTAATACAACAAACCAGTGTTATGCTAAGAGGTGAATATCAGGCCTTTCTAAATCTTTGTTGACTGTATGATAAAATCTCAACACTAACAAATTTTGCTAAGCTAAAACATCTGCTGGGCATAGATCGTTCATTGCTGCCTTATATAAATCTATGGGAATAAAATCACCCTGAAGGACTTTCATTTTCAACATGTGAAATTCCAGAAAACCACAAATATTTTGTTTTTACTAGCACTACACTGAAAGCACCGTGTGTGCACAGGAATACAAACCACCATGCACCCCTCAGAGATGCACCAAGACATTTTTATATATTAAGCCACTTGATTCTCTCTGCCACTCATGGCACTTCCAGGCACGACTGGAAAAGGGGCTGTTAAACAGTTGCCCACAGCAGTGGGGCCGTTCTGCCTCCACGCCATGGCATCTGGGATTGCCTAAAGAGGAGAGGCTGTGCACAAAGTTGTGCTAATCCTGTGCTTAGAAGCCAGGGAGGAGGAGAAGGAGGAGGAGAAGGTGGCTGCAATGGCTGCACAGGCCATTTTCCTGGCCTTTGCACAAACACAGAGCAATGGAATAAGAGTTAACGCTGCTTTTTCCCCAGGGGCACACACTATGATAAAGGACAAAAAGGGATGGAGACTTCAGCCTTGTTTTATTTCTCCAGCATTGGAGTGATGCTCTGTGATAAAAGGTAAATGTTGGCTGATCCCTTCTTCCTGAGAGCCCAGGAACAACGGGGGAATGAACGGCCACTCCGTGTGTGATCCTCCTCCCCAGCTCTGTCACGACTGCTTCCTGTCAGCAGAGCCAGCACTGCCTGGGCTGATGCTTCCTAACAACCTGTCCTTCTTCTCCACAAAGAACCAGGATAGGAAGATCTCAGATACAGATTTGAAAAAAATACCCGTCTTTTTTCTGATTGCAAGCTCAGGAGTGCCAACACCAGAAAAGAGATCAATGAAGAAATAAAAATGAAATTTCTGTGCTATTTTCTGTGCAACTTTCAGGAAGGGATTTGGAGTTGGAATTTTTTTTTTTTCTCCACCAAGAATGTAAATCTTTAGATTATTTCCAAAAGTTCTTATCATGGCATAGTGATTTCTGTTCCTTTATATATATATATGGGAATAAAAGGAGCTGATAATACACCTGCTTAGGAAAAACAAGACAAAAATGACAAAACACTCTGCTTAATTCTATTTGCACTATTCCAGAGATAACTAAAGCCTGTAACAACAACAGCAGTTTTAAGTCAGGTGAAATCAACATCCTGTGCCCTGTATTTTGCCCTTGCCCCAGAAAAGGGGGGAGGTGGTGTCCCTCCAATGCTCGCTACAAGAAGAGCGTTCACGACCCTTTGTCCACAGCTTCCTTACCCCTTAGATTCTTGACAAAATCTTCCAGCTTCATTTTGCGTTCTGGTTTCACGTTGGGGCTGTACATGTCTGTGTTCAGCAGGATGATGGCAAAGGCTAGAATGAAGATGGTGTCAGGGTTTCTGAACTGTCTCACCACACCTGGGTTGCAGATACAGTATCGCTGGCTGGAAAAAAGCAAAGCGGGGAAGCGGTCAGAGCTATGAATTACTATTCCAATCTCATCAAATAAACCAACTGCTACATTCCAGAAGCTGAGCAAGCAGTTATTCATGTTCCATACATATATTTAGCTTTCCATACACATATTTGCATAAGGCAGTCCTAGAATGTGGAAGCCTTTTGTTTTCTACTGCCACAGTAACTTCACTTCTTAGTACAGATTCCGAGCTTCAGTAACTTCAGTATTTCACTTTTTTTTCAGGGAGTAACACCCCTTGACACCAGGTAAGAGCACAAAGAGTACAGCATTGATTTTAGCCACACCATGATTTACATCTCCTCCTGCCCTGGACAAAGCACACTGCTGTTAGCATGAATACGTTAATGCTCTTTATTTCACTGTTGTCCAAATGCTTAATGAAAGGTGGAGAGCACATACTCTCTAGAATGTAAATGGACTTATAATTTCACTCATATAAACTATTACATCCAAATACATTGTCAGAGACATTCAAAAATCCTTGAATACCTTTTCAGCCGATACCAGAAAGAACTTTTAATTGAGAAACCTCGCTACGTTCATACAAATGACACACGTCAGGGAAAAAAACTTCCCATTTCAAACCCACCACAAACAACACGCAGTATGTGAAACTGTGTGCAGCTCACAAGGACACTGTGAATAAGCACAGATGTAACTGTACTTCCTGTTCTCCAGTCTGGCCATCAGATATCAGCAGGTTTGTGGTGACCGAGCAATCCAGTTCAGCATCATACCTAAAAGCTTCAATGAGCCGTTCTACTTTCTGGGCTTCTCCTTGAACACGGATATGAGCCTGAAATTTCCTGAGTGCTTCATCCAGTTCCATTGTTGAGAAGTCCATCTCATCCACAACACAGCTAGAACAAAAAATATCGCTGCTGAGTCTTCATTTCTAATAACACAGTGCCAAAGGTGACAGAGACCAAAAACCCCTTTCAAATTTCCAACCCTTGTAGAGATTCACAGAGTTTTTCAATCATTCAGCAGCAGCTGCAATAACCTGCAGGAAGGATTGCAGACATTGGGTCAATGAGGATGGGCACACGGAAGCAGGCCCTTCTTTGTTTTAACAAAGAGCTGCTGGGATGAGGAATGTCTGACCAGTGTGACACACCACTGCCAACGGTGATTATTGGTTTTGTGCTTCCAGCCCAATTGATTATTACAATGCCTATAATAATAATAATGAATAGTTTATACTGCTCAAAATATCGTATCTGAAACCGCCTGCAGCAAACACAGTAATCTGTATCACATGGTTCTGTGTCCAGGAATTTTCTTACAGAGAAAAAACACTGCTCTTGTTTAGTTACTCTCTTACTACTGCTGTAATTCTCATCCCCCCTCATTTATCGTGGCTTTCAGTTAACATTCATGGAGAAATAATTACCTCCTTGCTCTCAAAATACAGAGCTGACAAAAAATAAAAGAGCAACAGTTTAATATAATCAGCTATGTGAACTATGTCCTTCTAATATTTTCTTTAAAGACTGCTTTATAATCAGAAGCTCATAAATTTCCTTTCTCTAAACTTAGCTTTTAGTTTTTAAATAACCAGACGTGAATCACTGCAAGGAACAGCACTGTAATGAAAAAACCACCAAAAGAAGGCACAAGTCAGTTTTAAAAGCATTTTCTTAAATGTACAGCTATACAATGACAAATGAGAGCAGCTCACATTCTTCTTCCAGTAACATTGTAGTTAACAGATTAATATCAAAGCAATTTATTCCCTTGAATATTTTCCCTTTATGCAGAAGTGCAGGGAAACAAACAAACAGGCTTGGCATTTCTCACGCCCTTTCCAATCCACATCTAAACCCTATTATCAGGTCTGCAATAACGTTGACAGTCTTCCCACCTATTTTAAGTTCTGCAGCCCTTTCAGGAGCTCTTTTCTCCTTCAAAGATGTCAAGCACATGTGCAGACAAGCTGGAGTCAAAATGAAGTAGTAGAGCAATTAAGGACCTCCAGAAACATGCTGGCCAACAGCAAAATGGGGAGGGGTCTTAATCAATCCTTTATATGAACTGTGGAGACGGCAGATACATCACCACAGTGGATATTCCCAGCTGGGAACAGTGCTTTTCTGCAAATCAAAAATTGTGAACAAAACTTTTCTAGTGTCTGTGTAATGGCAACAGAGGAGCGAGTTCTTTTGGCCAGGTCACCACAGCAAATGGTAACATGGAATAAGCAAGGTCAGACAGACTTGTTTAGTTTTTTTATAGGTAACCAAATGATAATCCTTGATAACAATATCATGATCATAATGACAAACAGCTGATTAAATGGGCCACAGCCACTGCAGGAGAACTCGAGCACATGTGTACTCCAGGCGGATAAGCCTGTGCTGAATGAGCCCATCTTCACCAGTGCAGTTACACAGGAAAGGCAGGCAAAGGCAAGAAGCAGCTGGGCTTCACCGCTTCCAGAGAGGCAGAGACCTGGAA
The DNA here is from genome assembly GCA_033556795.1 of Tapera naevia. Taxonomy (NCBI): domain Eukaryota; kingdom Metazoa; phylum Chordata; class Aves; order Cuculiformes; family Neomorphidae; genus Tapera; species Tapera naevia. Next base: position 1,422,746 of record JAUMJJ010000171.1, on the reverse strand, counting down.
CTGCTTCCTGGGAACCATCCCTGCTTGCACCTCTCTACAGAGCTCGGCAGGGAGGGCGGGACAGCCGGGCTGAGGGCAGCGTGGTGCCAGTCTCCTTGGCTCTCTCCGGTGGCACTCGCCTGTGCTCCTGTGCGTAACCGACCGCAGCGACGGCCTTGTGCTTTCCTCTCAACAGTGTCCTCTATGATGGGTCTATTTTGTTCTCTTTTTTAGTGAGTGTACTTTTGTTTTCTAATGCAAAGTCAAGCCACAGCAGAAGGTCAGATCCTCAGCCACATCTGTACTGCACCAAGCTCTCCTTGGTCAGGCAGAGAGAGAAAGCTGAGGCTTGCTGCAGAGCACCAGTGCTTTGGGGAGCATTTCTGGCCCCAAATGCTGCCCAGGGAAACATCATCAGTGCCAGCTCTGGAGTCCCACACCACCCAAACCATGTCTTCACAAGTGAGCTACAACAGCAGGCAGCTTCTGGTCAAAAATTTAGGCTAATCTCTTGAATATTTTCTAATCTTCAGTGGAAGGAACAGTTTAAAAAGCTAAAAAGCCCTAATTTAGAGGACCTGGGAAACTTGAACACAAATCAAAGGAGGTCACTTGATATTAAATTATGTAACAGAAAAAGGATCACCTGTTAAAATCTCTTTTCTAACAACTTCTAGCTATTACTAGTTCGACAAAATCTACCTCCAATCTGTAAATGTGCTGTTTAAGATGAATTGCTAGTCTAGTGTCTCTTTTTAAGACAAAATAACTCATTCCTGCTTGCAGGCACAGTTCAGCACATTGCCAAGAAAACTGCAGGGCTTACAGGTGTTCCTCGCTCCAAAGCACATCTGAAACTGCTTACTTAACCATAGATTAACTTCAATAAAAGGACTGTTGTGGGGTTGTAGGTGATTTTGACCTTACTCTTAACAACTCACCTCCTCACAGATCCAGCACCTGGCTCAGCAGAGACACTTCTAACTCACTCCTGTTTTGCCTCTTTGAGACAGTGAGGGCAAACTGTTTGTGTGAGATCACAAAATGCACCATCTAAGATCATAAACCATCTTGTCCTGAACCTGTGCTGTTCTCTTTCAAAAAGTTTTAAAACACACACTCTTTGGAAAGTCTCCATCCTAGTCTGAGTCCTCATTGCAAAATGCAGCCGATCATCACAAGCAGCTACTTCTGACTCCTGTTGAATGGGGAGAGCATCAACACCAAGCTGTGTCCAGTCCCTCTGCCCTGTGGGGCTGGCTGGCTGCCCTCCTACAGAGGCTCTTCCCTGGCTTTCTGCTGGGGCTTTGCTACAGAAGGTGCTGGGAAGAAAGAGAAGGCCTCTAAAAAAAAAGGTCGATGGCATAGGCACACGTGCCACAAGCTGTGTCAATGCAGTCTTCAGGCTTCCACTTTGAGATATCCAAGTTCTGACAGCACAAGAGTAACATCAGGATGACTGCTGAGAACATGGCCAACTGAAGCCAGTGAGAGCAGTCTACAAGAAGAGAATGGGTGCTGGCAGACATGTTTTATCATGATACCATAAATTTTTGTGAAGTATCAACATTACTGCATCAATATTCTGTATCCACACTCAGTCCTCAGGAAGACCAATGCCAGTTTCCAAACAGTTTTTGTTATACTCCAGGTAAAACCTGTGCTCAGGATATTTGTTAAGTCTTCCTTAATGGGCAAGATTTTTGGGGACTTTTTGCTTTCTTCCTCAGCAGTTTTGTAAAACAACTAACTAAATTCTTTGAACAATTCCTTGAACAAAACTGGCTAAGACATACTCATGTTGACAGGTCAGTGTATCAGATAAAAAATGAAAGCCCCCATAGAAGATGTGTTTTAAATGAACACCCTTTTAGAACAAAGCAACTTCTTTTCTGCTCTGCTCTGTATATAAGGACTAGAAATTTATGACTGAGATGCTAAAAGTCTAGCTTTCTGCTTTGAATTTCTTCATTTTTTAAATCAGCTTTTGTTTATCTAACCTTTGGAAAAGAACAGTCTGTACAGAGCTTGTCAGCATATGCCCCTGCACACTGAAATCCCTGTTATTCTAACATCTGAGCCATTTGGCTGTAATAATTATTTTCATGTTCTGTTACTGATGAAACCTTATGTTGCGTATAATATTATTTTGTTTTCAGTAAATTATTAGAGAGCTTGAGGAAGGCATAAGAGTTTGAAATAACATACTCTAGTGCCAGTGAAATCAAAACACAAATTTAAGTGTGAATGTACATGGCTATAGCTAATAAAAATCCTTTTAAGTATCTTAATGGATCAGTAACAGAAAGGGTAACTTAGCTGGAAAGCAAAGAAATAAACATTTGCTCACATGTGAATCCTCTTTCTTTGCCCTCAGATTCTGGTTTCCTCATCGTTCAGAACAAGATCCAGCGAAAAGCACAAAACATCATTTACCACCTCTGGCTTGATGAAACGTCTTACTTGAACATTAAACCACACACAATACTCACTCCAAGACATCCCTGTTGAACTGTTTCTGCCGGTTGCCCAGGAACTCCCCAATCATCTGTCTGCTGAGACCTTTTCTTTGCAGGAGAAAGTGGGCAACGCCAACTGGAGTGTCTGGTACAAAGCCTCGCTCAATCAGGTACTGGACTCCTTTTTCAGGTTTCCTGAGGAGAAATGAGAAGGCAAAACTATTAATTTCCTTCCAGTGGTCCTGAAGGTATGCGATGAGAATTTCACAGTGCCTTGGCCATCACTTTTGACAGACACACTGCCAGTGCAGGCTAGCAGAGTCCCAGGGTAAATGCATCCATCCTGTAGGACACACTGTTCCCTGTTAACAGCTTTCCAGCTTTGAAACACATCTTTGCATGTTGTCACACACTTCCCTGCTCCATAACCCTTCCAAAGAAGCTTTACACACAAGCAGCTTCAGGCATGGAAGTCAAAACACTTGTCAACGCAGCAGACAAGCCCGACAGCAGCTACTAACGCTGCTGGTGCTGGAGAGCTGCTCCTGCAGAGACTGAGCTGAAAAACTGCTGGTGAAAAAGAGGAAACGAGGGACACCCCAGCACCCACCCCCTGCTCCTGAAAGTTAAACTTCTTGAACGTAACTTGCAAGCAGAGAATACAAAAAAAAAAGGGGGGAAAAAATAGTCATGGAAAAAGAAGCAATTAAAAATAGTAAACAGTGGAACTCCCATCTAATTGAGATTTTTTTCCTTGTCCTTTAACACACCCGTTGCTCCAAATTCCCCTCCTCAGACAGGCACCTTGCAGCGTCTGCAGTATTTTACATCTCTTTATGCATCACCTCCCAACGTAGCTGCAACCATGTTCAGATCTCAAAACAAAGCAAGCCAAAGCCAGTTGTTTGAACATATTAAGAAGTGTGTGCTGGGCAGGAGTGCTGGGGATGGAACTGGTTTCTGGCAATAAGATCTACTCCTCACAAAGGCTGCTTATATTGTGAAGCCATGTACAATTCCCCTTGCAGCACACATTGTGCCCTGCAGCTTCCAGCAGTGAGACACAACAGACAACTGTATTAAGACATCAGTGGGATATCATTACAGAACCAGTAACTCCATCATCACCCTTATTTTGTAAGGAATTACACTGTCCACCTGTAAGAGTGAGCGTTTTGCAGCATGATGGATGGCCTGAAGGATGCTTCCTTTAAGGCATGCAAAAACAATTTCAAAGGACAAGGTGACGTTACTATTTTAGACAAGGTTGATCAAACAACCAGAACGCTTCCTCAGGGTTTTTAATTACAAATAAGATTACTAAATACATCACCATTCAGCTCTCTTTTATGTTACACTATTGAACACCTAATACCCCATTAAGAGTTACACAGATCAGAGGAACACATTTAGTTTAATCAAAAGAGAGTTCCTAAATCTCAATTTCTTGTATCAGGCTTTGGGGCTCTTTTTGTCTGAAATAAGATTACACATAAGGTCATGTCCTAAATACAAACTTGTAATAGCAATCTCCTTAAAAAGTACCCTTTTTCTTGTAAGTAATGTAACTGCTACATTCATGCGCTTTTGAGTTGTAGTTCAGAATTCTTAACCTTTCTGAATTTAAATTCACAGCATCCAGCAAAACCACTTGCTGGTGAGCTACATTTGTTCATAAAATGTGGAGTGACACAAACCCACGAGAGCTCCTCTTCACCCTTGTCAAAACAGAAAACAAAGAACACTACCAAAAAGCACAGCTCATCCAGAGATCACACTTTATTCATGTGCACTTCAGCCCAGGCCAGGAAAGCCTCCAAAACAGACTTTAGTTTATTTTGCAGTATATTGGAAGCTGAAGCTCTTTACCCACTGATGCTTTCCTTACGCTGAGGTGGAGCACCGGGAAGTTTTGCCGTCCAGGATGATTTGATAAGGTATCACAGTATCACAAGGTTGGAAAGGACCTCTGAGATCATCAAGTCCAACCTATAACCCAACACCAACACCAACACTGTCATCCAAACCATGGCACTCAGTGCCTCATCCAGTCTCCCCTTAAACACCTCCAGGGTCGGTGACTCCACCCCCTCCCTGGGCAGCCCATTCCAATGGCCAATCACCCTTTCAGGGAAGAACTTTTTCCTCACGTCAAGTCTAAACTTTCCCTGACCAAGCTTGAGTCCCTGCCCTCTAGTTCTGTCCCTGGTCACCTGAGAGAAGAGACCAACCCCTGCCCCACTACAACCTCCTTTTAGGGAGTTGTAGAGAGCAATGAGGTCTCCCCTGAGCCTCCTCTTCTCCAGACTAAACAGCCCCAGCTCCCTCAGTCACTCCTCATAGGGCTTGTGCTCCTCCAGCCCCTTCACCATCTTCATTGCCCTCCTCTGGACACTCCAGTATCCTGACATCTTTCCCAAACTGGGGGGCCCAGAACTGGACAAGATGAGGCCTGACCAGTGCCAAGTACAGGGGGACGATAACTCCTCTGGTCCTGCTCCCCACACTATTCCTGATGCAGGCCAGGATTCCATTGGCCTTCTTGGCCACCTGGGCACACTGCTGGCTCATGGTGAGCTTCCTGTCCACCAGCACTCCCAGGTCCCTTTCTGCCTGACTCCTCTCCAGCCACTCTGTCCCCAGTCTGTAGCTCTGCATGGGATTGCTGTGTCCAAAAGGTGCTCCAATTTGTTACAGAAGTTCTACTGTGGAAGCAGTGTAAACTAAACTGGAATGACATGAAAGCAGAACCTGAAAGCTCTCAGCTGCAAGAATGAAGACTGCTCTCTCCCTGTTTGATAAATCAAGCTGTGGTAGCAGTGGCAGAAACTTCAGAGGAACAAACCTGGAAGAGTCAGCCCCACAGCGAAGGAACTTTCTAATTCATGGCCCTGCCCACTGCATTTGCCAACTAGAGATCAAGACAACTGTGTAACGTTACTTTGAAATCGTCCTCTAAAACTGTTAATCCTGTTGTTCTGTTCTACAAAAACAACTGCAAACCTTAAGAACGTGACTGACCTCAGCCTCGTGTGGGCTGACCCTGGACACCCAGATCCAGCCAGCAGAGAGCTCCTTCTAAAACAAAAGAGCTCAAGAACTAAAGGGTTTTATAGAGAATTCCTGCTGTCTGTTGAGATGAGGACTGTAACTTTCCTGCTTACTTGAATCCTGCTTTGAAGGTCCAAGGAAAAAGGATTTCTTAGGGCAAACATTAGCAGGGTAATTGCTCTTAATGACAGAACAGAGCTTCAGGAGGTCTGTTGGGACCTCACCCCAGGTAATCACCACCTACAACAGAGCACCCTGTAAAGGGTGGTGGAAGGGACAAAGATCCAGAGGCAGCTGGTACCAACGTGTCAGGGAATCAGCAGCCTCCAGCATTTTCAGTTTTCCTATCACTCAGATACTCTTTGGCTCACAGGAGAACTCTGAAGGTCAATGGTTATATGGGAATGAACACAAATAAATTCTCAATAACACCAGTTTCTGTGGCCAAACATAGGTATTGCATATCTCATCCGATGGGTATCTCCCTAGCTTCCCATTCCCTCAGGAACGCTAATCCTGGTTTCTGTTCCAGAAGGCTGCCTTGCTGACAAGATTTTCTTCATATTACTGTTTTTTGGTTATCTGGAAACTTGAATTTATTTAGTGCTCTTGACCAAGAAACTGAATTTAATATGAACTAAATTTTACATAATCAAGTTTTTGCAAGAACACTCCTCCCCCCCTTTTTTTTATCCCCTCGGGGGTTATCGCTGCTGCAGGCTCCCTGCCACCCACACCCGGGGTGACTTTCTTTAGTTCCACAGCAGAAGCAGCTTTGTAAGAGCATTCTGAAGTGCTGTGCTTCCAGTGAAAGGTTGCTTAAAAAGTGAAGCCAATAACAGGTTAAGAGACAGACAGACACAGGGGTGCCTTCCTGCTATGTCTTTACAAACAGAAGCTATATTTTCCCTCTTGCCAAATTCAGAGAAGTTGAAGAACTAAACAGGTTTGTGGAAATTTAAGTCATTCCCAACAAACCAAACCCTAATTTTCCTAAAGTGTGTGTGACTGGATGCATGAAGGGGTCTGGGACTGAACATTAGACAGGACCCAAGGTCTCCTCTTTTCTGTCTGCTCACAATTGAGCATGGACAGTTCTGTACTTACAACTAAGAGTCTTTTGTGATTAGGAAAATTCCCAGTGATGCCTTGTTAATTACACCTACCAATGGCAGGGAAGATGAGAGGTCCATAAATAGCAATCGGGGAAGCTGCATAAGCACAGCATTTATTTTCAGATCTGAATACATTAACTAAAATCAAAATACACCCTCTAAAGCTAGTGCTTTACAGAACTGATGATATACATATTTAAAGCGCTTTTGATATTCACAGCATTGCTTCCAAAATAAAGCTTAAAAATGTCTTCTATCTCAAAAAGCTCCAACCAAAACAAATCAAAAGGAATCTACTGAAAGGAAGAAAAAATAAACTAACACAAAAAGATGTGCAAACCCATATTTGCATAAGATTCTCAGATGTTGCATAAAGGACTAAGGAATTTGCCAGAAACTGATTAATGACAAGACCTTCGGGATGGTTTAAAGCAACTTTTAGGGCAAAAATACTGAAGGAGAAAGTAATGCAAACTTCAAAATAAGTACTCAAACCAGTATATTTTAAAAGGGCTTCTTAGAGAGCCCTGGTCATAGCCAGTGTAAATGCTGTCTGTGTGAAGACAGGCTGGACCCTGTAGCAATTTTTGGAAGCAAACTGTAGAAATGAAGAGTGCAGCAAAATCACACACACAGGTAACAGTTAGAAAAACAAAGAGCAAAAAGCCCAAACCCCAATCCCTCTAAAGACTTATTCTCTCAAAAGTCAGGGCAACAGCACATCCCTGCCCATCCTTGCTGTTTCCTCTACTCAGTATTGTGCTTCTCCTTCCTAGGCACAGAAGGGGACAGTGTATTTAATCTGCAAGCTCTGTATGCAGCACTGAAAGGGTAAATTCAGTGGAAGTTCATATAACTTGCTGACATCTGTGAAGTTCTCCTCCAAGAGATGGTTTATTGGAGGGTTACAGGCTTGCAAAATTGAGAAGTACATTGGGGTTTCTCCCTTGAATCTAGAAAAGTCACCAAAAAGTGAGTGTGTTTAGGAGTTCTGATGATGCAAATGATGTACAAGGCTCTCCTAAGAATGAGCTCTCCTTTAGAGTATGAGGCAGGAGAGAAAAGAACAATAAATAAGGCAATAATATCAAAGTTGGTACATTCTTGAGAAAAGTGCCCTTTATCCAAGTTAGGAACATATAGAAAGAAACCCCACATGTATTTAAGCAGCACAGTATCTTTAGAAAACCACTGCATTCCTAATATTTTTATTGCCATGAACACATTAGTAAGGAGAGCAGTGGTCCAGACTTCTGTAATTCTCAAGGCATCATTATTTGCCTCAGTAAACTTTCAGCTGACCAGAGGAGCCATTGACAGAAAGCCCCAGGATCCATGTTATTCCAGGGATTGACACCACAAGAGAACATCACCAGCTTGCAAAGATAACCACCAGCTGGCTGCTGCAGAGAACCTGGATCGCCAGTGAGAGACAACAGCCTTCAAGCTCCACCAATTACTGAACATGGATTATCAAAATCACATAATTCCAGTCCCTGGTTTGACACTTCCACTGCTTGAATTCTGCTTTCAGAGGTGCTCAAGACCTGCCAGAGCTGGAGAAAACAGGAGAGCGATGGGCAGAACCAGCTCCTCCTCTGCCAAGGGGCAGATGACAGCAGCTGCTGCCTGTGGGCCCAAGGCAGCTCCTAGCAGAGCTGCCCACGGCGACAGCGGCACCCCCAGCACCCAGCACCCAGCGCAGGGGCAGCCACACAGCTGGCTGAGCCAAAGAAAGGAACTGCAACTAGAAACCCGGCACCTTATGCTCTTGTTGGACAGAAAGCAACAGCAGATCCCAAGGGTCAGGGGTACCTGGGGAATATGGCTTTATTATATGGAAATATACCTGGATATGGGAATATACCTGGATATCCGAAATACCATCTTCCAAATTGCAGGAAATACTGGTTTTGCAAAAATACTCCAGTGAACTTGAAACGTGAATTTGGTAAAGAAGCTTTTAGACAGACTCTAGATGGAAAGGAAGGGATTATCACAAACTTGGTGTTCCTGTTACTGGCACAGCCAGTGGCCCTGCGAAGGCACCGCGTGAAACCTAAGGGCGGGCGTTAGCGAGCACCTCGGTGGCGGCGCCAGCCCCGGCACCGCGCTCTGCTCTCAGCCCTCTTGCTTGTTTACGAGTTCTGACAAACTGGACTATGAGAAAAAAATGGATTTGTTGCTTGTGGTGGTTTTTTTGGTGTGTGGCTTCTTTTTTTTTTTTGTGGTGGTTTGTTTTGGTTTTGTTCGATTTCTCTTTTTTAAACCAGTCAGGCTCCCCATAGCTGCACCATCAGCCAGACCCACCAAGGCACAGAGAGGATAAAGCACCTGTGTGCCCCAGGCCAGCAGGAGGAGGGGACAGAGAACAGCAAGCACTGCCTTGGAAAGAAACAGCCAACAAACCCACAGGCGTAGAAAGCCTTGCTAAACACGGAAGGGTTACCAGCACCCAAACCCATGTTACAGCTTTGTGCTCAGACAAAAACAGAGTGGTAAAATGGAAGCATGAATAAACAAATGAGCACAGAGAGAAGCTTGCCCAAGTCGAGATTTCCAAGAGCCAGCAATGCCAAAAATATCTTGGGCCCCCCAGTACAAGAAAGACATTGAGGTGCTGGAGCATGTGCAAAGAAGGGCAACAAGGCTGGTGAAGGGCCTGGAGAATAAGCCCTACAAGGAGAGACTGAAGGAATTAGGGTTGTTTAGCTTAGAGGAGAGGAGGCTGAGGGGAGACCTCATCACTGTTTCCAACTACCTGAAAGAGGCTGTGACGGGGTGGGTGCTGCTCTCTTCTCGCGAGTGGCGAGCAACAGGACGAGAGGGAATGGCTGCAAGTTGCACCAGGGTAGGTTTGGACTGGACATTAGGAAGAATTTCTTCACTGAGAGAGTGGTCAGGGATTGGAACAGGTTGCCCAGGGAAGTGGTGGAGTCTCCATCCCTGGAGGTGTTTAAAAGATGGGTGGATGAGTTTCTTAGGGATATGGTTTAGTAGGGAGACAGGCACGGTTGGACTCGATGATCTCAGAGGTCTCTTCCAACCTTATGGTTCTATGATCTTTCGAGGTAAACTAAGGGTTTACTCACACAACCTACCTAACCATATCCACACTGTCCTCACCACCTGAGACACCAGGGAGAAAGCCTGCCTGGCTGCAAACAAGGTGCTTGGAGAAACCATTTCACATTGGGGATGCAGAATTTCATGTGGCTGTGATGCCACCCTCCGTTAAAATAAAGTAACCTTTCCTGCCTTTGACACTAGAGATCCCATTCTGATAATATTCACAGTTGTCACAAAACTAAACATTAGTTAACATCAAAATCCAGGGATGGCTTTTATAATAGTAAGAATCTAACACCTGGAATCATTTAAGATGATAAATAGTTTTCAACAGTGAAGCTGGCAATAACCAGCTTGCTGAACACTCAGCCTGGCAGACAGGTGTGTTTTGTTTCTGTGGTTCTGCTTCTTCCTTCACCTGTGCTGCTGCTGCAGGGAAGCTCAGAGAATCACTATGTCTGTTTTAAAGCTTCTGGGAAAGAAAACAAAACCCAACAACCTTAAAATACTCCCCAAACTAGGGCCAAACCACTGGTCAGAGTTCACCTGGCTGTGCAGCAAGGCAAGAAGGGGACTGAAAGGAAGAAATCAGAGGAACCGACTGGAAAGCCTGGGCTGTGCCCTTCTCACGTTACCCAACTGTGCAATGAAGAGAAAGGAGAACTACAGGGAAACTGCATCTTCTGACAATTGCAAGAGAGTCCCTGGGTCAGGGACAAAAGCCAAGAAACAGCACATGTCTCACAGCTTCCCTGTGTCTTATGGAGAAAGTCACTCCTGCTCTTTGGACAGGAGCCCTTGGTTCCCCCAGCGGGGATGACCTCTCCTCACTACATTATCATGTGTTAAATCTCCTCAGGTTCATTCGAGAACAAGCCAAAACACTTCCACCACAGATGTGAAGGGCACAGCTCACCTGCAATTACATCACATCACCTGCAGCAATCTCCGTTCAGTGAAAGTTAATTCATACTCACATAACCGGCAAAAGAATTTTGAGAGTGATCCAGTGGGAGGTGTCCCTGCTCATGGCAGGGGGGTGGAACTGGATGGACTTCGAGATCCCTTCTTACCAAAACCATTCTATGATTCCAATTGGCAAGCAACCGACCTTAGTGCCCAGTTCTATTTGGTGGGGAAACAAAGGATAGAGAGGAAACCATCTTTTCATAAAACTGGGCAACTGACCTAAACAGCTCTACCTTTACATTCTGCCTGATCAATTAGTTTCTTTATGTCACCACTTCCTACTCCAGTGCTAGGAAATCATACATTACACATCATTACTGCTACTGAGTGCTTAGACCTGTCTGAAAACTCTCACGTGAATCTGAGCTGACTACAAAACCATGAAAAGTGTGCAAAAGGCAGCTACAGGGTCCCAGCAGAAAGTCCAGGTTATTCTAATAGAGCAGGAAAAGCAGAGATTAAAGGCACTTCAGAAATAGGATGTTTTTGCAGAAGCATAGGCCTTGGGGAACAAAGCAGCTGGCTCAGTGAAGAGACTCCCAAGGCGTGCCTCAAGAGGTTATGATGCAGTGGCTGGACATGTCCTGGCGAGTAAAAACCAGCCCTGAGTCATTGCATCCCAGAAGAGTTCGTAGCTCCTCATTATTCCCTCTCTTGGCACTGGACGGCCTGCTTTCCCCCCCCTACTCCTTCCTTCCTTGCAAGAAAGAAGGAAATAGTTAAATAAAGGGACTCAAACACCCAGTGAGCATTTTCTCACCTCTTCTGACCCCTCTGCATCTCTGCATCTCTCAAAGAGCAGAGTTTGTAGCTGTCAGCAGAGCAAAACATGCTCACTTTGAGACAAGATACAGGAAAACCTGCCGGCTCCCCGGGTGCTGTTTGTGAGGGCTGAGCTCTCCTTCTGTGTTTGTGCAACTGCAGTTGGGAATGAGCCATTATGATGACTACGTCCTTGAAACTGCGCAACAGGCCCCGTCTTAACGTTTTCTGACGTCCCTGCCCTAAATTCTCTTTCCACACCCTCACCCCAGTTACACAGAATAGAAGCTCTTCAGCCTCAATTTCAGCACCTCTGCTGGATGCAGACGGGAAGTGTTGGTAACCACGTTTACTTTTAAAGTGATTCCTTTTAAACTGGCAGTGCAAAAATGCTGCTTAGACATCTCCAGATTTTTCATTTACAGATCCACCACACCCCAATTCAGCAGACGGAGGAATTGTTAAACAGGAGGAAAGAGCTGGTGCCCCCTACTCTTGTCCCAGACTCTCTTCCAAGGGTTCCTATGCAGCCTCTCCAACTCCCTGTTCAGATTGCCCTCTGTCCCTGCAAAGGCAGCTGCTCCCATTTTTCACCCGCAAAACGTGATCACTTGTGATGTGGGGGCAAAGGGGGAAGGAATTAAAATCCTGGAATCCAGACTTGTACCCGATGCTCACCTGGGAGCTGCTCCCCCAGTCCCACCCCTCCACTCACAGGTTCATTTTCTAACAACTGGCTGCATCCTGAGCACCCAGGCGCTGTCAGAGCAAACCCATCACCCATTCCCACCACACAGCAGCGGGAGGGAGATGTGTGCCTGGGATGGTTATGGGCAGGTGGAGCTGGAGGGATAGGATGAGGTCATGGCTCCTGCCTGGTCCCAGGGCCTCCTCTGCAAGGCCAGATGGGCTTTCAACATTCTGCAAAGTTTATGCTCCCTTTTCGTGGAATAAAGGGAACCCCTGTGCCCACATCTGAAACTGAGGCTTAAATAGACTATGGGTTTTATCTCCCAGTTCTACGTTTGAGCTGGTTTTCAGGGGCAGGACACGACGTGTGCCAACCCATCACCCCCTCTGAGAAAAGGGAGGAAAATGGGTCCCCAGGGAGAAAAGATAAAACACACACAGAATAAAGTCAAACACACAGAGCCTTTTTTGCTTTGGGTGTTCTCACTTAGGCCTAAACATTTCTACAAATAATGAGAGTCATGCTAAGAGCATTCTTCTCTCCTTACCAACTCCTCAGCATGCGAGAGGACAAGCTAGACAGAGGGCTTTGATTTTAATTTCTGCTGGAGCTGTCTGTGGCTGGATAATCTGCAGCCCAGATGTTGTAATGACAGCAAAGTCCCTCAGCGAATATTCGAGGATGGCAAATGGCTCTGTTGCAAAATCCTGAACCAGCCTCCTGTCTCGCCTTCCCTTCCTAACTGAATCACTCCAAACCATCACAGGAGAGACAGGATTTGCAAGGACACCGGCCATCAGCCGACAAAATAAAGACTTAGTTCAAATGTAGAGAGAATCTTAGTTTGTTCTACACCCTCTCCCTCCTAATCACTATGCACTTACAAAGTCTAAACCAAGTAGAAATGTTTCTAATAAGCTTTCATGCTAAAATTCTAAGTGGGATAGTCTAAAAATACATGTTTTCAGAGCAGATATTCAAATGCTGATTAGGTGGGATGCCATGAGTCCCAACTAAAAGCAATACAAAAAGCATGCTCAGCATCCCAAGGGCAACTCACTAGGCACGCGATTGGGGTGAATGGAGAAACATCAGATCAGAACACTTATTACAACATTTTAACTGAGAGTTACTAGCAAAATTGCTTTTAAAAAAATAACATCTGGCAATTTTTAAGGATTTCAAACAGAGAAAAGATTTGCAGTAATTTCTGAACTGAACAGTAGTCAGGAATCAAAATTATCTTCAACCTCTATCCACGTGTAAATGATAGAAACCTTATATCGCTGTAAAAAATGTGTCTTCTGACAAATACGGTTATTGCATTTCTCAGACTTCCAACAAGAATTTCTCTAGAAATTGTAATTTGCAATTTTGTATTTGGTATAATCCCACCAGGACTCAGCAAATTCCTCTCCTATCTGCTTAGTAAAATAAATAAATACCTAAATTAATAGTCCAAGGAATCTAGACATGTTTAATAAAGTCTATTCCTGGAATTAGTATCCAAATCACATCAATAGTGACTTTTAAATTTCAAATAAAACCATCCCCATTGTGCAATAAATGAAGCTGGCAGGGCTTTCAAGATTTACAGGTCAAAAGATGACACATCACTGCATAATGCAAACAGATACTCGTGCCTTTTTAGCTCTGTCAATACATCCTTTGAGAGAACTCGGGAAGTGTGGGAACCTTGACAATAGCTCGTTATGAAGGAAGCTACAGCAAACTCTTCACAACAGTAGGCTGTAGTGGACTGAGGACACACAGGGAACAGTTTTCCATCTGTCACTACCCTTTCCAGAAAGCAAGAGAGGACAAAAAGGGGGGGGGTGGGGGGTGAAAGGCATCTGGAAAAACTTATTGTAAAAATATTTATAGCCTAGGCTCTGTTTAGCCATGTAAAGTGGTGTCACATCCATTTATCTCCAAAATGTGTGTGCAAGAAAACACTACACAGAGAGAGCCCTCAGCAACACCATGCTCTGCGCAGGAAGCCTCGCGCGATGGCGGCAGCGGCCCCGAGCTGCCCTGCCCAGCCCCTCTTCTTCACCAGTCACAGCCAAAGCTGGCACCAGCACGACTGGCACCGGTGTGACTGGCTCCTGTGGCAAGAAATCATAGCGCCATCAAAACACTGCCAGAGGGGAGGACATTTATAAGTGTCTTCCAATATCTGATACCTCAAAGAGATATTAAAGGTGCCTCCACTCTCCACCAGATCAACAGGAGTCTGAGAAAGGCAAACTTCTGTTGCCCATATTTTATAACAGTAGGCATAGGCACATCACGTTTTGAAACCACTCCAATCATGGACTGATTTGGGCTGGAAAGGGACCTCAAAGCCCATCCAGTTCCAACCCCGTACCATGAGCAGGGACACCTCCCACTGGATCAGGGAGCTCAAAGCCCCATCCAACCTGGCCTTGAACACCTCCAGGGACAGGGCAGCCACCACTTCCCTGGGCAACCTGGGCCAGGGCCTCCCCACCCTCACAGCAAAACAGTTCTCCCTAAGATCTCCCTCTTGCAGCCTAAAACTCTTCTCCCTCATCCTTGTCCCTGCACTCCCTGACCAAGAGCCCCTCCACAGCTTTCCTGGAGCCCCTTTCAGTACTGGGAGGCTGCTCTAAGGTCTCCCTACAGCCTTCTCTTCTCCAGGCTGAACAACCCCAACTCTCTCAGCCTGTCCTCGTACAGGAGGTGCTCCAGCCCTTAGATCCTCTCCGTGGCCTCCTCTGGACTTCCTCCAACAGCTCCACATCCTTCCTGTGCTGAGGACTGCAGAGCTGGACACAGGGCTCCAGGTGGGGAGCTGGAGCAGAGCAGAGTAGAGCAGAGCAGAGAGGGACAATCCCCTCCCTCTCCGTGCTGGTCCCATGGCTTTGGATGCAGCCCAGGATATGACTGCCTTTCTGGGCTGTGAGCGCACGTTGCCAGCTCCTGCTGAGCTTCTACTCCCCCAGCACCCCAAATCCTTCTCTTCAGGGCTGCTCTCAATCCATTCTTCGCCCAGCCTGTATTTGTGCTGGGATTGCCCTGACCCAGGTGCAGGACCTTGGACCTTTATTCATACAGACAGCGTGTGTCTTCGGCCCAAGAGCGTGCGGAACGTCCCCGCCCCAGACTCTGCTCAGCAGGGCCCAGCTGGCCGTGTTGCTGCAGTTGGAGCAGACTAATCAAGGGCATCCCTGGCAGCCACAGCTCCGTGGCCTGGAGCCAAAGGCACTGCCACCAGCACCACGGTGGCACGAGAGGAGTGAGCACAGCAACGTGTCCCTTCCCGCTGCGGCACAGCTCCGCGCAGCGTCCCGGCCTGACACCGACTGCAGAGCTGAGCCAGGGCAAGGGCAGCTTTCCTCACACTGCTCAGGTTAAAAACCACCCGGTTCTACTTAATCTATCAGAGCCATCAGTGCACCAGTAGCAGAATGGAACCTGAAAATCTGCCAGACTGGGCTGCAATAACAGGTTAAACTGGTATTTCCAGCCAGCCATCAAAACAAACATGAGAATAAAATCACAGCCCTTTCTACTTTTTTCTTCTTATTCTTCTTTCTCTTCTTTTTTTAAAGCAGCAGTCAAAAGCCTTGTTTATAAGCAAACCAGTCTCCAAGGCTGGATTTGCATTGGCAGGGTTTGGAGCCTGCAAAATAAACCTTTCTAGGTAAGTGTTTTCCTTCTGCCTCTGAGGGAGGAATGGTTTCCAGCGTTTCCCCCCCCCACCCTACATCCCTTTCAAACCACACTGAAGAAAATGTCCAATTCAACACAGCTGGCTGCCCCACGCTTCCCTGGGAGCCCCTGTGCTCCCAGCATGCACCTGCAATCCTTCCTTTAGGAAGGCAATGAATGGCAACACAGAACCCAACAGCCCATTAAGGGAATGAGATCACTGCCGCATTCAAAACAGGAGAACGTACAGAAGCTGTTAATTAGCTGCAACGTCTTTGGCAGAAATCATCCTGTTTGAGGGATACTTTATGCTCTTGTACAGTGGATAGCACAAAACATCTTTTCAAAAGTATACTGCTTTAATCAATGCTAAGGTTCCAAACTGAGTGCCAAGCCACAGTTCCAAACAAATCCTATGATCGAGTAATAAAACTCCTACAAAACTGGTTTTCACTTACGTACAGTTTTTTCTCTCCTGTCCTGTGGTCTCCATTCTCCAAGGACATTTGTCCTACTTATGTGTTGCACATAATGGGGATTAAGTGAATGAGACCACCAGTTGTGCTCAACTTTTACCCCACCTGTAATCAGCTACTCTAACAAAGGGCATCTGGTGAGAAAACTGTACTTTGACATCTGAAAATTATTATTGTGATTGGCAAGCTAGAAAAACTACAGAACATCAGTTGATGTAAGGATAGTGACTTCCCATGCTTTGTAAAGCTTCACTCTTTCCACATGCCTAGTGGGCACAGCAGAATTGTTTACTATAAATTATGCCCTTCTTTAAGGCTCTAAACTCTTGGCATTTCAGCCAAGCTTCATGTACCAGAAATTATTTGTTAATTAAGCTTTGGGATCTTAATTTGCAAGAAAGATTTCAAAGATGCAACAAAATTAATATGAACTTCTTGTAAAAGACATCCCTAAAATTTCCTCCAGTAGATGCAGACATTTGGCAAAAACTTGCCTTCTTCTATGAGGCAACTTCAAAGCTGCTGGTTTCAGCCCAGCACACCGTCCTTCCGCACGGGTGGAGCACACATCCTCTCAGGAATGTGCTGCCAAGGCTCGGTTTGCCATCACCAACGTGCCAGGAAGGATCATGTGGCCAAAAGAGATCTAAGTGATTCTGCTGCTTTGACTTGAACGCTGGAAAGCAGCCCAAAACCTGAACCCCACCCACATCTGGGTGTATCCCCGGTCACACCATGGGAAAAACACGTGGTTTGCAACAGGAGACCAGACGTGCAGGCAGTCCCTTACTGGTCTGAGATGCGGGGCAGCTGCATTTTTGCCCTGTCATGAGAGTGAAACTGTGTGGACAGGGTCCATTTGCCCTGCAGACCCTCTTCCCTGCCCGTGTCTAACCAGGCTGGGCAGTCCTCCTGTACACCATCCTGCACGTGCAACAGCAGCTTTTGCCAGGGAAACAGGGCTTTCTCTTCAAAAAACACTGGGACACACACAAGCTGCTCCCCCACACTGCATGTGCTGAGAACGACGCGCATCACGCTGAGACGTTCGCTGCAACTCACGCGCCTGCACTGCCCTTCTCTTTCCTCACAAAACGCAACGTGCAATCCCACTGACACACTCTCAGGAGTCTCCTTCTGCACTGTTTCAAGAATAAAGCTAGGGATGCTGTTTCCCAGCTCCCCTTTCAAATGCAGATCCACACACCATCACATTTTACCATGGTTCAATACCCAACACTGCACAGAAGGGACACAGATCTATTCATGAAGTGTCACAATTTGTGGACTTGAAGAACCGTGATCAAAACCAAGAGATGTGGGATACTCAGGGGCTGCCTGAGTGATTGGTAGAACCAGGCTGACTCAGTAGTGCTGTAGATAAAATGGGGAGGAGGAAGCAATCACACGCAGTGGAAGATGATGCACAGAGGGGCTGCCTGAGCGTTGCGTGGTGCTGTTTTCTAGAACTCGCTGCTAAGAAACTGCAAGTCAACTGACACCAAGTCAACATATAAAGGTTTATCGACTCTCTGTTCAAGTCCACACAGGAAGATCACTTAGATGTCTTTCAAATAACACTCTCTATTCTTCTCTGTTCCTGATGTTTCTTTTTCACCTTCAGCCTCCTACTCACACAGATGCCACCAGAAGCACCTGACAGTTCCCAATTCTCTCATTCATCGCTGCTTGAGCACCTCTTCCATTCACCCTTTTCCTCACACTCTTCTGAAGCTGTGTTATCACACCTGAAGCCATTGATCATCAACTGCTCCAGACTCAATTACTATAAAAACAACTGAGCCAACACCAAGTCTTTTAAATGCCTCCCAAACAGTGCCAGCACCTCGCTCCCCACCAAGGACATGAATGTTTTTAAATCTTCTGAAACCCCAAACTGCTGTCTCTTCCTACTGAGCCCACTACAGCGCCACAGTCCCTGTGACTTCCACACTGCCAACTGGTGAAAAGCTGCCATAAAGGCCTATTAACCTTTAGCAAAGAAAGAAAACCAGATCTGACAGTTTTTAGAGCCAAACCTGGCTGATCCACACTCTGTACTGTAACACAGAGCCTCGCGTGAAGGCATCAAAAAGCTTTAATGACCTGCAATGCTACAACTTCTCATTCTGTGATGAGCTACTGACCTATTCATCCGAACAAACCAAACTGTAGCGCTGCCAGCTGTAAAGGAAGGCTGAGCTCAGGCTGGGGGAGACTGGCCAACACAGTCCATGGCAGCACACTGAAATATCTGTTAGCTCTTCAGAGGCCACACAATTCTCATCGAGAAATCCAGAGCAGAAAATTTACACGAGCACTGTGAGCTGCCAACAGTACTGTAAAGAAAAACAGGAACGAACTCTGGCAGCCAGCAGCCTTCACCGAAGGGTTCTGAGGGGGTTTCTAAGCACTGGTGCCAGGAAAGGTTTAAGGAAGTGACACCCAGTGCAGGGCAAGGGAATTGGCACATTCAGCATTCCCCGAGCAGTGATGACAAAACAGGAATTCTAATGGCAACCACCTAGCTGTGGGTATTGTCATCTTAGGAGGGGTCTCACGAGCTCTGTGTGACTCTGGGAATGTGAACACGGAGTTCAGAGCAGTAAAGCATCCGCTACCCTCTATCGGAACCGTCACGGTTTTCTACAGCCCCACGGGAATGTCTGAAGACAAAGTATTTCAACAAAACAAAGAAACTCGAGGAAGTTATTTTATAAAGCTTTTAAACAACTCCATACATGGTAAAATTAAGCCATTGCCAGAAATACAAATTTATGGTAATTTTATGATAAATAATAAACATTTATTTAGCTTAAGAATAGTCAGTGCATTATTTTTAGTCTCAAAGTTGTGATGAAATCTACTGAACGGAATCCAGGCCCTGCTGGTGTTAAAAAGGAAATTCATCTTACACTGCTTGTTATTTGTAATCCCCACATGCCAAGCTTTACAATACCTACACGACTGGGGCAGGAATCTGTTATACCAAAAACGGGTCAGGATTAAGCCACCATATTTTTTAACAAGAAAGGAATCCAATCCATCTTCTCCAGTTTCCTACCGTATCTATACACAAAGTTTTTCTTTTCCCCTGAACCTGTTAACTGTGAAGATGTCACCCTGGAAGGACTCTGACATGAATAAGCATCAGGAACAGCTTATTTTTTCAGTGAAAAGTCACTATCAGATGGCAGTCTTACTTATCTGACAGAAGGCATTCCTGGTGCAGTGGCTGTGTTTCCCCAAAGATGGGGAGCAAAGAAGGAAACGCTGCACTTACTTGTTAAAGAGATTCAGTCCAATCCTGTAGTGGCGCTTCCTGATGACATCGTTACTGAAGGCTGGGGAGTCCCAGCTGTTGCGCGTTTCTTTGTGGTATGTTTGTTTGCTCAAGGTTTGCTCCCTTAGGCTGTCCCTAGAAGAAGATTCCGAGCTGCAGTTTATTGTGTCATTAGAGTTGGAGGTGCTGTTGATGCTGTCGTTGTCTCCATCAGAATAATCAGATTCTGATTTGCTTTGCCTGTTTGCTGTGCCGTTGATGGCCAAGTGACTGTCTATAGGCCTAGCCCTGTGTCTTGCCTCTGGCTCCTCTCGGGGTATGATCTTGGCAGGAATACTGTGAGGGATGTGTTTTGGGCTTCCTTGCTGGCTCGTGATCCCTCGGTCATACGCGTTTTGTCTCTTTAATGAGCCCCTCTCCGAGCGATCACTCAAGTCCACCGAGCTGTCACTGGGTGGCTCTATAGTTAGCAATGGCAGGTGATCCATCCGCATCCTCTGCTCCTGGCATTCCAGTGACGGGGTGCTCCTGCAGCTCGTATCAGTGTCTATCTTATCATCCTTGTGGGTCATGGACCAGTACTCTTGAGCAGAGTTCACAGACCGGAGTCTCAAATCGGATTCCGTGCTGGACGGTCTGTCTACTGACTGGGAAAGGGGAAGGGGTGGGGACAGCTCTTCCTCGTCAATATATAACGTAACGTCGCTGTATGACGCTGTCATCTCATCAAGCTTCCGGTGATCCACATTGTGAATTGCTGGTTTAGTCTGAGCACAACTATCCCTTTCCATTTCACGACTTCTGACTTGATCCGGAGTCTGGACTTCATCAGAGTGTAGACTACGGCAGTTCAGTGCATCATCAATGGACTCTGCCAGGGATTTCACTTGCCTGGAAAAAGCATCCTCCAGTTCTGTTATTGCATCAGCAAAGTCAGTAGATGCTGCTGGGGACTTCATTGTAGCTGACTCTCCCAGGTCACCACATTCAGACTGTACCAGGGATCCCAGCTTTGACCCATCGTTTGTAACAGAAACTTGTTTTCCTTCAAAGTAAGAGCTGTGGACTTTCTCAGGTCCTTCAAAGGAAAACTGCATTCTCATATTGGACAGTACAATGCGCCTTGACATACGATTTTCAGACATAGAACTTCTAAGGCGCTCAAAGTTTTTGTTCATCTGATACTGGCGAAAAGCTGTTTGTATCGTACGAGCAGCATGTCTAGTTATGAGACGGCCTCCATACTTCCGCTCTAGCATTTCCACCTGTGAAGGGGTGAACACAATGGCTCTGTAACTTGATGCAGGTTAGAACAAGATTAAACTATAACCAAGAAAAATTTCAATAACAACTTGAATTTCAGACGCTTTTTGAAGCATACACTGCTTTGGAAAGCAGACCCTCAAGGCTCCAGACTAACAAACTGCACAAACAGTGAACCCAACAGTCACTTGCAGATTCCACCAAAAAAAAATACAGGCAAAAACATGTGATAGCTGTCAAATAAAATCAAGGCCTTGGCAATTTGTGTGCATGTGTTCAATTTTTGGTTTTCACTCAGAAGCACGGCTGTGTCCCTGTGCAGCCAAGGCAGCACTGACGAGCACAGCGCAGTCATGGAATGGGTTGGGTTGGAAGGAACCTTAAAGCCCATCCAGTTCCAACCCCTTACCATGGGCAGGGACACCTCCCACTGGATCAGGGGCTCAAAGCCCCATCCAACCTGGCCTTCAACACCTCCAGGGATGGAGCAGCCACCACTTCCCTGAGCAATCTGGGCCAGGGCCTCCCCACCCTCACAGCAAAACGTTTCTCCTTGAGATCTCATCTCAATCTCCCCTCTTTCAGATTAAACACTTCCCCCTCATCCTATCCCTGCACTCCCTGATCAAGAGCCCCTCCCCAGCTTTTCTGGAGCCCCTTTCAGTACTGGGAGGCTGCTCTAAGGTCTCCACAGAGCTTTCTCTTCTCCAGGCTGAATAATCCCAGCTCTCTTGTCCTGTAAGTTCCTTCTCTGTAGGAACAACTACAGGGAAGAGAAATCCAAGTATAACACAAATTGCCATGTTTTGGGAGTAAATTCTCACAGTGGCCACCACCCTTCCAGGCACACACCACCTTCTACACGAATAAAAACCAGGTAGCATCGTTTCACCCAGACCTGATATCAAAGCCAAACTGAGCCTTCCAGACTATCTGCTTCCAGAGAGGTTTCTCTGATAAAATATCAACACACAGAGTCTTCCTCCGAGGAAGAATATATTTCTGACTTGCTAAATACAAACTCAAATCTATTTTCATTTTTCTAATTACACTCAACACTGCCAGTGTTTCCAGTTATCAGAATGTATATGAAAAATAAACACATCATAAATGCTATCAATTTAACCTGGTGAAAACCCAACCTGTCAATACTTTCGGCACGCTCATTAGATACTTTCAAACCATTTTTCTCGTAGTATTTTTGCATAGGTCCAAGCAATTTTCATAATGCTCCAACGATTCAAAAGCCATTTTTTCTTGCTTGCAGCTGCAGATACCCTTTGTCATGAGACCCCATGCTGCAATTCCTCCACACATCACCTCCTCCCTCCATACTCGGGAGATCTTTCCAACCGGTGGGCGAGTTCACATATGGATGTGCAGAGGGGCTTCACTGTCCTCCTACGGAAGGAACTCATCGCTACCATACAATCTTCTCTACTCCATTACTCCTGCCTTGTGGGAAGAGTTGAAGTTAATTCTTTCAGTGCTGCTGCCAGGTTCAGCAGCTCCCATTCCCCTTCCTTGTAAACACAATCTCCTTTTTGGCTCGCTGGTTTTAAATGTTTTAAAATGTTTTATTTTTATGTTTTCTCAGACCAGGATTACTGCTGAGGAACAGGACCTTTGGCTGTATCTCAAAACTCCTCCTAACTCAGCTCACAAAGCTGTGACTGATCTTTGAGCTGGGAACCTGCAAAGCCTTGTGTAATTTTCTATAGTTTGTCTTTAAAAAATCACCCCCAAAAGGGGTTCTTCCACTACCCCTACATTTGCACAGGTCAAGGAGGCTGTGAGGACACTTGTAAGGAAGTCTGAAGACTCAAAAACTGTCAAGAACTTCTGTCCCAATGCTGCTACTGCTGCTGAATGTTTGTTACTACTTCTCTCCACAGTTTACATTAGGTCACATGTGTTTAAATAAATTTAAAGAGATTATTTTGCTGGACTGATCTCAAAACAAATGATGAATTGTTAATTTAATTTTCCTCTCAAAATTTTAAATGCCAAACCTTGAGAAAAGAAAACTAGCATAGCTGGTGTGAAAGAATAAAATGAAAACTAATGGTCTATAAAATAAATTATCGGGACTTCACGCTTGCAAACAGGCTGCTGTCCTTCAGGTTTGCACAGATAATGACATCATCTCCAAACACCATAAATTAGGGGGTTTTAGTGGGAAATTTAATTGTGGATGATTTAGTAGACATGTGACTAACAGTTCTAGTAAATGTTTTATGCACACTGCGGGTAGGTAAAGCCTTGGATATGTTCCTAAATAGTTTTTAAGTATCCTCTGAGATTTCAAGAGCAGCATGCAACTCTCCAGCACCGAGCTGCCTTTATGTGTCACTGTCACTTTTTATTGTGTAGGGCTCCCTGAACAAATACCAAATACTATCTGCAGTCCTTGTTCTCTATCAAAACGGCATGAAAGGACAGATGGAATCGGGCTCTGTGGAGCAGCCGCAGCGCAGGAGGCCTCTTCAGGAAGCCTTAACTCTATATCAATCCCTTACGAGGCATCCAGCAAAAACGACTGCCAACGGCGGAAAGGGACGTAACACTCTGGATCTCACAAGGAGGCCCAGTTTAATAGCAGAGCTGGTATAACCCAGGTCAAGAATCAGGACCTGGATGTGTCCCTACTCCCATAAGGAGTTTGGTGAGCATAAAGGCTAAACTCCTACTTGTTACCCCAAACACTGGACTTCCAGCTTTAAGTCACCAACATTATACAGTTCTCCAAACCAAGATTCCAGAACAACAAACAGATGGTAAATGAGACGTAGTCCCTAATGTTTCACCAACTGCTAATGCTTGGTCCTAAATCAGGAGCAGTTTGTTTCCTCTCTGCAGTGTTTTACCTGCTTCCACTTCCATCATCCAAGTCAGAGTGATTATCCAAAACACTACCATGATTCACAGTAAACAAAATACTCTGCAGCAAGAAAGATCTCTAACAAAAAACACTCCAAAACCCAAAACACACTGATGTATTGGCTACTGTTCATCTATTGGTGAAAGCCAGTGTATCCTGCATATTCACTTACCCTAAGCTATCACAGCACTATTTTCAAACAATAAATATGAACTTATGCGGCAATAAACATCTTTCAAATAGGATCACATTCAGAATTAAGCTTAAAAGAAACGGCTGAGGCTGACTGCCTTACAGAACACCTTTCTAGGGACAAAGGTTTTGAACATCTGCACAGCTCCCATCCAGCATTTTGTAAAGCATATGGGAGTTGTGCCTAGTTGAGTAAAACCCAATTAAGACCTTGAATTCATCCCACAGATTTGAGAGAATATCAGCTGCAGTAAGTTCTTCCTATCTTTCAGCAGCAACAAGGTTATCCAGGCTTTAAAATGTTTCACTTTCTTAAAAATGCTTTGAATTATTACATTCTACTACTTGTCTCAAGCATGAAATCACAATTCCTAGTAGCACTGTTTTGGCTTTTAACACTACTAACACTATTTTATGTGTTTCTTTGTGTAGGAGGGAAGCGGTGTGGGACTCAGGGACAACACGACACTTAAAAAGAGTCAAAAACCTCAGACATGCTGACACATGACTATTTTGGACTAAGCTGGTCACAGGAAAAAAGAATATTTTCAGCCTCACAAGTGAAGTGATGCTATAAAGGATTTTTCCCAGCTTACAGAAATGTTGCCTTTGCCATAAATTAGGTAACAGAGATCAAATACCTGCTTATCTTGTAGGTCTGAAGAGAGTTCATAGCTCTCAGAAAGTGATCTTGACCTTTTAATAGCGTCTTCCTCTGCTTGTTTTCGCAGTATGGATGTCGAGTGCTGAAGTTTCGGCCTCCGAGATCTTTGTTGTCCAGGGGAGACAGAATACAGCCCGTAAGCAGAATGATCGTAATGGTCTGGACTCACAGCTGAGCTGTGGGTTATAGGGCCTTGATGGTAGCTGGATGGACTGTCCAATGACGTGCCAGTTTCACTGCTTGGAGCTTCCCCCTCAACGCTAGACAGAATGGAAAGACAGGAAAATCCTCAGGTCAGCCATATACACCAAACCTGTCAGCAACAAATAGCACAACTTTGCTTTCTATCACTTTATGCAGACATGCAGCACCTTTTACTCAAATTCAGATGCAGGCAGTACAGGGTAATGTGGCCTCCATGTGAAACACCAGGGCTCTCACTGCAGTCCATGCAAGGCTCCGTTTCTGTTGCAGAGGTCATCTGCAGAGCGTGATCCACACAGGGGCATGCAGACTGCAGGCATTATTTACCTTTATACAATAATCATTAAGAACATCCTGAGTAAGCCACTCAGCAACCACCATGTAAAGTAAAACTTCTAATTTCTTACAAGACAGCTCATTTCCAAGTGGTTCTACTTCAAGATGACAGATGCTTATTTGTGTCTTTCCTTGCTTGGACAAAGAAAAGCAATACTTCCTTACTGTTATATTAGAGTCTGACATAAAAGGATTACTCTCATGTTACTCAAAGGAGATTTGGGATTTAATGGATCTTATGAGCTCCTGTGCTTCTGCAAACTGAAGTTGGGAAAAAGCACCTCCAGGAGAAATCTCATTTACTTCTCTGTTAGTGAAAGATTGCTCCTGTGGGATGCTTCTGGCATGCTCTGTAGTAAAGCATCCCAGGGGATGGAGCTTCTCACTACTGAAAGCAATGTAGTTTCAGGTAGGGAAAACAAAACAGGAGCTATCTGGCAACTAAAACACTTTGTTTTCACATGAACGTTGTTTCTGCTAAGGAATAAAGGAAAGAAAAAAAACCTTTTTATATTAAAGGAGTTGTACACAATAAAAAACATTTTAAACTTGAGTCCTAAGCAAGGCTTACCCTCAAGTACTGATGACTAATTCACATACGGCAATGGTGCATGCAATTTCACTTTTCCACAATATCTCTTTCATGTTTCATGTAAATATTTACCATCTGACTCAAACTGAGTACACAGAGCATTGACAGAATATGAAATTTTACTTGTTTTTAATCACTCAAAAGACTGCCCACACGTCTGAATATAAGCATTTGCACTGCTTCCCCTACCTTTTGTTTTAGGAATAGGTACATCTGAACTCTAACGCCGCAAAATTCCACGTCTCCACCACACCCTCTATTTCTTATTTTGCTTCCATTTGCGTGTAGAGGAACAGAAGTGACAGAGCCCTTGAGGAACATAACCGAGAGAGCCCTCCCACCAGCTCCCAGTGCCCCTGGCTGCATGCACCCCACACAGCCCCTCTGGCAGTTCAAAGTACAGCGCGATTCCTGGGAGCGCGCTCTCCCCAGGGCCAGAGAGATCAAGGGTAATGCTGGCAGGGCTGCCCCAGCTTGCACACAGTGTGCTTTTAAAAGCCAAGGAGAAAAAAAGCCCCATATGTTTCTCAAAATGTTTCTACAAACACACAGGACTGAAGGCAAGCACTCTCTCCTTGCCCATCAAAACATGACCCTAGCCGAAAGGCATTTTCAAACATACTTCACCCAGGCTGGAAATATTTGCAGTGTGCACACACAGCTTTTCCAAAAAGGAAGCTGACAGGAAACTAATCCCCTTTCCTCTGAGATACAGCTGGCTTTCAACTTATAAATGACAAATTAGTCAGAGTTTGCTAGGCCATCGGATCTGTGTAACCACCCCTCAGGAACAAACACGGCCACCTCTCCACAGCGGCCATTAAAGCAGCGAGCACCACGCTGAGCTGCTCCACCAACACTGGAACACGTTCCTCTGTGCTGCTGACTGCACACAGAATCACAGAACCATAGAATGGCTTGGGCTGGAAGGAACCTCAAAGCCCACCCAGTTCCACCTCCCTGCCATGGGCACGGACACCTCCCACTGGATCACGGGGCTCAAAGCCATCCAACCTGGCCTTGAACACCTCCAGGGACAGGGCAGCCACCACTGCTCTGGGCAACCTGGGCCAGGGCCTCCCCACCCTCACAGCAAAACATTTCACCCCAAGATCTCATCTCAGTCGCTCCTCTTCCACCTTCAAACAACACCTGACCCCATCCCAAGTGGAATTCAAAAGAACTTCCAAATAAAGGCCCTGATTTGAGGCAGCTGTCACTTACTGTACACATCCAGGAGAATTACTGATGGTTTCAGTATTTAACAAACATTCATTTGCTTCATCTCCCTGCAATCTGCAAGGGCACATTTCTAGGGAGACAGGCAATATGTTGAGTAGCCCATCTGCGTAATATTAGGAGAAAGCAAAACAGTGGAAATTCACTTTTCATTTTAGAACTCCAATGGTTTTATCACACTCCTGTTTCAGCAGAAAACAGACATTGATCATCTGCTAAGGCAGAAAAAGAGACAGGGTGCTTGTCAGTGCTTTCGAAAGGGGCAGGGAATGGAGCAGCTAAGGAGTGAAAATGGAAATTAAATATTGAAAAGTGATTAGTACTATGACTTTGCATGAACAAAACTTTAAAACAGAATAATGGAAAAACTTCCATTCTGAATTGCTTTTCTGAATGAGTGGCCAGCACTGACTGAATCAGTGTTTTATCAGAAATGGACACTGGAAGTTTCTTGCTGCATAAACCTCAACATGTAACACTGGTGAAAACCCCCAGAGCAACTCACCAGGAACAACAGGGAAGGAGAAAGGCTGAGACAAAATAGGAAACAGAGTACAGTGTTTTTATCATATCTTGATAAGCAAAACTGTCGGTGAAAATCAGACTGATTTTCCTTTTTCTAATGCCTACCAACCAGCGTTAAACACCAAACATAGATGGATCAGGCATCCTCTTTTCTTTTCTGTGGGTATGGCTCTCGGGAGCGAAGCCGCACACTGCAAACCCTTAAATGAAGGTCCTGCAGCCTGTGCATGGGGTGGGATCTGCTGCCCTCCCCGGCCGGGCAGGGAGCTCAGGGTCACCTCACAGTGCTGCCAGTGCTAAACTCACCCGTGATGAACCCTTTGTTCCAACCCCCCAGAACCAGAGCCTGCTGGGCTGTCTGCACCAACGACTGCACCCAGCGCGCAGGCCGCGGCTGCCAACCCTGCTCCTCACCCTCACCTGCCCAGGTGTCACAGTAACACGGAGCACAGCCCTGCCTTTGGGCTGCAGGAGTGTATGACAGATCCAAGCTGAGAAACGGTGACGTAGATGCTGTTGCTGGCTAGGAAAAGGTTGTGTTTATTCAGTTATGTCCCACTATTCAGGTAATGAGTTCACTTCAAGAATTACCTAACAAGCAAAAGCTGTCTCCTCCCTCACTCCACTGTACTGCCAAGCGTAGTCGTGTGGTCAGCCAGGACCAAAACAAAGCATCTCCTCTCTGGGCATTTTAGCAGCAGAAACCTGGCAGGTCTTTTCTTCCCTGTCTCTCACTTTATGCCTTCAGTTATTACTTCTGATCACAAAGACTGGAATTAGTAACGAGGATGCTAAAACCACTATCATGTTTTAGAACAAAGTGCTATACAGGATGTTTGGAATATCTACCGTTATTCTTTGATTTATTTTTCAATTTTATAGTCACATCATCTTTTTCCTTAAAATCTTGCCCAACCATCACCAAGAATAAGCATAGTAACGACAAAACTTTGAAAAACAAGAAAACTAACATTTGAGCTTAAAATGGAAACTGGAAGGAGTCCTCAAGACCTAAATGTCAGTAAAGAGCAAACCCCAAGCTTTTCCATGAGTACAGACTCACTTGCTCCACTGACATTAATGGCAAAATGATCTGAAAAGCTGCAGGTTTGCACCTCTAGGCACAAGGTTTTACTTCTCAGGGAAACTCTGCTACAAAAGAGAGAAATGACAACCAGAAAAGCAGAAATCTCCTTTTACTGAGGCCCTAAAACCACGGGCATGTAAAGAGGAAGAATATATAGATGACTTTCTTAGGGATATGGTTTAGCAGGGAGACAGGCACGGCTGGACTCCATGATCTCAAAGGCCTCTTCCAATCTTATGATTCTACGAATATAACATCAGATGGCAAGGAATTACTCAGTATTCCCACTTGCCCCAGAAACCTCGCAGTTTACCACCAGGGTAGGTCCCAGTGCATTTGTAGGACTAAAATACAAAAATAATGAGAACATATGCTCACAGAAATCATCCAAATGTTCAAACCAGTATGTTGCAGATTCAGTTGGAACTAACAAAGCAATAAAGAAATTCAACATGCTTCTAAAGAATGGAAATGCCAAGCCAAAACTGCACGCAACATCTTAAAATAGAACCAAAAGACCCTCCCAGCAAAACAGAGTAAATACTTGAGAAATGTTCTTACCCATGAATGTTCTCTGAAATCACTTGTTATTTTCATCATGCATTTAGAATGGACTTTAAATACTGTAATATAAAGACATCAAATTGAAACCAGGCCCTAAGAACTGGATGGTTTGCATATGAGAACCCACCAGCATTGTATTAATCTGGAAAATCCCCCTCTTTTTGGACAAAAAGAGAAGTATGACAGTATAATTAAGTTTGTGCTGCTACATCGTAAAGATGTTCCCATAGCATTTCAGATCCTTAAAACCATGAGTCCAAGATCAAAGGTAACAGAATGAGTTCTTTTTCTTCTAAATTGTGGAAAGTATGCGCGAGGAATATACAGTAAGAAAAACACGGTCAACTTAAAACTCCAGTCAGCATGAGGAGATAAAGCGACTCTGCTCCGCTGTTGCTCTCCAAATGCTCCATTCTTTAGGAAGCAGGCAGCTTTTAAAGTATGACTGTGGCAGGGTCTCCCTTGGAGTCAAAACTCCAGGTACTCTGTAGGACCTGGATTCAAACTGAATTTCATGATGGATTTAAATGTTTATTTTATTTGTTGCAACGGGGAAGCATCTGCATGAGTAGCTCTCATGAAATTCCTCAATCCATCCATCCTTTCTCTAACTTGCCTACTTCATCCTGAACCTGTGTAATTTATTCCACTCTTCAGGAAAAATACTTGTAACCTTGGTTCCCTTTAAGCCAGACCTACTGACAGAGCAGTTCAGCAAAGCTTATTTTCTTCCTTTGTCCCAGAAACTCTTCTGTCCCTAAACACTAAACCTACAGCTGGCATGTCTAGATACCTATGGACTCTTCCATATGATTTATGAGCTTTTTGTATTAAGACCTCATTTCATAAACATGATTCCTCGTAAACCTTCTGCCTCATTCAGAAATAAATATCCTATACGAACAGGCCCAAACGCCCCGGAAGGAAGAAGTGCTCTGCATCTGTTTTACACCAACTCTTTCTTCTGAAAATACAAATGGTTCAAGAAGTTCAACTCTGATCCTGTCTCCTAATTATAGATACGCATTTGAAACAGATCCAAATTCTCTACCTAGCACAAGGAAAGCAGACCAGAAGTCGCCCATGGAACTAACTCTGACTAACGGAGAGAGGCGCGACGGCAGCTGCCAGAGCAGCTGGTCCGGTCGGAAACTTCCAACGTGAAGCCTGGAAAAAGCCTTTTAAAAGGCAAAAATGTCTAAGTCAAATCTAGGAATTCCACATTGGAACAAACCTCTACAAAAGTTCATCTCTTGCATGTAACTTCATCTTTACAAGTGCAATGAAGTCCTAAATTGAATGTGAAATTTTAAACAACAAACATAAGACTGTGGACTAAAACTGTTGACCTCCCCCCACCCCAGCTGAACCTGAACACGAGCACTCCCTCGACACACGGGTGCACCCCACTGCTCCAACGCTGGCTTCCCTTCCAGGACCTGTGGTGCCTTCTGCTGTAAACCAGGAGGTGCATTTAATTAAAGCTCTGATGCAGGCATTGTATTATCTCCAATTACTCTCTACAAAAAGTTCTTCATGTAACTCCTTAAAATGCAAATCCAGCCACAGTATGGAGTTCATACGAACTCATTTGCAAGCGTTTCTCTCTTACAATAATCCCCAGTGGGGTGAGAATACTTGAGCAGAAGCACATAACTAGTGGTTTCCAACAGAGCAGAATCCAGTCCTTACTGCCACATCTGTTTTGAGCTGTCTAGTAACACAAGTCAATTATATTAAGAACTTAACAGAAATCCTCAAATTCAATAAATGCAATAACGTTAACAAAGCAATCTACCTTCAAACACACACTGCCACAAGTTCAAAGCCGTTATGACGGACAACGCCACACACAGGCAGCGACAACGGCTTTGATCAGGGGAAAGAAATATTGACCAACTTGTTTCACTTAAAATGCGCTCGCAATTCAGCTGTTTCTGTTAAAAACAAACAAAACCTAGGAATGCACATTAAAGTAACGTCCCAGGTAATTCATTTTACTGGAGGTAAATATCATTGCAAGAAAAACCCAAACAAAATTTGCATGTGTCTCAGAAGTGAGTGCTGACAAAGCAACCACTCTGCTCCACACTGCTCTGGGTGACAGGCTGCCAGCACAGCCAGCTGAAGCTCCAACACAGCCCAATGAACATCGACAGCCACCAGAGCTCTGTGAGGTACCACCACCTGCACAGCAAAACTTCATCTCCTCTCTCAGCCAACTCCTGGACTCAAAATTACAGAAAAACCTTGGGTTCCTGGACACCATCAGGTGTTAATTCTCACTAAACAAGCCCATAAAAGGCATTAGCAAAAATGACTTTTAAAAGTGGGCATTCTGACCCACACTCTTTTATGCTGTTAGCAGTAGCTGAGAGCAGAGGAAGAAAGAAGAGAGATGATTTTCTCCACGTCAAAACAAAACGCAGGAATTAATGAACTGTCTCTACTGAAGCGGAGATGCACACAAGCAAGATGAAAAGAGAACCAAACCAAAATCTACCCAGTTTCTCCATTTTAGGGAACAACCTTTATAATAGATGTAAGAACTAAGAATAGGCATTTGAAAAGAGCTTACTTGAGATTATCTTCAGCTTCCAAGGAGGAGAAGGAAGGTCAAACACCTGACGCATCACCTTTGTCTACGTCAAACCACGGCAGCACAATGGCTGGCGGACGTAAGAATTGACCACAGACAGGTCAGACCAATCCATCCATCCACCCTCAGCACCCAGCCAATGCTTTATGAAGCCTGTCTAATAAAGGCAGAGCTATGCTCCATTTTAATTATTTAGGGACTGGAAGGTAAGAAAGGAGACTGACAGCATCGACAGAACCTGAGTGCATCTTACAAACATTAGCTTCCACGTCAGGTAAAGAGAGACAACATCACCCTCTGCTCATGTGCGTTAATCATCACCCAGGATATGTTTATTCAGCAACGACCGTATTCCATATATCAAACTATTTAAAAAATGGATAAAATATTATTAAAAGATGACTATAATAATAATTTGAGGCTTGCAGCTGAAGTTCTCAAATTTTTCAGCCCAATCCTACTATTTTTTGAGGGTTTTAAGGTCTGCTCAGCATAGACCAAACAAACATCAGTAAATGTCACGTGTGCTTCAAAAGGACGCTCACCTTCTCACAGAGTCTACAGCTAAATTTCTGAAGTGTAAGTGTGGTACCTGACCATTTAACAATATCTGTGACAGTCTGCCTACTACTGCAGACTTTGCCCTGTTCCTCGGTAAACTCTTATGCAACAGGATAAGCTTCAGAAAGCTGCGGAGTTTCTCAATGCAACTGTGGCAGAATTTGACCTTGACTATTTATAATTTATTCAGATATAACATTTGGCAACTGGAATCCTTTTATTTCGCATACCTACTCTACATACCACACGTATTTGAGATGGTAATACACATTCTACTGTTTGTATCATGACATGACCTTTATACAAAGCTAATTTTAAAAAGGAAGATTTAGTTTCTGCAGCTGAGAAAAAAATGATTTGCAAGCACAGCTGAAGCAGCATCTGATATAATGCAAAAATCCTTGGGGTGTGATACACCAGCCATAATTGTGTGTCACCTCTGTAGTGGCTTCAGCTGTTGTGTCCAACCCCCAGAGGAGGAGGCAATACGAGTGGTACTGCTGAGACACCAGCTTGCTGGCAATCGGGTTCTGTACGACACCAAACACCAGCTTCCTACCCATCCTCTTGATGGATAACATCCTTCTTTCCCCTCTTACCTACTCAGTAGAATGTAAACATGAATTACCTTAAAGATCCTTAATGAAAGGAAAAGTTTAGACTTTTAGAAAGGGAAAGTTTAGACTTGATGTTAGGAAAAAGTTCTTCACTGAAAGGGTGATTGGTCATTGGAATGAGCTGCCCAGGAAGGGGGTGGAGTCACAAACCCTGGAGGTGCTTAAGGGGGGAGACTGGATAGGCACTGGTTCGGATGATGGGTTGGTGTTAGTGTTGGGTTATACGTTGGATTTGATGATCTCATAGGTCCTTTCCAACCTTGTGATACTGTGATACTGTGAAATCCTGTTTGCTGAGTTAGTAAAATGTTTCAGACGCTGAAATCTCACATTTTGAACAAACCCATATTCTCAGATCAAATACACTTGACAAAGCCTATTGTTTGACTCATTCAAAGGTTTTGTCTCTCGACTATTTGAAATGATTACAAATAAGATGTACCAGATACAGAGATGGAAACAATATCTGAGCAGGCCAGCCTTTCCCTTCATGCATGTCTGTGTGCCTGGGAGATTAAGAATCACCATAAACCAAAGTGCACACAGAGCATCCCCGCAGCAGAAACGGCAACAAAACCACATCTGTTTGTATTGGACATCATACCAGGAAAAGTCACAGATCACATCCCAGCTTATTCATTTAGGCCACATTTTCAAGTAAGCAGCAAATTAACATGATACAAAAATACCTATTTACAACAACCAGGGGATTCCATTTCAATTAGTTAACAATATATTGTTATTATCTAATATCAATTGCTTTAAAACAATGTCACTGATATAAACAAAGTATTTTGTTCTTCCACTTGGATTTAAGCAGCGGTTGGCTAAAGTTCTCCCACTTTTAAAATCAGAAAGAAAGGGACTATTCAGCTTTTTGTGGTGGTGTGACTTCTCTCTGAAGTTACAGATGAATCTCATCAGGCTCTACAGCAACGTATTTAAAAAAGCCAATCCAAATCGAGGAGACTGTTAAAAGACCTTTTGCTGATCTAACTGAACCTAGATGTAATGTAGAAATATCACTCAGTTTTAAACACTGCACAAACCCTGCATTCTGACTGCCAACAATGTTGTGCCAAGCCTAAAAAAAAATCCCCAACGTCAAATAAACCCTACTAACTTTCTCTAAGGCAGAACAATGTAATTTCAACATGTACAAACACAAATGGGCACAGTAAACTCATCAGGTAGGAAAGACAATGGATGAGAACAGAGCCTTTGCTCCTGTGAAGCTCAGAGTGCTGCTACCGAGACAGCAAGAAGGGAAACTGGCCTTGGGATTCTGCACACACAGAGGATCTGTGTTGTAACTTACTAGGAGAGAATCACTGCTCACTGGTTGTTAATCACAGGCATCCTCATAAAAGTGAGATTTTTATCTTCTGCAGCACACCCAAGGTTTATATCAAAGTGTGCAGACCATCACGTTTAAGGAAACACAACAGTAAGAAATCTTTAGTTGGAAATACAGAGTCTGGTGGAAAAGAAAATGCTTTCCATGTTACTTAGGTTCAAAGCAATGTGTTCAAACACAGGAGGTATTTGCAAACACACTCCTAAAGATATTCTGTGCCTTACTACATGTGAGTCTTCACTCTTAGGAGACCTCAGAAGATTGCTTACAACCTCAGAATCAGTTAAAGAGCTGACAGATGCTTTTTCCCATTCACCAACTTCCTTCCTCTTACATTTCCTCCTCATTATGCTGAGTCTATATATTTCATCCTTCTTTCTCTGTTAGTGAGGAGTTCAATGCTGGCTTTCAGTAGGGCTTCTGACTCATCTCACTGATCATAATAAAGAAGTAACACAGGTAGCATGTCTTGGAAACCTATAAACGCTGTTTCAAAGCTTACTGTAAGCCAAGAACCTTCCTCGTACAAAGCTTCTCTATTATCAACTTTTAAGACCCACTCTTAAGTAATTTTAGTAGCACTTCCAAACTCTACCTAAACCAGAGGATTTACTGCACGCCCAGAGAATGGCAGTAATCCTTAGGCTGCACTGCAGGGTGCAGCAGCTTCATGGCACTGCAGCACATGGATACCCAGTGCGGCTCTGCAACCCTTATCCCAGAGGCACGAACAACTTGCAGTGACTTGTGCTGACACAGCTTGGGGCTGCACGTGAGTCTGGTCAGCCACGGGGTCTGGAATACAGAACTCACATCCATTTCACAATCTATAGGCTCTTTATCATGACCTAACTCACAGCTTTCCACAGAAAACAGTCTTCTAGGACAGGGGTAGAAGTGCAGTTCCTGAAAACAAGACTCATCATTTTATGAATTGAAGAAGAAACATTGTGCAAAGAAAGATTCTCAAAATGTCAAAGAAAGACACTCAGAAATTATCTTGTCCAACATGCTGCATCACCTCAGCACAGGAAAACCTGAACTGCTTATTTTCCTCTAGGCTAACCAAATCAAACCCATTTAATCTCGTTTTATTAACTTGAAAGAATCCAAGACTGCAACAGGCTGTCACTGTTTGGGACAATTCCCACTAAATGATGGGCAATCCTCTGTTCCTTCCCAATTCTGCAAAGCTTTAACTACTAGCATTAACAGGAAACTATAAGCTGTAAAGTAAGCACTAGGATCAGCTCCTTCTTGAAAGCAGTTTCTACTAAACGCTCTGCTCCAGTGGTACCTTCTAAACCAGGTTCGCAGAATAAAACACATGAAAAGAATATGCAAACAACAATAGCGAACTGTCTGTCTTCCAAAAATCCAAGAGCAGCTGAAAATATTATCTAACATTCAACAACCTGTGAAATGTTCTTACCTTCAAAGCATGAGGACCACCCCTGACACCCCCAGAGAAGAAATCCAGCAGCTCTTTCACAGCACGTTACAATAAAGCAGAACCATGTAGGGAAGAAAACTAAAGATATTTTTACTCCCAATTGGAAGCACAGAGGGAAGTTAGATTGAGAGAAAGCTGTTATTAAGCTGAAACATGAAAGCCGGGCTGGTACCGGCCTATTCTGCTCAATCAGATCTAGGACCTGCAGCTGGATCAGGAACACTGCTGGCCATCTCATCTCATGGGGTCACCCTCCCCGGACGACAAAGGAAACCCTGGCTTTGGTGCTATCTTTAAAGCAGGAGTGCTTCCAACTAAACGATCCATTTCTTCACGAGAACTGTGCCCTCGGAGTTCTGTGTAAGAACTGACAAGGCCCACCCCGACTTGACCCACGAAAACTGAAAGGGTCACCACTATCATCACCAGCTGCAGGCTCCATGGAAAAGAATTCACTGTTCAGTGCAGCCCCACGTACAGCTCTCTGAGCTGCAGTGCCCGGAGCCGCTGCTGCATCCAGCCCTCCCTGGCACCTCAGCTGAGTTTGGGCCACTCTGCTAAAAACGTGGGGAGTGAAAATTAAATTAAAGTTGAGTTATGAACTTCCCCGCAATGCAGGTTTGGGGTTGGCTGTAAACACACCCTGCAACAGAAAATCCATCAGGTTTACATCCCTGCTTCCTTTAAACGGCATAAAGATGACCCGGAAGGCCACGTGTATATCCACTACCAGAAGAAGTTAGTTCTCTTTTCTTCTGTTCTCAGCAAAACATTTAAACCCGTGACACATTCACCCTTGTTAATGGGGTGAATTTTAGGGACAATTGAAATGTTTTGCATTGAACAATGCAAATGTCCCTCCAAGTAAGCTCAGAGGCCTTTTTTCTCTTGCCCTGCCCTGAACGCAGCCACTTCTGTACAAGGAAGCTGAAGTGTCACTGCTCTGTTTTGTTCGTGCTTGCACAACAGAAGGCAACAGCAAATTGAGTCCTCTGTTTTTAAGCACAAGTTTAACTTGGATGACACTGAACTACTGAAAGAATCTGATTAACAGATACACTACATCAATTTCCTGTATTAAAGGTCAACAAAGCCATCATTCTAATTTTCTGCTTCTCCCACAGGGATAAAAGGGCTTGATTTGTTATCATACCAAAACATGGCCTTTTTTACTTAATTTTTATTAAAGACATCTTTAAATAATTTTATGAAAATGTTTCTACCCTTTTGTCTATTGTAAGGAAGCTAAAGAAGATTTATTTAGCTAAATTCGCAGTCCCCTTGAACGTAATACTAGGGCTTTGTGCTACAGAGGATTAAAGCAGCATCTGTTCTTCTCTGGAAACCTGGAGTCAAATCACAGCCGTGCAGTAAACTTGCCCTCTTTGTCCGTACCCTAACCAGAATCACCCTTCCTGCAAATAAAATCCAAATGAATTTCCAAAAGACACAAGAAGGGTTATTGCTATGTAACTAAAATTTTTTTTAGCTAATAAGTAAGTATTTTTGCATAACAAAGATGCATGAATTAAACAAAAATCTGTATTTACATAAGTTTTGACATAAAACGACAATGTGAAGGATGCTAAAAATGAACTTCCAGATGCAGAGACTGATTCTGCTCTTGTAACTACGCAGTCTTGTTAGGCAACAGAAACAGAGAAGCAAAACCAGGAATATGAATTTGGCTTGTGGCCCACACTGTTTCAACAGAAGTGAAATCTAAACAAAGCACAGTTAACAAAACCAATGCACCAGCACACTTTGTCCCCGAACCCCAGATCCCGCTCTTCATAATTCCGGTTGTTCTGCTGATCAGGCAGTGCCTGGGTTAAGGGCACATCCTCACTCATCTCATGTAACAAACAGAGCAATGAGGGCTCCATCTTGATTACAGTTTCTGAGGTATCCTGCAGTTCTGTTATTAAATAAACATAAAAGGCAATAATTGATTGACAGCTACTATGATTAAAATATGCCTGGCGCTGAAATGAATGATAAAGTTCCCATCAACTCCGACAGAAAGAGAACTACATAAATGCTGAAAGAGCAAGAAAATTGGAACCTTAATGTCCTTCATAAATTATGGTAAATCCTTGCAATGAAGAGGCATAACAGACACAACCACCCAGCTACCTCAATGTATCATAATGTTCAAAGCAACAAAGTGGGCTTTTTCTCCTCAAATGGTGGGCCTTCACACTTTTTTCAAACAAATACAGTGTTCAAAAATACCAGAACTTCAACCATTCCTTTGTACCTGTCCGAGTTGGGCAGAAACCGGAAGCTGCACGGGTTTACAACAAAGAGCGTGCGTTAGTCGGGATCTTGAGATCCTGTGAAGGCGTAGTGGATAATTGCCAGGACATCTTTACAGTATTAATATTTTCAAAATAAAGCCACCCTGATAGCAGGGTAAATCCAGTTTTTCCTCATCGAGAGGCACACAGCTGGGGCGATAAATCAAAGCAACACAGTTGCTTGAATTCCAATGGCAACACCACACAGCAGACTAAAGGACAGGTCCTGCCAGGAAAGCACTGTCTCACCTCCAGCACTTGTTTCCCAAAGCTCTGCTAGAAACGCCCTAGGTCTGAGTATCAGTGGTGTCAGACACCAAGAAACACCACTGAAAGATATGAGGAGATGTAAAATGCCTACAGGCAGCAAGTCCACAACTGTTGGTTTGGGTTAGGATGACACCTCGAATTCGCCAACAGAGGACTGACTACTTTTAGGCCAGCTTTTATAATTCACAGTTCCCACAGCTACTTCTTATTGGTGTTCAGGGCAAATACAGTTTGCAAGCATAACTAGACTAATCATATAACTGTGCTGTCAGCTACACAGTTATGAGATCTTTTTCTGCTGAAAGTTTGATTCTTGAATTGCCATCTTCACACTTCAGAAAACAGGATGAGTACAAAGTAAGCTGTTGTTCCAAAGTAGATTTCCCCCCAAAACCCTAGCATCTAACCTCTAGATCCTCAAAGGTAGGAAACAATCCCAGCCTCCAAGTGATGAAGAGCATTCTGATGAAGACTGAATAGTTGGGGGAATGCTTTCTCTAGCCATGTGCACAGAAAGGCAATTCCCTTCAGAGAATTTTCATTTTGCAAATATAAAATGGTCACAGGGCGAGAAAAAACAAGCAAGGCCATGGGGCTGTCTATCCAAAGAAACCACTTCCCGATTCTTAAGAGGAACACCCAAGCCAACTGCTCCTGAAGAGACCTTCTCCAGCAGAGAAGTCTGCTTGCCCAACAGTAACTCGCTGTGTCAGCTCCTAGCAACCTTCCAACACAGCTTTGTAACAAGAACAACAACTCACAGTCGCTCTTCCACTTGGTACTTACTTTTCAGGTAAAACCCTAAGTCCTTTAGGTTTCCTTACCTGGAAGCTACAAATTATGCAATGAATCTGAATTGCAAGTTATACCAGGATTATTTGTTAAATGCACGAGGATTCCTGGAAAACCTCTAGAGGGGCAAAAAACCAACTAAACACTGCTGGTAGACTGAGTGTGATCATCTCACAGTTAGCCCAGCTCCTGCGTTACTGTTAGTGTCTTTGATGACAATGAATTATTTCAGATTAGTAGAAATAGGAAAAAAAACAGGTGACAGCTGACCTCACATACGAAACCCCAACACTTGAGCACCTATTTAACTAAGAAAAAACTCAGTTGACTACAACAGAACAGCACTCTTGATATCTGGAATTTCGGGAACTGGAACAGGACATCACAACAGCAAATCAAATCTGGTACAGCAGTAGAAGTGAAAGGGGAAACGGGTCGTTTTATTCAGCATGGGTTAAATCCTTTCCACAGCACCAGAGAGAGGTAATGAATTCCATGTCTACACGAAGGGTATCTGCCACAAGAACAGATGCAGTTAAACACAGCCGTCCAAACTAAGGACTCAGCAATTCCTCTTTCAACACATCAGGCAGAATAATCAAGCTTCACTGAAAGGAAGTGCAAAGCAATGTGCAAATGGAGGAAAAAAAGTCTGAAACAATGACTGAACAGCAGAATGGAACTGTGTGAATGCAGGCAAATGTGCCACTGAAGTAACACTGCGATTCACATTTCATAGCAAGCCCTGCTAACACCACGTCACTTATGCAAACATTGCCAGCTCCGCACAGGAAACCTGCGAGCTCCACTTTATCATTTTCCTTAACGGTAAAAATGGGCTTAATGTGTGACTAAACTGTACTATAAAATGTTTGACTTTATCGAAAAAACACTTTTCCTTTCTTTTAAAGCAAAGACACTGGTGCATTCATATGTCGTTACCCTGAATCCAGGCATTTCCTCTTCTTCTGTTTTCCCACACACGCACACACCCAATTTAAGACATTGCCTATCTTCAGTTAAACCAAATGTTTCTTAAACAGTTGACTGGCTCGGAATTCCAGCAAATTACTTGGTGGAATAAACTTCAGCGATGGGATAGTTTTATGGGATAATGCTTATTTTATCAGAGGGATAAATTCATTTTGCCAGGGCACTTGCTGGGATAACTATTTTAGTCCATCATTACGTACACACAGTATTACACAAGAAAAACTGGTTTCTACATCTCCTTTTTCCAGTGGCTCATGCATGGAGCAGGGTGCTTTTGTAATTCTGACACACGTCAGTTCAGTAGTTAACAACACACCACAACAGCAGAGACTGTAGGTGTTGACAGGACCCTTTTCTGCTCTCCTCACACCAGTTGTCCAGCATCCCTGGCCCTTGGATTGAACCACTGTGCTCCACTCCTACCAGATGATTGGACTCTGAAGTGCCTGAGAATCTGGTTTAGTAGTGGACAGGTACGGTTGGACTCAATGATCTCAAAGGTCTTTTCCAACCAATTGATTCTGTGATTCTACAACCGTTCTCCTCTGTTCCTGCTGGGTGAGGTGTGAGTCGCAGAACACTGGGCAGCACCCTGAGCACAAGGTGCCTTCCCAGCCACCATCAAGAGTCTCTTCGGACACAGCCGCTCTGGAGAACCATGGTTTGGGTTGGAAGGGTAACAAAGCCCATCCAGTTCCAACCCCCTGCCATGGGCAGGGACACCTCCCACTGCATCAGGGGCTCAAAGCCCCATCCAACCTGGCCATGAACACCTCCAGGGATGGGGCAGCCACCACTCTGGGTAACCTGGGTGAGGATCTCTCCACTCTCACAGGAGAACATTCCATCCCAAGATCTCATCTCAGTCTCCCCTCTTCCATCTTAACCCTTGCCCCTCCCCAGCTTTCTGGAGCCCCTACTGGGAGGCTGCTCCAGGGTCTCCCGGGAGCCTTCTCCTCTCCGGGCTGAACCACCCCCACCCCCTCAGCCTCTCCTCGGTCGGCAGTTGCTCCCCTGAGTTGTTCCACTCAGTTTTCCGGCTATTTCTCACTCCGTTCACTTTCTGAGCCCGGTGCCAACGCTGACCGCGAACAACTCCTAACGTCCAACCGAAATCCCTCCTGGCACCGGCCGTGCCATTCCCCCCCCCGCTCGCATCCCCGGAGCGCCTCCGGCGCGGCTCACACGCGGCTCCCGCGGCAGCCTCGAACCCGCGGCCCCCGGTGCCGCAGCGCTCTGTGTGCCGGCACGGGGCTCCCCCGGCCGGCACCACCCCCGCCCCCGGCCCTTTACCCGCTCTCCAGCTCCAGCTCCAGCAGCGACTGGCTCCGCTCGGAGCGGCACTGCAGGCACCACATGGCTGCGCGGGGCTGGCGCGCGGGCACCTCCGCGCCGCCACCATCGCCCCGCGCCCCGCCCGCTGCCCGGGGGGGGGGGAGCGCGCACGCGCGGCAGCGACCGCACGGTGGGAGCGCGGAGAGCCCGCGGGGCCCCGGCGCAGCGGGAAGGGACCTCCCAGCCCACCCAGTGCCACCCCCGGGCACGGGCACCTCCCACTGGAGCAGGGGCTAAAGCCATCCAACCTGCCCTGGAACACCTCCAGGATGGGGCAGCCACCACTGCTCTGGGCAACCTGGGCCAGGGCATCCCCACCCTCACAGCAAAACATTCCTTCCGAAAATCTCATCTCAATCTCCCCTCTTCCACCTTCAAACAACACCTGACCCCGTCCCGACTGGAATTCAAAAGAACTTCCAAATAAAGGCCCTGATTTGAGGCAGCTGTCACTTACTGTACACATCCAGGAGAATTACTGATGGTTTCAGTATTTAACAAACATTCATTTGCTTCATCTCCCTGCAATCTGCAAGGGCACATTTCTAGGGAGACAGGCAATATGTTGAGTAGCCCATTGCATAATATTAGGAGAAAGCAAAACAGTGGAAATTCACTTTTGATTTTAGAACTCCAATGGTTTTATCACACTCCTGTTTCAGCAGAAAACAGACATTGATCATCTGCTAAGGCAGAAAAAGAGACAGGGTGCTTGTCAGTGCTTTCGAAAGGGGCAGGGAATGGAGCAGCTAAGGAGTGAAAATGGAAATTAAGTATTGAAAATAATTAGTACTATGACTTTGCATGAACAAAACTTTGAAAGAGAATAATGGAAAAACTTCTTTTCTCTGTCCATCTGAATGACTTTTCTGAGCAATCCAATCTGGCCTTGAACACGTCCAGGGATGGGGCAGCCACCACTGCTCTGGGAAACCTGAGCCAGGGCCTCCCCACCCTCACAGCAAAACATTCCTTCCGAAAATCTCATCTCAATCTCCCCTCTTCCACCTTCAAATAACACCTGACCCCATCCCGACTGGAATTCAAAAGAGCTTCCAAATAAAGGCCCTGATTTGAGGCAGCTGTCACTTACTGTACACATCCAGGAGAATTACTGATGGTTTCAGTATTTAACAAACATTCATTTGCTTCATCTCCCTGCAATCTGCAAGGGCACATTTCTAGGGAGACAGGCAATATGTTGAGTAGCCCATCTGCGTAATATTAGGAGAAAGCAAAACAGTGGAAATTCACTTTTCATTTTAGAACTCCAATGGTTTTATCACACTCCTGTTTCAGCAGAAAACAGACATTGATCATCTGCTAAGGCAGAAAAAGAGACAGGGTGCTTGTCAGTGCTTTCGAAAGGGGCAGGGAATGGAGCAGCTAAGGAGTGAAAATGGAAATTAAATATTGAAAATAATTAGTACTATGACTTTGCATGAACAAAACTTTAAAACAGAATAATGGAAAAACTTCTTTGTCCATCTGAATGACTTTTCTGAGCAATCCAATCTGGCCTTGAACACGTCCAGGGATGGGGCAGCCACCACTGCTCTGGGCAACCTGGGCCAGGGCCTCCCCACCCTCACAGCAAAACATTTCTTCCTAAAATCTCATCTCAATCTCCCCTCTTCCACCTTCAAATAACACCTGACCCCATCCCGACTGGAATTCAAAAGAACTTCCAAATAAAGGCCCTGATTTGAGGCAGCTGTCACTTACTGTACACATCCAGGAGAATTACTGATGGTTTCAGCATTTAACAAACATTCATTTGCTTCATCTCCCTGCAATCTGCAAGGGCACATTTCTAGGGAGACAGGCAATATGTTGAGTAGCCCATCTGCGTAATATTAGGAGAAAGCAAAACAGTGGAAATTCACTTTTCATTTTAGAACTCCAAAGGTCTTATCACACTCCTGTTTCAGCAGAAAACAGACATTGATCATCTGCTAAAGCAGAAAAAGAAACAGGGTGCTTGTCAGTGCTTTCGAAAGGGGCAGGGAATGGAGCAGCTAAGGAGTGAAAATGGAAATTAAGTATTGAAAATAATTAGTACTATTAATATGACTTTGCATGAACAAAACTTTGAAAGAGAATAATGGAAAAACTTCTTTTCTCTGTCCATCTGAATGACTTTTCTGAGCAATCCAATCTGGCCTTGAACACCTCCAGGGATGGAGCAGCCACCACTGCTCTGGGAAACCTGGGCCAGGGCCTCCCCACCCTCACACCAAAACATTTCTTCTAAGATCTCATCTCAATCTCCCCACTTGCAGCTTAAAACCCTTCCCCCTCATCCTGTCCCTGCACTCTCTGATCAAGAGCCCCTCCCCAGCTTTCCTGGAGCCCCTTTCAGTACTGGGAGGCTGCTCAAAGGTCTCCCTGCAGTCTTTTCTTCTCCAGGCTGAACAACCCCAACTCTCTCAGCCTGTCATCATACAGGAGGTGCTCCAGCCTTTGGATCATCTCCATGGCCTCCTCTGGACTCGCTCCAACTCTTTCAGGTCCTTCCTGTGCTGAGGACTCCAGAACTGGAGACAGGGCTCCAGGTGGGGTCTCCGCAGAGCAGAGCAGATGGGGAGAATCTGCTCTGTTCCCTGCTGGTCCCACTGCTTTGGATGCAGCCCAGGACATGGGTGGCTTTCTTGGGCTGCAGACGCACATTGCCA
The DNA here is from genome assembly GCA_033556795.1 of Tapera naevia. Lineage (NCBI taxonomy): Eukaryota > Metazoa > Chordata > Aves > Cuculiformes > Neomorphidae > Tapera > Tapera naevia. The sequence goes on along the minus strand of JAUMJJ010000171.1, from coordinate 1,378,715 downwards.
GCTGATGTTGATCTTCTCATCCACCAGCACCCCACGTCCTTTTCCTCACAGCTGCGCTCAATCCATTTTACACCTAGCTTGTGATTGTGCTTGGGATTGCCCCGACCCAGGTGTAGGACCTTCGACTTGACCTTGTTGAACTTCATGAGGTTTGCACAGTCCCAACTCTCTAACTTTTCCAGGTCAATCAGGATGGCATCCCTTCCCTCCAGCATCACACAGCTTGGTGTCATCTGCAAACTTGAGAATGCGCTCAATCCCACTGTCCGTGTATGTGATCAAGAACACCGGTCCCAATACTGACCCCTGATACTCCAACTTGGTCTCTCAATAAGTGTTTCCACGTGTGTTATGCTTGTTTGAGGTGTTGTGAGATCCCCAACTGCAATCCAGTCCAACCGTCAGCCACACACCATCATTTCCACTATACCATGTACCCAAGTGCCACATCTACACGCTTTTTGAATCCCTCCAGGGACAGAGACCCCCCACTGCCCTGGGCAGCCTCTGCCAGTGCGTCACCACTCTTTCAGTAAAGACATTTCTCCTAATATCCAATCTAAACCTCCCCTGGTGCAACTTGAGGCCATTTCCTGCTGTCCTGTCGCTTCTTACTTGGGAGAAGAGCCCTGCACCCACCTCACCACAACCTCCTCTGCAGGAGGAGAGTGATGAGGTCCTCTCAGCATCCTCTTTTCCAGACTAAACAGCCCCAGACCCCTCAGCTGTTCCCAGAACCCCTGGGCTCCAGACCCTTCCCCAGCTCTGTTGCTGTGGTGGCCTGGTGACTGGAGAACAACAGTTTCGGGAGGAGTAGTTGATTTATTACTTGAAAAAAACACCTATCAGAATTTTAGATAAAAATGAATATTTCAAAAAATATTTAGTTGTGGCTCAAATGAAACCTGACCTTGAAAGCTTGTGGACTTCACTATGACTTGTCCTTGGTCTTCTCAGAATTTTTAAATGGGAATGGAAGGAAATCATCACCTCCTGCAAGTACATGGTAGCTCACTTCTGAAGGCAGCTCTGACAAGCAGGAATTCCTCACCAGAAAACCCCACCATCAAGGGAATATCATCATCACAATATTTGACACATGAATAACAATCCTTCCTCATTTTTTTCAAACAGATTCACATGCAGTGATTAAAGTATTGCAAGAAATCAAGTCTAAACAGAGTTAATTGTAGCTTAGTAATTCATAAATAAAAACCATCTCGCAGAATACCGTCAAAGGTGCTTTAATTTATATAAATGCCTCTTATGTAGAAACCACACACCTGCAAATGAGAACACTGAAATGACAGGATTTTCTCACACACAAGAACATTTTACACACACAGATTTTAACAAAAATGCTTATGCTTCATGATGCTTTCCTACCCTTCCTCCCCCACAGCCTAGAAAAGAGAAGGTTTCACAGCATGTCTGGAAGGTTAATCCGAGTGCTGAAGAACTAAGCAGTCAGCCGGTTTCAGAACCTGTTGTCCCCAGGGAACATCACCTTATCAACTGTCTGCTCCTGTTCAGAACAGCAACCTGAGCTCCTCCACTGTGCTGAACTGTGAATACTTTCAAAGAGTACTTGCTAAGTCATAGTTTTCCTGGTAGACTATTCCTACAGCAGTTTTAGCTTCACAGGTCAAAACAACCACTGAAACTACACCATAAAACCAGTATATAAATACTGCTACTTATAGGCACAAAGAAATTAGTGTTTCAAAAAACAGTAAGGCCCATATGATTAATATCCTGAAATAACGCAGGAAAGAAAGACAGGTTTTAACTTTTGGGTTTCCTGTTTCACGGAACCGTCAAAACAACTTGCTTTCCAAATTAAGTTTCTCTTCATCAAAATAAGCATCCTGCCTGTGTAAACTGGGCCAACTGTCTAACCACAGACACTCCTTGTCTTCATCGTGGTGCCAGGGAGCTGGAGAAGGGTAAGCTCATTAAGAAAATGAGCCATTCTTGGGGGGGGGGGGGGAGCAGTTGGTACGTTCATCACTAAAGGCTTCGTTCATTTGCACGATGTTTATTGCAGTTTCTTGTGGGGATGGAGTAATTTGCACTGCACTTGTTAGGAGTGGAAATATTCCAGCACACGAAAGAACTGGCTGATTTCTGTTTGGGGAAACTCAGTTCATCAGAAACTAAAACTGTTGCTCAAACAGATCGGGCAGAAGGAAGAGCGCAGCAAAAGGCCCAGCTGTGCCTGTCTGCTGTATATACAACACGCCTCTTATTTACAGTACATACTGTCAGAGCCCATCACAGCTTTCTCGATGACAAAAAGAACCAAAGCAATTTTATTTAAAGCCAGTTAAACATTTGGATCGAGCATGCCTTTTGCATAGTTTCCTAAGGAGGCATTAGGCATGGATTCCAGTAAGCCTGGGTTTAACTGGCTTTCAGGGAAACTCAAATATGTTAAGGAAGGGCACACCTACACTGACTGTTTTGATAGTAATGTCCCTGCAAGTCTATAACCAGAGACTATTTACACTGCAATGCTCCTTTCAACATCTAATGGTTATCCAGACAGTCTCTTCCCTACAGAAGTTCTGGGATAGATGACAACTCCACATTTTTCTGGTCCTGATTCAATGCCCTCCTGTACCACGCTCCATCTCTTCTGGTAAACAGAGACAAATCCAAAGCATACAGTCCACAAAAGTCAGCTGCTCCTTTGGAAACCAGTTTCCATTTAGAAACCAGACAGTTTTAGCGTGGGCTGCGAAGGAGGATACGTGCTGCAAAGGGAGGCTGAGGAGATCTGACCTCAAAAGCAGTCACAGAATTTTCTGAAGAATGTGCTTTCCTGAACCAGCTTCAAACACAATCTTCCTTCTACAGACACGAACATGTTAGATAAGCAAAGAACCAAGCAATACTAACACATTCAAATCCCACAGCTTCCCCCCACCCCTCATGTCAAATGTCCAGAATTCTCAAATTTGTTTTGAGCACTCTGCTACAGTTTTTGTTAAAATAATTTCTTTAGTAAGTCTTTAAAGGAGAGATTAAATGCAAAAAACATCTAAGGATTTAAGATCTCGCATGTATTCCAACGGGGGGAATTAAACACAGAAAAACAAATTCTTGCTGCACTACGCAGATGCCATTGTGGCTTCCCAGTCAAGGCAGCCTCATGGAATTATTTTTGGAGGGATTTTTTGGTTATGTTTCAACATTCCAAAGCCAACTTCATTGAACCAATAATCCATACCACATAATCCAGTGTCCCTCAAGTTAACAGTAACCATAATCTGTACCACATAATCCAGTCTCCCTCACGTAGCAGTAACCATAATCCACAGGTCTCCCTCTGGTGATTCTGTACAGACATCTAGGCCTGATGTTTTAGGACAGTTTTTGGGTGGTACCTAGGTACAATTTTTTGCCCTCCTGACTACATCAGTGCTTATGCTCTGTGCCAAACACACAGAGGTGATGTTTCAGGCCTTAGAAGGCAGGGGCAGGAGAGGCTTCTAACACCAGAGAGCCGTTGTGGGCTTCTCTACTGCTTCTTCTATCTGCACTTTGCATAGGAAGCAGAACCCACGGGACACGTAGGGGCTGCAGCTATCTCTGTTGTTCTCCCATGGTTCTCTTCACATCTACCCAGCATCAGAGCTGCCACCAAGATCCTGTCCAAATACGCAGCGCAGGGTAAGGAGACAGGAAAGTAACTTTTCATATCTTAGTATCCTTATCCCTGGCAATTTGTTGGAACACAAGTCAGAGTACAACACAAAGTTATCTTGGCTCCATTCAAAAAAGATCAACTTGACTGCAAAAAAAAATATGAAGGAACTAGGAAATCTGTGTGTGTGTGAGGACGCAAACAAAGGTTTCAGGCTATGGGCTTACACTCACTAGATCAGTCCAGAAGCTGGAGGTGAATAATTCTGGAGCAAGCAGACTGGCTGACCACGGGAAGAGCCTGCTGTTGGCAGACCACAGGAAGAGCCTGCTGTTGGCAGCTGGCTCATTGCCTGTAGTTGCTAGTTCATTCACTTTGTACCCCTGTAGTTTTCAGGCAGTGTGACCACTAAATACGACTGATTAATTTACAAAGGTGGCTCCAATTTTGTTACCATTATCATGTTTAACAGTACCTTGGTAGGGAATGTAATACTTAGCCCACCAACCCTCCTTGCTAAAGCTAACCATACTTTGTTTCTAATATAGCAGTATAATTAAACTTAGACTAAGCACAACACTGAATTTTGGTTTATCCAGTAATTTACATAAATCACTGTTATTTAATGTGTTAATAGCCAAGATAAAGTTTATAAACCCCCAGAGTGCAAACTCAATTTGTAATTATGAGCACACAGCAATTTGTATAACATGCCATCTAAATTTACAGTAATTATGACCCTGCTTAAGGGTAATTCCCAACTTAATCACATTTAATACACCATTATTTCCAAGATCTAAAAGGCTGAAATGGGTATTTATCTTGCATTTTGCTTGCATAAAAGCAAAGGGTTATCCACAAAAAAAATGGAAGGAACTAGTAGGGAGTAGTTTTCTTCCCGTGGAGTATAAATACAACCATGCAGCATTGTACAATAAAATGCATACATGGGCCAAAATACAGGTCATTCCTCGCGCAGTGGGCTTTGCAGGGATAGTAATCCAACTCATCCCTTGGACAAAATACACTAACCCATATGGATCCTCCACCTCCTCCCTCTCGTGCTGAGTTCTCTACTTCTCACACTCCCCCTCCACCCATGCCTACCTGCCCACCTAACGAAAACCAAGTGTTCTTTAAAAAAACAGGGGGATGCAGCGGTTTCAAGGACATTCAGAACACTTGTTCAAAATATTCTCTTTCGAGGCATGAAGAGAATTATCAATAAACAGTAATTGATTCTCTAATGGTATACAACATAGTATATTGTGATAATTTTCCCACATGACCTGGAATTACATAGAAATTCTCAAATAGGCCAGGTAATTCTTTAAAATCTAACATGTTATTGTCCTTATGCCAGTTTTATGTCCCCCCAAATGGACTTATCTTCTCTCAGATACATTGCTTCATTTCCTATGGCTGCATACCAGTTCACTTAATTTTTTGATGTCAATACACCAAAATTGGCATTAAAATGATAGCTTTAACTTCAGTTCATTTTTTAAACTGAACTTTTAAAGCCTTTAAATAAACACATCTGGGAAAAGGCTTTATGTTGTCGGTTACTATGGAGTAGGCAAAACAATGAATCTTTGTAGTTATTTTGCTCTTCTAAGAACGGATCCAAAGCCTATTTAAGGCAAAGGAAATCTTCAGTGACTTCAGGGATTTACACATGCAAAACAGCAATTTTCAACTACCTGTCTCACCCCCTCCCCTTACAAAATATGAAATAGCTTTATCACTGTGTGAAGGATGAGAGTACAGAAGCACAGAGCAAAGAAAAATCAGAATAGCTTTTCACAGTCACCCTGCAGATCAGCAGGACAGCTAAAAATGAACCAGATCTACACATTCTGCTCCTTTATTCCCTCCAACAAAACAAGGCACTTAGCCCTGCCCAGGGAGAAAAGAAAAGGGTCTGCCATGAACCCCTCCAAAGAGACCCTGCCGGTGAAACGCTGCGCTCTGCAGCAAACTCTCTCCTGAGCCCGGGCTGGAAGATGAGACGCCTGACTATGGAACGAAAAAGGGAATTCCACAATGCCAACAGTGTTTGAAATTGCTAAGATGATACACTGATTTGTGCAGTGTGGGAGCACGCAAACCAGACAGCCCTGTAAACTACAGCAAGCTGTAATACACACCTACAAGATGTCAGCAATGAGAAAAAGAAGGCATGAAGAGGATTAGATCGCAGCCAAACCATTAGGCCAACGCCAGGATTCTTGACTCAATTCACTGCTGTCGATCCCCTGACCTGGTTTTGTTCCTCAAAGCCAGTAGCTGATCCTACAAACCCTCAGTTGTGCAGAGCCCTACTGTAATCCATATTATTAGGTGCATTACAGCACTGGCTGCCTATCTGCATCCACGGGAACAACACTGGAGAAAACAACATTAGGCAGAGCTTTCATTTCATGCAGTATTTAGATATTTCTCTCAGAGTGCTGAACACCAGTCATGCTGCTTCTGAGCTGACATCTCCATCCGCTCTGGTTCTGCCTCTGCTCCCTATAGTGTTGCTCATAGCAAGACAGTTTAGGTTTTCCACAAAATTCATCAGCTACCAGATAACTACATTTCATTATAAATCTGTCAAGATATTTACAATTTCTCTTGACAGATCCACAGGCGTGTGGAGCAATTCTACTTTACAAATGCCATGCAACCTCCCTTTAAAACAAAATGTTTAAGAGGGGTTTCAGTGTCACCACTGTTGCCATGACTCACCCCAGCAGTGAAACTACACCTGAGAAGCAGGAGCTGCCATTTAGGTCAGTCCGCACCGAGCAGTGGTTCTTCAAAAAGAAAACACTTTCTTCTCACAAATCCATGGAAAGAAGGATTGTGGATGCTTGGAAATCCTCCAAAGAAAAGTGAAGGCTGACAAGGAGCCAGGAACCCCTTTAGAAAGATATTCCCCTGTAAACCAAATTATGGCCAGAAATTGTATATCAAAACAGAGTAAAAGGGAAAGAAAAACTTTTGATCTTCATTCTTGGGGCAATAAAGACAGGACTCTGTACTGCAAATGCAAGGCAACTGCCATTACGAGTTTGCTGATACCATATTATACACCTGTAATAGTTCTTTGTCTCTTAAGAGTATCATACATACAAGCACTTTGCTTGGAGTGCCAGGTATATATCCCACAGCTTAGGGCATCCCCAGGCACTTGCAACATGAGGTCGCTGTGTTCAAGAAATTGGCACGTTCAGAGCTGCTGCTGAGCAAGGGTGGTGGGCACTGAGCCCACTGGCTCAAGACCGAGAAACTCTGGATGTAAGGAATACATCCTGGTGCTTTGAAACAGCAGAACCCACAGAGAGAAAGCTGAAGTCCAGACTGGTTCTTAGTCATAATAAAGGACTGAAAAAGTAAAGTAATTCTCCTTTCCTAGACAAACATTGCAGATCTGTGGTCAGATCAAGCCAGTGCTGCCTTCCCCTCACCCCTGCGCCTTCCCCACGCCCCTGGCAGGTACATGTGGACACACGATGGGTGTGGACAGAGGTAAAACAACACAGTGTTGGCAGGGTTTGGATGCTGCACCCTTACACAGGGAGAGACATTCATCAGAGTCACACTCTGAGTACAGTCGGTGTCAGTAAGACCGGCTGAGTACGCACTCCAGGCACAAGAGAAAAGCTAACCTTTGCTTTTGTTCTTTACCCCCAGGTGTTGTCTCCAAACAGGACTAGAATGAAAAGATTACTCAGTTTTATTACAAAGCAGCCATAAGAAAAATCCCCCGACAGGGGATGATACCAAGATAGTAAACCTGTCACTGAATAAAGTATCCTTAAATGAAGCAGGCCAGCCCAGGAACACTGAGGTGACACAGGTAACGCAGGGAGCTAACGCACAGTACATCAACACCCTTGAAACACCTGCTGAAAACCAACAACACTGAACCATCCTTTACAACTGCTCCACCCCAGAAGGTTCCCCACATCCTCCTCTTTTTTTCCTGCTGTCATGTCATGGCCGTAATAACGTGCTTTCTGCGAAAAGCATCTATTTGGGATTAACAGACAGCCAAGATTAACAATGCTCAGTTATGCTTCACGTCATCAAACTCTCAAAAGCTCTCAATCCCCAAGAAAAGCATTGTTTTGTTTGCTGGGTATTTAACAGTTTCTTTTTTCTCCTGTCTGAACGATTCACAAATTTAGTGAGTGAGCTTGTGTGCACACACAGGGTTTTGCACACGCACTAAAGACACGCAGGAGAATACAGGGCTGATATTAACATGGCTTTACTGATATTTGCTAATTCTGGAAAATGCAGAATTGTGTTTCTTCGAACAAAAAATGTGGAAGAATTACAAATCCCACAAATACTGACTGAAATCTTCTGAAAGTAATTACTAGCCAATACTACGGTGAATATGTGAATGTTAGTTATTTCTGTTCTATACAGAACTGTCTTTCAACCAGCAGTTGGGACATGTGGCTCAGTACAACGTGCTGCACTGAGAAATTGTGAACCAGGTAGATGTCTGTGTTTTCCACAACTTGTCTTTCCCCAAGAAACATTCTAAACCCAGAAATTTTTCTACTTGAAGCTGGGATTGTGTTACAGTTGTTTATTTTGATAGCAACCACTGAGTTTAAACCGTTACTAAAATGATAAGCATCATTGAAATATCCAGTGTATAAATAAAAACAATTGACCAAACCACCATATTAAGGTAAAGAAATCACTTCTTTACTGACTCTGTATTTAAACAAATGAATAAGAAGAAGGCTACAAAGAAAGTTTTATTACTGACCTAATAAAGTTAGATTTAAAGGTATTTTATGAAAATGTTATCATGGCTTCTGTGTCAGTGCCTGACTGTAGAATACAACAACTTTTAATTCAGGAAGGATATTTATCTACATTCCCATTTTGAAAAATGCATCAGCACGGAGAAGCACACATCACTCCGACAGAAGACTCAATTCAAACACAGAAATATTTACAGACACAGCACTGCCTTTGGCAGCTGCCTATCCTCAGGCTGACACCACACGTGACTGTGCCGGCGCCAGAGAGCCCCTTTCCACAGAATTCAGGGAAGGCCTCCTGCCTGGAGTTCTGTGCATAATGCAAAGGGTGATCACCAAGGAAAACCAAAACACTGAAACCATAATCCCCAGCAATGATCACACTGCAAAATGAGTCCCAGTATGAAGGGCACCCTATGCACATCCACAGTGAAGGAATAGCTGGGGCACCAACGGTGCCACCAGGGATGGTGACAGTGCCTGAGCCTCCACTGACTGACTTGAGGTCATGAAGGACATTCAGTAACCATAAAAACTCAATTGTAGGATAAATGAAGCAAACAAATATTGACTTTTTCCATGGTAACCTTTACAGCTAATAGAAATTTTGAACGGTGTTTTGAGCCAGGTATATAGTAAACAAAAGTCGTGGAGGAACCAACAAACACACACCTCAACAGGGGAACGCTCCGTACAGACACAGAATGGGGAGCATTCAAAAAGGAATGGTTTTGTTCTGCAGTTTCCTGCCCTGCAGCCAGGAGGGCAGCACAGCGAGTTCCATGTCCACTCTGTGGAATATGATGGACTCAGTGGCCACTTTCCCAGGCAGCTGGGACATGGTCCCCCACCCTCTGAGTGCAGCGGGGCCAGTCCTGCTGAGGTGCTCAGCACAGCACAAAGCTCAGCAGCTTTGTCCCACTCACTGCAGCCATGTGGCTTCCAGCCAGCTCCAAAGCCTGAAAACACATCTGCTGCACCTCTCTCAACTTGAAAACAAGAAGAGTGAAAGAGTGGGATAACATTGCATTGCTTTTCTAGGCATTATTAAACAAGAGGGAAGAAATCCCTGGAGGTGTTCAAGGCCAGGCTGGATGGGGCTTTGAGCACCCTGATCCAGAGGGAGGAGCCCCTGCCTGTGGCAGTGGGGTGGAACTGGATGGGCTGTGAGGTCCCTTCCAACCCAAATCATTCTATGAGATGATCAGAAAATAACAAATTGAAATTGTAGCACTGGTTTTTAAATGCAGGGCATCAGGGATTTGGAGGTAGGTTGCGTATTCCTAGAGACTGACAAATTCAAGCATAAGGAGACTGAAGTATTTCTTCCACCATACCTTGCTGCTCCCTAACAGAAGAGAAAGAGCAGAAGAGAACACACAGGCGCAGCACACCCTCAAACCATTTACCATAACACTACTGATACAGATACATTAAGGTAAAAATTAAGGAAAATTAGTTAAGGAAAATTCCTCTTCAAAACTGCAGTGCAGAGAGCTAATTACCTCTGCCACTTTGCTAAGCAAAAGAAGAAACCTGTCCCTGCTGTCAGATCCACAGGGAATGCCCAGGAGGCAGCCCCCATGACACAGGCCTCTGTTTAAAAACCTTCCATCGGATTCACCTCTGTAAGGCACCACTTGCCAAATTCCATCAGAAGGAACAACTGTGTAGGGCTGTGCACAGTCCCTGTGTGTTCATGGAAAAGATAATGGGAAGATATGAGGGTCCTACGTTTGCATCTTTTAAAACTGTTCCTTCCTACAGTGTTGGTTTTGACTCCAGCTGAAGACAGTCTGAGCTGGTCCCCTGCACTGTGCGGGCAGTGGGCCAGCGGCTGTTCCCGGGAGGAGAGAGCTGTTCCGGGGGCACGCACGGCTGCGTGCTGGGCAGGGCACTGGGCCCACAGCCCACCCGCCTCGGAGCAGCACCCCCTGAGGAAAATCGACAGGGGACACCAACAGCCACTCGCCCTGCAAAGCAAGTAATGTGGGGCCTACACCACAAAGAAAAGCACATTTGAAATCCCTGCCTTCAAAAGGCAAAAACGGCAAAAGAAATCACATTTTTCTCCCCATAACAGGTTACTTTTCAATAAACAACATAACTGACAGTGCTTCTGACTTTTGATTGACTTTTTAGAATCATGGTATCACAGTATCACACAGTATCACAGTATCATAAGGTCGGAAAGGACCTCTGAGATCATCAAGTCCAACCTATAACCCAACACCAACACCAACACCAACCCATCATCTAAACCATGGCACTCAGTGCTTCATCCAATCTTCCCTTAAACACTTCCAGGGTCTGCGACTCCACCCCCTCCCTGGGCAGCCCATTTCAATGGCCAATCACCCTTTCAGTGAAGAACTTTTTCCTAACATCAAGTCTAAATCATACAATGGTTTGGGTTGGAAGGGACCTCAAAGCCCATCCAGTTCCAACCCCCCCCTGCCATGGGCAGGGACATCTCCCACTGGATCAGAGGACTCAAAGCCCCATCCAACCTGGCCTTGAACACCTCCAGGGATGGGGCAGCCACAGCTTCCCTGGGAAACCTGGACCAGGGCCTCCCCACCCTTATTGTGAGGAATTTCTTCCTAATGTCTTATCTAAATCTTCCCCTTTCCAGTTTAAAACCGTTTCCCCTCATTCTGTCACTCCAGGCCCCTGTAAAGAGTCCCTCCCTGGATTTCTTGCAGCCTCTTTCAGTTCTGGAAGGCCACTATGAGTTTTCCCCCCCAGGCTTCTCTTCTCCAGGCTGAAAAACTCCCAAATCTCTCACCCTGTCCTTATAGCAGAGGAGCTCCAGCCCTCGGATCATCTTTGCAGTGTCCTCTGGGCCCATTCCAATAGTTCCATATCCTTCTTATGTTGGGGATCCCAGAACTGAATGCAGGACTCCAGGTGGGGTCTCACCAGAATGGAGCAGAGGGGCAGAATCCCCTCCCTTCCCTCTGGTCCCACTGCTCTGGATGCAGCCCACGACCCCGTTGGTTTCTGGGCTGTGAGCACGTGTTGCCAGCTCGTGTTGATCTTCTCATCAATCAGCACCCCGAGTCCTTCTCCTCAGGGCTGCCCTCAATCACATCGTCCCCCTGTCTGTACTGATATCGGGGGTTGCCCCCACCCACGTGTAGGACCTCACACTTGGCCTTGTTTAACCTCATGAGGTTCACACAAGCTGACTTCTCCAGCTTTTTGCCCTGTCACAGAAAAGATATAATAAATGAAGTCTCATTTAAATCTTAGACAAAAAGAAAATGCAAATCCATTCTAATTAATTACACGGCATAGTAAAGGTTAGATAGCCTTTCAAACACAGTCAGTTTACAGTAAGCACCACCCCCAGGTGTCTCTGGCAAAGCTGCCAACCAATCTGGAGATCAGGAACGGGAAATCATTTGAAATGTAAATTCTTTTCTATACCACCATGAAATGTCCTTTCCCCTCACTAATCCAGGTGCTCACACTGTGAACTGCAGTAACTTGGCAAATCAAAATGACCCTGAGGCAATAAAAGGGATGAAGAATGTCTTGTAAATGGGTGATCTTTGGCACCCGCTGTAGGATTACTCAGTGAGCCAGTTTATATCAATGTTACTTATATTCATTAATATGGAGGAAACATACTCTGGACTCAAAGGGGCCTTGATTGCTCCTCCTGCTCCTCAGCTCAACACACCCAGGGCTGTAAAAGCACTGGCAATTTAATCGATTTGCATCCTTTCATGTTAAGTGACCAGAGAGGCTTCTTCCTTCTCTAGGGCAGAACTTACCTCGGTGCACTCAAAGCTCTGTCTGTTGAGAGTCCAGAAAGCTAAATCACCAGAAACAGTTAATTTTGTTGCTGGGATTGAACTGTGGTAACTGAGGGCAGAGCCTGGCCAGGGACATGTCTCTATCAGCTACAGCAGACAGAGCAGGGTAGGAGGAGATGGATCCACCGCAGTTCCTGCCATCATGTTCTATGGAAACCTGTCCTTGGCTTTCCCATCTCCTGAGCTGCAGAGGTACTGACGGTATGGATGAAGAGGCAGTAGGCTATTTCACAGACTGGAATGGTCTAGAGTCCTCAGGAGCTTTCTAGTATGAAGAATAACTTACAGCCTGCAGACTTAATTCCTATCTTAAATCAACTTTAAAGCTAAGCTTAGGGTGCAAACCTCACTATGCACGGTCAAAAGAGACCACAATCTGCCATCCGTGGAACTAAACTGGGAGAAGTGGCAGAACAATCACATGCTTTGCTGGCAATTCTGTTTTCAGATAGTGCAGATACCTTGTTCTTGGACAAACATAAGGGTAGGTTGGAGTCTCAGTGGAAACTCGAGACTGAGTGAAATGGCAGCCCCTGAGACCTAGGTGGAAAAGCATTTGAGAGCATCACCCAGCAGCGCCGTATGGGGACTGGGCCTCTGTCAGCCCTGCCCGTGACTCCACAGACATTTATAACACCATGTACTGTCAGAACACCCCACAAGCAGACTGCTGCCTTGGGGCTCCAGTCTGTAACACCAACCCAGCTCACCAAGGCGGCACTCTGACCGCCGACACACTCGCTACGCAACGCGAGGCACGTACAGGCGAACCGCAGCCATTCCGATAACCTCTAGTTATTCTTGAGGATGCATAATGCCATGGTTACTCCTGCCTGCAACCCCACTGAAAAGAAGGAAAAGAGTGCAGGACAAGCAGTTATCAAATTAAAAACCCTGGTATTTTAGTCTAGAAAGAGACTTCTGACTTCCCAGAGACAGAAGAAAAATGAAGATAACCGTAGCTCAAACAGAAGCGTTAGAAGCCTCTTACATTTACGTGATTGGATCAGCAGCTTGGCTATTATGCCATCTTTTGTTTAAATTATGAACTGCAAAGTAATTGAAATGTGAAGCATTGCTCCATCGGTTTAAAACTAACTCTCAAGGGATTCAGCCATAGTTGATTGCAATGTTGTTTTTCTTCTCACAAAGAAAACTCGTGAGAAATTAAGAATTTTTAATCTTTCTACTCAGTATTGCTTTTAGAATAATTTTCAGATACTTTCAGCTGGTGGTAAAATCCTCTTGTTTTTATAGGAAGATGATTGCAAGAAACTTTATCAAAATAATCACAAAACCAGCTCTGTGTGCCCAAACTGTATCAGTTGCTTGCTTTACAGTCATTTCAGTCATTTCCTCCTAGATCACTTCACTTTCCTACCCATCACAAAGAGTTTCAACAAGGAACTATTTTTGATGTGTGACAGATCTTTAACTTAAAACTTGCAGCAAAGATTTGCATGGATCTCATTTGGTTTATTGGAGACAATAAAGTATTTACCTGGGCTAAATATGACATCATTCAGTTTGCTTTGACGTTGTTTATAAATTCAGCAGAGCCTATCCTGATATTTTTTAGGGATATTTCCTTACATTTATTTTATATTAGATGTCTCCTCACGAGCATACTTTCAGTATTGACAGCACAAAGGTGTTTGCTGTGTTTTGGGTACTTTATCGATCACATTACCTTTCACAAATGGTGAAATACTCAAAGCATCCCATTTTGTACTGTCTTGAAACCTCTCCCACGATCCAGAAGGAATGAAATAATGAAACAATCCAAGCTGGAGTTATTTCAAGTGGATTCTTTTTGAAATTCACAGGAAAAAAAGTACATTTTGAAGGATGCAGAAAGATCATCCGAGTATTACGGAAAGTCTGAAGCTCTTATTTTTTCCTCTCAAATGGATATTGTGTCCACGCCCAATGGCACCTATAAAGCCTTTCCCAAGACTGAGGAACCTGAGAAAAGGACAATGGCTCATCATCTCTGCACAAACAAGTGCTTAGTTCTGTGTTGAGCCATGGGATGAAACCACAGCCAGACAAGGCTCCCCAGCCACATCTGCATGAAAACTGAAAGGAAACAGAAACAGTTCTCACACATCCATTTTTCAAAGCTCCTGCCATTACAGTTGTGAGGCTGAGCTTTTTTGTTTGTTAAGTTTGAAGAAAGCATTCTGATGGTGACAAACACTGCTAGTGTTTGCGTGCTTTATTCCCTGTATTTGTCGCATTAGGATTGTGGAGAGGAGGTTGCAGGTTAGAACATTAAGAAGCCATGAGAACACTGAAGAAAGGTGAAGCCTTTCTCACCGTGATGGAATACTGAAGGCTACTGGGACCCCTTCAGGCTGACCTCCACCAGCTACACCTTGCCTAAAGAACAACCGTAAGGGCTCTGACAAACCCTGCCCATTTCACAGACCTGGGTTTGCACTCCCTACAACGCAAACAAATGTAAAGCAAACCCCCCCCCCAGGTTTAAAATAAGGCACTGAAATCTATCGATGCAAACACTCGCTGCAACAGCATTCCATTCAGAAACTGAAATTCAGTGCAATTGCTGCCTCTGGATGCTCAGAAACAGGATTTCTCTTTCAAATGGTAACAATGCCACAGCTTCGATCCTGCTCACAGCCAGGCACAGAACACACAGCTGATATGAAAGACGTCACTTCTGGTTGCTTCCTAATTTTCAAATGTTATTTGACTGTGCAGCAACCAGCCAAGTTTGTTCTCGTCTCCCTCTCCTCCAGCACCCAGACACAGTCAAAGAGGCTGTCACCAGTCGCTGTCTCCTTGGCAGCCAAAGGTGAGCTCCTGAATGCTACTCAACATTTTTGCCTGTGCTGTGCGTGGCTTGACATAAAGTTACAGTGGTCCTGCTGGGAATGATAATGACACAGACATTCTTCAGTTAATCCATTTCTAAAAATTAAGGATTAATTATGTTAAACTTAGCAATAAGAAAGACACTTCTGCAAAGCTTTCAAATAAAAAATAACTTCTAGGCTGTTATGGGTTTTATTATGCAAAATAAATCACGATCTATAAATCTCAGGATTTGTTCTTTACTCAGACTAATTCCGACTGCGTGTCAGATTTTTCTCGATCCAGAATGCGTTTTGCCTTAGAATACTCAGCTCTGGATCTGGAGGGCTCTGCATGCTCTCACACACATATATTCTACACAAAGCATTACGTGAGTGCTCTACGAGTACGTGATCTCAATGTAAAGAGGAAGGCAATAAGCTTTCAAAAAGACCACAGACAGTTTTGTTTTGGCAAATGTATTCCTGCAGTGATGCTTTCCAGATCATGCTGACTCACTTGTACAGTCGGGGCCGGCAGAAGAGCATCTCCTTCTGAGGTGGCAATCCTCTCTGTGCTCGTGAAGGCAGGGAAGAAGACCCAACTCCCCATGAACCCAAAGGCTGCAGAATGCAGGTCTAACAAGGCCTTCTGGATCTCTGGTAACCACTGTTAGTGTTCTGAATAGCTCTGCTAGCAGAAAGAGTTTGGCAAAATCCCCAGATGAGGGACAAACGCCTGGAGCAAATTATCTTCTGCTACAGGAAGCACCCGGAAATACACAATGTTCAAAGTCTATATCATTCAAAACATAATTTAATCAATTTACCAAAGCCATTAAAATGTTCCCCTCTGGGTGAAAGGCAAAGGCACAAAAAGCATCTCATTTTGGCTCATTTCTATAAACTGTGGTTGGACATACTCTAATCAAGAGGCCAGACCAGAACGAGCATGATGCTGAAATGGTGTTTTTCTTGCTGCTCTAGGAAGGGAATTTAAGATGTGATTTTAGTTGTAGGCACACGGTGTTAAGAGCGGACGTAGCCATCTTCTGACGGCTTTGTTTGCATCATTCTCTCTTTTTGGACCTCAGAGGGCTTATTAGCATTGAGCTACTCATGCTGTCAATATAAGTTAATATAAAACTGCTTACATTTTATTTGTTGTGTTCAAAAACAAAAGGCTGTGAGCTGCTCTTGCTTTGGCAGACACTTGGAAATCATATCAATATTCCACAGCTTCCACAAAGAGGCACATCAGCATTGTCACTCGTAACTGGCTGCAAACTCCTGAGCAGCAGCGAAAGCCCCAGCTTCCAGAGGCAACAGTCTCTGCAGGTTCCTGCTGCTCTGTGTGGGATCTGCAGCTGCCTCTGCAGCAGAGAAATCAGGACAGGACCCACCCAAGCACCACTGTGGACCTGAGCTGTCACTGGGGCAGCTGCTCAGCTATGGACAAGCAGCTCGGCTCCAGGGAGAGATGATGCCTGTTACCATTGCTGCTGTATGAGAGAACGGGCTGAGAGAAGCCCTAAGGAGAAGGACCTGGGGGAGCTGGTGGGTGAGAAGGAGCTGGGGAGGGGCTCTTGATCAGGGAGTCCAGGGACAGATGAGGAGAAGTGGTTTTCAGCTGAAAGATTGGGATGAGATCTTAGGAAGAAATGTTTTCCTGTGAGGGTGGGGAGGCCCTGGCCCAGGTTGCCCAGAGCAGTGGTGGCTGCCCCATCCCTGGGGGTGTCCAAGGCCAGGTTAGATGGGACTTTGAGTTCCCTGATCCAGTGGGAGGTGTCCCTGCCAACGGCAGGGGGCTGGAAGTGGATGGGCTTTGAGGTCCCTTCCAATCCAAACCATCCTGTGATTTTCATCTGTGTGTGTGACACACATGAGGTACAAACCCTGAAATCACATACAGCTCTTGGCAACCGTTCCTAAAAAGCGGCAAAACTAAAGCTGTGTGAATAGTGAGCAATGTCAAAAATAAAAGTGAAAGTTTGCTGGGAAAACAACCTCTTCACTTTGGTTTCCATGGTACAAACAATATGGCTTTTCCAATTAATTCTCCTAAAATAGATAAAGCTTATGATTTCTGTGAAAAGGCTCAATATGGATGTACATTTTTGGCTGGTATTGTGGAAAGGCTGGCATATAAATAATCCAAGCAGCCTTGCAGGTTGAATCAAGCAACACAATGTCATAGTTCTGCTGTTAGGATAATAATCCCATGTAGCTGCCAGTAAGCAGAATAACCCTAGAGGTGTCATACGGGACAGAAAAAAGCCAGAACAAAGCCCCCGTGGAACGAGCTCAGTATTTATACCCAGCTCCTGTATGAATACTCCAAGAGGTAAATCTTAACCACCTCGGCTTGACGAAAGTAGAAACAAACTTTGCTTTGAGAAACACATCTCTCTGCTTCTTTCTGCCCATGTAAACCTGGCGGTTTTGATTAAGACCCTGCAACCAAGTAGACCAGGTATGATTGTAGCCGACACTGCTAAGGAGCATCTAGGTCAGTCAGACCTTTCCTGACACCAGTGTTTGGGCACTCTCCCTGCCTTTGACTTCTCCTGCCGCTCCCTGGCGAAGGCATCGTTTCCCCGTGACAGGCTTTAAGAACAGATGACAGGCCGCGCGTTGTACCGTTGCAGACAAGTAAAAGTCTATCAGTACTGACTTTGGAAATGCATTTCCTCAAATCTCTCACAGACAGATCTTGCCAGACCTCACTCCTGCCTGGCAGGAGAGCACTGTTTAATCTCTGTTGGAGTGATAAAGTCGGGTACCTGCTCTGTCCAGCAAACTCACCCCAAACCCATCCTGCTGCCGGGTCAGAAACGGCGCAGCAGCTTTGCACAGAGCCTGCCCTGAAGAAAAGCTTTAAAGCATCCTTAGGTAATTTGCCTTATTCTGAGAAGAAGAAAGTATTCTGTATGTGCAAATACACACACGGATAAACAAGCCAGGGATTCTTCAGGGCCTGAAATACCAAGAAGATTATTATTAGCAGTATTATTTATCTGTGTTTTCCCCAGACGGTTTGATTCAGACCCGCCCTTGATTTGCAGATGAATAATGAGACAGGTGTGCAGCTCACTGAAGCAAAAGCACATGAAATGAAGGGAGAAACATCAGTGAATGAGACAAAACCACAGTAAATGCAGTCAGCAATGTCCAACACTTGTGGAAAACTTCATAGGCCCATTGACACTGCCACGGCTGTTACCAAACAGCAGCTGTGCGTCCCAGCTGATGACACAGAGACCCATCCTGTTATTGTGTTCATATTTTCTAAGCCACAGAAAGAAAAGAGTGATAGTACACAAAACACTTCTAATTATTTTTTCTATGTGCTGTAAAGGTATAAGCTAACTTAGATTTTACTTTCCTTACATTAAGGGACCTGTAAGAAAATATAAAATCTACATTAATGCCTTAAATGTAATTGCATTTTGTGGAAGAATTTATAAATAATAACAAGACAAAATTTAAAAATTCAAAAGACACCATTTGCAGCTATAAATATTTAATTCTGAGGGAATGAGAACGACATTTTTGTCAAGTCATAAGGTATATTAAAAGTATACTTATGTAGAATGTGTCAAAATAACAAGACAAATGAGTATTGATCTGAGGTGATTCAAAGTCTTTTCTGCTATCCTTTCTACTCTCAGTTCAATACATAACTTTTAGGTCCGAAGTATCTGTTTGGCATTGGTAGGAATATGGAAACTGGGAGCACAAAAGATAATATTAGTTTTATTAATGCAATATACCCTTCCCTTGCAGAGTCCATCACTATTACTGCTCAGACCAAGTGCGAGGATTTATAAAACACCTTTAATAAACAGTGAAAGGCAAAGTTTATGAAGGTCCCCTTCAATACCCATTCCTGCTGAAGGCTCAGAGTACTCATCAGTTTGTACACGAGCCACAGACCAGCATCTTCAGAAAGTAGTTTTAAGCCACAAACCAGGCTTCTGCCTTGGGGGTTTGAGGGTTGGTTTGTTTGTTTGTGGTTTTGTTGTTTTTTTTTTAAAAATAGAGCTGTCACCTTGGAAACCAAGTCAAGGTTAAGAGCTTCTGGAAAAAAAGCAGAAATCTGGTTCCAGGACCCAGGGTGGGGATTTCAAAGGCACATTGGCAGTGCCTTCTTCTCATGGGATACCAGTGAGAAAAGCCCAACTACTATTTGTACCCTTGAAAATATGTGCTAAATGCTGGCAACACAGGGATTTGCTTTTGAAAATCTCTGCCCTGTTGTCTAAGTCTATAAGACTTTTTTTTTTAAGTGCTTTTCACATATTTTTACCAGTTGTAATAGTTGACCTTTTCCAATCAACAAAACAAAACCTTATTGTATGTACAGCCTTTCCACTGAGGAGACTCTGGAGCAGCAGATGAAACAGAAGCACTACAAAGGCACTTGCATTTTTCTGTCCCTGAACTAGGAACTCAGGCTCTCCTGTCCCTTAAAGGCCAAGGAAGGCCAAGACCACAGCTGTTCTCAGAGGTGGTGAACTGGAAATAGCCTGACTAGTTTAATTTCTCTCTCCTAGGATCACCAAAACATTTGGGAAAAGGATGAATGGAAAATGAGAAAACTCCCAAGGATTGGATTGCTGAACAGCTCACAAACTCCCCTGGAGTGCTGCTCCTCCTGCTCACAGGTGCTCCAAGTGTGCACTCACATTTGAGACACATGCACATGTTTTGGGGTTACACTACACATAGACACTACCAGATACAAACACAAAGAAACAGGACTTTTAGGAAGAAATTCTTCACAATGAGACTGGTGAGGCCCTGGCCCAGGTTGCCCAGAGCAGTGGTGGCTGCCCCATCCCTGGAGGTGTTCGAGGCCAGCTTGGATGGGGCCTTGAGCAGCCTGGTTGGATGGAAGGTGTCCCTGCCCATGGCAGGGGGGTGGAACTGGATGGGCTTTGAGGTCCCTTCCAACCCAAACCATTCCATGGTTCTATGATACATTCCGAGTGAGCCACAACAGTTTTACCATTTTCACTTCTACGATCCAACCAAAGCCATTAACTCACCAGGAATAAAGGATCTGTCAGTTATGAACCGTCCCTCTCCGTACATGGCACAGAACAGAATTCTGCCACAGGCTGATGCAGAGCAGCATCAGGGAAGCAATGATGGATTGGGAGGAGCACCTCTTTGGTGATGAACAGGTACAGGGGAGGCAGATGGGCAGGTCAGCGATGACTTCGAATGGCTGCATGTAAAGGTACGCTGTGAAGTACTAAAGGGAAACTCCATAAGAATATTCCCAGCAGTGCAGGGATAACCAAAGCTCACTCTGAGTCGCGTGAGGTGTCGGGGTGGATTTTCCCTTGGATCTGTCACTTAATGTGGAAGTCAAGAAACAGCAGCACGGAAGGAAGAACACAGCATCAAAGAAAGAGTCGTTACAGGCTGTGACACAAAGCAAGCACCATAAAAAGCAAAGCATTTAAGATAAGATGGGACTAAAGAAAATTCTTGCACGTAATCAAACCGCCGCTCTGCCTACGCCGACTCCTGCACCATCAGCAGCAAATACCTGCTGATTGGACAGATAATGGTGCTGCCCCATCGCCTTCATCAACACATTCTCTTCCAATATTTTCCAGACCCGTAAATAAACAACAACACAGCAACCCAACCCTCAGGTACAAACGTGTGGCAAATGGAAGAGGAACTGCATATGTGCTATTAAACTCTTTTAAGTACAATTTACAGTTTACTGCCTTTTACAGTGGAAAAAAGAAGATCCCTGCAGCCAGCTCCATGCCAGCTTCCCCAAGCTTTAATTGCTTCCTCAAAGGGGGTCACAGCCTAACGGGACTCTCAGGCACCGCGTCCCACGAAGGCAGCTCAGCAGAAGCGTTCGGTTTGAGTCTTTGACTTTGCTGCAGGCCAAGAGTTCCAGGGAGCGAAAGCCTTGTGTCTGCTGCGTCTCATTAAATGGTGCTGTGCCACCGTCACTACAAAATGATACCAGAAAGGCCTTGCAGTCCCTTCTGCAACTCCAAAAGGCAACTTAGACTTCTTATTGCACAAAACTGACGTAAGTGTTTTAACAAATTTAGTCATTGTAGACTATTAAGACTGTGTTAATGAGACGCTGCATTATTCACGCCCCAGGATCCAGCTGACTATTTTGCTTTAGCCATTTCATCACCACACCAAATGCCAAAGTGTTTACTCTGGGGTCCAGAACTGCTGGAGCTACATAGAGCCTTCTTGGCCCTGAGCTGCCCATGGCATTATGCTTAAATCTTTAAAGAGTAAATAACCCTTTATTGATTAAATTCCTTTTAAAACCAGTATTTTAGTTTCTTGATTTTATGTGCATACATATAATTTTGCAGACATACATGATATGCTTTGTTGTCTTTTAGCTCTCCTTGCTCTCAAACCTCACAGGTGAGGCAAATGAAATAGTATCACAGTATCACAGTATCACAGTATCACAGTATCACAAGGTTGGAAAGGACCTCTGAGATCATCAAGTCCAACCTATAACCTAACACTAACACCAACACCAACACCAACCATCATCTAAACCATGGCACTCAGTGCCTCATCCAGTCTCCCTTTAAACACCTCCAGGGTAGGTGACTCCACCACCTCCCTGGGCAGCCCATTCCAATGGCCAATCACCCTTTCAGTGAAGAATTTTTTCCTCACATCAAGTCTAAACTTTCCCTGACGAAGCTTAAGTCCATGCCCTCTGGTTCTGCCACTGGTCACCTGAGAGAAGAGACCAACCCCTGCCTGACTACAACCTCCTTTTAGGGAGTTGTAGAGAGCAATGAGGTCTCCCCTGATCCTCCTCTTCTCCAGACTAAACAGCCCCAGCTCCCTCAGTCGCTCCTCGTAGGGCTTGTGCTCCAGCCCCCTCACCATCTTCGTTGCCCTCCTCTGAACACATTCCAGTATCCTAACATCTTTCCCATACTGAGGGGCCCAGAACTGGACACAATATTCAAGGTGAGGCCTGACCAGTGCCGAGTACAGGGGGACAATAACTTCTCTGGTCCTGCTTACTACACTATTCCTGATACAGGCCAGGATGCCATTGGCCTTCTTGGCCACCTGGGCACACTGCTGGCTCATGTTGAGCTTCCTGTCCACCAGCATTCCCAGGTCCTTTTCTACCTGACTCCTCTCCAGCCACTCTGTCCCCAGTCTGTAGCTCTGCATGGGATTGTTGTGTCCAAAATGAAGTACCCGACATTTGGACTTATTAAACATCATCCCATTAGAATCAGCCCAGCTCTCCAGTCTGTCCAGGTCCCTCTGTAGGGCCATCCTACCCTCTAGCAGATCAACCCTTCCTCCCAGCTTGGTATCATCTGCAAATTTGCTGATGATGGACTCAATCCCCTCATCCAGATCATCAATAAAGATATTAAACAGGACGGGACCCAACACCGATCCCTGGGGACACCACTGGTGACCGGCCGCCAACTGGATGAAACACCATTCACCATCACTCTTTGGGCTCGGCCATCCAGCCAATTCCTAACCCAGCACAAAGTGCTCCCATCTAGGCCACGAGCTGCCAGTGGTGGGATGCAACAGTGTTTGTAAATTATGACACAATTGACTTGAGAGCAGCATGTGAAATATTGCCTTGCAGCAACTGAAAGGTCTTCTTTAATGAATTCCAAAGGAAAAGCTTCTACTCCTCAATTTTCACTTAAGCAGGTGCCCAACATGCTGCTGTGCTCACTGTAAACAGTTATGTTCTATGAATGATAACAGAGAGAGAGAAATAATTTACAAGATCATCAGGCTTCACCATTTGTGTTGTGCACTGTCCCATTTCAGGCCACTGCAGGAGACTGTGTGGCTATTTTTAGAAATGCACTTACACTAACAGATTCCATTTTATCCCATGTCTATACACAAAACTATCTTCCAGCTCTCAAGAGCTCTTCACCTGTATCAATTGTTCTTCTTCCACAGGCTATAAGGCTGTCATTACTCCAGGTCATGTTTATCTTCAGGTCAAGTTTCCTACAGTAATAAGCATGTCACACCTTCTTCTGCAGCAGTTTCATATTGGCAATCTGCTGCCATTACCTCCAAAACAAGCTGTAAAAATGCATTTAAAAGCCCTCACCTCAAATTTATTTGCACAGTGTGGATCTATAGACTGGAATGAAAAACAGGCAAGCTCTCATCTCACTTGCTTTCTGGAAGGAACAATAAAACTGCCCAGTCCCCAGCATGAAACCTCTTTCTTTGTGCTGTTCTGTCTAGGATGTTCTGGTTTTACAGTCCAGCACAGTAAGGACGAAATGAATCTACTCTTGCCCTGACCCTCCATCCCTCCTCCATGAAATGCACTCTGTAGGAGCCAGCTCCTGGTGTAGGGGAGGAAAGATTAACCTCTGCTTCAGAAGTCTTTCTTGGATCTCCTCTCTCCTCTGCACCAGCTCTGTATTTCACTATGCCAGGAAAGGGGGAAGAGGGAGAACTCAGCCACCTGTTGGGAGCGAAGGTCTCAGCTTGTGAAAGAGTGGCCATCCCCTCGGCGCGGTGCTGCAGCGCCTGCCTCCCAGCCTCGGCCACGCGGGACAGCTGCTCCGCGCTGGGACAGCTGCACGAATTCCAGCTCCTCCACGGGGAAAGCAGCTGTGGGAGCTTGCAGTCATCTTAGGAATCAGGAACAAAAGCCTGAATTCACCCTTCTGCCCTGAATTCATGACCCCAATGATCGGATTCACATGAACTGGGAGGCAGAGCTCCGGTGCCTCGTGTCCAACACAAAGCCAAGCACACACCAAACCCACCTTGGCACCCTCCAAGTCGGTGCTCATGAATCACTCTCTTTAACCAGACTGAAGATCCTGTTTAATATTTTCATTGATTATATAGACAGGAACAGGCTCTGAGGAAACCTCATAGCAGCCTTCCAGTACCTGAAGGGGGCTACAAGAAAGCTGGGGAGGGGCTCTTTCCAAGGGTTTGGAGTGATGGGATGAGGGGGAATGGCTTTAAACTGGAAGAGTTAGGAAGAAATTCTTCACAGTGAAGGTGCGGAGGCCCTGGCCCAGGTTGCCCAGAGAAGCTGTGGCTGCCCCATCCCTGGAGGTGTTCAAGGCCAAGTTGGATGGGTCTTTGAGCCTCCTGATCCAGTGGGAGGTGTCCCTTCCCATGGCAGGGGGTGGAGCTGGATGGGCTTTAAGGCCCCTTCCAACCCAAACCATTCTGTGGTTCTAAGCTGCCTGTGACACTGGGCTGTGAGTGCAGCTTTCCAAAGGTATTTTTTGAACAGACTCCTCCAAGCCAAGTGGTTTTCCTGAACTTGTTACGCAAGAGGCCCACACATAGTTCATTCAGCGTGGTCCTGAGGATTCGCCTTGTTCAGCTGGACACTTTGTGCTTACTCCTCACCAAGCAACAGAGTGTGGTAAAGGCATTCCTCAGATTTGTTGATAGGAAGGATTTGCTGCCAGAAGTCAACCAAATATGTGAGTTTTCAGAATACAGCATTCCTGCAGACACTCCCAAATCTCTACTCTCCGTTACTCCTCACAGTAATTCCATCAGGCAACTTCACATTCCATTGTCACGAAATGCCAGCTCGCCCCACGAAAAACATGTGAGGTGGCATTTCAGCCACACTGCAGGTGGCAGTCCAGGGCCAGCAGCTTGGCCACCGCTGAGGCAAACTGTGCAGAGGAGAATTCCACAGTGCTGGTGATAAAAAGGTCTCTGCCACAGATATTATCAGCAGCTTTCTCTGAAGTACAGCAGCGGCCGAGGTTTCAGTGAGCACGACAAGGTTGCCTTGGCTGCCTGTCCATATCAGCACCTTTAATTATTGTAGACCCACAAAAGAACCAATTGGATTCTAATTTAAACTCCCTCTCTTGTTTCTGCCCTTTAATGTGCTGAAAAATAAAAGCCTGAAATAATTTGTATTCATCATCAGAATGGGTGGGAGAGGTTCAGGAGCACAGAGACACAACCAGGCCAGGACCAAATTGTTCATTCTCATGAGGGAATTTTAATTGCAGACGTTCTGCACAAGCTAATAAGGAATCTGTGTGCTGAGAGTGCAAGGAAAAAATAACAATTCTGTTCAAAATTTATAGAATTAAAAAATGATGAACATTGAATTAGCACTACATCACCACTGAACCCAGAGCCAACAGATCCCATCTCCTGGTGGTGGTGATCTCAACCACAAACCTCCCTGCTCCACCCTGTTCTGGCAAATAAAAATAAGCAGTTGTTTGGAGCATTTTATGACTATGAAAATATATCTTCTCTTACTCTGATTAAATATTTTTCCTTTTTTTCTGATAAACATGAAAAGAAAAAAATCTTCAGTTAATTGAAAAATGCATTCCAGGCCGATGTTACAGTGTTTGGGGACAGTTTTGGAACCTTGTACAGAGGGATCAAGCATGCTTTTGTAAAGCCTTGCTTCAAAAGAATTCCATATTCATAGAATCACAGAACCATAGGACCACCTGGCTGGAAAAGACCTTTGAGATCATCAAGTCGAACCGTACCTGTCCACTACTAAAACAGATCCCTGAGCACCTCGTCTGCCTGTCTTTTCAACACCTCCAGAGATGGGGACTCCACCACCTCCCTGGGAGCCTCTGTCAGGGCCAGACAACCCTTTCAGTGAGGAATTTTTTCCTGATGTCTACCTGAACCTCCCCTGGTGCAATGTATATATTAACTGGTACATTTATGTCATCCTAATCAAACCTTCCTTCCTCTTAATTTAAAGGTCCAGAAACGTGCAGTGCTCTGGCAGCCAAAGAAAATGGATATTTTTATTCAAAGAAAACCTTCTTAATTGCTACAGAAAGGCTCTTGGCAAGCACCTATAGCAAAGGACACATCAGGAGTAAAAAATTATATAACACTCAAAAGAGACTGACTGGTGGCTCCTCCGTGCTGACAATGCAGCTGTGTCATTTGGGGGTGGAAGGTAAACTTTGGTTCATAATTAATTTTTAGTGTAGGAGTCAGCTCTGCAAAGGAAGTCAGAGGAGCTGCCCTCCTGCAGAAAGTCCTGTGAAGTCTCTGCAGACCATGAGCGGTTCCATCTCTCTTGGTGAGGTCTGTGCAGCTCTTGTGACTGTGCTCTCTCTCAGGACTCAGCCTGAGAGCCGCTGTGCTTTGCAAGAACCTCACTGAGGGGTTTCTGTTTGAAAAACAAACGTGTTCATACAATTAAAGCACCTGGGAGAGGGAAGCAGCTCGCTATTGCCAGAGCAGAAAGGCCTCCTCCCAGAAGCCATTGTATAAAGTACCTCCACTGGCCAGGCCTGATCTCAGTCAGGGTCAGGCAAGGGTTTCTCGAGTTGGGATTGTCAGAATTTGGCAGATGAAGGTCAGTTCAGAGAAGGGAGTCAGATACTGCACAGACATAATTTAATGTCACAGAAATGCCTTCCAGAGCTGTTGTACCATTCTGCAGCTAATGGGATGGCTATATAAAGAAAGAAGGATCTTTGCAGCAATCCAATCTTTTTGAACAGACCTGCTCTGTGACCAGCTTTGCTCACAGACTCTTCTATTCTTATTTAGCGAACAGAGACCATCTCATTATTTCTGCACAACTGAATAGATCAATTACAATATTAATTTCCCTTAGTTCTGATTCTCTAGAATACTTCCTCTGGTCAGAGTGCCCATCAGAACCAAACTGAAGGCAGCGCAGTGCTCAGGGAGTGCTGAACAGGTTTTGGTGTTAAGTCCCTCAAATATTTCCATTTCACTTCATGCTCACAAACCTTCATTTCTTTTACATCACCAATGCGAGGCAGTCTCTGCTCGGTGCTGTCAGAACAGTCACCAATTACTGTGCCTGTCATTAGCAAAATAGTGCTTTGACAATTCCCATCAGGGAAGATGTGCCCTCTCATTACGTTTTCCAGATACATGAAAACAGGCAAGGCAATTCTTCCTCTCGGAACTGAAGGAATTACAACACCCTCAATTTTAGCTGTGAAAGATCACGTATGTGCACTGAAGAGATCCAGAAAATGTGGGAGGAGATGTCCTCTACATCACCTCGGAACTTCCCGTTGTTGTTAACATTTAGGCTGCTCATAAAACATATTCACAAAATACCACATGGCAAGCCTAAATCCTCCGTCCTGCAGGAACAGGAATGTTGGCATTTCCTGACAGATTGTGCCCAATGCCTTTAGGACATTAGACTGGCTTACTGGGTGACCCACTGACCCCTGCTGATTGCTGTTTTCAGCCTCAGCCCCTGCCCCAGGCCAAGCACACCCAGTTTCTCCTGGTCTTTAGTTTGTAATTGCCAGTATGGTACCCTAAGTGTGCCCTGGAAGCAGAGATGCTCTGCACACGGAAGCAGGCAGGAAGGTTTCCCAGGTGCTGTGGTTATTGCACACTGGCTGGTCCCTTCCCCAGTGCACAGCACTCCCTGCAGCAACCACCACTGCCAGAGGGTACCCAACCCACCAGCTGCTTCTACAACGCAGTGAATCGAGGGTGCAGGCTGCCTGGCTAACAAAGACTACAGAAGGAAACCCTGCTGTATCTTACAGGCACTAGAAGTAGGAACAGTTCTCCACTCCAACACCCCTCTGTGTTTCCTGGACCACTTTGAGCTGTAAGGTTTGTGCAGCAGCCTCATTCTTCATCTCCCACACCTCAAATTCAATACAGGTTGAGTGAGAAGCAAATGTACACTTGACTGCTGGTCTTACCTACAGAGATCAGTGGAAGCATTTCCCCACCTTCGTGGGTGCTGTAGCTTCCTCTGGGCACTTCCTCAGGGCACTCTGGCATGGAAGGATACACATTGAGCTGCTTCTCTACAACTACCTTAACACAGCAGGAGGGATCAAGCTCAGACCAGTGCCAGTGGTGAACTACTTCCCACTGTTCTCAGCTTGTTGCTTTTCCCTCACGCTGCCATCTGTGGTTGCTTGAGCCTGTCCTCGATACCCAAAGAAGACAGGCAACACCTTCAAGAATCTGGCACATTGGACAGAGGCAGCATGAAGTAATACCTCAAATCTGGGGTGAAGAAAAGATCTTTCAGTCCAGGACTGGACAGACCTAAGCTTGAGCCCATCTCACTGGTGCTTCCATGTAGGCAACTGCATTGAAAACTGGTCCTACAAATGAGCTACGCATTAGAAAACATCTCTTGTCTGATGTTCCTCAGTCTCCTCATCATTGCTCCCTCAAAAAGAGTAACTGCACATGATTGTGTTCCCCTGCATTTGCTGGTATGATCACGGTGAATCTCACTTGGGTGCAATGATGGAGAGAGCAGACCACACAGTTCCCTGGAAAGCTATTGCACTGCTGGAGAACCGAGACCCACAAAGGATCTTCAGGGACCATAGAAATGGCACAAGTGCACATGACCCAAAAATCATCAGATCTACCATATTCACAAGTTTTTAGAAGCTTTCAGAAATTTTTTTTTGCATGCCAAATATTTTTTCACCCAATAAATTACGTATTCATAGCAAAAAAAGGTTACTTTTTCAATATCTTAAAGCACAGAAAAAGAATCAAACCAAAGCTGTGCCTATAATGTTAGATGCTTTAAAAAATAGTATGGAAAGAGTTAATATCTGACTTACCACATCTGAGCCACTATCTTACATTTTAGAGTTTGTTGCTGCAAGCAATGAAGCTCTATTAGACATGAGCCTATATTTAACATAAAGCACCCAGACAATCTCCAGACAGTCCCTGTATTTGAGAGACAGAATTTACTCAATTCCATTTTAATTTCTATTGTGTATAAAAGCGTTTAGAGCGTAAGCCTCGCTACGAGATGACAGAATATCATTATGCAGCAATTCAAATGCTTTAAAGGCTGCTAAAGAAACCTCCACTGAAATGACAGGCCTTGTGAAGCGCTTAGAGATGCTGTTTCATCCATTCTAGACGGGTTTAGGATAAAAAAATTCATATAATAAGATCATATATTTACAGCACATCATCTGACCTTTAAACTATTCCTGCAATCACATTATCCAGAACTGGGTAAAACTTGCAGTGCTGGCATCACATGGCCTTTCAGAGCAGATGGTTTGCAGTTTGTTATGAGAACCAGAAAATCTGGGAGGACATTCCTGCAAGATGGCATCGTTGTTCTTACCCACGGTCCTTCCATCAGGTAGTCTGAAGTGCCCCAGCAAGACTGAACATCCACTTCCTTTGAGGACACTGAGCGCAGGGAAGGGGAAACAGCTTGACTTAGTATTGATGTGCCAAGATAAATAAAAATAGCAGAGGGAGTGAACGTTTTAGAAGGCTGGGTAAACATATCCCAAGTGGGCGCTCACTTTTCCTAGATTGTTCAAATACCCTAAGAAAACCAACTGAAAATAAAAATTATTCAATGGCACGATTCTAGTGTGATCCCATGCAAACAGAAGGATACAGCCTCTGTCTGGGATGCAGTTTGGGCAGGTCACACTGGGCCACCAGCAGGTACTGCTCCTTCTCATCAGCATTTGCTTTGTTTTCCCTAGGACCACGCTCTTACCACGGCACAGGTAGCACCTACTGATTGCTTTGTGCTCTCCAAAATATCTGTCGGCTGAAAGTGTGATTTACTCCTGTTTTGATCAGAAAGCCACTCTTCTGGGGTTCAGCCAGGTATCAGTCAATCTAGGCAGGTTTATCTTCTGAAGTCTGAGCAACAGATAAGGGAGACAGAGCAGCACTGCAAGAATAAATCAAGGTACACAGTTCTTCAGCTTTCATTCTGTGGATGCAGCTCCCTTCATCACAGTTTGTCCTACTCTAATACCAAAGTGAACCTGAAGGATCTTATGATATTCACTAGAAGATAACCTTCAGAAACTTTCAGAAGTGTTGTGTTATTCTTGGGTTTGAATGCCTCTTCCCTTTTTATAGACAAATAGTTTTCAAACAGAAACAAATACACAAATACAAGCCGGCCTTCTACACATCTCCACCATCTCACTTCACCACACCCTCCAGTTTACACTCTCAGGAGTGATGGGACAGGCTCTTTGGACAGGCTCTTACAATAATTAATAATGACAGGCTGGAGAACATGGACACAATTGTGCTATGGAGACTGGGTAAAGAGACAAACCTCACTGTTTGCAATCCAATTCAAATCAAGGGCTACATAAACAAAAAATTCTACTCATCTGCTGGTTTGATTCACAAACTGGATTTCTTCAAGAAGGTCTGTCTGGCTTCCAGAAACCTGTTTATCCAGATAAAAGCAGCTGAGAAATGTTGCTGGGTGCTGATTTTTTTTGCAGTGGGCAAAGCTTCTCAGATCAGATATTCTGAGCAGAAGAATGTGCCCAAGGATTGTGTCACAGTACCCGGGGATTGTACGGAAGATAGAGCAGTCAGACAAAAATCTGGAGTTTGCAAGCAGAGAAAGCCTGCAAAGCAAACCCAAGGACTAACTGCCTGCCCAAGTGTTTCAGCCTCTGATATTGCTCCTGACCTCAAGCACCAGTTGTGCTGGGTGTCAGAGGTGAGCTCAAAAGCTCTCCTGGCACTGACAGGCACTCGTGCACAGCGAGCAAACTGCTTGGGCCCCGCTGCCTAGATCCGACACGGCCCGAGCAAACAGCTTGCAGCAGGATGCAGAAACCTCAGCAGCAATCTGAGTTGCTTGGGGTCTGCTCCTGCTGCATACTAATACTTTGTGTTCTCTTACAGCTGACAGCTACTGCATTCACTTGTGTTGATGCCTGAGCTCTGGACAGAAGCAGAAGTTAAACATAAATCTCCTTTGCATGCCTCCTTATTTTTTTTTAAAAAAAAGGAGTGGGTACGAAGGCTGAACCAAGAAAGCTGGTGCTGGGCTTTTGTTCAGTCCCCTGCAGAAACAAGGACAGGAACAAAATAAGAGCTCTAGCTCCTGAAAAGGCTCGAGGCAGTTGAGTTTGGGCACCCAGTCTGGGTTCCCTACAGTGGGAACCACAGTGTGGTGCCGGGCTCGAGGACGCCCGTCTGCTGGGGAAGTGGGGAGAAGCCATCAGCTCCAGCCCCACCTCGGACTGCTGAAAGCACAAGCAAGCACTTGTGAAGAAAGAGTCCTCCACATTTCTGCTCCTCTTCTGTCCTGCTCTCTACTTCAGCAATGTCTGGAATGTGAGTTCTGTGCTCACAAAGGTGGTGGGGCTGGCAGCAGAATGTGGCACGGTCGGTAGTGTGAGAGGTGACCCTGGTGAGCTCCACAGCAGCTGATCCCACTGGAAAAGCTGGCTCCAGACTGGAGCCCGCAGCCCACATCTGCTCTGGGGCTCCCCTCTCTACTCCACAAGGTCTCCCTTGACCTCGAGTGGAAGGAAAGCCATTCCTTAGCAGGCATTTTGTCCTGGTGCCTCTGCTGCACCTGCCAGGCTGCCGGTGGCGCAAAGGTCGCTGCGCGCTGGGATCGAGAGAAGCGCTTGTGCCGTGTGCTCGGGGGAGCTTGGGGTTGGCTGAGCGGAGAGAACGAGCACTGCTGAAGGTGCTGTCGTGTGAGGAGAAGAGCAGAGGGGCCCAGCACGCAGCACCAGTGAGCCACAAAGTTCAGGGCGGGCACTGCGGTGGGATGAAGTGACAAATCAAGTGGTATCACAGAGGAGTCCCATGACAACAAGACTTGGAGTAACACACAGAGAGGAAGGGAAGGAAGGAGGAAAGGAGAGCTCAGTGAAATTCAACTGTGCCATATTTCCTTTGGCTGATTGCCATTCACTCCGCCTTCCTGACTAGCAGGGTGATGCTACTATCAGTTTCATCCCCAAGCAATGCTTGTGAAATTCATGCAATGGCTCAGATAAAGTACCCTATGGGACACAAATGCCTCATGCTCACACACTTAAACCAGGGTGTGGCTCTCTCCTCCCCACTTCCCACCTCATCAGTTCCCTTACTGATAACACAATGGTGCTTTGTTTTTCCATAAGTCTATTCATCACATTAATGGAGAGATACAAACCATCCCAGTTATACTGGCATGTCCTACAGATGGTATCCAACTCCTAAGGTCTTATTACCAGGAAATATTTCCCTATGGCCCTCCACTGGAAAGAAGCACCTCTGAGGCCAGCCCACTTTGGCAGCAGTGATCAAACAAGGAAAAAGAGAGCACTGTCTAAAAGGCAATATAATTTTTTTGCTCCCTTTTGGAACTGAATCCAAGAATATTCTCTGGATGAAGCCCTGAGGAAGGGTCACACAGCTGAACCAACACACGCCGAGCAACGTAACAACCGCGCGGCAGCAGCACAACAGGCCATTTTGCAAGGTCCATTCTTTGGTCCCTGTGTTCTCCTCTACTGATTGCTGCCTTGAAGACCATCTCGATTCTAGAGTTGGCTTAAACCTTAGGAAAATACCATTGGAGGACATATTATCAGTATTACACTATCTGCCTCAAGCAGATCATCATAATCAACCCCTCGGTTTCCAACAAGCTGGGTTTCTGCCCTTTGTCCCCCAATATAATTGTGCTGCTCGGCTGTTGTTCAACTGATGCTTTTTGGAGCTACAAAGTGGGCTTCAGCATTGCTGTAACACTTGGGAAAACAAGGAAGAGAGGGAAAGACATTTTCATGACTTCCCTTTTTCTATTTTTTTCTGTAAATATTAGTTGTTTCCAGTATTTTGATTGCTGTGCTCATTACTGAAAGTTCAAGACAGCCCAGTTACGTTTTCCCTGCATTTTAATAACACCTAGAAGTAAAAACTGGGAGGCAGTTAAGTTATCCTGTAAGGTGTAACGTGTGATTACACCCATTGAAATAACAGTCCTGATCCAGCATTGCCTGTGAGACATTGAGTGTAACTCACTTAGGGATCTGGTTTCACTTGAAAGAGCTACAAATGTTTGTCAAACACTGTATTCTGTGGCTGTCACGCACACAGCTTGTATGCACACTCACAGAAATCATACTTTAAAAATGTATTTCTGTCTCATTGTTCAAGCACATGAAACAGATACTGTCTAACGCTCCCAGGCAGCTGTGAGAGCACAGACCAGGAATCAGGATTTCTAGAATCTCATTCTGCCTCTAATATCAACTTTCCTCTGCAGCTGAACAAACCGTTCTCTCCCTTCCTCTCCTTCAGCCTTTCCATCTGGAAAAATGAAGACATTTACATCTGTACTGTGGGTGCCTGAGCTGTGCATATAAATCAGTAAATGTTTATAACAATGATCTGAAGACGAGAGGTTATGTGTTTCTGATTTAATGCTTTTCTATTTTTGTGGAACAAAACAAAAAAGCAGACACTGCAAACCAAGCTTCCTTAGGGTTCTGACCCAGAGTCCACAAAACTCAATTTCCTTAAGGTTATGGCACAGGCCCCTCATGCCTGATTTTAAATATGAAGGAGTTCTCATTGCACCTCAAGATGAACATCTACCAGTTATCACAGAGAAAAAACAATAAGAAAAGGCAGCAGGCTCTGTTCTCCTCCCCTTCCCCAAAGCCCATCCCAGTCATGTCCCTCGGAACGCTGCACCCCCGAGGGACAACCGTCAGCACCCGGCTCAGCGCTTCCCATCCCAGAGCGCTGCGCACACGCGCTTCGAACACCCAGACAGCACCACCTTGGTCCCTGCTCACACTGCTCACACCAGAAACCCAAGCTTTCTGACAAAGTGGCCAAAGCATTTACTGAACTCCAGGCCCTTCACATGTGTAAGGCCTGTGATATTTTGTGAGCGACCTAGAAGAACGAGGAGGTTTTTCACTTTTCACTTTGCCAAACGTGGCTGTTTGATGCGGCAGCAAGCTGTGCTCTTTCTTGTATGAGGCACAGGCAAACAGTTTTGTCTTGCTAAAAAGCAAGTATTTTTTTAAAAGCTGCTTTTTTTCCCCCCTTCACCTCCCTCCTCATGCTTCAGGAGGTGATTTAATTTTCCAATACGCACAGCACAGCAGCCTGATAACCTACACTTTGACAAATCCAAAGTTTCTCCTTCTGAAGAAGTCCCTTCCAATGAATGCAGTGGCTTCTGCCTGGGAGAAGTCTCAACACAAAATCCAACTTGCCTGCAACTGGCTTTTTTCCTTAATAAAAGTTCTCTCCTAGAAAATATAAATTTCCTTTGGAAACTTTTAATTATTCTGAAGACCTAGCATTGGGGAAGAAGTATCGTCAAAGTACTGGGAGATCAACATTACAATTGCATAATTTACCTATTTAAACTTCCAGCTCCATGCACACTGCAACTCCTGGTTGTCCTCACTTAGGATACATTTTTTTCATTGTGACAGCACTGCCATTGACAGGGAAGAGTCTCAAAAAATGATGGCTGTGCACACAATCCCCCTTCACAAATCACTGGTGTCCGCTAGGAAATGCCCTTCCCTTGCTGCACCGCACCAGCCCCATTCCCAGCGCTGCCCCAGCCGCAGGAGAACGTAAGCGACGCTGCACAGCTCAGCACTGCCGCGAACTCGCAGTGCCCGGCCTCTGCACTAAAGCAAAACTAATATAATGTACATTAAAAAATCCTAAATTTGTTGACAGAGCAATAAAAAACCTCTCCAACTTCAGTGCGGATGCACTGCTCGCCCTTCACCAGGCACTGCTTCAAACTGGAGACTGCGTGTATGTAAATGAAGGCTTTGCTGCTTTGCTGCTGTTCAGCTTGGGGCCATTCACTGCTTACTGGAATTCCTGTGGCAGAAACAGCATGAGTTGACTGGCAATGAGTCGCTCTGGGGCTCTCTACCCTCTAGAAAAATAACAATTTCAGCAAGAAGGACTTCAATCCCCTAAGGTCCCCCCTCAATATGTGTACTGAGTAAGAAACTTTCACCTCCAACGTCACAGTCCTTACTATCCAGGTTACAGCAACACCTGCGTGTGAAAGCCTCCGGATCTTCAAGCATGTAATCATATATATAAGTATAAATACTTCAATTCTAATGAAGCTATGCATTTACAAATTCAAGACCTATATTTTTTTTTCTGAAGCTGACAAATAGTATCTTTTATTGTCATTTATTTTAGAAAAGTTTTATGTTATTTATTTCAGATAAAAATAATTAGGAACGCCCTCCCAGATTAATGCTTTTAATTGGCACCATGTTTAAAATTAAAGGATATTTGAGTGAAAGAAAAAGGAATTTTCAGTAATATTTGCTAGTGTTTTTCTCCTCCTCAAGGACTTAGAACTAAGTTCATGACACGGGAGTTTCTCAGGTGGCTCCTCGGCACACACGTTCCAGAGCCCTGGGCTGACAGGCAAAGGGAGAAGAACCCCCTACGGCTCTCGTGCTGGGCTGGGCTCTCCACCAGTCATGGCAAAGCACCAGGGGAACTGGAGAGCTGGGACTTGGGAGAAGCCAAGCTGCCTTCCTCTGCCTGTGAAACCTTCTCCATGTGACTCTCCTCTACAGCCCCTCTGATCCACTGACGGAACGCTACTGACACCTCTCAGCCTGCCCAAAGAAATCCCGGCGGAAACGCCAGCCTCAGCCCATCTCCTCAAACCCGTTGACCACTGGACTCTCACAGAGTACAAAACATAGGTCCAGATGTTTTTTCTCCCTACAGCAGAGAAACACTGGTGACATTGGTATCAACGAGGATGTGATGTCAGGGTGCTTTTCACCGTGTTCCTATAGATTCCCATAAAGCAGCAAGCTGGCTAGGAATTTTAAGTGGGCTTGTGACTTAAAGCTATTCTTTATTCCTTTACTTCCAACTGCATGTAGACAATAAAAGATCCACAGGACCACCACCTCCAAGAAAACCACTGTGTAAGGACTGAAAGCACTGACTTCTCGACAAACAGCACATACGAGGGGTTTACATGGGGATTTTGCAACTTCCTGGCCTGGGTGCTGGTGCAGCTCCAATTTCTGCTTTGCTTGTTCTAACCATTCATCAGCTTTGATAGCACACAGTCCAACCAAATCCAAAGCAGTTTAAAGTCCCTGGGACTTAGAAAAAATAGCAACGATTAATACGCCGTTAAAATAAAAAGCCATTAATCTGCTACCATTGATCGAATATATTTTGAATCCGATGACACTGACAGGAATTAAAAAAATTTATTTTCAAAACATATTAAGCACCAGAAATGCATTGCACATACTGAGAGCTACAAAAACATAACCTCCCCCTCAAACTCCCAACTGCTCCATCCCCAGGCTCCAGCCATCCATTATATAATCCCAGACCACCCCGGCACGCAGGCCAGCCCGGGAGCTGGGCTCTGGGAACTCCACTGGAAACCCATTTTCATGTCTGTCCTCTGAATCACACGGCCCTGGGTACAGGGCAGCTGCCAGGCTGGGTTTTTAACAGCCCAAAGCATACTGAGGGTTTGCACGAAAACCCCTCCTTTACCAACTGCAGAGATCGCATGTGATTTAACAGAAGGACCCTGCTTCCTGAAACAGTCTGCTCCCTCTGCTGTAGGATTGTTTATTGTCCTGATGATTTATTTAAAAGCAGACACACAAAGACGAACAAAACCAACAGGAATTTACCAGCAGGGACCTGGGGGGGGAAGGCACAGATTCCTGACCCTCCAGCCCGGAATCAATGCTGGTGATCTACATAACACAGTGCAGCAGCTGCGATGATTAACATGCTTATTTTCTTGCTGAGAACTTGATATGCATTTATGAGAATGAAACACGACATTCCGTTAATTCTAGCAAGTTAAATGGAGAGCTTTGCCCTGAAAAGATTGCCTTTCTCTCATTTTAAAGAAAGCAAAACCTTTGTGCATGACTACTTCAGGCACAACAGAAAGCTATGCAATTAGAAAACGTCATCTGCTGCACCCAGAAAGCCTGACTTGCCTCACCCCCTGCCCAATACACGAACAAACAGCATTTATTAATATTTCCCTCCACCGCCCGGTACATTAAATCACCATCTCTGTAGCAAAGCTGCTGCAGCAACTTCCTGCGCTGCATCATTCACCTACCTCTGACTTCATTGTTCCACCGGCCACGAATAAATAAAATCAAAGATGCAGGTGGAGCTGTCACGGCTCTCCTTTGCGGCAGATGTGCAGCAGTAATGTCAGGAGAGCGAGCCGGCGCTCCCGGCGGCTGCAGCTGGGTCAGTGCCGGAGCGGAGCCGGCTCGGCGCTGCCGAGGCACTGAGCTGCTCAGCACATTCACCCAGGCGCTGGGATGGGCCGGACCTGGGAGCCTCTGCTCAGCAGCTCTCACAGCCCGCCCGTGCCCCGAGACGCACCACGGCCCCGTGGCAGGGCAAGCAACCTCACTGCAAGGTCAGTGCCCTTTTTAAGCCTTACAGGATGCACCAGACAGCATAAGCAGCAGATGCCAGGCTGTATAAAAACGATGATGCTCCGTGTGCTCTCGCAGAACTAAATGTCCTTCTAAATTCGATAGAAATTCTCAGTAATATTCACCTTCTGTACTGCTCAGCCCCAAAAGGGGGTACAGTACTGACTGAAACAACTCGAGATCTGGAGCTATATCGCTGATGCATGAGCATCAAAATGCTGTAGCTCATCTTTTATGCCTAAGCAGAAATGAATTTATCTTCTAATCTTCATTTTATTGGTGATTTTTTTTCCTCCTGGATTGTCCTCTAAAACATCCCAAACCAGCCAATATGCATCAGCCTCTCAGAGCTCCCATGGCATGTCTTGAACTCTGCCCACTGCCTCTGTCAGACTGGGAGTGCTCAAGTGCAGCTCCTCCTGACTGCATCAACATGGACGGGTGCTCAGCACCTTTCACTGAAAAATTTATTGCTCAGCCTTCTCCAGACTTCAGAGGAAACATTTTTTTCCCCATCTCTTCTTTCTCTAGATGAATCTCCTTTAGCACCAAAATGCATATTCTTTGTTTGCTGTTACTGAGACATTTTCAATACATCTTGAAATAAACCCCAAAGCATGGGCTAGATTGCTGATGTTTCTTTCTGCAGGGCAGCCTAAAGTAGTTTAGATTTTAAAATCATAAATTACATAAAAAAAGAACACTGTTTACATCTAAGCCATGAAACTGGAGATAAGCTTGTACTCAAGTTCATGTGCTCTGCAGAACAGTCTCAGTACAAATCGTGTCAAGCCAACTCCAACTGATGCTCACTAACTGTTCCCCGTCCATGTCTGGGATGGAAACACAGTGTGTTCAGCTGGACTGAATTTGGAGCCCAAGGGTTTTCACAGTCCTCTTCCCAAATCCAAGAAAGAGTTCCTGTGTACCACTTCCCTTCTTATTTACCAGGCTCCTCTGATAGTAAAACTACCTTATTCATTCACCTCTATCAGTTTTGTAGGATAGGATTAGTGATGGTTATTTTCCAAGTCTGTCAACAGAGGAGGGCTGAAGTTCTTTCAAGAATGGGGAAGTACGGCAGGAGTTCTGTGTAATTCAGGGTAGACAGACAGGATTTTCCCCTCGTGACAAACTGTCCCACACAGTAAATCACACGGTGTCTGGAAACCAGCCTGTCCTATCAGGCCTACACTGTATATCAAACCTCACACGTCCTCCATAGGCTGTTCACCCTCCTTGTCTGTTCCGTGCACTCACCCTCCCTCTGGTACCTCCCCACTGACAGGAGATCTTTATGGTTTGCTGTCAGCACGTCTCGCCTCTCCCCACACACTCCCTTGGATCATCCTAACTTTTCTGTTCACCTGGGCAGGGACACGTGAAGTGGATGCTTCTTGGGAGACAGAAGCAGCGCGTCCGAAGGGCTGAAGTGCTGCTGCTGTGGATTTGGACACATTCCTTGTGCAGCCAAGCGAGCTCCTTGGGAGGGACAGCTGTGAGCAGTCAGTATGGAGCCAGCACGGAAACATGGCCACACCAAAACATTAGGAAGATAACTCAGCCAGGGCAGGGAATATGGAAGGACTAAAAGGATGTACAAGCACGTCTGTGTGTTGGGCTCCTACCTTGCTTTCTTCATCTTTCCAAGTATTCCTTCGATGTAAGTCAAGATCTCCAGTGCAACAAGAATCTCTTTACTGCCTCCCTACTCAAGCTCCTTCTGTTTGTTAGAAGACACAGTGTCCAGAGAGACACATCTCAGCACATTTCTGCATGGAAATAATCTGTGCCACTTTCATGGAATCACAGAATCATAGAATTGCCTGGTTGGAAAAGACCTTTGAGATCATCGCGTCCAACCGTACCTGTCCACTACTAAACCAGATCCCTGAGAAAATCACCTGCCCATCTTCTAAACACCTCCAGGGATGGGGATTCCACCACTTCCCTGGGCAGCCTCTGCCAGTGCCTGAGAACACTTTCAGTGAAGAAATTTTTCCTAATGTCTAATCTGAACTTCCCCTGGCACAACTTGCGGCCACTTCCTCTTGTCCTATCGCTTGTCACTTGGAGAAGAGACCAGCATACACCTTGCTACAGCCTCCTTTCAGGCAGCTGTAGACAATGATGGGGTCTCCTCAGAGCTGCCTCTTGTTTAAGCTCCCATAGATCCCTTCATCACCTTTGTCATGTAATTTGTCATCAAGTAGAACAAAAAAGCTCTCTCTTCTGGAGTTCAAGGTCAAAGCAGACACAACCCGAGATCTTATGCAGAGCTTTCCGGTGAACGGAGGCTCCCGCAGGCTAAGCAGCCTCCTACCCCCAGGCCTTGCTGCCTCCAGAATGGCTTTGTGGTACAGAGGTAAAAAAAAAGAACAAGAAAAAAAACAACCCAACCTAAATTCAAAATCTGAGTGCGCTGCTGCTCTCAAAAATCCACAACAGAAGTCCTCAAAAGCCTGCTTCAGCTTTCCCTATGGAAAAAGGGGAGATAATTTTCACTCCCTTCCATTAGGCACTTCAGAGATTTTCGATGCAAAGATGCTGAATAAGTGCAAAATATTATGGAAATACATAGTGGTCAGAACAGTTTCTATTACTCACAGTAATAAAATAAAACAGACTGTCAAGCTTGCATGCTTCAAGACCAACTGCAGCTGGGAAGAAATGTTCTGGCACGGGGTTGTCTAATGAGCTGGCTGAAGGCAGCCATTGGTTCTCCGACTCTGTTAGAGCCCATGAGCTGCAAGCCTGATCAGTTCAGCACTCCAGGAACAGCTCAGCTCCTTTGTGTTGTTTTTACTGCACTTCTGAAGTTGTTTTGGGAGATGGAGAAGATCATCCTTCCATAAGTGTTGATTTACTTTTCCTTATGTTTTCTACTTGAAGCCTCCTAATAGTTTAGTGACCTCAGTCTGTTCTACAGCAACTCAGTCGTGATGTCACTATGAGGATTTTGACCTTCAGAGAACAGCAAACATCATACTGCGGAGCCCGAACACCTGGGAGCAGGCACAGATGCACAAGAAAATCAGTTGCAGCTGCAAAAGGGCTCTGTGGACCCAGGAGAAGGAGTGTTGGCACAAATAGGGACAGACATTGTGTGAATGACACCGAAGTGGCTGGTTTGCTTTTACACAGCATCATTTGCCCCTCTTCTTTGAGCTCAGGGAGAGCTTCAGCTCTCTCAGGGAGACTCACCCCTTCTCAGTTGATTCTCCCTCAAAATCAAAGCAGAAAAAGCTCATAATCATGGAATTCTTCTCCTACTTTTACCTCTGTAAAGTCACTTGCATTTATCAGAATTATCTTTGTCCTAAAACAGATCCTTAGACAAGATAAAGTGCGAGAACTTGTACCTTGAACGGATGCAGATTGCAATTTGCAGCTGAAAGGACATTAATCTTAAATGCCTTATGCTTCCTTCCTCCCCTTGGACTTGTCCAGCTCCTCTGTTCAGTTTACATTCCGCGTGCCTGCCACCTCCAGGATTGTGAAAGCTGCCAGATGGACAGTTTTGGTTCTGTTTAGCCACTGACAAAATCCACACACGAGCCCTCCTGACACTGCCTCAGGCACGCACGCGCAGGTACAAAACACACAGCCTGTGTTATTTTGTATTTCAACACATGCTAAGATGACAATTCCAAGTTCTTCCCCAAGGAGAACACACCCTATGAACAATGCCTTGTCCACAAGGAACGCCGCGAGCCACCGCAGTTACCGTGCGCTCAGAGACCAGCGCCGCGAGCGACCTCTGCCTGGGCTCTGGCAAAGGCAACGAGAGGTCAAGAGGCTCCAGCACCCACTCAGAATTTGTTTGCTTGGGAAAATCATCGATCACAGCCAAACATTGCCTTGGTCTTCCCACACAATTGACTACACTCCAGAGACAAAACATGCCAGCTCAGACTCTCCAATTTAGCACCGCAGTGTCTGGCCTAACAGTCGCTGGGATGGGGTGGATGTAATAGA
Organism: Tapera naevia; assembly: GCA_033556795.1. Taxonomy (NCBI): domain Eukaryota; kingdom Metazoa; phylum Chordata; class Aves; order Cuculiformes; family Neomorphidae; genus Tapera; species Tapera naevia. The sequence goes on along the minus strand of JAUMJJ010000171.1, from coordinate 1,337,414 downwards.
CTGGAGGGAGAGTGCAAGGCTTCCCAGTTCAAGCACTGGACAGGAATGATTCCCTAGCTGCCAAAGGTCTGGGCACCTTCAGGAATTCTTAAAATCCTTCCTATACATTACATAAGCACACTGACAAAAGCAGTTAAACTCCACGTAAGCATTGCCTGCGGGGTGCAGCAATTACAGCCTCTAACAGTTACAGGAGGGAAACCAATTCACTCTCAAAGGAGTAAGTTATTTTGATTACCATTTTTTTTTCCACCAGCATCTCACATGATTTAATTTTTGAGACAAATTCAAGCCAAATTTTTTCTGTTCTGGAGCACTGACTGCCAAAACAGAGCTGGAGGTAACCTGCACGTGCTGTCATATACAGTGTGAATTCAATTACCTTTAGAATAATGGCCAGTCAAGTGGTAAGTAATTACTACATACAGGGTCTGAAATGAGAGGACAGGCAGAGCAGTTTTGGCCTATAATGTTAGGAATAATTTAGCACTAGCAACGGAGATACAGAAGAACATCAAGCAAGATGATTTCCTTGCTGCTTTCTGTGAAAACAGAATCCTGTAGGCTGACACGTTCCCAGGTAGTCTGCAAAGAGAAGAAACTGCTGGAAGGGGAAACAAAACCAGATCAATGCTCTGCTGCATGTAAACTGACTTCTTTGGGAATTTGAGACAAATGGACACCGTTCCTTATAGATATATTTATTTTTTCCCCACGCTGGCCATTTCAGTGGCAGTGGAAATAGTAAATGACTGGAGACCAGATGCAAAGCCTGTGCTGTGGGGCTGTAGCCATCAGCCCCATGGAAGCTGTGAAGGATGCTGTGCTGCTACAGAAACATGGAATGGTTTGGGTTGGAAGGGACCTGAAAACCCATCCAGTTCCACCCCCCTGCCACGGGCAGGTACACCTCCCACTGGATCAGGGGGCTCAAAGCCCCATCCAACCTGGCCTTCAACACCTCCAGGATGGGGCAGCCACCACTGCTCTGGGCAACCTGTACCAGGGCCTCCCCACCCTCATTGTTTAGAATTTCTTCTTAATGTCTAATCTGAATCTTCTCCCTTCAGTTTAAAGCCGTTCCCCCTCGCCCTTGTATAAAGTTCCCTCCTGTGGTCTGGGGCTGCACATCGTGTGACCTGTAGTGCAGACAAGCACTCTTGTGGTGCAGTTACAGCTGATGTATTTTACACTTTGAAGGACAAAGAACAAGCTGCTGGCCATGACAACAGTCGCCTGAAGGAGGCAATTTTCTCTATGTCAAAGGTGGGGAAACTGAGGCACATCTGTGGTTAAGAATTTTGGTTAGAAATGGAGAATTGCCGCACATCCCATCCTTTCATTACAAAGAAAACACCAACAAGCAGCACGGCTCCAAAGGCTTAACAACCATAACAGTTTCACAGCAGAACAATCCTGATGCCAGCTGGAGTTTGCACCCTGATCTCCTTATGGCCCTTCACAGTATCACACAGTATCACAGTATCATAAGGTTGGAAAGGACCTCTGAGATCATCAAGTCCAACCTATAACCCAACACTAACACACTAACCTTAATAAATACATTTTAAAAGATCATTTCCTGCAGTGTATGGTAAAGGTGATGTGGGGTATTTCTCACACGTGAGAATGCTCCTTACCCTCACTGTTTGGAACAATGTTCTCTTTCCGGACAAAGAGAGCAATTTGTCCATTTATGGGCAGAGCCATTGGCTTCCTTTCATTGGAGGCTGTCACATCACTTGGAACATTATCACCACTGGCTTTGGAGAGACATCTTTTGTCATTTTGCTGTAGTTTATTTGATATATGTTCAGTTCTTTAGTGATGCAGCCTCAGCCACATTCTTCTTATTTCCCAATTGGAAGCTTAATTGCTGGCAGGGCGTACACTGAGGGGAGGGAGCGAGACCATGAAGACAAGCTTGACTGCAGTCATTACACATGATGATCCCAGTAATCATCAATAAAACAAACCTGCTTGAGATTAATAGAAAAACTGTCAGAACTGTAGGGAAAAAACCATAATTTTAAAGATAAAGTGGATTTACATGTAGATATAAAAATATTTAAAGAAATGCATCAAATAGTTTCCTGGTAACGTTTTCAACTAAGTGTAGTTACCTCAGGATCTAACAATTAGGCACTTGTATCTCACAATGCAAACAGACCATGTTTCCAAGCATCCAAGTCTCTTGCAAGGATTTAATCTCTGTTCTTTCTCATCAAGGCTGATCATCCTCAGTAAACCACTCTTCCTTCCTCACTTATCCATGCTCCAGCATCTCCTCAAAGAAGGACAGTTCCATGAATTCTCTGTTTCCACCTCTGGCAGCATCACAGGTTTTACAGTCCCTGATCTGATGCTCAGCTTTTGTGGATCTCAGCTCCCCATCTCTCACCTCATTGTTGCACAGAGCTCATTTACACTAAAACCCCGGGGTCCTTTTCACTGTCACTTCTCACCAGTGCCTCTTCCGTTGTCACTGTTCCTGCCTTCTCAAAGGGTGCTCCCCGTCATGTTTCATTTCCTCCTGGCTTCTTGTCTCTTCTCCCCAGACTTCTGGAAGAGCCACACCAACATCTCTTACAGGTACTACATCTTAGTGTTTCCCCAAGAATTAAAGTTGCTACTGCTACTGCTGGTTCCCTTCGCTTTTCCCATTCACTCATGTTTGGAACAGACTGATCGTTACGCTTTATTTACCAAGTGAAGAAGGGGCTCTATTTTAGGTGCTTTGAGAGGTGCTTCACATCCCAGACAATGTTAGCCTAACCCCCTTGGTGCCTTGCTTACAGAAATGTGTCCCTGCCATATGACTACTCACTCAAGAAAACTGAATCTGATCCCTTTTTCTTGTTTCCAGTTATTTCATGTATTGTATTTTTTTTTCCTTCTACACCTACGGCAACAAAAAAGCAAAATCCAGATTGAATTTTCAAGTTGCCTACACATAGAACTATCACTTGGTGAGGTTTCCCAGCCTAGACTGTTCATTTGTATCTCCTTAGAACCGTTAATAAACTCACTTTTCTGAAAATCACCTTTAGAACTTGTGATTGCATGAACATAGTCATGACTGATATAAAATTCTAAAAGTCAGCTGGGATTAAATAAGATAAGCAAGGTAGAAGGAATGAGGCTCATAATAAAATTCCTTATCTGAGGTCCAATTTGCAAAAAGCAGCTCCTGTCTTCCACACAGGGAATATATCTCTGACTTAAAAAACAGTTTTTGAATCCAAATAATTCAGATTTGATTTTTTTTGGTCATTGAGATTTTCAGACTTCTTTTACTTTAAAAAAAAAGACCCCTAATTTGTTTAGAAAAAAAGAGGCCAGGAGGAAGAATAGCCCAAAGAAAAAACATGCAAGAAAAATACTGCACTAAATAAAAAAAGCAAAGGAAAGTCAACAGAAGCTCCTATATTTTCATACATAGAGTGCTACCTCTGTAAACAAGTGGAACACTTCTGCATTCTGGGCTTGACTTCTTTTGACAGAAGGCCCAGCAGACTGGCAAAGTCCAGCAGATTGCAACAGAACTAGTCATACCTCATTACAATCTGGAAGACAGCAGCCTCACCACCTAGGATGAATTAAATGCTCTGTGATAATGCCTTTATCTTGGCTGCATTTTTATTATGCTTATATTAAAGCAGGACGCTTGCGACTACTACAGGGCAGCTCTACAGTAACATCATTCTTATCCCACCAAGTGATGAGAAGGAGAAGCACGGTCCTCTTGTTTACTCAAGGTCAACACTTTGTAGACAGCTTTTGCTTTGCTGGACAATTATTTGGATTGTCTGACTTGACTGAGTTTGTGCAGTTCAAGGAAGTCACATAATCTAAAAGGCAAGTATTTTGAAGAAAATATTTTCAAATATGTTCTTTCCCTCTTTCCAGACAAGGCTTATGAGATGCAGGAAGGTTGACATCTTGATGCATCTCCTGCTGGCATGTCTGAGCTGTGGCACACAGGCACAGATCAGGCAGTTCTGGCTGAAGAAACACCTCCCCTCCCTCTTCTCCAGCACCACAGGTTTGCTTTTTGGTTGTCTTCTTTTCCCAGCTGGATCAGTTCTCCTCTCTGGTCCGTGGCCCTGCCTCACACACTGGCACTACTGCTTGTGTAGCACAGGACCAAGACCTGCTTGTTTTAGGAGGCAGAGCCCATTTAAATGTGCGTCACACGATGACATCGCTTGCCAAAGAGCAATTATGAGCCAGCCGCAAAGCCAGAAATAGAACTCATGTCTCTTGACTTTCAATTCTTGGTATAATAATTATTTTTTATTCATTTTAAATAACTAAATGACCCTTTTTCTCCTCTTACTAAGTGAAGATGAGATGGTCCTTTTCCATCTCTACAAAAAGGAAAAGCTAGGGAAACAGAGCTAAAGAAATCCTTAAAAAGTATCAATAGTTAAATAGTATTTGGAATCTACTTCCTATCTTCCAAAACTGCATGCAGATTGCTCACTAAGCTGTATTTCTCCTTCTTTCAGGAACAGACCTTCACACGTACGAGTTATGCTGTATAAGCTATTTCTAGAAATTTAAGAGTGCATTATAATTAAAAACTGCTAGAAAAATTGCCAAAAAGGAATATATCCATCAATACAATAATTGCCTGAAGGGCAAATGAACAACATAGGTAAAGAGTTCCTTACTTCACCAGAATGCTTTGCATTCTCTGGCTGATGAGCTTTTACATGTAGCCTCCTCTTCCCCCTCCTTGCCAAAAGCTTATGACAACACCTTGTTTAATTTTGCAAGTTAGATTACACAGAACATACGATAATATGTTAAAGGACTGGATCTATGAAATCAGAGATCACTTAGCAAATGAAACCACACAGGTCTGGCAACAGAATCTACACTTACATGTAGAGAGGACAGTAAAGTATGAAAAAGGGCCATTTCCTTCTGAAATAAATTCAGTTGTACCTCGTGGAAAAGAGAAATCAAGACCCACTGCCTTTTGGCACAGAGACAGCACATGGCAGGGGGGTTAGACACATTCAGCAACGGACTACGGGCCCTTTGTCCATCGCCTTCCTGGTTGAGTCCATTCAAAGTGCAAGAAAGCAAACCAGCTCATTACACATCACCAAGCACAGCAGTTCTAGGAGTTATAGAAACTACACAAAAAAGCCACAAATTGTACCTAAATGCATTTCCAAGAACTACTGAATCACTTGTATACAGAAGCAAGTTAAATTGCAGGTTCTACAAATTAAAAGAGGCCCTTCGTGTTTGTATTAAACTATACAAAATGGCATTTTATGCCATTCATGTAATTTACCAGCACACCCAGTGAACAAGCCTTCTGTTCCTTCAGCTCCCTCACAGGAAGCTTTAGGGTCCAGTCGGTCACATTCCCATATACTTGATCCAGCTCGGGAAGCCGGGCTCATTTAACAGCTGTGAGTGCTCTGTCGTTCAAGCATAGCTGCTGGGTGGCTTTTCGGTTTGAGAAGTCACCAAACCAGTTGCAGAGTTACTCTGTCACCTGTCTAGATATCATTATGGGAAAGTTCAGCCTCCTTCTCTGACCGCAGGTTTCCCTTCCACTCGCTAATGATAGCATCAGCTGCTCTTTAAAGGGTTCCTCTCTGTTAAAAGAACTTTGCAAGGGTTGAGTCCATCAGCAAAAGCTCTTTTAAGAGCAGACTGCAGCAACACAGTCTCCGTGCATCTTCTGTGGTAAAGCTGGGCACCATCTCCTTAGAGAAAAGGAGACTTTTGGGAGCAAAAGATCAAATTTAATTGCAAAGTTCTTCAAGACTTCACTTAAAATGTATTTAAGGTGAAGAAATAGAAGTGCATTTCTGAATAAGTGCATATGTACACATACATACAGTTCCTGCAGTTTATTATGTGTTTATTGTGCTGCCCTGGCAGATATCCCACATCACTAAAGATCTGAGAGAAAGAAGGCACACAGGATAATATGACTATGGGGATTTCAAGGTGTATTACTTGGTACCTTGACTGGAAGCATCACACTAGCAGTTGTAAAAATTATGTGCTGTAGGGAAGGGTTTGCTTCTTTTTTCAGTATCACTGTCAACCCAAGATGCAGCGATATAAAGAAAAGTCTGCAAGTTAGGCATTAAAAACCCTAAAGATATTCATGTCAGGCTGCCAAAAGGCAGGCTGGCAAGAAACCATTCTACTGGAAGCCTCAGAAAACAGTGTAAGCAGTCATCTCATTTGTCAGCTGCCTCCAGTTCTCCAGCAAGATACTTGCACCAAGTCGCTTCCCTCTCCAGCACTGGCTGCTCTTGCTGCTTATTTAAAATTAATCACCATGCTTGTTCTTCAGCGATGCGCTTTTAAAACAAAGGTCAGACCTCAGCTAGAAAAACTGCCCTGGTCTTCCAAGTTTAAGGAAAAGTAAATCAAACTGGGTGCAAAGAAGGGCTCCTTGGAGGGCTGAAGAAATGGAAAGCTGCTCTGGCAACTGTAGACTGGGAAAGATCATTTCACTGAGTCCGATGGAGCCCTGAGAGAGAATAAGAATTGCTTTTTCAATACCTACTGGTGGGGAGAGTATATGGGCTATAAATGAAAATTAGTATTGGCACATGAAGAAATGTGCCTAAGCTGGAAGTGAATTAAGATAGAAATAAAGATTTCTAGCTCTGCAAGCAGCATAACTGTGGAAAATGACTGGATAATGAGGAGAAAACATACAACACACTTGCCTGAAGCAGAAGAGATTAGCGTTGATAGCCCAGAAACTACCATTTCAGTCTTCCCTTCCCATAACTGCTGCTGCTTTCTGTGTTTATTAACTGTCCAGCAATGTCTTTCACTATAGTTTACTTCTTGCAAGTGTGAGGAATGGGTTTGGCCTCAGCAAACATCACTCTTCCAGTCTACTCCTACCAATGGATGGAAGGGCTTGACACCAGCCTTAAAACTCCCAGCTCGTCACGAGTTCAGCGTATGTTCATGGCTATGGGTACCCTCTCCTGCACCACCCATACACCCATACTTCACAGGGTGCACCAGGGAAGACATGGCATGAACTTCAGCAGAGGACAGAGACAGAGCTGTTGCTAAAACATACTCAAAGTCTTTCGAAAGAACATGTAGACATTGATGACTTTCAAGTTGTTGCACTCTTTCCAAAGGGGTAAATGCTCTTTGAAAATTCATACCAGCAAGTATGATGAATGGGACAGGAAAGACAACACCTTTTCCATTTTCCCCATGATGAGTGTGCTTTATACTCCATCAGACCAGCATATAAATGTAGCTTCCCAGTTGTAATACTGATTAAAAAGATCAATTCTTTAGATTGATCTGTAAGAAAAAAATATTTATTGTTTTATCAGTCCTTTCCTCCTAAAATTACTTTTAAGAAAGCTGGTGCCATACATAAATTCAGGAAGCTACTGAAGAAAGTATCTTTGTCTTTACTACTCGTTTATGTATATTTGGTTGCATGCCCGTGCTTAGGGGTTTGGTGAATCAAGTGAAACAGCTGGATCATAACAGATGCTTGAGATACACAGACAAATTGGAATATATTCTGCATTTTGGAATCAGGTCAGCTTCAAAAACCCCTCCTACTAACACAGCAAATAGTCAGCTGAAGCACAGAAATGCAGGAAGAAGGATGCTATTTCACAGTTCCTAAAAATAATGTATTTTTAAAAAGTATTTATGTTAACAAGACACAGGTATCACTGGTCTGATGTCACCTCATTACATCACCTCACTACGCTTTGCCACAGACATATTTTCAGAATCCCACAAGGGATCACTTCCCACAGCCATCCCTCAGCCTCCCACAGCCTTCAACAGACACAAATCGGAGTCACGCAAAAAGTCCAGAGCTGCAGTGAACATCAGGGCAGCTTTTCTACTTTTGTTTCCAAGTGGTGATCTTTAGGCATCCTATGGAAATAACCCACTTCCCAGTTAATTCCACATGACCTGTAATTTCATTTCATGAGCTTTCTTACAGAAGGTATCAAGCGTGTCAGTAGAAAACAGAATAATCATAGAACCATAGAATGGTTTGGGTTGGAAGGGACCTTAAGGCCCATTCAGTTCTGACCCCCTGCCATGGGCAGGGACATCTCCCACCAGACCAGGCTGCTCCAGACCCCATCCAACACGGCCAATGTTGCAATAACATTGCAGGATTGTTTCAGTATATTATGGAAAAAGGCTATGAGGGGCAATTTGTTTTTTTGGCTATTGGCATTGTTGGGTATGGTGTGTGAAAAATAAATTGTCAGAAACAGATGTCAGATGAAAATCTACTGCGTTAACAAGTCTAGAAAATGCATCTATCGGGGCTTAGGAACACGATGCAATCTGATCTTTTGTGCTGCATCTCCCCAGTTTGCAGGTTCGTACCCGATAAGAGATATCATTGCAGGATGTACAGAGAAGAGTGAAATGGTCACACTAAAAAACTATTATTGAAAACAGTTCTGTGATGAGGTTGCAAAATCTGCAGCCTCTCCCTGCGTTTAGCGAATGAGTAACATTAATCTTCCCTTCATGCTCTACAAAAAGCTTTTTCACTGGTGTATGAGTCAGCAAAACAGCAGCTTGCCAGTGTTTTCACAATAAGATACCTCTCCTGTTGTGTATATCGAGAGAAGCAATGAACTCACTTCATGATGTTAGGAGAAAAGTGAGTGTACACAAAGGACACAGCAGAGGCAGATGTGTACTCTGAACATCTGGTGCCATGACCACTGATAAGAGTGCTTAGAACTTCCAGTGTTCACACAAACTGCTCAGGATGAGAGGAAATGGCCTCAAGTCATGCCAGGAGAGGTTTAGATTGGGTATTGGGAAAAACTTCTTTAACGAACAAGTGGTGAAGCCCTGGCAGAGGCTGCTCAGGGCAGTGGTGGAGGCTCCATCCCTGGAGGGGTTAAAAAAATGTGTAGATGGGGCACTTCAGGGCGTGGTTTAGAGGGCACGTTGGTATCATGTTGATGGTTGGACATGATGATCTTAGAGGTCTTTTCCAACCTTAACAATTCTATGAATCTCTAAGATGGAGTTTTTCTTTTTCTAGTGACACAGTGATGGAAACAATACAAGTCAGCAATGCTTAAGCTTGGTGTTAAACCATTTGGGTTAGGGTGTTCAGGATTAATTCCAAGATATGAGAAAGATACTGCACCCCACTTTAGTGATGGAAACTTGTTGCACTGAAGGCTCAGATTATGACAGGGCAAGCCCATAGTGGAGGACAGCAATGAAATGGGAGGCTCCCTCTGCCACCAGACTGTTCTTACTTTGTGAAGAATTCATTTTTACTTCTGCAAAGCAGGTGCAAACTCTGCACAAAGCACACCTGTAAAGATACCACAAAAACTACTGTGAGCCCCCAGCAACAGGCACCCATAGCACAACCGGCAGCTCGCACTTCAGGTGCCTCAAGGCACAGCTTAAACAGCAAATTTTAAGCATTAAGAGAGGAAATAAGGAACTTGCACACGCTGCCTCCTTGCACCGAGTCCTTTCTGCATGCACATGTAGGGTAACACTCAAAGTGGACACTTGAGGAGCATAAATATAATTTACACAAGTATTTTGAACACACAGAGATCCAATCCTCGCAGGGTCTGTCCAGACCTTCAAAAGTGAAAGTGCAAAGTGCAGTTCTATGCTCAGATGGACCAAAGCAACACAGTCCCCTTCAAATACAGAAACCTCCCTTGCGCCAGGGATCACAGCCCTGGTAGGTGACTAAGAGTTAAGAATTCTTGAAGCATTTCTATATCTTCATTACAGCTGGAACTGCTGTATTTATTCTAATTAGACAGGTTTATTTTAGCTTGGCAGCAAGTAAAACCTGGTCTTAAGCAGCAATAAGGGATGCTTTGATTTGTCACTAGAGGAAACGATTAGAAAAAAGAAAAATCATGCTCAAGTCTCTGCCAGGGCTTCTTGGGCAGCATAAGATTTCAGTTCTGAGTACCACCAGTCCGTGAAGTCCTTTGTTCCAAGCAGCAACTGATGACATGGTGCTCTAAAACCGTGTGTACACTGTGCCATATCTCTAATCGCCTCGAAAAGCTTCACCATATGTGCAGCACGTTATTAGTGAAACTGCCCAGAGACAGTGGCTCTTGTCAGCAATTTGTCCTGATATGATGCCAGAAACATTCAGAGGAAATCAGTCCCTACCAGAGCTTAGTTTGCCTCTTATCAGTTTGCTGATTACTCAGTGTGAATCTCTAGACCCTTACAGAACGAACTCCTGTGAACGGAGTTCCCGATCCTCTAAGTGCAGCCTTCAACCCTAATTTACAGACATTCAGCTTTACATTCCAATGTACTAAAATATGCACATCATTTGCCTGTCCTCTACCGACCAAACTGTCCCATAGCACTCCTCTCTGGCCCTGAATTTGTGTCATCTACAGATATTACAACTATTTTCTTAGCTGAATATTAAAATTCATGTAATGTGATATCCTTGCGACTCCACTTAAACTCATCTGCTCTGCAGTAATTCTAATCCACCGCTATGTTTGGAGAATGATCAGAACTACATCTACCAAGAGGGTCTGTGGATCCCAGTCTCCACAGTGGGTCCTCACGCTGCAGGGGGTTTGCACTGGGATCCACTGGGCTGTGGGAGGGTGATCTCAGAGCTTCAGTAGCACATGCATAATTTACAAATACAGATATACACGCACACGGGCAATGGGCACTCGTGTTTTACTGAGGGGTGCTCACAGAGACCACTGCCTTGGGCACCTCACACGCTGTACAAACCCACAACAAGCAACACAGCCTCCAGAAACAAACAGTGTCTGTTAGAAACTGAAGCCAATTCTGTTTCAATTTATATCAATAAATGCTGTATCAATTAAAGACAAAGGCTAACACAATTTCGTTGCACACTGGCCATTCTATTACACAATTCTGTCAAAAATCAGTAGCAGGCTCACACACATTATCAATTGTCTAAATCATATTACATTAACTTGCACTGTTGTGGCTTCTGTTTTCCCCATCCCCACATAATAATTTAATATTTCATGTTGCAGAGCATTTGCTGGCCAGCCCTTCTAAAAGCATGTGGATCCCATTTATCCAGATGTGCTGTGTCACAGGTGCTTTTTATCTTCTGGAAACACTGACTAGAAAATATTACTTTGTGGGATGTGAAAGCATTTCCTCATTTGGTTTCCAAACCACAATAAATAAGGTGAATCCGCTTTTTCTGCCCTTATTGACAAATTTACCAACTGTAATTAATCCCACTAGAATCCCTTTTGGTTTCATATTCAAAACGTTGCCTCTAACCGTGGTGGCACAAATCTGCACTCCTTTGCTTTGCTTATCATTCAGAACAGGCTCTCACCTGTATAAAACATCTGTCAGAGTCACCTTCCTCTTTCTTATTCAGATGTACTTCGATTTTTGTAAGTACTCAGATCACCCTGGGCTACTTAGCTAACAAATAAGCCCCGAGAACAGCACAGACCTTTACGTAATGAGAACACAGCAACTGCTGTTCAAAAATTAATAATTACATTTCACAACCCCTGGTTTATATTCCTAAACAAAGCCATATAGTTTATAAACCACGTGACTATAACTTTAAGCATCTTAACACATTTCTACTCAGATTAACGAAGGCTATGGGACTGATTATAGACAGAAGTGCAGCTTTTGTTCATTTTTGTCAGACAAAATGAAGCACTCCTTCCCCCGACAAAAGAAGACTCAAGAATCTGCTTTTAAATTTTAAGCAAATTTCCCATATAAAAATGGCAAAGTCTGTTATTTTTAAGTTTGATTACATGCATTTCTCATAATCTCCATCTGAGAGGATCCCTGGGTGCCCCGCTGGCCTGGGCAGCAGTGGGGTTGGCTGGTGAACGGCACCCCCTTCCGTCGCGCTGCGCGCAGGACTGTGCACAGGGGCTGCCTGCGACACACTGCGCTGACGTGCTCCGGGGGGCTTGGCTGAGAGGAATTTCTGTTCCCATCAACAGCTCTTCTGTAAGCATAATTTATGTTACTGCATCTATTTCCACTGGAATACAAATTCAGTTTTACTGGGAAACATGAAACATATGCACTGTTCATAGTTCATACAAATACAGATATTTTACTGTTAGATGTTATCTTCAATTTTTTAATGTATGTGGTTATAAAAAAGTGTATTTGAGCTGTGTGTTGCCTCCTGAATGCATGAGATGATAGCAGCACAGCTTTAATTTCTTTTTGATTTTACATACATATCCACATTAACATATAACGAACTCAAGAATTAAAATTATTTGTAGGACTAACTCTTCAAGTTCTCAGGGTGTCCTGGGTGCAAATGATGACAGAGCAGATGATTCTACATCGAGCTAGAAGAGCACTTACGTGCTAGTTTAAAAGCATGAGTAATTCCCACAGGCAGGGACACTGAGGATACTGTACTGGCGGCGGCAGTGCTGTCTCGTTAAACTGTCTGTTGAACTGTGGCATTTCACATTAATATTTCTGCTAAATAAAGATTTTTCCCTTAAGAAGCCATAGCATCTTCTTTTAATTTTACAGCTGATCCACTCATTACATTTTTAATGAGAAAAAGGCCTGAACCAAAACTCAGCCTTCCTTAAACCTACCAAAGTTCGCCCCTGGGTGTCAGTTTTGATCCTTGAGCTAACCTAGAAAGGCTTTAAATGATGCTGCTTTATCTCAAGAACTGCAGCCTAAGTCACAAGGAGGTAAACATCAAATACCCAGCTTTGAGAGCAGGCATTAGATACAGACCTGGCGCTGCCTCAGCTGTGGAGGTAATGAAGTATGGAACTGAATGAATTTGATCTTGCTTAGAAACAGCAAAACTTCCTTTTGCAGACTTTTATACATTGTTTTATATGTAAACAGTCATGTGCATATCAATGTGTACATTTGTGTGCACTCCAACACAGGCTGTTCTCTCTGATCCAGAGCAGCTCAATCATTACATCACAGGCTGTATGCAGTATTTGAACTGCAAACATCTTTCAGATCTTCATACATCTTTTGTATTTCCAGAACAAGCTCCGCTGGGCAGAGCTGGAATTGGCTACATGCCTATAATTAATATTTTTTACCTCTGTCAAGCAGCAAAATTGCTTGTGGTTTCTGTTGTGCAGATGCAACTCTTTGCCATCTGAAAACATACTATTTAACTTCAAACCAACAAAATATCCATACTCTGTTTCACTGCAACGCAGCACAGTGGAACGAGTACATTTTGCAAAGCAGTGAACGGCAAGGGAGGGCATTTGGACTCAATAACAAAGACTGAGGACTTAATATGATTCACTTGAAGAGATCTGAGATGTCCCCAAACACCTCTTTCATTACAGCTCAAGCTGCTGATTTCTTCCTCGATCCGAGTTTGCATTACCTCTCCCCGACGCCAGGACTTGTTTTTTTCTTTTTCACCCTTTCCATTCCTCATTAAATCACAGTGGAAAGAATAACGGTCAGAATCACATGGCTTAAAGCCATCTTACTGCCCCAATTTATGGCTATCCCCTTGATATGGTTTAGTTCCACCTGAAAATGTTGTAATTCTTTGAGATAATCTGTTTAGAGAGAAAGGAGAGGCATGGAGCAGAGAAATGGCCGTATTTCTCTGTGATCCTCAACACGCTCAAGATCGACCGAACGCCCCCTGCCCTGAGCTCCCCTCAGGAAAACGCCCGGAGGTGGGGGAAGGTTTTGGCAGGATCCCAGCCAGACCATATTACATTGTATTTTATGCTCTTTGGTATCACACAGAACTGCCACGAAGCTCTCCAATGAAACCTGGCACAGCACACAGCAACTCTGAGCTTAGTGCTCCCATTCCCCTGAGGACGAAGAGCACCTGTAGCTGTCCCTAAAGGCTCACAGGAAGACAAATGTCTACATTTCCCACCAACCTGCTTGGCAGCAGCACTTTCCTTCCCTGGCACGTGAGAGCATTCAGCCTCACAACTGCTCCCCCAAGCAACTTTGCTAGTTTAGTCAGCTCTACCAAGTGTCATTTTTGTTTTATTTCAGCCCAAAACTGTTAAACCCCACACAAACTACAAATCCACCAGAGAGGGGCAGTAGACGAGGAGGTATCAGGATTCCAAGTTCCCATTGCTGACAAAACATCTGCAATTTCATTATATAAAGATTTTTAGAGCTTGCTTCACCATAATCTAAATAATTTTATAGCCTTAGAAAATGCATAAGACAAATTATTGCCTTCTCTTTGAACTATAAACATGAATTTATAGATTCTACAGTCTCTAGATGAAGTCTGTGCAAGAAGATGATGACTTTCAACACATACTATATTCTTCTAACATCTGTAACTGTGGAAACTAAGGAACTTACTTACGTGCCACAAACCAGTATCTGACATTTAAATATTGCCTTGATAGAATTTCCAAACAATTATTTGGACACTCAAGATGTGTTTGGGAATACTGAAGGAGCAAGGAGGGATACTTTGAAGAGGGAAACAGATATAAAAGCTATGCAAGTGCACGGCAAGTGCTGGAAAAAGTAATAATCTCAATACCTCAGTTCCAAAGGACCAGAAGCCTTTTTGCAGTATGGAAGGATATGTAGGTACTGTGTAGGTTAAAAAGTGATGCTATTAAATAGCAGAAAAAATAAAACAAAAGCAAGAAACAGCATTATCTTATGCCACTCTGAATTTCAGTCCTTCACACAGTCAATGTCGCCGTGTGAGGCACTGCAGGAAGGAGCCACAGCGTAAGCTTGAATCCTACGCCACGGAACAGATAAAGGCTGATGTTTAGCATCTCTGCTGCTCAAACCCGATCGGTTTAGAACACTTCCTATTGTACAACTGTAATTTTTAGAAAATGATTGTTCCTTCCTGAATCACAGAACACAAAATGATAGGATGCATGTCCTTTTGCCTCCCTACACTCTTTTGTTCTCCACACCCCTTGCAGTGTCTTATTATACAGCTAATCACATGCTAAAACTGCCTTTAATTTAGCCAGTGAAGCCAGATTGCTGTACGTGGACCACTGTGAGGGAGCAGGGTTTAGCTCATATTAAAATGACGGAGCGGGCCTACCAGCTGCCCAGGCAGCTTGTCAGTCCCCTCTGGTACTACAAGCAATCAGAAAGTTAAACACATGCAGGGCTTTTGTTTTTACAGCCCAGTTAAAAAAACACCAAAGCAACCCCCAGAGCAGGAGCCTCTGGCGTAGGACAGCCAGCTGATCACACGCAGTACGACGCCGTCAGGAAAGGGCGTTAACAAAGCACACGGCTGATAACAGGGTGGATCACTGTAAAGGCAACTAAAATGTAAAATAAATGAAGTTATTTGGGTTTAAAAAGTGAAAACAAGGATGGTGACCGAACAACAGGGAAAAATGGGGGGGGAACACAGAGATCAAATGAAAAAACAACAAGGCTTCCAGCACTTACCCGTTAGGAGTTCCCTGTAGGTCAGATGCCAAAGTGCTCCTGGGAGGGCTCTTGCTTATGTTCCATTTCTCTCACAAGTCTTAATACACCCAGGCTTAGAGTATTTATTTTTTTAGAAAGCCCTACCTTTAAAGTCAATTTTGGTTAAATAATTTAAAAGCTTGTGAGCTGGAGGCTGTATGGCCACAGAGAGGCTCGGAAACCAGGATGGAAAGCTCCTTGGAACTGCCTGTCAGTTTTCACATCTCAATTGAAATTAAGCATGTTAACTACAATTAAAACAGATTACCAGCCACCTGTGCTTATAGCTTTAGCAAGGTGCTTGGCCATGGCACCAGTTACATCAGAATAGAGATCGGAGTTAGCCCATACCCAAAGAAAGCTCATGGATGGAGAGGGAACTCGACTGGCAGCATCTGGAAATGCACAGCAGAGCTGTTTCTAAACTGACATTGTGCACAGTGTGCTCGTACCCAGAAGGAAGAGAGCAACAGTGTTCGGTACCTATACACGAGACACCAAACTCAGGTTTACTGCTGAACACTGATCTAAGGACAAGGAATTCCTTAAAGATACAACAAAACTTCTGGTTTTGTGGTGTGCCCTATATAATATTTTGAACCTTGACTTTGGACTTACAACATCTTTGAACACAGTCTTTACGACACGCTGATGTGTTCACCAAGGAATATCTCTATGCTATCAGCCCAGAAGAGTTTGTTGAGAGAGCTCCATGGCAGGATGGGTTCTGTGACTGACAATTTTGCTGCCCTGACTGACATGGTCTGCTTCAAGTTCCTAAATCTACTTAAAAAAACTAAGCAGTATTGTAGAAAATAAGCTTTGTCTCTTCATTAAAGTATTTAGCTTTGAGGTTTGCCATGGCATTCAGCACATCCCAAATCCAATTGCTTAAGGAGCTTTCAGTGAGAACATGTCTACTGCAATCACTGTATTTCTACCCCTAAGTAATAAAGACACGGTAAGAGGGCACAGAAGAAAAGATGAAAAGGTCTTCCCTTGTAGGGGTCACCGAAAGGAATGCATCTCTGGATTAGTATGTTGTTCTACACACTTATTGAATCTATACCTCTGACAGCTAAAGCTAAAGCTAAAAGAAACATGGTACAATTAGGAGAGACACCACAAAATTGACCAAATGAGCAGAACTTGTTAACTGTAGAAAATACAGAGGCTTCTCCACACAACCTGTTAACAAATCAATTCCTCCAACTTGGGACAGCGGCGTATTTCTAACGGTGTCTCTCCAGGTCACAACAGCCTGGCGTGCAAACTAGTTCATATAAGAAAGGTTGTATTGCTATTGCAGTGAGAGTTCCAAAGTTTGCTTTATTTTGAAAAGCAAAGGAAGGGTAACTGAAAACTGTAAGACAGCAGAATGATTTCAAAAGCCATCAGTTTAAGGATACCAAGATCACCTGCCACATTCATTGGTTCCCTCCTGCAGGCAAAAGTGAAGTTAGTGGGAGTTTCCCCTCAAACACCAACACGCTCCCTTATACATTGCATTTATCATGCCTTCGAAGCACAGTTAAACAACAGATTTATTTAGAGGTGGATTCAATAAGAGAGTGATCACACGACCTGTCAGAATGAAAATTCACCCTTGGTTCTAATGGTGCATGCAGCGTTCAATCTCATGGACAGCCCGTCGCAGAGCATCTGCACCGCTAACAGCACAGGCCATCAGCCTCGGGATAAACACCCAGGCTCAGTGAATTCAGGCAAAGCTGTCTTCCAGGATTATGGAAGCACAATATTTAAAAGTGTGGGGGTGTTGTTGGCTGTGTTTCTGTTTTCTTTTCACGTTTGATACAGTTTTTCTAGGGACAAAAGCAAGAATACTGTACCTTTGAAAGACAAAACCACAAGAATCTAAAGTAGCATTTCTCCCAAACATTTAATTCAGTTTCTAATCTAACTTAGATTTTGAATCTGATGTCTTGAACGCATTTTGAATACTAACCACAGTTTGGGAATATCACCAGTTTGACCTCTGCACTTAATACAATGTAAAACAGATTACAGAAATGGAATGAATGCAATACTCAGCAGCTGCTCCGTTAAGGCCTTCTTGCCATACCTTCTAGAGTTAAGAATCTCTTTCTGTCTTGCTTATGTGTAAACTCCTGCATCACTCTGGTGCTGGAATTTGAACCAAAAGAAACTGTAACTTCCTATCATGTAGTTTTCCAAAACCCAAAAGGGCTAGAAGCACCAGGAATTAGAAACCTAAACCCTCATCTCCAGGAGAAAATTCTCTCCACAATATTTAATACCTATTTAAAAAAAACCACAATTACACAGTATCACAGTATCATAAGGTTGGAAAGGACCTCTGAGATCATCGAGTCCAACCTATAACCCTACACCAACACCAACCATCATCTAAACCATGGCACTCAGTGCTTCATCCAGTCTCCCCTTAAACACCTCCAGGGTCGGTGACTCCACCCCCTCCCTGGGCAGCCCATTCCAATGGCCAATCAATTAAATCACCGTGTCACCATCTGCATTACCTAGGCTGTTTAACAGGAGCATATAATAAAAAATAAATCCAAGACAGGCATTGTATTGCTTTATTTTCATATAGCTGCCAGTGATAAGCTATATCAGCCTGTGTTTCATCTCTGGTAATCATCACACCTGTTTTCCATTTGGATTGGTTCTCCTACAAAAGCATCCAGGCTTTAACTATCCACAGAAACAGAAGTCTACTGCCCCTCTTTCTCCTCATCCCCATGGCTGTGTGCTTCTTATTCCAGCCATTTTTTGGGGGGCACTCTTGGAAACCCTGACTGTAGAAACTGATAGGAAGGGAATGCTGAACAAAGTACCTCTCATGCAGCACAGGAGATGCTCTGGGGAAGCTCTTCCTCATCGATAAATAATTCTTAGCAAAAGTCAACATAAAAACACTATAAATATTTGATAGGACTATAACAAATTGCCTTAATAGTGGGAGGGTGAGAGAAAAGAATAGAATATCCAGCAGAACACGTGAACCCATCTGGTATATAAGACATGTATGGATATCAACCAGCTGGGATATGAACTTTATGCCTGACCCTCGGCTGGACAGCATTTGTAGCCACAGCTGTTTAATTAGAAGGATTTCCAGCTTGAAGAGAAGGAACCAGTTGAAAAATATTTGCCAAAAAGAACAGTATGCCGTAGTTTGAGATTTTTCTAGTGTCTTCCTTCTATTCAAGGACTAATGTAGTTACATTTATTTGCATGTGGATTGATTCTATTAAAGCCTTTGATTGATTCTTTTGCAGCCTTTGCAAGGAATTGCTTTGTGACACGTAGGTTGAAAGGGAAAAAGAAAAAGTCTTCAGCAGCAGCAAATTCCCAAGAATTTAACAAAAGTAATTGCTTCAGCAAATGTTTGTGTATTTTAATGCCAAGAGGAGGGATCCAGGTATTTTTAAAGCTGGTTAGTGCTTGTCAGACTAGCAGATATCCTTAACTGTCCAGTCAATGTGATGTAATAATGACACACCACGTCACCAGAAAAATAGGATGTTTCTCCGATGAAAGGATTTCATCTTTAACAAATGTTACATCCCATTTTTATTAATGTATTCAGATCTGACATCATATAGTCCCCAGATTTCCCCTGGAGGTATAGATTTTAACAGTCTGTAGGGAAATGATAATACCATACAGTGATGTGTTGACATATGAGCTCTGAAATTACCATTGGAAAAAATTTCCAAGGTCTGCAAAGATAATTTCACAACCCAAAGTGCATCCCAGACCTTTGCATAGGAGTTTTAAAAGCTTTTTGAAAGGAAAGCTATGAAGAATGAATGAATAGTACATATTGGGGCCAGATTTTAAACCAATTTTTTAAAGCATTATGCAAAGTTCATCTCTCTTTTTAATGAACACCAACTACTTGGACAAATCATTCCCCTCCCTCCCCTCTTGGCAGATTTGGACATAGCAAAATTCATCTCTGTGCTTGAGAAAAATTAGAAACAGATATGGAAAGGCCCAAGACTCCATCTCAGGTCTCTTGCTGTTTTACCAGTCTCACCTGGTTCAGACACACACGGATATCAGCACCCTGAGGACACAGAGGTATTTTGCCTGTTTCTTTGATGGAAAATTAGGTACCCAGTTCCTCTTATTAACAGCATCATCACCACCGGTATGGAAGAGGCAAAGCCCACACAGCTGACATCACCAATCAGGAAATGAAAGGCAGAATAGCCCTGCTGAGCTAATGGTTCTGAGCAGGCACCGAGAGACAGCAGGTCATCACCTTGCAAAAATATGTCTCTTGAGAGGTTGAATGTAAGGCAGGGAAGTGTGTTAGCTGTCCCTTTTCATTCCCTGAAAGTATAGGAAAGCCATAAAAGGTTTTCTTCTCCCCTCCTGAACTTATTTACTTTCATTTTAAAGAATTTAAATTTATGTTGCCCCAGAATTACTCCTTCAGAAAACCAGACAGCCCAGGACACGACTCGCCTTCAGACCTGAATTCACAGCATTTACAGTCACCAACAACTAGATGAAGATTTCTATAAAATAATGAGTTGCGTGAAGGCTTCAGGACTCCCTGTTCTGAGAGCTTTCTTCCTCTTCATCTCTAGGGTTTCCCAACGTGACCACCTAAACTACTCAATTAACAAAACCCACCAACACCCCAGTAACCCTTTGCCACGTTTACAGATGGAAAATCCAAGTGTCTTTCCTGTCCTCAGGAGTGTTTTACAGTGCTGAGCGCTCATGTAGCCTTCCCAGCGCACCCACAGCTTTCCCACAAGGCTCCTAAGTGCCTTGGATGTACTGTCTTCTCTTAAAGTCTGAGGAAATGATCAAATATTGATACAAACCACTACTAAGCACGTAAGCTTATTTAATGGTTGAATACATGCTATGAAATATGGAGCATCAGAAATAACTTGCACAGGGTTTCTGTGTGTTTTTTTGTTTCCTTGGTTTTGTTTTTATTTTTGGTTTAAATAAGCAGCTGAATAGCCACACATCTGCTGCAACTGCTGGAGTCATCTCCTAACAGTCCTGGGACTTGCAGGGCTCTGTGTGTCTTTCAGGGGCTGTACAATGTTCATTTTGGGTGTCTTTGCACGAAGAGCCTCTCCACCTTTGCTCTGAAACAGCACACAAGGCACACTTTAAGGGAGCCCACACCCTGGCTCTTTGGAAGCTTCATGGTCTCCCTGTTTCAGAGGGAATGGCCCTGCCAGCGTGGCGATGCTTTTGTTTGCTGCAGGTTTCCTCCAGAAGGGACAATGGCCTAAGAAGCCCTGCTCATGCTCACCCATCAGCCCTGACCCTTTTAACCATGGATTCTTCTCCTTATCTGTCACCGTGGAGCACAACGGATTTTTATGCCAACAAAACCAATGTGTCAGGACAATCAGATGACAGGAAGAAGGCCAGCAGAGCATAGGCACAAAAAGTATTTCTGAATTACCATTTATATCCCTTCCAGCATAATTTCTCACTCTCCACCCTATTCTCATTCCAAGAAACACCAAGGCTGTGCCTGTCCCTGCAAGGAGGGCATTAAATGGAATAGTGTCACAAGGCATGGATGTGAGGTAAAGTGCAAGATTAAATCTAACAAATCTGCCCCAGTACTTAGACTATGCAGGTGGAATAACCAATAAAACACAGCGGTTCAGAGCCTGGAAGAGGACAAGCAACTTAGGCCAAGTTTTTCAAGAGGCTGCCTTTAAGGTTTGGGTTCTTTTCCATCTGTTTGTTTTTAAAGAATTAACACTGGCCCTCTGCAAAGAGTTCAAGTATTTACTCCATCTCACTGGCCCCTGCCCTCGATAACTGTTAGTTACATTAATGGGAAAGTATACAGACAGTGAAATTCTATCTTCAAATCTTTGTATACATGTCCAGAAAAATCACACAGCTGAGCACACTGCAGGACTCTTAAGTATTGCTATTTGTGGAAAAGTGCTTAAATTCAGAGCTGTGTCCCTATAGCAGGTCAGATTAACATCTCCTAAATAGTCAAATTAAAAACTATGCTTTCCATAATGCCGAGTTTTCACTTATTTTGATTATCAAAAGATAACTTCAGACAGATAATAAGTTATTGAAAAGACCAATCTGCCCCCATCATTGATTTAGTGGAACAGTTCATTCTTCCCAATTTAAACACAAAAGGGAATGGGGCCACACAAACATCTGCTGATACAAACACATCTACCTAGGCAGAACTCACATCCAGCACTACACAGGCCTGCAGGCTTTTTGTGAACACCCCACAGTTCTAAGTAAATTGCAGCTGAGCTTTAAATCCAGGCTGAATGCCTAAGATAAAAATATATGCAATTTAACAAATGGTAACTGCTAATTTGATTCTCAAACTTCTGTTAAATCAGCTTCCGTTTCCTTAGGAAAATAATAAAACCCAACAACAACAGCGTTGAGGCTGGTTTTATGGCTTTTATAAAGCTTTTTTATAACTATATCTGCCAATGATAGCTATTACTTCTATCTACTTCTTCCAAAGGCAAGCAAGACTTGCTCTTAGATAAGAGGATCCAAGGCAACAGTACAAACGTGCCTTTTATCTTCCACAGGACACATCAGAAGCCCAGCACCTCCTTCCCACAGTGTCTCTGAAGTTGCCCAGATGCTCCACACAGAGCTGCAGCAGCCATGGGGCTGGGTGCTCTGCACAGCTGCACTGCTGGAAGGGGGTCAGTGAACACATTCTTGCTGAGGAAGGACTGACCATGGACACACATTTTCCCCTGCCATCTACTGAGAAATAGCCCAAGAGTCATTTAAAAGTCAGAGGTGGAACAAACCTTATGAAAACTTGAGCCAAAGAGATCCTCTTCCAAGGGCAACAGATGAGATTGCAACCCCACTGTCCTTTTAGTAGAAAAATCTGTTACCCATATGACTCATAATATATTCTGGAGGCTCTCAAGCCACAGAAAGGTTATATTTGCCTGCACTGGCTTTGTATTCTGCGTTCTTGACAGAGCTATCACACCCTGCCTAGAGTGTTGGATATGTCTCTTGCTTTAACACACAAAAGCGTGCAGGTTGCAGGTGAACTGGTCCCATCAGATCTCTGCTGAAGGTCACAGCCAAATGCCCCTTGTCCAGGAGGCAGCAGCGCATGCAGCAAACGCTACCGGCTACTGGAGCACTGGCAGGGCACAGTGCCTCAGGCAGCTGCTCCCACCCCGTTCTGCTTCAGGTAGGACCTTCAGCCACTGGCAGACAGCACAGGACAGACACCACAGGTACATCACAGGTACATCACAGGTACTACACCAGCACAGGAGCCTGTGCTACCTCAGTTCAGCAGCCTCAGCGTTCGGATGCTTCTACCAAGGAGCTCCACCGAAAGACTGAATTTCTTGGTACCCAAATAATGCAGTTACAGTCAGGAAAGTGACAGAGCTGTGGCTGTGAACGTCACCAGCTCCTCAAGATAATATGGTAAACAATTGTCTCCAAGAAGACTTCCATATTAGGAAAACAATATAAAAATAAGTAACTTCCAGGAAGGCTGAAGCAGAATACTTCATGTCAGGGTGGCAATTCCTCCTGTGTGTTTTGCAGTCACAGTGCTGCTCCCTGCACAAAGCAGGCCCCACCAGCCCATGAAGGCAGCCCCTGATGACATGAAAGAATACTATTAATTACTGAGATACCACAAACTAATGAGAATTCATTAAATGCAAAATGCCATGCGTGCTGCTGAGACTTTTCCAGAAGACCAGCGCAGGTGTGACTAACTCAAGAGCACATTTAATTTTTAATTGATGAGTTTGCAGCATGATGCATGCTCAGCATGGAAACGCTCCACGAGTGAAGCAGGTCAGGCAGTCATGCCTTGCCTTACCTCATGTTTTGCTCAAGTTTCATTAATCAGTCAGAGGGTCTGAAGTAAATACATAGGTGATGAGCTTTGACTGTTTTATTTATTTGTCTGTTACTGCAGTTGTCACGAGACCCTAAACTCTCCCTCTTCAGCAGTTCTGCCATCCCCCAACAGCACCAAGCACAGCAAAAACCCCAACAACACTTCAAACACTTGAGTCTCTTGATACCTGTCAGGCAGTTAATTATACAAATGAATTTATTGTCTCCTGCTAAAAGACAACTGAATGCAGGACACGTTGTTTACTGCATAAATTTTTGCTGGTTTTATCAATGTTGTCAAAGAAAATGATTAATAGTCAGGTATTCCATGGAGAACAGCAAAAACAAAGCAAGAATTAGAAATGATACTAGTATAGCAAAATGAATCCCCCTCGGAAAAGGAATAAAACCTTTAGAGGCATATAAGCAGAAGCCTTTTTCATTAAAATCATTCCACATCCCATGCTCTTCATACTATGACCAAATCACAGTATCCACTGATGTTAATGACATGATTCATAAACATCCCATTGATTGGTACTCACCGATCACTAACTCGTCAGGTGACTCCTTCTAGAAAATGCATGATCTCGTTAAAATCAGATAAGGTCAGAGCTTATTTTTCTCTCTACCTAATTTGCTTTACAGCCCACTAGAAGAAAATTCTGTTGAAACTGAAGAGCAGGTAATGCTTCTGTATCATTTGTTTCTTGTCTGCATGTTGAGAGCAGAAAGCCAGAAGCTGAAAGGCTGCGTTGGGGAGTTCTTAACATACAAAACCCACAAACCAAACAACCGAGCGATCTAAGAGCAACAACAGAAGCGGTGTCCTTCCAAAATGAATCCTAAATGCCACTTCCTAGGTAGGTCTGAGAAGACATCAAGCAATAGGACTAGCAGAGGAAGCAGGATAAACCTCAAGCTGTAGTTCTGTTCTGAAGTTGCCACATCCATTTTTACCATATGGCCCACCTACATCAATCTTTTAAAATATAAAAAGTTACCTTAAAGATAATTGAACTCCTCCATCTCTAAACAAACAATTTCACCAGCTCAGTAACCTCTGGTTCTGCACCAACGAGCTCTTTTGTAAAGTCCTTGTAAATAAATAATAAAAGAGTCTGTTAACTTCTGTAGACTGCCTTGGATTATGTTTCTGACTTCTAGGGTTTCAATGCATCTCATCATACCCTGTGTTGTGGGAGGGCAGAGCTTTGGCATAGTTGAAACCCAGGGCTGTTCTTAGCCCAAACTAAAGGTTTGAGCTAAACATTGATGCAACTATTTTAACGCAAAGACATGAAAACTCAGAAATGGATTAGAAGTTGATGCTGTTTTTAGCTAAGGTGGCTTCAGGTCCTTTCATACCAGAATAGCTCAGTTAACCACAAAACAAAATAACACCACTTTAAGAATCCAGCTGATGAGGGCAGTGACTAAAACCACCTTTCAGATGTCACACTGGTGCATCGCTTCCATATTTTGCAGTTATTTGACCCTTCTTAAAAAACACACACTTTAAATTCATAACATACCTTGACATTTTGTACAGGAAAGCACACAAATTCACAGCACTGCTGCTGGACTCCTGGCTTCTGAGTGCTGCCATGGCAGCTGACCCTCACCTGTGAGCTTTCTATGTGAAGAAAGGCTCCATTGTGCACAGCTACTGCAAACTCTGTGGTGCTCTTACACTAAACCTCAACAAGGATTAAACTGCAATCACCTACTGTCTATAACAGCCCCTGCCTGTACATTTTTATCTTTCAGCAGTAGTACAGCAAACAGTGCACAAAGACAAAGAGAGCGTAGTACAAACCAGACAGGGCACAGGGAAATACTAAGGAGAGTTTTAATGAATGCTCATCACAAAAGAAAAAGCAAAAGGAGCTGATGAGGTTCTGCTCTGCTGCTCTAACAGATCTGTAACCCATAACCTGTTCAGGCTCACTGTACCTCTTCCTGAACTTAAATCACAAACCACTAATTTACATGAACAATCAGACTGAAATAATCCAGCCGTGTAAACAGAGATATGCTCCAGTTGAACAGAAGCAACATCTGAAGTCAGTTAAATGAGTTAGAAAAGCATCAATCCAGACCAAACCCAAAGCAATGCATAACTCACCCCTTGAACAAGTCTCCTTTAGGTCATAACACCATCCTTAACCCCATAATGATTTCCTCTCCAGATTCCTATGCACCGAGCAGAGACAACCAGAGAACTATGGCACATTTTACCCAAATAAACATACTTCAGTCTGCAAAATGCACAGGACACATTCACATCCTCCTAACATAGAATTCTAAAGATATCAACTTCATCTTAACCTCACAATGATTTGTTATATGGGCATCCAGAGCTTATTACAAAGTCATTAATTGCTGTGTGGCTATTGGCACTGTCACTCTGAGGAGGTCTTTTAACCCAAAGGAAGGTGTGCACCAGGATAATTCTACTTGTAATGTATTAAAATTTAAGACCAATGGCCACAGAAAGCCATGCACTATATGAGGATTAAAGCACCCAGACTAGTAATGATGACTTGCATCCAGTGCTGTAGCTTCTCAAGGGCAGCATTTTGCAGGTGACAAGAGAAACCTGCACAGAAACTGAATAGGAAAATGAAGACATTCTGGAGACACAGGATGCAACAGGGAAGGGTTGTTTGTTTGTTTTTTAAATCTTAGAAGTGAATTTTTACCAATCCTTGTTAGAGTTTAAGCTATAAAATACCCATGGGAAAACCATTTTGGTAATGTCTGATCCTAACGAACAGTGCCAACTCTATTGCTTACTGTTCTACAAATACATAACGTATATTCTCCTTTTCTGAGAAGTTTCTCAAGCATTAACCCTGCAGGTGTCAGGAGGAGGATCTGAGGTGGGTATTCTAGTTTCTATTTCAGATGAAAACAAATGCATAAATTAAGTATCTGATTATATAGTCAATTATGGTCGATTACATGTGACAGGTAAATAGCCATAAGAGGAGAATTCTGTTGATATTTGCTGATGGACTCCAAAGCAAACTATCTCTGGCCTTGGCTCTTGGCCCTGGCTCCTCAGCCCATAGGATCTCCTGTAAGGTAAAGTCACACTTCAGCTGTGGGAGCATGGTGTCCCCTGCTCTCTCACCACTCGGTACACTTGTTTGCCCCAGGTGAACACAGGCTTTTCCATGGGGCCTTGTGGTGAACCCCACCACTGCCACCAGAGGATGGAAAGCCACCCCTTCTTCTCCTGCTGACTTCCCCACGTGGCTCCACCAGGCCTGTGGTGGCAGCGTGCACGGACAGGCTGGCAGCAGGAGCAAGGACCTCCAACAATGCACGGGGCAACAGCACCACTGAACATCAGCTGTGAGTAAGGTACTTGCTGCATTATTCCTTTACACTCACCCCTGTTTAACGCATCATTATTTAGAGTAGTTGGAGCTTTCATGATGCAGTGTGGATGCTCAGAACATTTATGAATGAGCCCCTCCTCAACACACACCCAACTCCCTTTAAGTGCTCTGGACTTCCACGACTGCCCCTCCCCAGCAGAGCCACAGAGCCTCGTGGTGCCCCCAGTGCAGCTGAAGCCCAACTGAGACCCTTCCACTTGTCAGGGCGTTGGTTTTCCTCGATGAAAACACAGCACTGTTCTGTCAGTCTTCAGGAAAAAACCCAAAGCAGACAACTAAAAATAAAGTATGACTGAAGCAAGCTGGAAAATGTTTGTAGCAGAAGGAAAATAAGTGAAGGAATTCCATGACAACTCATACTGAGGACTAATTCTTACTTTTTTCCAGATGTGCAGAGCACTATGGACTAACTATTGACTGTTTTCCTCCATCACTTGCAAATGGAACTTTAAGATGCAAGCAGAAAACTATGCATTACATTATTATGGACCCTTTAATTTATTCTCTGTGGGCTGTGGATCTGCTGATTCAGACGGCTCCAGTCTGCTCCCCTGACCACTAACCCCATCCTTGCAGACTGGCTGGCACAGAGCAGATTTCTGAGGGAACAAACAAT
Source organism: Tapera naevia (assembly GCA_033556795.1). Taxonomy (NCBI): domain Eukaryota; kingdom Metazoa; phylum Chordata; class Aves; order Cuculiformes; family Neomorphidae; genus Tapera; species Tapera naevia. Next base: position 1,310,045 of record JAUMJJ010000171.1, on the reverse strand, counting down.
TCCACGTGCAGCTGATCAGTTCCCTGTCTTTATATAACACCCGTTCCTCTATCACACTCACCCAACCCTACAAACACAATGGCTAATCTGAATATGTTGACAAACGATTTCTTCCGTGTAATTGCCTATCCCCCATCCATGGTGGGTTACTGAAATTCAACCTTAACAGATGTGAACGACTGCTGATGCTTTAACCCCAGTTCTGCTTTCATGCTGTGCCAACTCTCTGATTTTAGGAAAGTTTTCCAGTTTTTATTTGCAAATATGATCACGAGGAGATTAACCAGCAAAGAAAAGCACCGTTATTGAGAGCAATATTCCCTGACTGTGAATTTCAAAGAAGTGAGAAGGACACTGGTTGCCCTCCACACACGTACTGGTTCAGCAATGGATTCAGTGGGAAGGGCAAGAGACTTAAGTGGAGGCTGCTGTGAGAGCACAGCCAGCAACACTGCTCTGCCCCTCTCTCCAGAACCGTGACGGTGACAAGAACCATTATTCCTCTTTCCAGAAATATCAGAGACAACTTAGAGTGCTCCGGGCAGGAACATTTAACACCTCTTGTGCAGGCAGGGAGTGCTGCCCAGGAGAGTCAGAAATACTGTGGTGTGGCATGAGTCACTGCTGGCCTTGGGGGACATCGGCCTGGCCAAGCCAAGGGCATCCCATAGGGTGGGAACACAGGGCAAATCAGACAGGGATGATGAGGATCTTAAAGGAGATGGATCAGTTGGAGCGAGACCAGAGGAGGCCACAAGATGATCCAAGGGCTGGAGCACCTCCCATCCAAGGAGAAGCTGAGAGAGTTGGGGTTGTTCACCCTGGAGAAGAGAGGGCTGCAGGGAGACCTCAGAGCAGCCTCCCAGGACTGAAAGGGGCTCCAGGAAAGCTGGGGGGGGGGGGGTCTTGATCAGGGAGTGCAGGGATGGGACGAGGGGAACGGGTTTTCAGCTGAAAGAGGAGAGATTGAGATGAGATCTTAGGCAGAAATGTTTTGCTGTGAGGGTGGGGAGGCCCTGGCCCAGGTTGCCCAGAGCAGTGGTGGCTGCCCCATCCCTGGAGGTGTTCCAGGCCAGGTTGGATGCAGCTTGGAACCCCCTGATCCAGAGGGAGGTGTCAGATGGGCTTTAAGTCCCTTCCAAGCCAATCCATTCTATGAGTCTACAATTCTACGACAACTCTCCCCTGGACACCTGGGAATACCAGCACCAGGTGGGCACCATCCCAGGGCTCAAGGAACACAACACTGCTTGTTCTGTGTTTTGGGGGTGCAGTCAGACCCTGCCTCCTGCAATGTTCCCTGGGAGATAACCTGATAATATTGTTGGCTTTGTGTGGCTCAGAGAACAAAGCCCTTTCCACAGACAGAACTTTCATGGTAAGAGCCACAAGCCCAGCTTTGGTGTGTGAGTGAAGAAACCCCTTCACCATCATGGTTTCTGCAGTTCTGCTGTAGCAGGAGGCCAAGGCCCCACAGAATACAAAAATACATCATTTAGACAGTGCAGTGTGTTCCACAATACAGCGTCATGCTCCCTCCTAAGCTTATTCTGTCATTTCCTAAAGTTCCCCTGTGCAAGAAGCAAACCATGGCATTCTTTTCTAGTATTTCTCCTTGCTAACAGGAGAACCTGGGACTTTAAGTTCTAGACATGTAAAGGTAAACAGGTACTCATGGATGTGGACCCAAGGCACACCGTCCAATTAAAACAGACAACAAAGACTCAGTCAAATACGTTTTTTAAAGCTGTTGGAGTCCAGTGGAAATAAGACCAACCCTAAACCCCAGTTAATAATAATATTCCTTTTGGAGTGGGACTGTTTTCTCAGCGCAGCATAAAACCCTTCATTCAGGCCCTGTGCATACGTAAGGAGCTGCAGGACAGCTGGGGCAGTGTAGTCAGGGCAGGACACTGGCCGTGTCTCACACGCAGAGGGGAAAAACAAATCCACTCTATAAAAGACAGTGAGGCTGCCTGAGAGCTCCAGCAGGAGCTCCGTGGGTTTCACAGTCTTCTAGAAAGGGAAGGAGGCAGAGAGGGAGAAAGACTCCTGTAGCCTCATACTTGATGGATAAGAACACGAGCCAGAATGGTTATTGGAGCCTTCGAAAACACAGGGAGAGTTTCAGGATTTCTGAAGGGTATCAGCAAAGCAAATTAAGGTGGCAGAGATCATTTTCCACAGAGGAAAAATTCTCTTCTTATGCTTTCAAACTCATTGGTGTTGCTGCCAAAGAGAATAGGATCTGTTAAAAAAACCCAGACCCCTAACTGAACGTACCTAGAGAGATGTAAAAGAGGAATGTTACTGAGCACCCCCCAAGCTGTGGGAGCCCACAGGCTGCTCTACAAACGAGGCCTGCTGTAAGCAATTAAGCTAATATTCAACCTCCATATTGTCAGACAGTAGTGAGGTCAATGATAGAAGAAAGGGCTGTTTACAGGTGAATTCTGCTGTTAAAGTTCAGGACAACAGCCCCCCAAGCAGATCGCAGACCTCTACCTCGGGGGTTTTGCTCAGGGCTCTTCTCAGACCTTCCCAGCAGTACTGAGGTCAGGATGAACATCTGTGCTGCAAAGACTGTTTCTCTGGATTTAAGCACTGATCCAGTTTCAGGCTTTCTGTTTGCTTCTGTTTCTAAACCCAGATCATAAATAAAATTACTTTTATCTTAACTGAATCCCCTCTCAGGGATTATTTCCAGTTACTATTATATTGACTCACTGTCTGCTGGGAACTACAGGACTTTTCAGCTTTATTTTGGCATCCTGAGGATAGAAAGCTCTCCACAGTCTCATTCTGGTTGCAATGAAAGTTCACGCAGGAATTCAGACTCTCTACACCATTTCCTCAGCACAGAATAATTATGCAGTGTGAAATGCAGTAATTACCTAGATTATGTGATTTCTCAAGGGAAGCTCGCATGACAAAACAAACCCTTGGAATCACACAACCGTGTGACATGAAGGAACGACAGCACAAAAATGTCTATTTTTAAATACATAAAATTGCCATGAGAAGGCACAATCACCAAGCATCTCACTTAATAGCTCCATTCCTGGAATAAACCCTACTGGAACCCACGGCAACTGTGCTTGGCAGAGAGCAGGCAGCATGTCAAAGGCAAATCACTCCAAGAATGTGGCCAGCGAGGCAGAGCAGCCACAGCCCGACACCTTAGGGAAGTCGGTTGCATTTTCACATCACACACACAGGTAGGGACGCAGCGCTACGCCAGCTCAGAGACATCTGAAACCACAGAGGTTTATTGTGCCATAAAAGCCACCTTTTCTCTCCCCCCTTCCCCTTTGTCTGAAGCAAATTATGGTTGTGGCATGCTGAAAACATGCTGTAGCTGTATCTCTGCGTTTGGGAGACATAATAAATAGAAGATTATGATAGGCAACTATTCATGAAAATAAGGTTTCTTTCATGTTCCAGCTTTTGCCTGCTTGTAAATGAGACAGAGGCACTTCCAGGACTCTGACAGCATGAAAAATCCACTTTCCTTGAAGACTTTTTGCAAAAACCCCGTATTTTTCTTTTCACAGCTTTAGCAAAAGGGTAAGAACCTAGCCTAATAATCATCTCAGAGCACTGAGAGTTAACTGTGCAGGGTGAAAGAACGCAAGTAGCAGGGCAGACAATCTTTCCTGCATGCAGTTTTCAGACTTAGCACAGAAGAAAGTTTTATTCTTACCGTACCTGATCGTCCTGACAGAAATGCAGTATTTCCACATCAGATTCCACATTGCGCTGCCATCTCCCTTCATGACCCTCTCTGAAGTGTTTGCAAAGTGAAAAAGATTCCAAGTAACTCAAGGAACAAGTAAGTTCAGCAGCACAGGACAAAGTTAGTCCAAGGTTCACGCAGCAGCCAAGCACTGATTCACGATTTCCAAGTGATTCCTCCGACCTCCACTCAAGTGAACTCAGAGAGAAGCCAGCTTTCTAGCTGAAGGCTCGGGTTACTTCTTTCTTCCTGATTTACAAGACGCCTTGTTTACATTGTTTGCAAGCCAGAAGAGATTATTAGAGGCTGCTCAGAAAGCTACATATAATATTGCTCCAAGTTGCCCAGAAAAACCTACCTATGCAGCACCTATGAAAACTTATTTGAATTTAATTCACTTCAAACCAACAGTCCAGCAACGCAGCCTAGCAAATCACTTAGGAGATCTGCACATGCTTACCAATTACACACTCAATCAAATCATTTAGGCTGAGTAAACTCTCAGCTGTTTGTAAAATTTGTTGTGTACTGTAATAAACTTCTTAGTGCCAAAAGAAGTCATGAGTCATTTTCCAAAGCCGTATTTGACCGCATATGAAGTTTTGACTTTCAATAGTGAATATCAGCTATGACAGCCTATAAATTACACCAAAAATAAAATGGCAGTATCTGCCAAAAAAAATCCCAAACTCCAAAATACCAAACCAAGCTCCAGCTAATTCATTGAGCACATGGAATTCTCTCTTACTGTGCTGAAACCTCATGGACAGGTAAATGATAACAGAGTTGTGTCTTTCTGACAGTACATACCCCACACAAAACCCACCCCCCATACATGATGTAGCATGTCATTTCTCCATGATGATGGGATTTATGACCAAACATAGATATTTACACTTATTTATTTTTTTTTAGTATCAAGCTGAAGAATTTTGCCCATAGCTTTTCTAGTTCAAATACACAGCAGTTATTGCCAAAAGTCTGAATAGCATTTAAGCCTCATCTCACACTCACATGGCATCAACCTTAGAGAAACATATTATTATTGTTGTTGTGTTTATTGTTACACTTTCAACTGAAGGAAGAGCCCTTTAAATTCTGCCCTGGTTTCTCCAAGACCACCCTGAAAGTTGGTGTTGTTGCTATGACAGATTAAAACTTTCTGAGCCTTCGTTCAGCCCACAAGGCCACACTCTCTTCTCTGCAAAGAGGTCAACAGCACAATTATCAGGGGCTCTTCTGGATCAAAGACACTAGATATATGTTTATATTATAAAACTTAATTAAACAAGAAACTAAGTTCATGCCATTTCTTCACAGACAGTATGCATTTATGATTGAACATCTGTTTTCTGTTGCACAACTCCATTTTGTATAAGACTGCTTTATCTAGGATCTCATGACTTACTATTATTCTGAAATTTATTCTGGTTTGGGGGTTTTCTGACAACTGTTCCTGGACCAGGCTTCTGATGGCTCATAAAAAATAGCAGGACAAGTCCACAGCATGTTGTACATTTTAAATCAGTAGGTTTAATGAAGAAAAATGACATTAGAAAACTTACACATCTGTTCTTAACATCATTGACAGACACTTCAATGGTGGAAAAAGCTACGGAAGCTCAGGCAGCCCAGCTGAACCCTGTACATTCCCTTCAGCTCCAAACTCGAGAGGTGAAGTGTCCACAAGACAGATTTGTGTATGGTGTACACTTCAAATATTCCACTTAGCATAACTAAGCTCATTATATACAGAGTATAAAACTAGTGGTTTATTTTCTGTGTAGTATAAAGGTATCAAAATCCAGGCTCAGTTGTGTCAACTACATCTCTTTGAGCTCATACTTGAGGCTTCAATGCAATTGATGTATTTAGAGTATATGTTCATTGATTCACTTCCAGTTGCAATATTTTGGTATTCCCTGCACCTACAAGAATAGTATTTTCATCTGTCTCTACAGGTAGGTTATGGTGGATGGAATTCACAAGACAGCACTATTTCAATCACCTTCTTCATCCATGCTTCTAAAATTTGCACTCAACCAGTGACCAAAGGGATTAAAAAAACATGTGACAGCATCATAGGACAAATGTGAGATGCTGTGGGTGGTTTTGCGTGGGTGGCTGGTTTTTGTGATGTTTTTGTTTTTAACTCATTGCTGCAGCATCTCCCACTATTTATGAAATGCTGTGGAGAGTATTTCAGCTCCTGTCCTGATGAGCTGAGTTCCAAGTGAGACACGGGAAAATCAAAGTAGCCTTCCACTAGGAAAGCATTAATTCTGCAGGGAAGAGCAGCCCCAAATTTGGAACAGAGAACTGACAGACAACCTGCAAAGACGAAGCATTATACATCCAGAAAATGCTGAGTACTATGCAAATCACATAATGAGCCAATATGACTCTAGTATTTCAGTTCTGTGATTAACTCTCGGATGTATATAAAGGTTATTTATTCTGATGTAAATATGAGGAGCAGATTGCTGTGCAATGCTCCTTGAAATGACATTTGAGAGGTGTGTTTAAACCTATCAGCATCCTGTACAGCTTCAGGAGGGCCGGGAGAACAACGCTGGATTTACCAAGTGCTGGTGCTAATGGCATCAGCTAACAGCTGATGAGTTCTGTACGTACACAGATGTGAAGAACTGGTGATTAATCAAAACCTACAGCTAATTCTGTCTCCCATGACGGGCTGCCTTTTGTGAAAACAGCTCCTTCATAGTGTGATTACCAAGGAGGTAACAGAACAGCTATCAGAGAGCAAACTGACTGAGCAACTATTTTGTATTATTAAGAAAAATCTTACTCAGGATTTGAGGAACTTGTCCTGCAGCAATCAGGCAGCCCATCCCTTTTGTCTTAGCTGTTTACTTTCTCTTCCTTTGTTCACAGCACAATACCAAGGCACAGATTAGCATATCAAATGATTTCACTTTTTTGAAGGCTCCTTTGCTCTCCCTGCATGACAAGACAAGAAGAGCCCCAGCACCGCAGGGGCCAGTTGGCACCCTGTCTGTCTTTGACATGGATTTTCCATTTTGTACATCAATCATAATCTATTGTCACGATTCCAGCGACACCACTCTCCCGCACTCACACGTTTGGCCGTGAACTCCCAGCCAAGGCAGAGGCTCTGGGCTGGTAACCAGGGCTCTTTGGAGACAGTTGTTGGTTTGTTATTCCTCTTTGGGTGTGGCAAGGAAAACTTCAGTTATCTCTTCGCCTTAAAATCAGACAGCAGATTCCATTCACAAGACATCACTGCATCCACCCAGCCACACTGTGTGTGGGACCACACTCTGTATGAGGCAGAACTCCCCAAACAGAAACACCAAGTTTGCTGGTTTTGTCCTCCCATTATGCTGCCTGGAAATCTTTATTAGATACGACCTTGCTTGCAAGCATCTATAGCACAACTCTTGTTCTCCATAGCCGTGTCAGCACTGCCCTGCGCAGACCCACAACAGTGTCCCACCAACAGTTCATGTACCAAAAGCTGTCTTTGCACTGCCAATCTGCAACATGAAGGTGCAAGGAGAAGTTCTGTCTCCTCCCAGAATACCTTCCCACTTCAGTATGCTGGCCTTTCCAGACCCAGCACCATTATGCCTCCCTAGGATGCTCAGGGACTGTTTCCAGTGAATGCACCAATACGCACAAGAGGTCAAGAAGTGCCACCCTCTGCATCCCAAGGTTCCATTGGGTTTTCCCCCAGGTTATTTCCACATTTCTACATTGAGTGAACAGACCAGGTTCTTGGAGCTGCATTTCACTCTCTGTAAGATAAGGAAAGCAGTTCTCAACTCTGTGAAACATTCTGCATCTTTTTTTTTTAAGGAAGATATCTTTAATTCAAACAGACGCCATCACTAATTCAGACAAAGATGATGCTATGATTCTGGCACTCTCACGTGCCTTACAAGAACTGAGTAAATTGTGGAGGCAACTGAAGATGCACCTGCTCTGAGCTGCCCCTCCTCGCTGACAGGCTTGTACAGGACTGTCCACTGCTCAGCTGCTCCGATGCGCACTCTGGAGCCCCGGCCGGAATGGCTGACACAGGTGAGTTTGCACCAAGACAATCTCACAGCATCACAGTATCACAGTATCATAAGGTTGGAAAGGACCTCTGAGATCATCGAGTCCAACCTATAACCCAACACTAACACCAACACTAACACCAACCCATCATCTAAACCATGGCACTCAGTGCCTCATCCAGTCTCCCCTTAAACACCTCCAGGGTAGGTGACTCCACCCCCTCCCTGGGCAGCCCATTCCAATGGCCAATCACCCTTTCAGTGAAGAACTTTTTCCTAACATCAAGTCTAAACTTTCCCTGACGAAGCTTGAGTCCCTGCCCTCTGGTTCTGCCACTGGTCACCTGAGAGAAGAGACCAACCCCTGCTTGACTACAACCTCCTTTTAGGCAGTTGTAGAGAGCAATGAGGTCTCCCCTGAGCCTCCTCTTCTCCAGACTAAACAGCCCCAATTCCCTCAGTCTCTCCTCGTAGGGCTTGTGCTCCAGCCCCTTCACCATCTTCATTGCCCTCCTCTGGACACACTCCAGCATCCTGACATCTTTCCCAAACTGGGGGGCCCAGAACTGGACACAATCTGAAACAGCTGAGACAGACACATGTTTTCTGATTTGCTGACTGTACACAGAAGCTGGGATCTGTTGCAGGGGAGTAAAAATTGGAAGAATCAATATCTCAAAAGCACTGGAACAGAACTCACCTGAAACTGTTTGTCAGAACCCTCAACTTGGCCACTTCCAAGCACAGAGTATGTAAAAATGCTCAAGCTGAGGTCCCTTTACAAGTTGTAGGTGGTATATTACTTTCAGAAGGTATTAATAGAAAGGCAGTGCTTAATCTGGCATCTCACATTCTATTATTCTCCTCCCTCCTGAGCTCCATTCATACTTTGCATAAAAGCCTGCACGATAAGCAGAGTGCTTTGCTGCTACGGCCCAGAGTGGAGCCCAGAGTGCCCTGAGCCTGTCACGGGAGCCACTATGGAGCAGCTCAGGGGCACTGAGCACCCCGGACACCTTATCTGATTTGCTTTTGATAAAAGCCACGTGCTCCGGATGCGTGCATCACTTTCCACAGGACATGTCTGCAGCTCAGATAATCTTCCTGCTGTAACTGTGCACGGGTTTATCCCAAATTAGGCTCGTGTAACATTCCTAGGAAGAGGGGAACGAGTACCGTGCAGCCTTCAAGAGCAGAGAAGGCAATTTGCTCATTTTCCTGAAGCTTCCGACAGGACAAAATGATCACAAACTAGAATTTAACATCATTTCTATCCTTATGCAGATTGTATTTATTTGACAAAAGGAAATGTGAATGTTAGCTCTAGCATGTTTTTGTTTGTCAGGACAGCTCAGACCTATTTTTAACTTAGGTAGCATTCCCTTTACACAACAGCGATTGCCAATTAAGGATTGGAAGGAGTCTTACAAATAAATGAGGTCTAAATTTTCAGATTGAAAGCTTTTGAAAGGCTTTTTAGACAATTTAGGGTATCTTTAAACCTTCAACTCGCAAGAAGTCAACAGTTTTAGTAGACAGAAGAGGTTTAAATTAAATATTTTCATCTTGCCTGTATTTTCTTTCCTTCTCCTTTAAATGTCCTTTTCTGATTTTTCACGAACATCCTTAAGTGTATGCAAAACTCCACGTTTCCTGGGAGTTTACAGCAGTGACATCCACACACCAGTTCTTCTGCAAAACGTCAGCCTGATTTTGGCATTTTGATAAAGGGCACCCCCTCTCATCCCCAACAAGCTGGTGAGTTTGTGTTGCTTCCAAGAGGCCCCTCGAGCACCCCTCCAGCTGCAGCTCCCGACAGACTCCTCGTACATCTCCAGGCCTCCATCGTGCTCCCAGACTCCCTTTTCTGTGACTTAATCTTGGAAGACTATCAAAGGAAACTCAGAAAGCCTGCAATCCCCCTCTGCAGGGCACACAGCCAAAGGCACAATTAAAATGTGACTGCTCTAGGGTCTGCCCATCAGTTGCATCTAAAGACAGCAGAGACCGGATACGGGGAGAAGAGCCTGGCAGACCACGAGCTCTCTGGGGCAAAGCGAAAGGGCAGGCACCACCAGCTATGCAGCTGTGAGAGACTCAGCAGATACCACAGCTCTTGAAAATCCTAATGTGAATCTTTGGAGCCCTGTTCATTGAAGGTTAAAATCTGCACAAGTGTGAAGAACAGAGAACCTGAGGACTCCCAAGTGGTTCCTGGGTGAAAGGAAAGGGGGTGCAGGAGAGAAGATTTCAGAAAGCTGAAGACTTGACTTACTGAAGGCTGCAGAGAGGCAGAAAAAAGAAAGGCACATCCACAAAGATCTACCTGCAGTCTGAAACCCAGTTTAGCAGTCACAGCAGTGGGAAGGGGAGAGACATCACCCGAATCTACACATTTGCACGGGATTTTTGCTCAGCAATGCCCAAATCCAATAGCACATCTTGGTGAAAGCAGGGGGTGGAAAATTAAAGGATCCTGAAAGATGAGTCCACCAGGCAGGAAAGAGGAGCACCCTGGAAAGCTAAGACAAACCAGAAGAGTGAATTTAAGGCACATAAACAATGCATTTTGAACACTTGCACAAGTTCTTTTAGATACAAAGCAGCATTAGTACATTACAATGAAGGCTTCCACTAGATTAACAGGTATTTGGGGTATTTTAATTTAAATTTCTCAACTTGAAATTATTTTACTTCCTGGGCTGTAGACAAGTCCTCTAATTGCTCTTAAGGAGTTTTACTACTTTGTATATTTACTTGAGGGCTTCCCTTTCATCATTTTTATGCTGAATGTGGGAATACTGCAGCCAGCACCACTTGCAGGCTGGGCTTCAAGAGGATGGTGGATTTGGGGGGATAAGGAGAAGCAGGGAGCTCTCAGCACAAGAGTTGCCAACACAAACCTTCAGAGAGAGCTGTACTACAGGCACATGACTTAGTCCTGCTCTGGATGAAGTCACTGTCAAGTGAAAGCAAACTGTTTGTTTCTAACAACATATATGGTGAACTCTGAATGCCAAGTTCAAGACAACGCCTCGTTATTTTTTCCCACCCACTTTGCTATTGTTCAAGATATTGCAAAGGAGCTCATAATTTAAATGACAGCAAGAAGCAGTGCAAACCAACTGACAACATGTCTCAGGGCACCAAAGAAGCTCCTTGATCTCATGAACTAGAACCTAAGGATTTCCCCCCCGTGCTCACTCTTGGCGAGATTTGTAACTAGCACTCAGCTCTTGTTTCCAGCACTACATTACAGTGCTGTATATAACACTACCTTTAATCAATGTTTAAATAATGAATTCAACAATAGCATTCCCTTTAACAATGTAGAACGCATGAATATTGAGTTCTTTGCATCTGTTGTCATGCAGCATTTTACCCAAAGGAAACAGCAGCGCTGCCGTGCGCCTGTTAGCAGGCGCGTTATCTGGCACAGCTGAACCCACCACACATAATCTGGGAAGCAGAAGCCATGCTGTTAACACCAGAAACGAGGAACAAAGACTAGCAAAGCCCATTCTTTTTAACAAAGGGTTAACCTAGAGGACAATCCTGATATAGATCATTTAAAGCACATGTGCCGTCTTTGAAACTGCATCTAAATTAAGGCTGGCAATTCCTTTAATGGCTTCAAATGCTACAAATCTGCCTTGGATAACAGAGGGGGAAAGAGGATGAGCAGGGAGCTGCAGGTGCCCTGCAGAGCACAATATCAGAGTGGTGTTAAGGAGCTTCTGACACATAGCTTCTGATATTCTGCTATGGCAGCAAGAAGCGGCTCCTACCAAGCAAATTCAAGAAAGCATTTTCATTTACAATCATCACCAAAACATCCTAAGGAGACTGAATGATACACCAAAATATAGACCTGTTCTTGTCCAGACACGGGCTTAAGCACGTGGTTCCATCTATTCTGAATCACAATGTTGGAATTGCTAGGCCCAGCTGAAGACAAGCAGAAACAGTTCAACTAATCCAACTAATCCCTGCCTCAAAGAAAACCAACAGTGATCTCTTACTTATCTTATTTCACCAGGGTGGCTGGATTCAGATGCTGGTTAGAAATGGCCCTGATTGTTCTGTAAGAGACTCACACCTCCTTTAGAGACACCACTCACGAAAGAAAACTGAAAAGTGAGAAGAAATAATTTTAAAACTGTTTTGTTTGTCAAGGAGCTGGATTCCAGTAAAGTACCCTTTACAAACTTGGTACTTCATGTTTTTTAAAATACTCTTACCTTAGAAAGGAGAAAACATTCTCCAAGAAAAAATCCCCTCCCAAACTACAGATTACAGCCACCTTCACTGCCAGTCACAAATTTCTTTATCTTTAATGCAATGCTAATGGTAACAATTTCTCGCTTGGGCTATTACACACCAGCTGGCAGGAGCACAGCACGACGCACCCACGGGCTAAAGAAAATCTTCACTTTTACATGCTAAACCTGAAGTCACATGATGTTGTAATAATCTACTGAGCAAATCACGAGATACTCATCCTCAAAATCCACAGAAAACCTGCAGCGATTTGCTCATCTTACACTTTAATCTGTTACAGAAATACACCTCTACCTTTTAGGTTTTTGTGTTCAAAGGTTACTGCAAATCCACACCTAAGTGAGGGGTTACACAGCACTGACAGAAATGCACTCAGGGCTAATGGCAACAGAGCTGAAATTTTCTTGCTGTAAATTATCAAATTACCAGACATTTTTTGGACCAGGTTTCTACCTCAGTCCCCGCAGTTTGCTGTATGCAATCTGCTGCAAGTTGGATGAAAGCAGGCTGTTAATTTATGTACACATTAGTGGAAGCATCAGCCTCATTACCTCACAGTAATCTTGTCTGGTGAATATACAGGTGATGGGCAAAGTCCTGGCAACTGCAGCCACTGCCAGCTTGAAGGGATTGACTAAAAGTGCAGTTGGTTTATTTTGTCCTATTTCCCCCTTTCCCTTGTGGGGAAATACACCTCACTGAATCCATTCTCACAAAGGACTGCAAACTCTACAGAAGGCCTCTGCTCCAGGCCAGGTGTCTGCCCTCAGCTGGGCTTCTCTCTGGGAATGTCACATGCACACCTTGCTAAAATTGGATTTATACCTTGTATACCTGAACACATTTGAAAACAACTACTTCGGAAGGCCATACCTGGCCTAGAGTTGGATGATCTTTAACATCACAGAATCACAGAATATCCTGAATCGGAAGAGACTTACAAGGATCACCAAGTCCAATTCCTATCCCTGTATAGGACAACCCCAAAATTCACATCCTAGGGCTGGGGGTGCTGGCCAAAGGCTTCTGGAATATTGTCAGGCTTGGGCTTGGGCTTGGGACTGCCTCCCTGGGGAGCTGTTCTAGTGCTCCACCACTCTCTGGGTGAAGAACTTCTTCCTAACATCCAACCAAACCCACCTCTGGCACAGTTTCCTGGCATTCATTCCCTCAGGTCCTGTCATTGGTCACCAGAGAGAAGAGCTCAGCGCCTGCTCCTCCTCCTCCCCGTGTGAAGAAACAGTAATTGCTGTGAGGTTTCCCCTCAGTCTTCTCTTCTCTAGGCTGAACAAACCAAGTGACTTCAGCCCCTCCTCATATGATTTCTCTTCTAAATCCTTCACCAGCCTTGTGGCCTCCTCTGGACACTCTCCATTAGTTTGATGAGTACAAAAGTATACTGTGGTGCCCAAAACTGACCACAATATTCCAGGTGGGGCCTCACCAGTACACAGCAGAGCAGGACAACCCCTCCCTCACCCGGCTGGCAATGCCATGCTTGATGCCCCCCAGGACTCTGTCACAAAACCAGCACAAGCAGTGAGCACTGCCATGCAAGAAAGCTGCAGGACCTCAAACGCCCTGCATAAACTTCTCAAGTCCACGGATTTCAATAGAGATACACAGATCCATGCAAGTGGCTCCCAGTTTGAGACAAACTTATACCATAAATCTGGATTGTCCAGGTTAGGCAGAGATGATCCTGCAAGGCTTCCCCAAGAAAGGAAAGCTGAAAAACACAGCTTGATCTCTGAACACCGAGCAGCGAGACCAAGAGCTTCCGAAGCAGTAAGAAATGTTTGCCACAGTTTTGAGCACTAACTGAAAATAAAAGTCATTCTCTGCCCAGAAAGCCCACAAAAGGACAGCAGCATGGTCACCTTTCTTGTCATGTACAGCTTGCTAAGCACTGCTGGGGAGGCCAAGTGCACGAGGAGTGATAAGCAGAGCTCTCAGTGAGTCTGAGTCACCCCACAGGATCAGGAACATGTGGCTTCAGTGGAAGGTGGGCAGCTATTCCACAGCATCCCGATTCTGCTCTGAGAGGTCCTGTGCTGTCAGAGCACTTCCTGTACATGGGGAAGGCTTAGGGGTTGGATTCTGCTTCCCCTACGACTTGTTCCTGTATCTCTGCACCTGAAGACACAGCTGCTCACCAGGCACCAGCGGTGGCACGCAGGAATGCCACACAGGGATGTCCCAAGTTTGCTCCTGCCTACATTCTCTGACACATCTCCTCTCACACCATCGTGGTGTAACCCTACTGCTAACACTAAAAATGCACGTGGTAAGGCCCATGGAGTGGAAATGTGACTCAAGTCCTGTTTTGGTGATCTCCTTTTATACATAAAAAGAAGAAATATAGGCATCCCAGGCGCACATAAAACTCCAAACAGCCACCTGGCTCTTTTCTAAGAGCATTTAAAATGATCTACGAGTATTAATAGAAAGCAATCAAAAATAAGTATCAAGAAAGCTGTTTTTTTTTTCCTTTTCAATGTGGACTTCCTTGCATTTAGGTTTGTTATTCTGGACTAACCGCTTTTCACACCTGTTTGTCACTGTGCTTTAATCAAGAAATAATTTTGCTTAAAACACAAGGAAGTTTCTTTTATTTCCTTCATTTTTCCTTTCCTCAAAATGATGACAGCGAAGAGCTGCTATCTGATATTTAAATACTTAAGTCTTCATTTTACTTCTGTCCCTGCAAACACACTCCAGGAGGAGGGCTCAAGCCCATCTACGTTGTGATGATAAATAAATGAACTATCTGGAAGGAAATAAATGGACCATCCTTAGCTATTGCAGCCATTTCCATCAGGAGATGGAGAACAATTCTACAGTAATTCATTTGCAACAAAGCTGGGATTTCACCAGGAATCCAAGACATAAAGCTTTAGTTTCATTGTATTTATTTGTGTCAAAACAGTCTGGCTACATTTCCATTATTTTATATGGTTTCTCAGCAAGGAAGACATTACAATGGGCTGGGAATAGGTTGGAAATTTTTTGGCTTAGAAACAGAACCTGTGAAAAGCTGCAAGAGGAGGGGAATAAAGCTATCTTTTGAAACTTCACAAGCCCATGGACACAGATGAGGGTCCTATATTAGTCAATGCCAAAAAGTGCGGGGCACCCCTTAAACCTTGAAAAAGGTTGGAACAGTTCCCTTTTCATTCAGTCACTGCATGAAAAATTCAACTGCAATTAGCATTTAGTACAAAGCACTTTCTGTAGGCTGACAATAGGTAGCCAGAGCAGAAAGTGTACATAACAAGAACAGAATCCTGTTTTAAAGAATCGCATGTTTTTTGTTAATAATGCAGGGATCCCAACTTTTTCCCCAGAAAATTCAAATACATCTAATTCCCTGTGCTTAGCAGTGTAAATCAAGAGCAAGAAAAGAGAAGTTTAGATTAAAAAGCATCAGGGTAAGTTCAGGGACATGTTAAATGGAATTGCTTATTTTGCTGTTCCATTAAATCAGCAAGCTCAATGCATCTGACACCCAGCCCCATTCTTTATGATCACTATTCACCATCAATCATTTAAGCTGTATGTCAGCCCTGCCTCGGTGAAGTGCCCGTTGCTCTGAATGACTGAGATGTGCACTTTGTGCTGGGAGGGAAAGATGAACTGTTACATTACCAAATATCTCTGGGAAAAAAAAAAGGATCTTCTGAGCATTACATAAATTTCCATGACATTTCAGTTAATCTCCAAGTGCTATTTACAGTCTGTACACTACACAAAACAAGCTACCATGCCAAGAATAAGATATCAGAGAAGAGAAAGTACTAATAGAGATGCTGTGACTTAAAGTAAATGTTAAATCCACCCAGCGTCATCACCTTTCACATCTGCATTCACAGAGACAAAAGTGGCTGATAATTATTGCAATCAAAAAAGCAGCTTTACAATCTTTGCCACAAGTTCTCCTTAATTGTCTACCACTCCCTTTTCCCCTGCATGTTTGCCTTTCAGCAACAGAGTAGCACAGCAAGGGAAAGCACGGGTGGCATCGTGTGCAGCCACCCCGTTCTGAAAAGCATTTCAGAGTTAACGTTTTCTTACCTTTTATAGAAACCATGAAGAGGCTGGAGACATAAAAACTGCCAGTAATCCAAGCAGAAGGCCTTTAACTTCAGCATTTTCAAATACTTCTGCTGCACCCACTGTAGTCTGCAGCCAGGTTTTTAGCAAGACAGGACTTCTTTTTGTTAGGATGTGAATGACTCAAACCCAGCCCAGCTCTCTCCTTATTGCTGCAGCCCCAGGCTCTACTAGCAAGCCCCGCACCCGCGGCACCCGCACGGCTCCCGCACCCCACTTTAACACAAAGAGGCAGCGCACAAAGGACACGGTTCTTTGTACTTCCCTTTGATCCCCAGCGCAGTTTATCTTCCCAAAGCACTACCGGATAACCCTTATTACACAGAAATCCCACTTCTCCTTTTGCCCATTTCACGCCCTTTGCTCCCGCACCGTGTGGATGTTCCAGTGACGGTTTCTGCAGGACCTTTGGAGCGCATCCTCAAAGCTGCCACCAAGTCCGGCAGCCGCCAGCGCTCTCCTCCCGCAGCTCCGCCGCCAGGGGCCCCGCGCTCGCCGCGGTCCCATCGCGGAGAACCGCTCGGCTCCTCCTGCGCCACCCGCACCGGCTCCACCGGCCGCCCGCACCCCGGGGGGCTCCTCCTGGCCGGGGCGCAGAGCCGGCCCCGCAGCCCCTCCCGAGCCCGCAGCGGAGGATGCTGATCGGGGAGCCGCGGGCTGAGCCCCGGCGGGGGGACACTGGGGTGGCACGGGGGGGACACTGGGGGTGACACTGGGGTGGCACAGAGGGTGGCACAGAGGGTGACACAGGGATGGCACAAGGAGGGGCACAGGGGGTGACACAGGGATGGCACAAGGATGGCACAGGGATGGCACAGGGGATGGCACACGGAGTTACACTGGGGTGGCACAGAGGGTGGCACAGAGGGTGGCACAGAGGGTGACACAGGGATGGCACAGGGAGGGACACAGGGATGGCACAGGGATGGCACAGGGAGTGACACAGGGATGGCACAAGGATGGCACAGGGATGGCACAGGGAGGGGCACAGGGATGGCACAGGGGGTGGCACAGGGGGTGACACAGGGAGGGGCACAGGGATGGCACAGGGATGGCACAGGGAGGGGCACAGGGATGGCACAGGGGGTGGCACAGGGATGGCACAGGGAGGGGCACAGGGGTGGCACAGGGGGTGACACAGGGGGTGACACAGGGAGGGGCACAGGGATGGCACAGGGATGGCACAGGGGCACAGGGGGTGACACGGGCACAGGGTGGCACAGGGATGGCACAGGGAGGGGCACAGGGATGGCACAGGGGCACAGGGGGTGACACAGGGATGGCACAGGGGGTGGCACAGGGGCACAGGGGGTGACACGGGTACAGGGTGGCACAGGGATGGCACAGGGAGGGGCACAGGGATGGCACAGGGGCACAGGGGGTGACACAGGGATGGCACAAGGATGGCACAGAGATGGCACAGGGGATGGCACAGGGGATGGCACAGGGGGTGGCACAGGGATGGCACAGGGGGTGGCACAGGGGGTGGCACAGGGATGGCACAGGGATGGAACAGGGGGTGGCACAGGGTGGCACAGGGATGGCACAGGGATGGCACAGGGGGTGGTACAGGGGCACAGGGGATGGCACAGGGGGTGGTACAGGGATGGCACAGGGGGTGACACAGGGATGGCACAGGGAGAGGCACAGGGATGGCACAGGGGCAGGGAGGGGACACGGGGGGGCACAGGGGCACAGGGGCAGAGGGGCTGACAGGGATGGCGGGGGAACACAGGGAGTGACACAGGGATGGCACAGGGGGTGGCACAGGGGGTGGCACAGGGGGTGGCACAGGGATGGCACAGGGATGGCACAGGGATGGCACAGGGGGTGGCACAGAGGCAGAAGGAGTGACACGGGGTGGCACAGGGGCAGAGAGGGTGGCACAGGGATGGCACAGGGGGTGGCACAGGGGGTGACACAGGGATGGCACAGGGGGTGACACAGGGGGTGACACAGGGATGGCACAGGGGCACAGGGAGTGGCACAGGAGGTGGCACAGGGGCAGAGGGGGTGACACAGGAGGTGGCACAGGGGCAGGGAGGGGGCTCAGGGGCAGAAGGAATGGCACAGGGGCAGGGAAGGGGCACAGAGGGTGGCACAGGGGCACAGGGAGGGGCACAGTGACAGAGGGGGTGACACAGGGATGGCACAGGGGGTGGCACAGGGGCAGAGGGATGGCACAGTGGCAAGGAGGGAGGCACAGGGGTGGCAAAGGGGTGGCAAAGGGGCAGGGGGAACAGCAAAGGGGACAGCAAATGGGGCGTGGGCACTGGGCAATGGGGGCAGCAGGGACAGCAAAGGGGGCAGTGGGAATGGCAGAGGGGACAGTGGGAATGGCAGAGGGGGCAGTGGGAATGTCAAGTGGGCAGTGGGAATGGCAGAGGGGACAGTGGGAATGGCAGAGGGGCAGTGGGAATGTCAAGGGGGCAGTGGGAATGGCAGAGGGGGCAGTGGGAATGGCAGAGGGGCAGTGGGAATGTCAAGGGGGCAGTGGGAATGGCAGAGGGGGCAGTGGGAATGGCAGAGGGGCAGTGGGAATGTCAAGGGGGCAGTGGGAATGGCAGAGGGGCAGTGGGAGTGTCAAGGGGGCAGTGGGAATGGCAGAGGGGACAGTGGGAATGGCAGAGGGGCAGTGGGAATGGCAGAGGGGGCAGTGGGAATGGCAGAGGGGCAGTGGGAATGGCAGAGGGGCAGTGGGAATGTCAAGGGGACAGTGGGAATGTCAAGGGGGCAGTGGGAATGGCAGAGGGGACAGTGGGAATGGCAGAGGGGACAGTGGGAATGGCAGAGGGGCAGTGGGAATGGCAGAGGGCTGCCCCAAGTCTCAAGCCTTTGTGGTTCCGCAGGGAGCGCAGAGCAATTACTGCTGAGCTGCTGTAAAGGAAATTGCAAATTTAGCACCACTTGCTATTTAAAACTTCTGTCTAGATGTGATAAAAGCAGATCATTTTTATTCTGAAAAGACAGGTCTCCAAATTAAATGTCTCTCTTTCACAGACGATATTGGCCTAATTCTACCATGTTTTCTCCTGCCTGTTTCCTCCCCTCATCCCAACACACATGATTATTTTAAGGAGTTCCCTCAGTCTGGCCAGACGATGCTCTGACCAAGTGTGAAGAGAACCACTGGTTTGCAGGAGGTGTTACTGGCACGAGGGAAGACTTCAACAGCAATGTACCTTTTTCAAAACAGTGTTGCTGTTAAACAATCACAGAATGGTTTGGGTTCGAAGGGACCTCAAAGCCCATCCAGTTCCAACCCCCTGCCATGGGCAGGGACACCTCCCATTGCAACAGGGGGCTCAAAGCCCCATCCAACGTAGCCTTGAACACCTCCAGGGATGGGGCAGCCACCACTGCTCTGGGCAACCAGGGCCAGGGCCTCCCCACCCTCACAGGAGAACATTTCTTCCTAAGATCTCATCACAATCTCCCCCCTTTCAGTTGAAAACCCTTCTCCCTCATCCTGTGCCGGCTGTTCCCAATCAAGAGCCCCTCCCCAGCTTTCCTGGAGCCTGTTTCAGTACTGGAAGCTGCTCTAGGCCAAACAACTCCAACTCTCTCAGCCTAGCTGGCTGTTAAATTCAGTTTTCTAAAAGCTACTATTTGGGTATTTTTCATTCTGTTCAGTTTTTGAAAATCACTTATAGTAAACATCTGGGATAAAGCTTGCAATAGTACCAAAGAGCTATAGATAGGAACTTCAAAGTTCAACAGAACAAGAACAAAACCAAAATCAGAATCTGAATAAATACTTAAAAGAAAATGTTCTGGACAAGTGGATTGTTTGGTTTATATGTTGGGTTTTTTAAAATAACACTGATTAAAAAATATGAAAATCAAATCAAGCCCCTAAAGCTGAGCTCGAGCTCTTTTCCATGCAGACATATCTAGCTCCCCAAGTGCCTGGATAATAAGCTATATTTAGGGATCCTTTTGTTTCTGGTTTTACTCACTGTCACTGCTCAGTTACATAAATGCCTTGTGACTTCTTAGAAAACTGGTGTGTGTAAGGTTACATGAAATTAAATCATAAATATATTTGAGTAAGAATTGACAATTTATTTAGTGAAGTAGAGAAATAGGTAAGTTATGCCTGGACAACATTCAAAAATGTTCATGTCTCTCTTTGTCCAGTATTTCCCTAAAAACACACTGTATGCTACAGGTGAGTGATGGAAACAGATCATCAGAAAAACAGCTTGCATGAAGAAGCACAAATGTGATGTGCATTTGATTTGAGCCTTTTAAAAAAATATTTTCTTTCAAAGATCCTCTTTAAAATAATCTGTGATGTCTGACTTTACTCAGTGCCATTTCTTTCAGACCATTTCTTTCAGAGCTGGTACCGTGGAAGTGATTCCTAAGAAGACACTGCCGCTTACTTCCGAGAAGCAAGTCCCCAAACAACATTCCGTACTGAGAGAGTTCAAGGCTATTTTTCTTCCTGACCTGATATTCCCCTGGGCTTCATTAGCTTGGCAATTTTCAAGGCAGAGATGCCATCATGCTAAGGATATTTAGACTTTCATATCAACCTCTTTCATCCCAGCTTTTGATCCCTACTATTATCCCCTGTTTCCAGGGGTAGTTTCATCTAAAGAAGAACTGATTGAAAAGCCCTTGAGATCCTGCGCCTCTTGGTGAGTCCCAGCCTCCCTGGGACTGGGCTGGTCCGTGGCAAAGGCCATGGCACACTGCCACGAGGATAACATGGAAACCTTTTCCCCTTTGTTTCCAAGAACAAATAGAGAGCAAAAAAAAAAAGTTTTGAGCTTTTCCTATTGGAACATTCTTCTGCCTGAATTTCTTGAGATTCCTTAAAAAAAAAAAAAGAGGGAGGTGGGGAGAAAAAAAAACAAAAAAAAGAAATGCAGAAGCAGCAAGGAATACCTTGCTCTGTAACCAGGAACAGTTCCTCTCAGGATCAAGGAAGGAGAAAGGGAAAGCCACGCTGAGCCAATTAAGCTCAAGAGACATCATCTAAAGTTTTGATGCTGGCTTCTGAGAACTCATCCTTTGACTGCCCACATGGCACAGCAGTTTATTTCTCTCCATCATACCATTTCCAGGAAAAAAAAATGCTATTTATCACCTTACTCATTTACCTCTAAAGACTGGCCTTTCAGTGAGTAGAAGCTATGTACCCGTGAATTTTCTGACAGCAACCAACACTGATTATACTGTGCTGCATGCAGAGAAAATGCTAATTAGGACTTTTGCAAATGAAAAGCACCACGCTCTCAACATGTTCTTCATTTTTACTTGTCTACCAGAGGAAAACAACAAAGAGAATTAGCTTCATCTCAAGCTCACTCTGGATATAAAACTAGTTCTTTCAGAAAGGCATTTACTGAAACCTTTGACATAGAATTCCCAGGCCTAATCAGAGTAGGGATTTGTGGGATGTTCTGCAGCTTCAGCTCTGGCACTGTAAGTGAGCAGTTCACTGGAAATCTCTGTAGCCCTTTAGAATTTGGCTGCGCAGAGGCAGTGCTGGCAGCAATGTGCTGAAGCCTCTGACAAGTCTTTCAGAAACAGCCACAAACAAAAGGAGAAAGTGAAAACCGTATAGCACAACAGCTCCAGTTTTAGGGAGGGTTGGCTTGTCAGCACATGAAGCTCCGAGGCTGAAGAAAAACAACCCTCTGATGAGGAGAGTGGTGTACACAATAACTGCAGCATGAAGTGGGTGCCTGGAGTTACCAAAGCACTGATTTCAGGTGTTGGGAGTGGGCAATCAGGAACATCGACTTGCCTAGATACATGTTTAAGCCTTCATAAAATACATAAATTAAACTGCTATAATTTACTCCCTTACAGTCAAGAACAGTCCTGAAAAATATCTCACTTGCTTAGAGAGACAGTATATCCACCACTTACATGGAGTACAGAAGCCGTAAGCCTGCAGGATGAAAACTGTTTTCCATGAGCCTTTGTTGACTCCAAAGCGAAATACTTAATAGCCACACAAAAAAACTTCATGCTAGCAATTCTTGCATTGTGGAGCTCAAGAACATCAAGAGACCAAGACAGTGTGGTTCCCAAAGAACCACACAATGGATTGGGTTGGAAGGGACCTCAAAGCCCACTCAGTTCCACCCCCCTGTCATGGGCAGGGACACCTCCCACTGGATCAGGGGGCTCAAAGCCCCATCCAGCCTGGCCTTGAACACCTCCAGGGATGGGGCAGACACCACTTCTCTGGGCAACCTGGGCCTCCCCACCCTCACAGGAAAACATTTCTTCCTGAGATCTCATCTCAATCTCCCCTCTTTCAGCTGAAAACTCTTCCCCCTCATCCTGTCCCTTTACTCCCATACTAATTCCACAATACTCCCTGTGAAAAAGTGAGGCTCACACAAGGGATATGTACATACTGTGTGTACAAAACAAGTTTTCATGCAATTGAATAGATGCTGAACTAGTCCCTGGGAGGTTAAATTTCTCATTGTTCACAGAATACAACCGCACACAAGGCTCTTGTACAGGGGATCCCTTTCTCCAAACTGGAAATCAAACAGCCTCCACATGCAAGTGAGTGGGAAAATTTCCTAGGTTGCACAAACAAATAATAAGGAAGACTTTCATGCTAAAGGCTCTGGCAAACCAGGAATCTCCTCCTGGCCCTTTTACGCATTTCTGGGTACTGCTTCTGCAGGTATCCATCCCTTCCCAGCCAGGGAAAATGGAGGAGCTGTGCACATAACAGAACTTTTAGGCTCTGCTCACTGGTGGCACGCCGGTGGTACACTTCGCAGAGATGCCCAGAGAACCAGGGACATAAAAATCAAGCTCTTTATCCTGCCTCCCCCACTTTACTCAAAGGGAAACTCTGCTGCCTAGAAACGCTCCAGTAACTCAGACTAAAGGTATTTTGCTTCAAACAGCTCTCAGATTTATGCATTCCCCCCAGATGAATATTAATCACCATCTGATCCTATCCTTCGTTTTTGGTTATTAAGCCTCTAAGCTGCCAAAATACCATGAAGTAGAAGAGTAAGAAGTTTGCTGTTCTTGTAATGCTGACGATCATTTCTGCACAGCTGTTCTATAAACTCATGCAAACACTAGTTGATTCATTTATTACAGAAGACAACAAATATGCCACAAATACCTACAAAGCTTAAATAGTTGAATTTCTGGACCATTTGAAGCAGGTCTGGTAATCCAACACTCCAGGAGACCCACATTAAGATTCAGGTATTAGGAAACAAAATATTTTCAGATACCAGCTGAAAGCTGACAAGAGTCCAACTCAGAATATCCAGAACAAATATTGTGCAAACTATGAAAGAAATTGTGCACACCAAACTATTCATATATATAGCACACCTATTGGTACAGATCTTTCTCCTTATAATGGACATAAGAAATATTTCACATGAGCCCTTACTCTGTACAGCACTGGGCTTTTCTCTGATCTCACAACTGTGTAATTTTCAAATCGAATTACAGCATCCAAGTGCCATTGATTTAAGTTCAGGAGAAACAAATGTACCTGTCCGGTGGGGAATCTACATACAACTGGAATTTAGCCAAGTCAGAAGTCTGGATTACGGTGTTCCAGAGCAGGTGAGAACTAGAAGAGCAGCTCTTCGAGGGCAAACTTACCTTGTTGATGGGGACAGGAATTCAAGTGAGCAACACCCAAAAGAAGTAGCCTAACTAGAAAATACTGATTGCTTGCCAGGACACTGGATGGGTTCATATGAGCTGGTACATTCCATTTTATGGGTCATTCAGAAGTAAATTTGCACAAGTTCACGTGAACATATTCAGTAACAGGAAGTCTTCTACAATCTTTCATTTTACTTAAAAATATTAAGTCTTTATTCTGTTTTAGTACAGCTCCAGACAGGCTTATTGGACCTACTGAAGTCAACTAGACTTTACATGCTGTTTCTTCAAGAATTATTTAGCCCTGGGAAAAAGTTATTATAATGCTATTGTTTGAAACATCAAGAAGGGCAATCAAGGATTCCATATCAGCCTTCATCTCTCTGTCACAGGCTTAAGAGTTACCCACCAAAGGCATCCTCACAAGAGCCAACGCCACAGAACTCAACACATACTGTGTGTACTAAACTCTGTGGTTCGAGAGGCCACACAGCGATGGCAGAGGCCGTACTGGTTGATATTAAACCACATGGTCTCAATTTATTGAAAATAGTTTATAACAAGGGAGTGTTCATAGAATCATGGAGTGGTTTGGGTTGGAAAGGACCTTAAAGATCATCCAGTTCTAATCCCTCTTCTATGGGCAGAGGCACCTCCCACCAGACCAGGCTGCTCAAGGCCCCATCTGCGCAATGTGCTCAGATGTTTTTATGATCCCATAGCAACTTAAAATGATTCAGCCACTGCAGTTTCTAGAAAACATGTCCAGTGCAACTAAACCTATTCAAAGAATACTCCCAATTGCTTTTCCCATTACATGTTAAAACACAATCAGTTCTTACACCTAATTCTTCATCTTTCTCATCGATATCCTCCCATGAAAAAAAAACATCAGAAGGAAAAATATTTCATAAAATCTGATTTTTTTCACAAAGATTTCTCTAGCCTGGAATAAAGATGGCAGCAATATCTGGTTCTGGGAATTACCATTTCTAGAGAATGGTAAATCACAAACCAG
Organism: Tapera naevia; assembly: GCA_033556795.1. Lineage (NCBI taxonomy): Eukaryota > Metazoa > Chordata > Aves > Cuculiformes > Neomorphidae > Tapera > Tapera naevia. The sequence goes on along the minus strand of JAUMJJ010000171.1, from coordinate 1,285,231 downwards.
CTACATGATGTTCTTGCTAAGTAAGTTCACAGAAAAGTGGGGCAGGGGAAGCTGACATTGTTTCCTGCATTGTCCTGCCACACAAAGAAATAGTGTTTCAGTCAAACCAGGAGATGGGAACAAAACTACAGTCATGCCTGAACGTTGTCCAGTGTTGCTATGCTGAACCGAAGACAAAGATTAGAGTGTGTGTGTGTATGTGTGTGTTTAGGAAATGATAATAAGGCATACATTTCACTTTCAGGAGACCATACACTGAAAATAATGGAATTAATAATAGAGAGGCCCTTTAATTTGAATAAGGTTCATCAGAAGAATTCCCACTAATGTTTCATTCAAGCAAGGTTAAAACTATACAATGTGGGAAAAAGTCACATCCTCAATCCACAACATCTCCAAAGGAAGACTTACCAAAACAAGAGGAAGGGACTCTGCCCCAACTTAATCAAAGGAAGTCTGCGACTTTGATGCCCTCTTTTATGTGCAGCTATAAGAATAAAAGATGCACGGTGCCCGTTTGATATGCAGTGTTAACTGTGCTAAGCATTTTTTTCCAGATTGAGTGATCAAAGTAAGATCTCTGTTACTGCAATGACTCATATGACAGTGCTCTCTGAAGTTTATACATGTGCTTCTATCAAACCGCTGAGCAATGGAAAACATGAATGACGTTTCCACACAATCAGTATTGTTCACTCACAGCAGTACAAAATTGCCAGGGAAGGTCAAATCTTTTCAGCACAATCTAAGATTATATAAATCTGGGAGAGAGATGGTTTGCCCACGTGTGTGCACAGACACACCTTCCCTCCCTCCCCTTCATGCTCCTTTGAGAACACAGTGTTTGAAGTTAGAACTGAATTTCAAACTGGAAAACCTAGAAGAAAGTGAACTATCGTGTATCAAATAGAAAATTCCAGCTATTAGGTCAATGCCTTTACTGGCCAGGCTATGCCAATGCCTTTACTGGCCATACCACAAGGTACAGTTGTGTGATGTACACCTGACACAGAGGTAATCTCTATTACTTCAAAGTTAAAATTAACATCTCTATTATGACAGTACCTGAGTGGATCAGTTGAGACGCTGCTTCGTGTTTCCAATGAGGTCCTGAGATGACAGTAAAAGAATAACATTATAAAGTATTAAAACTATTCAAAACCACTATGACCTTAAGCATCAAATTCTTAACAACTTTACATATTATTCTTTTTATTGACATTTTGTAATACTTAGCATGCCATTAAACATGGATGTAAAAAAAAAAACCAACTGCCATTTCCTATATACTAGAAAAAGGGGAATTACAGACAGTTTTTGCTGGACTAGTCAAAACATGAGCAATTTTCAATATTCTAAAAACACTCTCCCCCTACGTATTTGTTAGGTGTGAATGACAATACTCAGTTGTAGGAATGACTGACCACGTTCTGCTGTACGCCCCATCACAGTAAGCATTTCCAGAACCTGTCTCCTACTTTGACTCTTGTGCTGTGTCTGCATGGCAGTAAAATCTCAGCTCAGTTCACCCACATCAGTGCAGAACCTTGGAATGTATGAGCATATGCACGTATCCCAGCCTGCCTTAGGAAGTGCCAGAAACCTTCACGTGGCAGATGCCGGAGAGCGTCAGGCAGCGCACACACCCTTCGTGGAGGTGCTTGCTTGCTCCACAGCAGGCACCTCTGTGTCACTCCTTCCTCCTGCTTGCTGGTCCTGAGCACAAACTGCCTGGCACCAAACTGTGAAGCTAAAGCTGAAGCTTAGTTTAGGGGGGTATGTGCAATTTTAAGACGTGTCCTCCCCAGCCAGCTTCCTGGCAAAGCGTGGCCCTGGAACAGGGCAGTGCACGTAAAGCAAACCCTTCTCCCCGCGCAGCGCAGCGCACTGTGCAGCTCACAAGCCCTTCCTCCTGCCCACGCAGCTTTCCCCCTCAGTACATCCACCCAGCTGCACCAACAGGGGGTGGGCAACCTTCTGCGAGAGCCTCGCTAAGTTCCCTTCCTACAGTCTATGCTCCTGATGGCTTTTCTCACACTGGACATCAGATTCCTTCATCTACTCACTAGCAGAACAGTCATCCTCACATTCTGTGGCTTTGTGTTCCCCACCCAAAAAGGCAACCACAGAGCCTTCCTGACTGCAGCAGAGTTTAGTTCAGATACTGCCAGTACAGAGGTGATTCCAACCTCACTTCTGTTCAAACAGCAATATTTTAACATGTAGCGTGGTATTACTACTTAAGACTTGCTCTCACTGTGAATGACTTCAGGTTTAACATAAACATATATAGGATTTAGAGTTTTTAGGGTTAAAGCAGTTTTTCCAGAGGCTGTATTAAAATATTAACCTCATAATGCACACCCATCGTGTCAGAAATATTTAAATGGTTATTTGCCCTGATCCATTTCTATCCCTTACACAAAGTGCCCTACATCAACCTTTGCTCATATTGTCATAAAGGCATATGGTCTATGGAGGCTGATAAAATTAGCATCAGAATTACATTAATTATATTTACAGTGGTAATTTGTAAAGTAATTGCAAATCTTTACTTTTAATCCCAAGATTACTAGTATGTTTACTAAAACAAACAGGGTTGTGTGAAGGGAGGAGAATATGCAAGAATTAGCTGCACAGGAATGGAAACAAACCATATTGTCCAAATAGCTTTTAACTAAAGCACTTTAAAGCTTTAAAATATCTTTTAGGAGCTTATCCCACCCTGTAATTTGTTTGCTTTCAGAGTTCAAGATTTGTGAATAGTGATGAATATTGAGGGGGTGGCTTACATATGTTGGCTTTGTGCCTTGTTGTTAGTTTAACAATTGAAAAGGGTGAACTTAATTTCCTTATAATTAAGTTTACTGCTTAACACAGCGTGCGGTGGAAGTCCCAGCCTGCTCACTGAGCATGACTTTTTTGCCTTGCTTTTAACACCAATTTAAGAAAATCTTCTCTTAACAGTTTTGGCCCTTCTTACTATAAATAAACCATTAGCAGACTCCGTCTTTGTGCAGTGACAATATGTTGTGCATAAAGAGGAGATGGAAATGAGAGAGGAGACAGCACTGATTAGCCTCCACCCCAGCGCAACCTTGACTGTGGTGCCAAACGACATTGGGCACGCTGTGACCTCTGGGACTCCTTCAACAATCACAAGCAGCAGGATTACAGCTTCATTAAAAACACCTCATTGTCTTTCTGGAGACAGAACCTAAGGTGCACTCCCCAGCGACCAACACTCCAGTCAGGAGATGCATTTATTTTCAAACACATAGGACAAAGCACAAGTCCCACAGCAAAAATCCCCACTTTGGGGCTCTCCTGAAACATGGCTAAAAGGTTCTGTTTTTACTGAGATAGTCTTCTAGAACTTTCCCTGCTGCTCCCAGCAGTGCAGCGTGCTGTTTGTTGGTAACAGTGCTTATGTACTTGGCAACCACAGTTAAAAACCCAAAACACAAAAAGCCACAGATCTGATCAGTGTGGTAGCTGTCAACACCAAGGTGCGACAGCTGCCAGGGTGCTCAGCACCCAGCAGCTCCCACATGCACCATGGTGGTGGAAAGGCTTCCACACTTCATCTGCTTGAAAGCAGCCGTGCACGTGCTGGGCAGCCCCGCCACAGCAAGGCCCCACTGCGGCTTCAGCCCCGCTCACCGGGGAGCCCTTCGGCTGGCGGCACCGGGGAACACGATGGAATCTCTTGTGCCACAAAGTCTACATGTTACAAACTTCCCACCCTTCATGGAATCACAGAATGGTTTGGGTTGGAAGGGACCTCACAGCCCACCCAGTTCCACCCCTCTGCCATGGGCAGGGACACCTCCCACTGGATCAGGGGCTCAAAGCCCCATCCAGCGTAGCCTTGAACACCTCCAGGGATGGAGCAGCCACCACTGCTCTGGGCAACCTGGGCCAGGGCCTCCCCACCCTCACAGCAAAACATTTCTTCTTAAGATCTCATCTCAGTCTCCCCTTTTCCAGCTGAAAACCCTTCCCCCTCATCCTATCCCTGCACTCCCTGATCAAGAGCCCCTCCTTGCTTTCCTGGAGCCCCTTTCAGTACTGGGAGGCTGCACTAAGGTCTCCCTACAGTCTTCTCTTTTTGAGGCTGAACAACCCCAACTCTCCCAGACTATCCTTGTACAGAAGGAGCTCCACCCCTTGGATCAACTTCACGGCCTCATCTGCTCTGGCCCCAACAACCCCATGTCCTTCCTGTGCTGAGGTCTCCAGAAACAAACGCAGGGCTCCACGTGAGGTCTCACAATTGATTTCTTCAGCCAAACACAGCCCTGCAGAGGAGGGCCTCACCGCTTCTCTTAGGTGAGATGCTCAGATACAAAACCAGCGGCAAACACTGGATGAGCTAAATGGGCTGAACTGGGGACCTCTCCCTGGATGAGAGCTGAACACAGATCAGTACTGGGGAGCAAGACAGAAACCAAGACACACGCCAAGGAGGATTACACACCCAGAAAAAGATACAGCTCAGCCTTTTAACCTGGTCACCTCCCACATATTCAACCTGAACTTGTGAGAAGCCTCAGGAGTAGACTGACTACATGAGGAACAAAATTTAATGGCCAGGAAAAAAGCCAGTTGAGACAGAAGAAATCAAGTTTACAATCTATTGAGAGAGCTGGATCTGGGGTACAGAAAGTTTTCTCATTGTTATTGAATTTACAGAGTAATTTTTGTATAATCATATAATCACTCCATTTCTTTTCATCTAAAATCCCATTTAAATCTTTTGGTTTCTTTCCAAACACTGCTCAAAGATAGAAAGCTAATTTAAAACATATAAATAACCCAATTCCTGAACAGAGTATCATTAAGCTGCAGCCAACAAAATACCTCATTCTACACAAAGTAATTTCAGGAATGTCTGCTTCAGGAAAAACAAAAATACATCTAATTTAAGTTACTTCAGAACAAGGAGGGTTTTTTTTGTTTTTTAACAAATTAACCGGTCAGGAAAAAAATATTGCCCCGCTCTAAAGAAAGCAAGGAGGATGGTCAAACAATCCTATTTGTTTATTCCTAATGGACAGTGACTCAGTACATTTGTAGTCCAGAAAGAAATCCATACACCATCTAATGATAAAACCATGAACAACACTATTAAAAATATAATACTAGTCTGTATGCTTACTATTTCTACTTTGTGCATACACATAAAAAAATAGCTGAAAATAACTATTACTAACTGTAAGATCATGCCCAAGGAACTGGCTGAAAACTGAGCTGAGAGACTTATACTACCACTCCACAGAAGAAAAAACCTGGAGAACTATCATGTGTTAACAATGGAAAATGCTCCAGACAACACTGCAGGCTGTTTTGTATCTCGAGTTTGTTTCCAGGGACTTAGCAAAGTCCTTCTAGGTAGAGAGTTCAGGAAATCTGCATAGATTTCATCCATGAGTCAACTGAATGACATCTCTTCGTCTTGCAAATTCTTGATGTATTAGAGGAAAGGCAGAGGAATCATGAACTGCAACTGAACTTGGCACCCAAGGCTGTGCCCAGTTGGATTCTTTGGCACCAATATGGTCAGCATGAAACTTGAAGAACAGGTGAAATTGGTGGTAATAACAACTTCTTTCAAGGCTAAAAAGAATTATACAAAGTATGGATACACACAACTCCTGAACTTCAGACTTGCTTAGAGCGTGTGTGTGTAGCACATCGTACACTGCACTTGTCTAAAATTCAGGCAGCTGCTGTCCTATTTGGTAGGATTTAAGTATCCATAGACAAAAAGAGTAAATACAATTCCAGTTGAGAGTTCTGTCCTGAGGAAGAAGGCTGTGGGCTGCAACCCATTATTCACACTGTGTATACGTGTTACTCCTCGAAGTTGTGTAGGGAGCAAACCTCAGGGTACAGGATTCCTCAGAATTGGGTAGTTAAAGATTATTCCAAAATGTTGTAGCAGATTTAAGTGAAACAAACAATTAGTTTCTCAGTACCTCGAGCAAGGGTACAAGATCTGGTTTATTTTGGGGTTTTTTTTTTGTGATGAAAAACTGTTTTTCATAAATACAAAAATCAGTCTTATTGAAAATTCTTCTGAAACTGCATAAAATTGAGTTCCTTATGGACAGAGAGAATGGATAGAGAATGAATACTGATAATCTTAAATCTTGCTTTCCTCAGCTGTGATAACAAGAAGTGCTATTGATCTGGGAGACTACATTACAAGCAGGGACCTGAGTTTAAACTCCTCTGTGTGTCCATATGGAACAATGTAAATCATTACAGCATTTCTAAGAAAGACATTGGTGTGACTGCAGCAAGCACCACTGCAGCACAATCACACAGGAACTATGCTCTTGCTCTCTGGAGAAACAGAACATAGCAATTGGAGTAGCCCAGCATCATGGCTGTGCTATGAGCTTTTCATAGGGTATTTGTTACATCTCTTGACAGAGTGCAAAGTTGGGCCGAGGTTCTTACTGCACTGAGTGGTTCATCTTTTGAGTCCCCACACCGTGACGGCTCAGGACGGCGGCTCAGTGTCCCCTGGGCAACTTCCAGCCCTACAGGCTCAATTCTACAGAATAATGCTATTGGGATAGGAGCAGCCCATTTGCATCAGTGCAGATGGCCATAACTGCTTCATTATCCAACAGCCAGAGGATAAATGAGACCCTGGTAGTACCTATCTTACTGCTGACAGAGGCTACAAATAACTACAGGTCCTATCCAGGTGCTCTGCAAACAGCAAGAAAACTTTCCAATATGAGAAAAGTCAAGACGTCGTTCTGGCACGAACAAGCACAGTGGTGGCAGATTAAATAATTGTAGCTGAAGCAAATCCACAGCTTGATGCCAATTAAATATTGTTTAAATATATCATCTTTTTGGCTACAGAAGTGAAATCCACTTGGAGCACCACAGTACAAAGACACACGGTCTGCAAATGACAACTCGGAGTGCGTCTGTACGAGGGGAGAAGAAAGTTCTGAGCTCTATTAAACCTCTGGTGCTAGAAGCAGCATGGTATTGCATCTTCTGAGTGCTGAGGAAAGGAATGCAGAATAATATATTAAATATTTAAGACACTGCGCTAAATATTGCTCAGTGAATAACCGCTGCTTGTCACGGCTTCTTCCCCCGAACTGGCAGCACACAGAAGAAATGGAATCCTGTTCACCGCAGGCTGATGCTGTGATGCTCTACAACTTCAGCTACAAGGAACGACCAAATTGTTTCTTTGTATTGATTAAATGGAAGTAATTACCCCTCCTTTAGCACGGGCTGAAGCCTAGCACTGCTGAACGCTCTGCATTCCAGTCTTAGTATTCCATTTGGGAGGTAAGCCCAAAGCATCTGATCCTAACAAACAAAAAGAAGGTAACAGGAAGATCACGCTCAGCCAGAACAACACGTTCCCACAGAAACAAACTGGAAATTACATTCCAGCCATTGCACTCGTCCGAAAAGAAACAGAAAAAAAATCATCCCCTTCACATTCTGTGTGAACTTGCTGTGAGTCACTTCATTGGGCACTGATAGGATTCCAGGATGTCCAGCTTGACACCCAACACAATCACCAAAGTACCAGTGTTAGGCCTTTATCAGAATGCTGCAGTTCAACAGAGCTGTGTCATCCTCAGCGTGCTCTCCTTTCATTAGTTGCTCAGTGACCAAGTCCCCAAAGCACCCACAGTACCCTGAAGTTACCTTTTGCTGTTAGTTCTGTGTTAGGTAACAAGGCAACATTTGCACTAATTTTAGCCTCCCACCTTTAAATTCTGCTCAGCACATCACCTCAGCTCCAGTTGCCCCTCGCCAGTGGAACCTGGCTTGGCCCACAGATCTGCCAAACCGTCAGGGGGGATGCAGTCCTGAAAAACTCCAAAGTGCCCCGAGCTAAAGGGACACAGCAGCTGGCAGTTCAGCATCTGCTTTTGTTAGGCAGCCCTTTGACTGACAGCCCTCACAAATAACCCTGAAGGAACAAGCTGTGGAAAATTCTAATTTGAATATCGTGGATGAGAAACTAATGAAGAGATTAAGCCTCCTCCCAGAAATTAGGAGAAATCTGATGGATATACATCTAGAAGCGCTGCTGTAATGTCTTTTCTGGCTGGAGCATCATTTATCAGATATGCAGCTGTGTCCTGCATTAATTAGTGCAATACAAGTGAATCAAGGTATCTTCAAAACCTGTACCCCAGCAGGCTTGTTTTACTCTGCGGAGGATCACTGCCAGGGGGGAGGCACTGGCCCCAGTGGATGTTTGCTCTGACGCACCGAGGCTGTTCTGAGCCACTGCTTCCACCAAGGCACTACTGTGTCACCTTTGGGTTCTGGGGACACATGGCAATATTACACCAGGTGTGCTACACAGGCAGAAGCTGTCAGGAAACCTGTAATGCAGCTACGTTCACATGTGGATTCAATACAGAGAACCTGTCTGAATCGTAGATCCAAAAGTAGAGCAGCCCAGCTCCTGAGGTTTCTGCAGAAGAACGTGGGTAAGTAGGCCAGAACTAAATATCCCTCCACTGATGTTAGTCATTGGAACAAAAACCTGCATAAGCTGAACTTGTAGCTCAAATTAAATCTTTCTTTTGGATATACAATTTAATAGCTTTACTGACATAACTGGCACAGTTCACCCCTGAAAAGGCAGCATTTGGAAAGAAGGACCGGGAACTTTAAGGAATACCATTGAATACCATACTTGCTTCTAATTTTCTCTTCTGATGTATTGTGCTCCAAATATTTCAATGAACCATTTAAACAATAAAGTATTTAAAAATATCTTTAAAACTGCTCTTAGAAATAAAAAGCTTTCCTCGGCTGGGGCTTGAATGACTGAATTACTGAGTAGAGTTCTGCTGGGTCTAGAGGTTTTGCTCAGCTCCAGGTTGGAAAGCCCGTACTGCCGGACTTCAGAGGGCAGCTCATTTTCCCAGGTCTTTACCAGTTAAAGCTGGGTTACAAATCTAAGCCAACTGACTCGGAAGAGTTTACTGCCAGATTTCTTTCAGGCACCACATGACCAAAAGGTTTGCTTCAAAAACAGAAACAGAGCAGAGAAAACAAGAGCTTTAGGAAAACTGAGCGCACGTTTCCACTTAGTGTACTAGAAACATAACTGGATTTGGTTTGGGCTGCGTGCAAGCTATGTGCACAAGCTTTCTTTCATCTTTCCTCCTTCAGGAGGCTCCCCTTTGCATCACAGGGTTCTGTCAAATTTTAGGAGGTGTTCAGCTCAGAAGCATGTCCAAACCCTCACAAGCCTTCCAAATCAAAATATAACCAGAGTATCTCAAAGAGATTTTAAATCTATAAGAGAAGCAATACCTACAAAACAAAGCCATCCCAGCATGAACCTAGGAGCCTTGAGGAAACAGTCAGACGAGGAGTCTCGGCTGGCTTTATTAATTTGGGAAGACGGTGCAACCGTAAAAATGAATTTGTGTACAGAGACAATGGAATTATATTAAATAAAACTCAGTTTGTGCTCAGAAAGTTGGGGCCTGCACTCGCAGAGCAATCTGCAAGAGTAACAGCTGGGGACTTGGTAAAGCTTCCTTTCCAAGATTGCTCTCCTTTCTCTTTTGTAGTAACACATTGTGTAGTGAAAGATGTTTTTTAAAAATTAATTCTAAGACACTCCCACCAGCCAGATTAACTCCAGCAACAACACCTAAAGGTTAAGATCCCTCCCTTAAAGAGCTCTTCATCACTACACCCTAGTATAAAATTTCAGAGTCCACACCAATCACATGTGCCTTGTACCATGTAGCCTTCTACCAGGTTTTCCAAAGGAGCTGCAAATCTTCTAGTCCTGAACTCTGAAAAAAACCCACTCCACCTTTATCAAAGAACCACCCTCACGGCAACAAGTGCTTTAGAATTTATTATTTAGAAGGTATCACTAAACATCTCTAATCAGCATTGATTTTCAAGGTGATATCTTGCCAGAGAAAATGATTTCATATTAAAATATTGCAATGATGAGGGTTTGAGCTTGTTAGAAGCAAAGCCCATTATTTAAATTACACTTATTCTTCGAGTTAGATGAAGATCAGATATTTATTAACAAGCTTCACTACTATTTGCAGCTCAAATCTAGAACTATGAAAACAAAACCAACCCACACATGCAACATGGGAATTGAGGTTTCCCAAAGAAGGAAGAGAAAGTGCATTGCTGACAGCAGCAGCCAATTGTATATAATTCAATCTGAAGACATTAAAGTTTCCAGATCCACATTTAATCCTCTGTGAGGCAAAGGTCCAGCATGCTAATGTACTCTGAGAACTGAAGTGTTTGAAAACGACTTGTTCAACAATACAGCTGGACAAACTTACTCTCCATTAAAAGTTCTCACTTGTGTCTACTGTGGCCAGAAAGCTACCTGTCCCTTTTTTTTTGGTTTTGGTTATCACCATCTGCAAAGAAAATTCTTGTTATTGGAGCTGAAAACACTTTATCATTTTGGGTAAGATTTCTTGATTAGAGTGAATTAAATACTTAGAATAACCAAGTTAAGCTAACTGCTATCCTTTGCAGTGCAAGCAAAAACACATCACTCACAAGGAAAAAACACAGAAGCTTCAGTATGGATGCAAGGACACTCTCTGCACAACTCCCTGTACCAGCACCCACCCAAGTACCACAAAGATCTAATTTCTACAGGTGTCCTTGCTCAGCACTCGAGATCACTTGACTAAAAAAAACATAAAGGCTGTTGAGTAAAACTGAAATGGATGTGCAATTTAAAGCAAGTGTTTGAAAATCATGTGTCCCTTTGCAAGCTCTGGTGTTGCTGCTGTTGTCCTAAGCCAGCTAACAGCAGCTCTGTAGAACAGTGATGCAGCAAACTCCACATCCAATCGAATATGAAAATGAACACATCAAATAATTGGCTCCATTACATTATATGGTAAGAGCAGAGACTTATGACTTCCTGCTTTAAATATGGAGACTGTTTCTGTTGGGTTTATCTCCTCCCTATGTACTTAAAGAACATTATGATTGCAGACAGCTCAAAGCCCAAAAGATCTGCTGGCATGGAGCAGCACACGGCTCCACAGCAGTGGTTCACTGACAGACTTTACTCCACTTTTCACTTTGGTTTATAGACTATTAATTTGTTTCTCACCCTCACATCAGCAGATTTCAGATCCTCAGTTCAGAGTGAGTGCTCTGAGAGCAGTTTGCAGCTTAAGTGTTTCCCCTGTACTACCGTATGCTGCAGGCACCTCCCTGTGCTTTGCATGCTGCAAACGCTTACATAAGGGGACAAAAACAAAAGGCTTAAAGAGGAGCCTTAGTGCCTCACACAGATCTGCAGGCAAAACGAGCCACGGTCCATGCTGCCAGAGGCTAATTTATCATGAACCTCGACAAAGCTGTTCCTTTCTGTAGCTGTCCAGATACATCACTATTGCAATTTAAGAATCCATATGACTTCCAACCTATTTCAATACATTCACTTGCAACTGATGATTATTCTGGGCATGTCAGTGATATTTTACTTCGATTACACAGCATTTAACAAGCAGCAGCAGATTACAAAAGAGATACTGTAGATCAATGTGCAGGACCCTTCTGTTTCTCAGGAAATGGCACAGAATTACACAAGCTGTTAAGTGGATCCAAAGACCTGCGATCACTGCGCTGTTTCCCTAAACACTCGGTAAAGCTGCATCTATTAATGTCATCATTGCTGAAAAAAGAAAATTGACAGAGATACCCCCGCAAGTAGATCCAATTATTTAAATTGTAGCACACTATATCAGTCTGTCAGAGATTGTGATGCTTCTTTTAAACACAGAAACAGCCTTTTCATCACTACTCAGGCACAGTAAAGTGTTTTAGGAATTCTGCTCTTTCTGTAGGCTACGAAGCTAGGGAGCTAAAAGTGGGGTTAGATTTTTTAAAAGCATTATTGTTTTCTGGAAGCAAAGGCTTACAAATGTAAGTTAAATAACATGCAACGAGCAGAGCACTACAGAGGCTGAAACCAAGCACAACGGGAGCAACGTCAGCATGTCTGTGGCAGAACAACAAAAAGAAGGGTTAGCAGTGTGCACATGGGAAGCAGGATGGGGAAGCTACAGACAGCCTTGCCCACAGAAAGGAAGCAAGATTTTTCAGCTAACTGGCAGTTTAAACTTATCAAATTTACAGAGTAACATTGGCTTTTAAACATGCCTGAGAAGTTGAGACTGGCCCTGCCCTGACAGCACCCACGAGGATCCCGCAGGCTGCAGCCTCTTCTGCATCAGGGCTGGGTTTCACCAAGGGCAGGTGCAGGACCACAGGTCAGGGGTTCTGCACAGGCCCACTTCGTAGTGGCTCTTGTCCAACATTTAGAAACCCCAGCTTCAGGAAGTTATGTAAATACCAGAGAAGACCAGATTTTTAAAATCTGTGTATTTCTATATTTGTGTGTGTGTATACATTCACACATATATTTATACAGTACAGTATATAAAAAATTGAATTTATTACACTAATAATTCTCACTATCTTGACTTTTCATAATAAAAGGAGCCAGCTGAACCACAATAAGATGACCACATGCTTTGCACAACTACACAGTTCAAAAGCAATTGCCATATTGGTATTACAGTATTTACAGTAGAACAGTTCACGGTGTTGTTGTACCCAAGGGAACCAGAACAGCTTCAATGCAAACCAAGAAATCAGACTGTGCAGTGCCAGATGCTTCTGAGAGGGCCACAGCTTCACTGCTGTCTGGGTGCAGCTGTACATGGCTGGAAAACAATCATCATGCCTGGGAAACTGCCGCATGTGTTCGTGTAGGGATGTATGCACAGACACAACACTGACATGGTTTTGGAAAAGCCCTCAGAACATTAAGAACATGGAATGAACGTGCTGAAGTACCTAAAAAGACTAAGTTTTAAGTAAATCTTCCCCATTCTTCACTTTCATTCTTATTACCCAAGGACAACTCAGCTTTGCAGTACCAGAGAACCAGGCAAACAAAAAACTGGCAGAAATTTGCACGTCTGGCTAGAGCAGGCACCACATCATCTTCAGCTCCAGCCTTTGCAGCTACATATTTTACATATTTTACCACTCCAAATTATGACAGATAAAGCATCTTACATAGAGACTAATAAAAATTGCCACCCAAATTTTCCTATTCGTGGACTTTCTAAAGTTGGGCTCAGTTTTGTGACTGAAACAAGTGCCTAATGAAACATGCAACAACACTCAGGATTCACATAGCCTCAGCTGAAGTGACACCCTTGTTCTGCTCCACACACCTAAACCTTTGCCTCCCTTGGTGGCTCTTTGATCACCCCCAAGTCTTTGATGACAAATGTTAACCGAGTTGACAGTGCCTATTGCTCAGTTGTGTTCAGTTTTATCTTAAAAAGCACTGGCTATTTTGTTGCCTCGAGGCCCTGAAGTAATCTAACCGAGCTGTTAGTGGGAAGAACTCCTCCTGTTCATGACGCACTTGGAATTCAGCCTGTATTGCCAGTGCTACATTAAATACCTTTTCATTGACCTCTGCAAAAATCAAACAGAAAAAAACAATTACAAAGAGCTTTCAATAATAAAGTTTGATTACAAAGCAGAGAACCTATCTTTGGGTCTTGTGAAGAGCACACACGTGTAGAGCATCTCAATGTCATGCTTCATCCTAAGGACACCAACAGCAATCCCATGCCTTCCACGGCCAGCTGCCAGCAGCAGGCACAGCTGAGAGCTCACCCACTAACAAAGAACAAAGCAACATTGCTTTAATCAGACACCTCGTGACCAACAAACAAACAAACTTGTTTGTCTGAAACATCTGCTACAGCTAAGAGACCGAGCAGTGGGCTAGCTGCCCATCCTCTCCCGTGTCAGAATGCATCACCTGATTAATAATACTGCTGGTAGGATTGCAAAGTAAAATCATTTATCTAACATTTCCTGACTGAGATTAATTGTAGCTTCAGTACACCAGCCTCTGGCAAAACCTTGTCATAAAATATCAATTACAACTAATTGAATTCTCCATAAACATGAATTTAATTGAGGAAGAGAGCAAGAGAGATTTCAATACTATCTTGTTGTCAGGTGTGCAATGCTCCAGTGATTGGCTAAAAAAAAATGCAGAGGTGAATGAAATGTGACATAATTTCTCAGGAAAAAATGCTTACATTAACGGGTCATAAACTGGTTTGATTTTATGCATTTGTTCTATCAATGCATTAGCCAAAAAAAACCCACTAAGGCCAAAGAGCATACAAATATAACACCAAAAAATGAACCCAAAGAACTCTAATGGATGTGGAAAAAAACCCCACTTACTTGAAACATGAGAAATTAGAAAGAGAAGTTTCATGAAAAATAAACTGTGTACAAATTTTCAGTTGAATATGGAAAGGAACCATAACTACAGGAAGCAATGCTCTTCAGTTATGAGACATTCCAGCTTCTCAACTTGTTTAGTAAATACAGATAATTACTTTGACATTTTCTAAAAAACTCATCCCCAACTCTAAAAGGAAAGCAGCAACACCCACATTTCACAGAAATGCCCAAGACAAAACATGAACTACAGATAAAGATGTTATCTGAGCACAAAGAAGGAAGCCAAACTACCTGGGATCTTTGAAATCCCCCACCCTTACTGGCATCTTTATTTAATTGCAACTAGGTAGAACATCTGCTGTACAGTTACTCTGCAAACCAAACAACATTAGCTCTGTAGCTTCTTCTTGCTATGACCCTCCACCATTTTGCTGTGAAAAACAAAAATAACTCACTCTGAGTGGGTGTCCCCCCTCTCCAAAAAGGTCTCCAAATCCTCTTTTAAGGATTACTAAATGAACATCTTTGTGTTACAGGGTGGAAACCAAATGACAGCAGGACTGAGTCATAAAAGGTCAACGAGTAGCAGAGGGCAGGAGGCTGAATTTGATCCAGACAGAGCCAGGAGAAACGCTCACTGAACTCATTAGATGCTGTTTCTCCTTGTGGATTGACTCAATCAAGGTCTGTCTCCTCTTTACTTACCTATTTTTGTCACCTCATCAGAACCAGTGATGCCCTGATCACAGCCTGGAACCGGCTCCTACAGGCTCTGAGCTCACCACCCGCACAAGCAGATAATCCTGTCCTGCCCCAGGGCCTCCTTTCAGAAAGGAAGGCAAAGTGCCCTTCACCAAGCGCCAGAGGAGGGGCAGAGGGCAATAAAAATCAGGCTTCTGTTCAGCTGAGTCACTTTAAGCTATGGTGGTATTTCAAGCTCTCTGTGCAGCTGTGCTGGGGTACAGATTCCCCACCGAGGACTGAGCAACTGCTGGGCACATTCTGTTAAAAGAGAATGTGAAACATACCTGCACGAGAGAAGCTCACAAAGCCAAATGCCCCACAAATACAGGTGTGGAACCCTAATGGAATTAATTATAATTCAGTAGAGGTAGAATAGGCAAACTAGAATTTCTGCTGCTTTGACAGTAGCTCTGAAATTGTTCCATGCTTTTTTTTTAAAATAGTATTTATCAATTTCTTTATCTGAAAGCCCACTAGACATCACCTGTGGATTAGTTTCTTGGCAAAATTCACTGGAGCCTAGAAGTATCACTGCATGTTTGTCTCGTTTTTATACTCCTTTTTCTATATCCATCAGACATCTGACAGCAGGATGCAGAACTCTCCCCACCTGGCTATTCCTATACTGTTAAATACAGTCTGTTCCCTGGAACAGATTCTGCATTACAACTTGAGAAAGGTAGAGGCAGACCAAAATACACAGGCAAGCAATGTATTTATGATAACAGTCATAAAATATGTAAACAACAGCAACTGTAGGGCATGCTGGCATATATATCCATTATGTCATTCCACACAATCAAATACTTCTCCCCCTCCAGTTTTAATAGCATGCAAAAGTAAATATGGGTGCCTCCCTCCTTTGTTTTCACCTACAGCTTCAAGTACTAAAAGAGGCCAAATTTGTATTTGTAATGATTGACTTACTGAGAAAGCTGTGACACAGACTGCATCGGAGCTCCCTCCAGCCACCGTTTCAGGAACTGTTCAATCACTACCGCAAGAAATTAGGAAAATTCTAACACTCAAAATCCTGGCAACAACGCAAAGATGGTAAATGCTGATGGTGAATACTTTCACAGATGCTTGTGTAGATGTTTCGGGGTTTCCATTTTCTGAGAACTGCCGGCTCCGTTTCAGCATTTGAGGTGAAAAAGGACTTAGCGCTGCACCGCAAAGCGGTCAGTTTGGCAAATCAGCGTTACGTAAAGGCCAATGTCACCCTTTCCAAAGTGTGAGTCAGAAGGTGTCAGGGGGACTAAGCCTTCTCAGGCAGGCTGTGTCTTCTGAACGTGCGTACTGAGAAGCCAAGCTCCTGCCTCTTGACAATGACCTCTATGAGTCACCTGAAATGCTACTTTAATGCTGCTTCACTCCGATCAGCAGATTACATCCTGCCATCCCCAGGCACCTGCTCAAGTAAGGAGCTTCCCTGACCATAAACCATATGGGTAATTCAAATGCATTATGAATCTTGAGTTGCTTGAAATCCTTGCAACCCATGTTCAATTACGCAGCTGGTGGAATGGATAAGGGAAATTGTTAAAAGCTTGGCTTCAGTCATGCTTAAAATCTACACCCTACTACATTTTTTTTCAGGGGATTCTTCCTTCTCATGTTATACTACATTTTGCTTCAGCTAGTTAGTTATTTTAAAGTCTGCTTTGGGGAATGAGTCTCTAATTTGCCACAGTCAAACCGGTTTTTGCTCCATCTAGTGGTGCATACAAATCCATACCATTCACACTCAGTGTCCCCACACGCTCCTCTGAGCGGCTTTGATGACTTCCCGTAATCAGTTACAGAGAGGAATTAATACATGTGCAGAAAATAATGGCAAGTCAGTAGTTGCTCTGCAAATCTGAACTCTCACCTACCCATTTTAGGAAAATTCACCCAAAAGAATCTAAGAGCTGAATAGGTTTACAAAGGAGAGCTCCACATCGAGGAAGAAAACCAAAACAGTCTTGATCATAATAGGTGCAAGTGCTGAAAGATGCCAATGGAGAAGTTCCCTAACTGAGCTCCCCGAAAGCAGCAGCTTTGCTTCAGTCCTTTGACTTCCTGAGTGAAGAAATCCATAAATTTCTATAAAAATATTAAAAATGCCATTTCTACTCCACCTTCTGTACCAGAATGCACAATAAGACAGTTTTCACCCTTCACAAGCGCAAATCCATCTAGGAACTGGGAGAAAAGGGAAACTTTTCCACTGGTACATCTCTGTTTTATAATGATGTGCAGAATTCAGGTCAACTACTTTCAAACTCTGGTTTAACTAAAGAGAACACCTACCAAGTTCTAGTCTAAATCCTGAGATTCACAGCATGTTTTATGCAGCCAGCCACGATTTAATTAAATAGGAAAATGTTTACTTCTGCATTTCAGATTTGCACTGCACCAGGGAAGGGCAGCTTCTCTATTTGCTCCACGAAGAGTAAATTCCATAATTTGATAATAGTATGGATAACAACTTAAATTGTTCCAAATGCCAGCAGCTTGTCATGACACTATTTTCCCTTAACTGGAAAACTACCAGATAGGAAACAACCAATGGCAGTGTCCTGTACAGCTAACAGCACTGATCAGTCCTCGACTTCATTTTCTCCTGAGATGCATCATTAACTATAACCACTTTCAGGATAATCAACTGCCATCTCTTCAAGGCAAGAGGGTCGGCACCAGAGTCGGTGGCTTTAATTTTCATGTTTAAACAGTATTCTTCCTTCTTTGTTTTCCTTTACACAAATATATAAAAGATATTTATTGAAAGATTGGACAAATCCTACCCTATGGAAGAGAATAATTACAGCGCTTCAGTTCAGTACACTGAGTAGAGAGAGTTAATTACTGTTTACATTTGGGAGGGAGATAAGCAAGTCAAAATATCAGAAATCCCTACTGTTTCTATCTTTGGGAAGCAACTCTGAGAAGGTCTTAATTATAGCAGTAAAAGACCCAAATTGTCAGCAACATCCAAACATGTCAGTGGTTTACCCTGCCCAGTAAACATGAGAGCTGTTCCAGGGATATTAAACTGCAGTAATCTGCTACACAGTTTTTGCATACATAATTTTCACATTTTACAGTGGGAACAAAATTACATTATCTGTATTGTAATGCCAAGTTATTGAGAAACACATGGAATTACGGAACATTCAATACCAAATAACAGAAGAAGCCATATATTGTTTACAGTCTGCAAGCAGAATAAAGGACGTAGACAAACTGTTATAAAATCAACAAGGCAGATGAGCCTTGTGCGAGCAAATTCTTCCTTAGGTGTTAGACTCTTCACAGTCATATCTAAGGCAAGCACAAGAAAACATTTAACAGGAAGGAAAATATTGGTGCAATGATAAGAATCGGTAAATCAAATCTAACTGAAAAGCAAATAACCTGTATTCTGGTTTTCACATGGATTCTTTCAGGGTGAAAAAAAAGGACATTATATAGAATGAGAATGAGCTATACACTACCTTGGCAGCTCTTCCCTGCTTGATCCTGATGATTCTCCTTTTCTCCCATCCTCAAAGCCACACACAACTACAAATAAACACCAGCTTTTCACCCTACACCCAACCACCTCTGCCTTTACAGGAGCTCCAACAACAGACTTAAGAGCCCTTTTTGCCCTCCCAGACAGTTTTAATTTCTTGCTTGCTTCAGGCTAGTAAATGTCAGTTCACTGAAATTCTGCTTCCTGGTGCATCTGCTTGGGCTGTTTAAGTTCAGAATATCCAACAAGTAAAAATTAGTTATTTTAGACTCACAAGATGGGTCTGGAAAGATGTAATCAAAGTGCCTTTTGGGCAATGGTGATGTGGACTCTACCATTAAACACCCATGGACATGTGCACGTTTATCTGGCTGCAGTTACAGGACCATTCAGCCACAAGTTCCTTCCTTGACAACAATCTTGTGCACAGCTAAGAGATAGTTATTGTCACCAGTTAAGTAACAGAGGTCTTTGAGTAATGATCTAGCACTTTGGCTTAATCCAAGACTTTCACAAACACAGACAAACAAAATTAGAAGATACACCTTAAAAATGCTTAGAAATGTATCTGCTGTAACAAGGGAAATGTGCTGGTTCCTCAGAAAAGAAAAAAAAAGAATGGTTAATCTCAATATAGTATTGTTCATAAAATGCCATGTCGGTTTTTGTCCAACCTTGAAAGCAATTTCTAGGACTGTTAGCAGCATGATAAGATACAGATGACAAGAAACAGCTCCCCTCCCACCCCATATCCGCAGCATTCGGGGAGAGGAAATCACATGAGTTTCTACCCTTCATAGCACATGACCATGCACATACAGTAACAAAACTCACAGTACACTCAAAGACTTATGGTACTATTTATTTTAGTTGTAAATAAACTGCATTTTATGGATTTGTTTACAGTTTGTGTGTGTTTCAAATATTGGACAGAAGGAAGAGAGCTGTAGAAAAGCATAGAGAGGAGATTACCAGGCATTGACGGCAAAAATTCACAGCTGTGCCAGTCTGAATAACTCAAACTTGACATGAATCAGAATCCTATGGCATCCATGCAACGTCAGTCCCATACACACCAGTAAGAGAGGAGAGGAGAGATGGACTATACAGATGTAGCACTGACTGCACACTTAGCGACCCCGAGCTTCTGTTATCTTGAAGATGGACTACTAGACCCCGAAGGCGGACAGCAGAACTGGTGCAGAACATTATCTTCCCTGCCAAGGAAGGGGGTGGGGCAAGAAAGAAAAGAGACAGAGGAACAGAATCACAGGGAACAGCATTAGGAAAAATAAGATTGAGATTTTTTTGGTTTTGTTCTTAAATCCACAAATAGTTTAACTTGTTTGTAAGTACCAACTGATTAACTCGTTTCAGCCTCAAAGACAGGGCTTTCAACACAATGAAGAACAACCTAATGGGCCTAAGCCAACACTTGGAGTTAAAGTGTTTCAAAAGGGCAATTTCTGGTTTTTCCCAGAAGAAAAATGACATTAAGCCATATACACAGCCAGTCCACTGTGGCTGTGGCTCCTTACTTCTAACACCTTTAACAGAAACTTTTCACAAGTGCTTTCATGGCCCATATTCCATCAAAAATATAGAACAGATGCATTCCCCTTCTGCTGGTGATTTACATACAAAAATACTGTTGATGATTAACAGATCTGCACTTTACTCCTCCCCCCATCTTCTTTTAAAGTAGAAGGAAGAACTCTGTTGCCATGCAGAGTTGCCAGCATCATGAATGGTGCTACAAACCAGAAGGCCCAAAGGCTGTCAAGGAAGCAGTCTGGAATACCTACATCTGTAATGCTATAAAGTGCTGTATGGCGGGTGGAGGAGGGGATGCCGGCTTAGCAGGAAGCTCGTGCGAGGTCACTTCTTTATCAGTAACACAACCACGAGTGGTCACTTCCTTTAAACTAAACAACAAGCTAAAGGAGGAGGATGGAAAGAAACACAATGAAGGAAGAAAAACAAGAATATCCAAAAACAAATCATAAATTTCATGCCATACCCTGCCAACTCCTGATTGTTTTCAAAGCGCCTGCCGTGTACGAACACAATCCACTGGTTTTGCCTCGCTAGATCATACAGGCATCAAGTGGAAATTTCCAAGTATTACTATAATTATGCCAGCTTTCCTTTGCCATAGGGTTTGAACACAGATGACTTACATAATTATCTGAACCCCACACTGATTTAGCACAGAGTATATGATTTGGCCAGAGTTTGGATCTGTTTTGCTTCGTTCATCTGCATTTTGTATCTTGGTTGCAATATGCTGGCTGCTCTGACCTATCTTGCTTTCACTCCTTTGCTCAATTTGAAAAAAAATTTGTCAGGATTTTAAATCTCTGCATATTTTAGAGGCTACAGTGCTTAAATGTATTAAGTTATACAACTAGGCAATTGTTATTCAGCTAGAAACAAAAAGATTCCTATTCTACATTTTCTTTTGCTAGAAAAGTTCAATAGTTACAGCGATAGTACAAAGTATTCTGAAGTACAGCTTGTGCAGTGACAGCTTCAGCTGTGACTAATCATTAACTGGGAAACTACCACACGATGGAGGAGTCTGCTGTGTATTGTGGGATGTCTTTCTAGATGTTTGATGAAGGACATGTGAAATATTTGCGCTGCATCTAGGCCTTGGAACCAGTCTAGTGCTCATCAGTGGGAAGAGTAATGTGAGAGCTGCAAAGAACCAAACTGATCTGTCAGTAGATATTTTTCCCTTTGAGCCATCGAAGCACAAAGATCCCAGTTTTTCCCTGCCTGTGTCCAGCCTGCAAAAAATTCCCACTGTGCTCTTGAAAAACCTTAGGAAAACCCAAACCTTTCTAAGACAATATGGAAGCATCTGTCAGCTGGACTTCCTTGTATGTTAAGCTTCTATGTTAACCAGTTATGGTAACAAACCAGCTACAACGCCTACCAGTGGCTCAGACAAAAAAGAAATAGCAAAATCAATCCTTCTATCATCTTCTATACAGTGTTTGGTAAATGAAAGCCAAGATTACCTGGTGAAACAAAGATTCCACATTAAAATTGCACAGAAGTACAGTATTTTCAGAACAATGCTTTTACCTCCCAGAGGTGCTGATTAAACATTAAGCAGGTAGAGACTGCAAGAAAATGATGGGGTTTCTTTGGTACTATAACATCCTTTGCATTATCTTTTTGTTTTCACAGGTATCACTGGGGAAAAAAAAAAAAAAGAAAAGAAAAATCTCTAGCTTCAAGATTTTGGAAATGGTCCTTGGACATGATAAGGGCATATAGTTTAATATTAGATGGATGAAAGGTAAAGTGGATGAAGAAAGGAATGAGTGACAGCCAACATTTCATGCAAATCAGAACAAGGAAATCATAACTATGAATAAATACATCATGCTTTGATATTAGTGGTAAGCAAATCTGTCCACAGTTGCAGTTGCATCTATCAGCCTATTATATATCCATACAAAGAACACAGAATAAGACTTTATTTTCCCAAGCATGGGCACTCTTCTAACGTCAGATCTTCCTGGGTGGAGCCATTCCTACAACCATTTCTGCTGCAACACTCCACATGCAAAAGCCTGAATAGCTGACAGTTACAACACCGTTAGGGCTACAGGGCATTAAAAACCAAACAAAAAAGCCTCCTCATTTCAGCAGAGCAGGAAGCCTTCTCCAAGGGTGGGCTGGTGAGCTGTCCTTGGATTGTGCAGGTACCCTGCATCTTCAAGGGTGGTGTAAAGAGCTGAGTAACTTGAAGGTTTAAGGGATGTTCAGCTAGCAGTGTGCACAGCCTGTGGATGCGAGTGTACAAGGCAGCCAGCACCCTTACAGGGAGGCTGAAGGACTCACTGACATATTTTACTCACATGTTTAGAAAATGCTGGCAACAGAGTCTTCTTCCAACGAGAAGCAGAGTTGATTAAACTGACTTTCTCTGCACGCCATCATATCTCTGGGCTTTGCTTTGCATGTGCTCTAGCTGCAAGGCCACTGGGATAATGCAGGCCACAGCAAGCAAGGGGCTCAGCAACTGAAGGAAAAGATGACATGATCCCCTTCTGGAAGCCTCCCTAGGGCCTACCACCACCTCCTCTACTTTGCCCTTCACAGCAGGCATAGACCCTGTATTCAAATGATCACCAATAAATACTCTCAGAATTTGCAGCATCGAATGAGAGAACATTGCTTTTAAGGCTCTACTTTGGCAGGCAGGAAGGAAAAGAGATTCAAAGAAGCCAGGCTGCAGACATCACTGGTTTGGGGTTGTTGGTTTGTTTGTTTTGGTTTTTTTTAACTTCCAAACAAAAATAAATCAAAAAAGGCAAACACAGGAGGCATCCATGGGCTGACTGGAACTAGCTGCAAGCACATTTTGTGCATAGGCTTCCTAAGACTTTTCGTACTTTTCTTGTATTATCTCTGTCTATTTTGAACACTGTAAAATGAGCAAGGGATTACTGCAAGAGCTGCAGTTATTAAAAATGCATTATTTTCCTATTAACAATTCAAAACAGATGCCAAAGATCATCTTGACTAGAAATGAAACTGCTGGAGTGAATAAAGCATCTAGCAATTAGCTAACAGCAAATCAGAAATGCTCCAGATTTCACTGTAGTGCATTCATTAATTGCTTCTTTCAGAACAAATTTAATTTTTAATTCTGGGCTACAAAATTAATCCCACTGCGTATTTTCTAAATAAAGCCTCAAAACTGAAGTTAGAATGGAGCATTCATTTCTGTTAGGTTTGCTTCTAATGATTTCTATTTATAAAATGATAAATAGAAACACTAAAAGCTAAATTTAATACTATTGAATGCATGTGAAAATTTAAAGCCCAGTCTTGTTAGTGTTGGAGTGGCTGAGTTCTACTCACAGCAACAGGATTCCCATACACAGGTCACTTAACAAAACAGGTGCATAATCTGAACTCAGAGAAAAGATTACAGACCTGGTGATGTCCAGTTGCAAGATCAGTTTGGATACAACAGCTTCAGGAATCTAACTCATGGGTGCACTGAACATATTCCTGAGGTGAGGAAGAGTGTAGCAGCCTGGCTCTAACACACCAGCACATCCGGGTGGAGGATGCTACCTGGGATGGCACAAACATTGCTGTAGGATTTGAAACTAAATTCTACAGAACAAACTTGCAGCTCTTTTTTCCTTCCTAAGAACAGAGAGCTTCAAGATTACAGCACATGCTTCAGGCCCCTGCTCAAAGCAGGGCTGACTATCAAGTTACTGAGGGCTGTGTTTAGTTGAACTCAGTAGTGCTGAAGACGGGGATACCTCCAGAGATACCCTCAGCGATGCTTACGGGGAAATTCCCCTCTCCCTCGCCTTGTATCTAATTGGAATTTTCCTTGCTGCAATGTGGTTTTGTTGCCTCTTCTCCTACTCTATTCTATTCTCTCCTAGAAGAGGCTGGTTGCACCTTTTCCATACTCTCCTATGAAGGAGTTGAAGACAGCACCAGCCCTGAGACTTTTCTCCAGGCTGAACAGGTCCCATTCGCTCATCCTCTCCTCACTTCTCATGCGCTCTGGTCCTCAAATACCTTGGAGGCCCTTTGCTGGACTTGCTCCAGTATCCTGATGTCTTTCAGACACGCTCCAGAGGAGGTTCACAAGTGCTGACAGAATGGAGGACCAGGCCTCCCTCAGCCCACTGGCCACTCTTGCTCAGACAGCCCTGGATGTAGTTGGCTGCCTTTGCCACAGACCACGCTGCTGGCTCATTACATCTTTTGCAAAATCTCATCTTACACCCAGGGAACGAGGTAAGAGGAGAACAAGGCCATATCTAATCCCTGAACTCCCTTGTCTAATCACTCATACCACAAAAAGAGCTTAGCACCCCTCACGTGCTGCTGGCAGACCGAGGCCAGGAAAGGGGTGAGTGCGATGTCGAGCACGTTGTTTCCTGGCAGCTGGTGACCAACCCATTCATTGCTCCACTGCTGTTGGGTGAATATGGGCAACACCACTACATTATGAACTGTTGGAAGTTCCCATATCTCCACCAATTCCAGCTGAGTTACAGCTCTATATGTACACAAAACTGGAGAGTCTGAGACCTAAATGTGCTTGAGAGCAAGCAAGGTCAGTGATGAATTTCTTCAGTCATCCCGAAACAAAAGCTGAAGGTCTTATGGCCTATGTTGGGCATTATCCAAATCTGTGTGTTGTTTTACGTACTGGCACCTTAAAAATGGCACATGCTTTACAAATTCTGCCTCACTTAGGGCATTTTTTTTCTTACTGCAAAGATAAAAAGACAGAAAAAGCTAGAGAGTTCAAGATTTTCAAAGCACAAAGCTACGCTGCTATCAGTTTTAATTCCAGAAGAAATACTACTGATAAAATAATAACCTACTATTGAAGTATTCAAGAAAACTGTTTTTTCCATCAGCATCCCTACAGGAAGATCTCCAACAAGTCCTTAAAATTAAAGTATTATAAACTAAGGGCAAAGGAAAAACAAAACCTTGATTAAAAAGCAAGTGGGGAACCTAATAGTGTTCAGGCCCTTCTACTCACTGCGGGAATACGGAGTTGTTGTATAACTCAGCTATGGATTCACTACCACCACATAAAACGAGACTTCTGATGGGAGAAAAAAACCCAAACATACAAACAGATGCTGCAATGTCAAACAACAAGATGGATCCAAACATGCATGGTTGGAGATAACTGAGAGATGAAAGACTCAAATCAGAAATAAGTTTATGCATTTACAGATTTAGGATTCATTGCCTGGTTTTGTCTTTCCTTATTACCACTGCAAAGTGATTTGATTTTTCAGCACCAGACTTCCAGTGTTTCGATATTGATATTATTCATGAGCTGGCAATTATCACTAAGTTAATCACTAATAGTAAAAGTAAAAGTTAAAGACCATTTTTTTCATGAC
Source organism: Tapera naevia (assembly GCA_033556795.1). NCBI lineage: Eukaryota > Metazoa > Chordata > Aves > Cuculiformes > Neomorphidae > Tapera > Tapera naevia. The sequence continues at coordinate 1,259,746 of JAUMJJ010000171.1, read as the reverse complement.
ATGCACAATTTCTTAACAGTTTTCGCATTTCTAATTACTTAAATTAGCTGTCCTTTGATGCTTCTATAAGATGACTGTTAAAACAAACACTGGCACTTGATAACAAATTGTGCTAAGATTTGCAATTACTGCTCTCCACATTTGATCAAAGACAACTTGGAAAACACATAGCAAAGACATCTACGTTAAACAAAGCTTTATTAGCTGTAAAATCCATATTTTTTTGTATATTCAGGGCAGACTCAGCTTGCCATCAAGGGCCTGCACATGTTTATAAACCCTTAGTTCCATTCAAACCAAAGGCAGGGCTGAGCCTTTCGCAGGCCTGTGCCTTTCACCTTCGGAGCACCAGAGTGCCTGGCTCACCTCCTGTACTGCCATGAAACATTCAGGAGTTAAGAGAAGTGTTGCTCAGAACAACATCAATATCCTACATAAATTAAATAAACATTTCAATCCGTTCCTTACGTGAGAACTAATCCTACAACTACTGTCCTCCTACCTTCCAAGAAGTCCAGAGAGATGTGCTGCTTACAGCACAAACTGATTCCACTCTGCAAGTCGAGCACCTGAGATCTATCCTAGGAGATGTTACAAATGTTTGATACGTTTCTCTAGTACTTTTTTTTTTCCTTTTAAAACCTGAACTACCGTGCCTTTTCTTATGTCAAATTGTAACATTAGATCTCTCTCCAAAAATAACAAGTGGCTGGACCGTATCTACTCTTACCTGTACTCTGAGTGTGTGGCAGGGACAGCTAGCTGGGTATGGTACAATGGAGCTGGACAGCAAAACTGGTGCAGAGTATTTAAAGACCTACGACACAAGGAAAAACACAAAGTCAAAACACCAAGTGTTTAGAAAGGGGCTTTTTAGGGAAAAGCAGGTGCTAATAGGGTTTATTTGAAACTCATGATAACTTTGAATGAAATTTGATGTACAGCTGTCAATTCTGCATCCCAGGCAATAAAGAGGGAAATAGTCCCACGGTTTAAATAGGCACATCAAGAATGACAGTGATGAACTGTTGCAATGAAGAATCAAAAGTTTTGTTGCAAGATTAAGATAAAATGCCAATTTAAGACTTTGGTTTTGCCTTGCCATGCGGAACAGAGGTAAAAGCTAAACATTGAGGGTTAAAAATCCTATGGAAATGAAGCTTCAGACTTGCACGTTACTCTGCACCAGTCAAGCTGTTTGTTTGTTAATGGCATTACAAACACAGCGCTTAAGCATGAGGAGGAACAATGTGATGAATATGGACATAAGCTTTCTTCAGGCCCAGCAATTATAAACATATTGCAATACGGCAGTTGTAAATCTGAACAAATCCAAGTTCCACCCATTTTAAACAATATTCTGAAATGTGCAATACTAATTTGATTGCTGTCATTTTTTTTCAAAGCATGGAAAAATTAAAAAGTCACAACACAAAAAAATCTTCTGCACCCGGATCGTTACGTTTGTATCACTTCATTAAAAATACAGAAGAGCTGCAAGACAAGATACTGCATCTGAAGTAAAGCTTAGAAAATCTTCAGGCAACACATAGTCCGCTTCTCTGCATTTTTGATGTTTGTGCCAGGAAACATTAAACAAGGTTTAGCACAGCAAGTCCTCGATGATAAAACCACCTCATCAAAATTCTTAAGACACAGCATTCTTCTAGGAAACTGTAAAAAAATGAATCGATATTTCCTAGCTCTTACAGTGCCCGCACATGGAAGAAGTTGCCATTAAATTGACAAATCCTCATTTAACTTTTAAGTATCCAAACTATAAACTAGAGAATGTGTGTATGTGTACATACATGCACCTTTCTCCCTGCCCCCTCTATTGCTTGGCACCTTGACAAATGATTCAGAAGATTGATTTGATTCTTCTGCATCCCTGAGGCTTAAAGTGAATCCTGTGAGGTCACTTTCTTATGAGATCAAACAGAGTGGTAGAGTAAAAAAAAGTCAGTCTTTGTTCAGAAAGAAGTCAGTTCCTAAGCCTTTTATTAAAAAAACAAGGTCAGCCTGTTCTGATTTCTGTTGCCAGCAGTGTGTCAGCAACTGCACGGCCAAGATGAGTTGGCTATTCTGATGGTAACTCCCGTAGAGTACTTGAGCTCTTGGAAACAGAATGCAACCAAAATTCAGCCACGAGGAGGATTGCCATCACGGGACGTACCCTGCTAAGGCCTCGCAGTGCACAGCTACTAATTGGTGGCACCTTCAGACCACTCGGAAAGACGACCAGAACAACTCTAAAGAAAGATGGACAGTGTTACTGAAAACAGTGATGGACCATGATAGAAGCAGTTAGAACACGCAAAAGCTGTACTTTCTGACAAGAACAACACACGACATTCACACAGGGTGCTCCACACAGTTCACAGAACCCGGGCAGTACTCTGTAAGTGTGCACTGCACGACAGCCTCACACCGGGTGGGGAAACCGACCACACTGACGGAACCGCTGCTTCCTGCTTTGCAAACACCTATTTTTTTTCAGTAGAAGCAAAAGGAGGAAATTAGTATGAGGGTTCCCCAGATTCCCTTCCCACCACCCTTTTTTTCTACACAAATCTGTCTGTCCTCATCAACAGTACTTCTTTCTTCAGAGAATAAACCAGTAAACACAGGAAAAATCTGTCTGGATTCAGTTTTGCTCAAGAAAAACTGAGCTTGCTCCTGACTATTTCAAAAAGAATCTTCCCACAAAGTTCCAGAAATCTTTCCTGCTCCGACTTTCCTGAGTTTCAATCAAATATAAACAATAAAGAAGAAAGTTCTCCCTATAATCACAGCTTGCTCATCGGCAGTTAAGGTTAATACTCACCTATTGCACAAGACTGGTTAGGAGCTCAACTGCTTTGAGTTTCTTTTTGAAGGTGCAGTAGAAATGCAAAAGTCCAGTCACCTCGATAGCAAATAAGAAATGCCAAAGGTCTGCCAAGTAGTTGCTACACTGGCACTCCGCGTGTCACAGGCGCAGATATGGAGCAGATAAGACGGCAGACAATGTTGAGCGGCAGGCGTGCGGTGAAGTTACCACATAGCAGTGCTGTGCTCCAACAAGAACATCGCAGATGTCAAAGATGTACATTCAATAGGTTAGATTTTGCCATTTCTTAGGGTGTTCAAAGACAGGCTCTTTGTCCAACTAGTTCAGATGCAAATGCAAGGTTCAGACTCTGCTTCAAATTTTAAAATTCAGGGCTATCTTGACCCAGAGCTTTGGTTCCTCTAAACCACACTGACTGATGCCCAATCAGCCTGACAGAAGATGAGGCTTAGGCTCTACAGCCTCTGTCATAACATACTAATTTTACCCAAAGCAAATCCACCTTCTGCTAGTTCAATTTAGAACCTGTACATGGCATTTTGCACCTGCTGAAACGGTACTTCCTTCATTTACTCCTCTGGAATATATCAGAAAAAGATCAACAGTTAAATGTCTTCTTTTAAAAATTCGTTATCTAGATTTTTCAGTCAGCCTTCAACACAAGTTTTCATTCAAAATAGAATTGATTTGCTAAGCTGCAACACCTAAAGACATTAGAAGACAGATTTACACGATCTGGAGAAGCAATCACTTCCCCTGTTCACAGTAACATAGATACTTGTCCCTATTAAATTTAGTTTTTACATCTCTGACCTCTGATCTGTGATTTTCAAAAGATGATTGAAGATATAAACAGCACAGCTACTTCAGCATTGACACAAAACAGCTCAATTGATGAATACTTCTTCCAGTAATTTCATATTCTGAAACAGTTCCGCAACATCCCAGTGGACAGGGGAGCTTTGCAATTTTCTGCCTCAGGGCCAAGTTTCTTCCAGCTCCCACCACATTCACACACAGGTAACCACTTATCAATTTTTTTAAAGGCTTCTTTTGAGAACAGACTATTCAAATGTAAAACCAGAACCAAACCTAATCCTAACTTGAAATCCCACCTCCCTCTGGATACTGACATAACGAGAACAACCCAGCTACTAAGCAAGTATGCAGACCCAAAATAATTTTAACAGTTCCTCTCATTTCTATATAAATACCATCACGTTTGCCATTAGAAACCACTCATTTTGACAACACTTACACATCCATCAGCAAAAAGAAATGGCCATTCTTTTTATTCTTTCATCACTAGAGGTCCTGTTTAGATACACAAATACTAAGGAAGAGATTACCAATCACCACAAAACTATAACCATAATTTTTTCATTTTCTCTTACAATCACCAACAAGCCTCCCAGAGGAAGCAGACAATTTTCTCAATATTGGTTTTGAAACAACCTGGGAGAAGAGAATCCCAGGCTATTAACTCAGAATTACTTTTGCTTTAACAGGCTATCCTCTTACTGTTTTCAAAATGTCCTCTCAGTAGGCTGGTGACCATCCTCCTGCTCCTGGCAGCAGGGCAGTGCCGCTGTGCTGCCGGCTGTGCCGGGAACCACATCCCTCCAGGAAAACATTGTGAGCCTGGAGAAAGCTTGTCCTCCTACGTCTGAACAGCACGTGGCATTGGGTATGGGATACGACATCCAATCCTTTCCTGTTTTGCTACTGTTTAATTTTAAGCATGTGCTTAAACTTAGAACTCCCTCCTGGCAAGATTATCACCTTTTAGGCAGGAGAGAATGAGAAACTGCTGTCTCACAGATGCTCAGTAAAAGTGTATTGGTACAGGATCACAGCTGGAAGAATTGATGTCTGTTTTTGAATGAAGTTAATGATGTGGCTGATGACAGGAGTCTACTGAGTACATTTGCTCATCTTAACTGCTGCATTTCTCTACAGCCATATTACTTCATACCCTATTCCTTCCTTTATTTGAAATAACAATCTGCTCACCTCCATCTGCCTTCTTCCTTTTCTTCTAGTACATTTTTCCATGAGGTGCCTGTTCCAATGAGGATGTGCAAGCACTACGAAAAATTTATACCAGCACAGGCTCCTATACTGCCCCAGGCACTCTGTATCCCTGGTGCTAGGTAACACAGACCATTTTTAAAATTAGCTCCTAAATAGCAGAAGTGGCAGACAAGTTCATCCCCTATATCAGCATGTTCACTTCAGTGTCATCTGAGGTAGCTGAGAATGATTTGTTTGACTGGATTCATGCCTACAGGCTAATAAAAGAAACACTTACATTCATCAGTATTTTATCCTGAAGAAGAATAACATTATTTCAGAAGCTGAAAATATTCTTTCTCTTGTCTGTCCAAGAGTTATGGCTAGCTGAGATTAGAAAAGACTCCAGTTAAACACTAGTGAGGTCTCTCCTGTTACCGCTTGATAAATCTAACTATTTCTGTAAGGAGAAAGAAAATTTGAAATACAATCAAACCGATCTCCAAAGAGATGTCAAACAATAAAGTCACAATAACATAGACTCATATTGACTCCAGCGAAAAGTTTGTTAATTAACATGCTAGAAAAGCAGTCACAATTAACACTCGGACTGCACCCACAGGACAACTTGCTTTTTGGAAACTCAGCCCAGCAGAGAAAACAGCAGATGGCTTTAGATGGCAACTCATGCAATCTCCTCATAACCCAAGTTTAACTGGAGCTGTCTGTGGACACGTCCACTAAGAGGTCATTTGGCAGATGAGCCAGCCACATTTGCAAGGACAAATTCCTACTGTTCTGACATCAAAGATATTCCTTTTGCTGCTCGGACCTCCACCCAAAATGCAATGGATTTTGAGTTTTGAAGTAGCACTGAAAAGTCTTTTCTACTTTTTTTATTAGAGTCATCCCACTTTATGCCCAGCAGTCAGCAGCCAAGTATGGCAAAGAGAGGCTGTGGTATATTGCAAATACTATGGGTTTTCACAGTGTCAGGATTAATTACAGTTTCTTCCCTACATGGTTTTCTGAATGCCAACTATACAAAACTAAATGCTGGTTTTGCTTTTATGGTTGCATATGTAAAAACCTAACAGTTCACGTGTACTTGGCAGACATTGTCACACGCTATAGGAGACTACAATTAATATCTTTATTCCTGTCATTTCCTTTCAACAAGATGGCTTTCTGTACACAGATTCCTGGACAACAAATCACAGGAGGATAACAAGACAACTTTTGGCAATTAAACAACATAATTACCTTGCATTGTACTCTGAGAGTCAAGAAAACTGCCCCAGTATCAAAGTAGCCACAACCATACATTCTAGAAGTGCTATGTTGGCATCTCCCTGCTTTCATCTCTGTCCCTGCTCTGATGCAGCAGCCATATAACCTAGTTAAAAACATTATAGGATAGGATTTTCTACATAAAAATTTGAGATAGTTTCACTAGATATCAAGGATGCCCAATAAAATCTCCAGTTGAAAGAGATCGGCATGTGTAGGCTGCAGTGCACACCACTGAATTTTGCTCAAGAACACATAAAATTTGCCTGTGATCAAAATGATGAGACACCAGCATTAGTCCACGTTGCAGCAGAAATGCAAACTGACAGGTTCTTGTTTCAAATAATACTACCCCCTTTATGCATCTCCAACTCAAGCACCTATAGCTTGATATTTCAAATGAATGATGAGGTTTGCTTTCACTGACCTCTTCTCCAGGGGCTTAAAATAATTACTGTCTCTTGGGAGAATAAAACCAGTACTGTCACAGCACACTCAACTAGAAACATCAGTTATTTTTGTCCCACCCTAGAGCACAATGCTTATTAACAGTATAGATAATTATTGTAAAAATAATCACTAAGAACTTTTTTGGTTTCATGAAAATGAAGTACTAAGATGGTCAAGAAGTGATCCTCTAGCATCCTAGCCAATGTACAGTTTGCAGGCAGCCTCTAATACTGGGTTAGCTGTAACTGGAGTGAATTTAATTAAGATTGTTAAAATGTAGGCACTTACAATTAGGAACATTTATTTCCCTTTTAATTAAGTCTTAGTGCAAACCCATCTCTTCTGAAGGGTGATGTGCAATAATTATAATTCACAGTGCACACAAAAGGTATTTGTATCATTTGTGCTTACCAGTCACTTTTAAAATCTGTAGAAAACCCCCCACGCAGTCCAAAACCAGAAATAAAACAGAGCAAAGAGACACAGAAGTGCGTAAGACAGCAGGAAAAAAAATCTTTGAGATTAAATCTGAACACTGATAGATTCAATGCCTCTTTTCTATATTTCCCACGTCACTTAATTAGGCCCCAGAATTTCTCAAGAAAACTACAACTCAAAATACAGCCACTTCTACAAATTCACCAATCAATAATCATAGTATAACCAAGTCCAAATAGCGACATCTATACATATTGGATTTGAAGCTAAAGAAAGAGGAAAAATAGTAAAGTGCAAAGAATGAAATTACACAGAGAGATTTACAGCAAGGCAAGTCCTATTACTTAAAACAATGATACAAGGAATACGATCTATTCAGCATAGCATTTGAAAAAATGCTTTTGCTAATCCTGGTAGTTTGACATTTTTTAGCTTTTTTTTACAACAGCAACAATCGAGCTTTTTACATTGAATTCTTAAGATGTAAAGATAGTTTTTTTAAAAAGCAAAGGTCCTTAGCATATATATATGTTATTAGAACACTTACAGATTTACAGTATTCTAAGTTTTCATCTCAAACCCTACTCATGCATTAAAAATCTGGTATATTTAACTGTTTGACCTATGTTTTCAGTATTCAGAACAAATCAGTTTGAAAGAAGATGAAGATTTTGTATATATATGTATGGTCTACAGAGTTAGCTCTAAAAAAGCCCCCAGGCTTACATTTTCCTTTTTTTGACTATCATCAACTTTCTTAAACAGGAGATAAATACAGAATTATGGGAGAAGTCATAGTTCTTGTTTGTTACAGCAACATGCTGAGGGAGGCAAAGACATCAAACACGTAAGCAGTGCCAGAGAAAACGTGATACAAGATGGTTCCATAAAGAAGACCCCAACATCACCGTCAAAGAAAATAACCTACAGAGATTATACATTCATTAACATCACAAAATGAGTACTGTAAGAAATTCTGTCTCCTGCTCAGAGTTACAAAATCCCCGAGTCACAGAACTCAAATTAAAATGGAGTCTAACACAAACATTACTACCTCTCCTCTGTATAAATACACGCATTGTATTTAGAGCTTATCCACGCGTACCTGGAAGGCTACAACCTGTTTCCCAAGTTCACTTTTCCTATTTCAACTTCCTAGGTACAGTTCCAAATCTATTTTCATTCTCAGACATTTCAACTTAACTCTTTATACCGTAACTGTAAAACAAATGGCTAAAGAAAACTTAAGAATAGATTTCAATACTCTATCAATATGCATTTTGAGTAGCTCTTGAATGGTTGCACTTGCTACGGCTGCGTGTGGACACTGCTACTGAGCATGAAGCAGTTTTGCCCAAATTAGGACCCTCCTATTAAAATGAGGCACTATTAAGATAACTGCAAAAGGTTACAGATGACAATTGCATCTGCTCGATATAGGATCCTGTGGCAAACCTAAATTTAACCCTGAAGGGAAAGGCTCATTAAGGCTAAAGGGAGAGGATCATTAACCATAGTTCAGAAATGCAAATAGCAGGTACAGCCATTTCAAAACACTGGATTAGAAGTGAACCCCTGATGGTAGCAAGGGTGGGTGGCAGGGGACAACTTAACTGCACACTTGAGTCTATTTTGTTCTGATTTTCCCTGAAGTGGAACAACATTGCAGCATGATTTAAGAGCAAGCTCACAGTGAGGGTCATGTGGAACCACTAGAATTCAGCCGAACAAAAGCACCCAGTGTGGTTTCATCCATACCCTGATGCTGGCACCACAATCAGTACGCAAACTTCAGCGTTGTCCTTCCTTTGGCTACAAGTGGATAAACACTTCCCTCTTCTGCCAAACAAAACAACTCATGTGAAGAGCTGCTGCACTGCATTAAATGAACGAAATATTAAACTCCTGCTGTGCTGCCTATGACGTTTGAGAAACTGTTCAAGTAAACAACAAGCAATTAACGCATCTTTAGGTTTTGACCAAGCACATATACACTAACAACAAAACCACAGTGATATTTTGCCTTATTGATATTGTATTGAGACTGCAGTTCATATCCTTGTATTGCTGTTTATACACTTAAAAGACAGTATTACTGATTATATATTTAAAAGACAGATTATACTTTAATATGACAATGCATTCAGACAAAATGGAAGAGAGATTTTTGACTCATCATAGAATTCTTAGCATCCTGCATTGCTTCTTGTATGCAAAGGAGGTGTGGGTTGCTATTTTCTTCACTGTTGAACATAGGTTTATTCACTTTATTAGGTTATTTTTTTAAACACCCATAAACACAATAATCGTCTACACATTTCTAATAAATATAGATCATTCATTTGCTAAAAAGGTAACACCCTAAAAATGGTTCACGGAAAGAAACCTACCAAACAATACACTGATCACTACTCCCACTTCTGGAATCCTCAACACAGATATCAGAGACGTGATGACAGATGAAGAAGGAAAAGGTACTCACAAATAACACCTTCTGCAAGCCATCCTTGAATGTGTTGTGGATTTGGTATTTATGTTTTTCTTTCAAGCAATCTGAGGTAGAACAGCTCTTTCTTAAGGAAAAAAAAAATCACATTCACAGCTTTTGCCTGTTCATTCAATATCAGCCACGGTGGAACATCACAGATAAGTAAGCTGGTGATGTAACCAGCATCAAACACTGCATCAGATAAACCCAAAGGCTCTACAGGGTTATATTTTGCAAAGCCAAAAGGTTTTTCCCAGAGAGGAGGTTTAGCAAGCATAAACCAGCCACATTATTTTCACATTCCTGGTGGGTTTGCTTTCTGCTTCCAAAAAAAGTCCCAAATCTGTATTTATTATTAAACTTCATCACCAAGAAAAAACAATATGCTTTCTCATTTGATATTTAGACTGAAATATAAAAGCACCAAATGTTGCATTTGCGAATGCACCATCTCTGTGTGAACACTGTAGTACAGTCCAAACCAAGAAAAGGCCATTGGTCCTTTTATCTCCATGGTAACAGCAGCATCTGTGAAGACAAACCGTATTCCCTCTTCACTGCAAAGTCAATTTATAGTCACATACTATGACATAAACTGATAAGACAGCAAAGCTAATCAGCAGCTAGGAGAAACAGGAACCAAAGCACACGATTAAGCTCTTGCTCAAGAGAATGTTCTGCTCCTTATTTCTCATGTGAAAATTATAAAAATGAATACGCAAATCCAGCTGTTCCTTTCAGCTGATCAGGTTGGGATTCTGTGAACTTCCCAGTTTAGTGACCAACAACAGCTACTGAATATTTCATAGAATTAGTTTCTTGTTTAAATCTCCCGTTATGTCCTATTAAACGAGGAGACGATTAAACAAAGTTGTTCTTTGCAAAGAAAAAATACCTAGAAACTATTACTTAAATACTAGATTTTTCCTTTGAAGTTTCCTCAAAAGACTCGTCATCATTAATAGCAACAGCAGAGTGAGAAGCTTCACAACCCTACAAACTACTGCCCTGCCATCACTCCCTTCTCCCTGTTTAGCACCATCACTGGTGCAGCACTAACTCTCTGTCTCCAGGGAAGTGACCATATGTACAGGCTTGATGAGTCACCTAAACTTGCTTTTAATTCATTCCTGTCCACAATGGTCCTTCGTAAAAAATACCAAACCAAACCAACAACACCACCACCTCACATCTCCTCACCCCTTCCCCCCAAAAAAAAACCCCAACCAAACAAAAAAAACCCACCAAAAAAAAATTTCTTTTTTCTTCCCATTTCCCTCCTTCTTGTCCCATTCCAGTGCTCAACAGGCCTTATGGTATCAAGAGAGCTGAGCTTCCTCCCTTGCTTCATGAATCAATGTAATGACCATCTGCTCACATTATTAAGTTAAATATATACCAGAACACACTGATGAGGGCAGCTCATTAGCCATGGTCAAGTGATCAGTCCATAGCTGTTCCATGGCCAGTTGTAATAATTCCAGAATCAGAGACAGCAGGTGGTCAGCCAAATGCTACTCATCACAGCATTACTTGTGAAGCTCCCCAGGATGAAGAAAAGCACAAAGATGCAAAAAAAAAGACAGTAAGGCAGGAGTTATTCTGATGAACTTTGACCCAAAGTGGTTTGCAAATGACCATCTTGTGTCCAAATACCCTGAGGTGCTCTCTTTTGGTCACTGATCTGCCAAAGAGTTATCTTTACAACCCCCCCATTCACCCTGCTTTACTGCCACACAAACTCCTGCTACCCTGGAAACTAATGTAAGTATTTTATCCAGCAGATGTGCACTTACATGCACTTGTTCAGTTTAACCTTCCACCCCAACAAAAGTAAAACTGATGATAATTTGTAGGATTGTCAGGGTAGCCACAGCCCTGGAGTCACATCACCATGTGTTAGCTCTATAGCAGTGCAATGGGAAACCACAACTAACAGGAAAGGCCCCCAAATTCTCCATTCCACCACATAATCAGACTCTACTGCTTGGATACTGCAACAAAGGTACTGAACCAGCACTCATTTTAAGAAAGCTACATCTGCCTAAAAGGGCACACTTGATGTGGCACTGCCCCATGCAGCAGAAAGAGTGAACTACACAGACTCTGGGCTGATGTGGCAATTCCTAAATGGCTTTGTTTTTATCATTCACAAAACCTGCACTGTGAGCTTGATCCTGTAACTCCAGCTCACAAAGGGTTCATGGCATGATCAGTCACCTCAGCAAAACAACCCCACTCCACAATGAAGACCTCATTTGAAGCATCCATGCCTTGAAACACACCTACACGACACTGCAAGACATGGACCTGATTACTTAGTGTCTGCTAACTTTGCAAGTTAAATATCCTTTCCACAAATTAAAATAATTCACAGAAATACAGATTTAAGACAAGTGTTTCTTCTATTGCACTGAAGACAGCCTAAAGTTCTTTTGCCCTGCTCCACAGAAGCTTTATAATTATTCAAATACTGCCTCATTTTTAGCAGATACCAATACAAAGCACTGAAGAAATAGCACAGTTTTAAAAGGTGCTTTTGTATCTTGGAATTACACATCACAGCTGAAAGCCTCTAATAGCAATCAATACATCACATAGATAAATGCTTGCTAAGAAAATAAAACCATTCCATAAACAGCCCTATAAACAGCTTTCCAATCCATTTCAGAGTCAAGCAGCTCAATCACCGCTGGTATACGAGGCAGAGAATGTACAGTCTCGTAATTCCAGTCTGATTCTTCTACTCTTAAACCCAGTCTCTGCAGGTGTCTGGCAGTGCAGTGCACAGGCTGAATGAGAAGTGAAGTTACACAGCTATTCAGAAAGGTCCTCTCTGGATCATAATCAATCCAGACCAAGGAAGAAACACTTTGATCAGGTAACTCAGTCTCTAAGACTGTGAAAGAGTTAGTCATTCAAGAAACCTTTTTCAAAAGCCCCGCTTTGAGGAACATTAAAAACAAGACTGAAAAACCAAATCTATAAGCAAAATCAAATTGCACAGGAAAGTTGCATTATCTGAATTTCACCAGTGGTAATAGAAGGCCCTGAGCTGCTTTGTGCAGGTTGAATTCTTTAACCACACAGGTTCTTAGCTGATGCCCACTGCTTGTTCACTTAGGTTTCCTACAAGAGTTCTAATATCAAACATACCCAAAAGCAGCAGCTTCTCCATATGTGAAAGACACATTAGTAATTTAATAGCTATTCTTCCCTTTTCTGTGATCAATGCCATTGAAACTTTCATTTTAGACAAGATAATGTGATGAAGCTTCTACAGGGCAAAGCATTTTTGTGTGTTTGGTACCAGCTCTCAGATTGTTTATAGTTTTTGTTTTGATGTACCCAGACATAAAAATAATTGGAAAAACACTATCTGGCTCTAAATTCAACTGAGCTCTTCCTGGTTTATTCAAGACAATAGACTACCTTGCACGGTTTATGTTAAGCACGTGCTCAAGCTGCTGCTTGAGCCAATGTATCTTTAGTTTATGGTCTTCCTCAGTTCCTCCCTAAAACAACATGAAGTTGGCCTGGTGAGTAACCATGGGATGAAGCCTGACCATGTTTGTATTTTAGCAGAATGAATTAAAATGTTTTACTATTGATTGAATACTACAAAGTGAACTACAAAGTAGTAACTACACAGGCTATTTAGTCTTAGCTTTTGACTTAGAAGAAAGGCTTTCCTTTATAAGAAAAACACAGTAAGTAGGACAGCACTAGGGACACCAGGGTTGCAGTCTTCCCTACCATGGCAAAGCCTACTCCGCAAAGTACTTCTACAGTATGTTACTTGATGCCAGAATATGAAAAGACCTAGACATAAGATGCCCAAACCATTATCCTAAATGTGTCTGCAATCCGAAAGTATTAAATACAAAGACCCTGATTGCTCTGAAATGACTGGGAAGAGTTCCCATGGGCTTCAGCAAGGGTGTTCACACTAAGTGCTCAGTTCTACTAAGTCCTACCAGCATTAATAACCTGCCAACATCGATAAACTGCACAGGCAGTGAACTGTTTGTTTCCAAAAACCATTTTTCTCTGCTGAGATTTCTATTGCTTCCATTACTGCAAGGAATAAATGCATCACCTGAGCAATAGCAAACAATATCATACAGGAAAGCTTCTGCAGAATCACCGCAGCTGACGAACCACGTGCGTTGCAATTCAGACACCAGATGACATTTACAAACCAAAATCACTCTCATCTACTGGCTTGTTTTGTTTTAAATGAAGACCTGAATTAATCTTGAATGTTTTGGGATATACTACTAGTGAAAGCCATTTGACCATTTATTAAATTCTCACATTTATTAACACGTTGGTCTCTGCACTATTAAGATGCTTAGCTATTCGTTCATTCTAGAAAAACAGAGCAAACCAGGCTTGTGGTTGAAGTCACAGGTAAAACCACAAAGGATAAAGGGCACATCCTTCACTCTGCCCCATGAGGTCTCAACCTATCTATTCAAATACACAGCCCAACACGCGTACGCCAAATATGAAAAGAACAGCTATTGGAACAAAGTCTTTAAAACCTGATCTCAGTAGTAGTGTGATCAGGAGCAGCTGTGCTGTGAGTTGCTATCATGATTGGCTTTCTTTGTTTTACAATGGTACTTAATATCAGACTCTGACCCTTTGTTTCAAAGATCCTCCAATATTTTTCCAAAAACTTTCTCTCAACAGATCAAACACTTGGAGACATTTTTGTATGTGCCTCGTGATTGCTGGCCAAAAAGTGAGTTTATAATTTTAAGACTGATTAGTATTTCTGGACATCCAGGACATTACCAAGAAATATCTCCATAGTCTCAGGAGAATATTAATGCACATGCTCTGATCTGGACAAAATTCAGTGCCCTTGTTTTGTTAAAGCATCAACATCCTTGGAAATGCTAAAACACAGGGCTGCAAGTGCTCCCCAGCAGCAGGAAGGCTCAGCAGCTGCAATTTACCTGCATGCCAAATCCCTCTGCTCTGCACAATGCACCGAGTGTCAGCACTGGTGTGTTAACTGACCACTTAGACTGCTGACTACTGGAGTGAGTCTCACTCTGCTATGCACTCACGAGTGGGTAACAGCATCGTGCACCTGCTGATGGGTGACTGGGAGACACGAACCACTCACCTCTGCCTGCCCTACTCCTGCTTCACTGGCATGGAACAATGTTTAACCTACCCTGTCCTGACATGAGCCACATACTTGGAGTTTGTTATCAGAAACTTGAGAAGAAAAAGTGGTATTTCCTATGTTTTTCTTAAAAAATTAAGCACTAAGTAGCTTGACATCAGTTACCCCAGCGTATGGGGATGGTGGCAAAGCTGAAAGCCATGCTGTTTATAGAAGCAACTGGTGATCTGGGAGATAATAAAGATTATATTTATAGGAAAGATACACTTTACTGGCTAAAATCTCCCACCTATTCACTCTGCCACCTGAGACTGAACTTGGACTCAAAGTTGGGGCTTGGCCAGTGATTATCATACCTCTGTTCAGCACCAGAGGCACGTGTCTGAGACACGACCCATAGAATGTCCTGAGCTGGAATGGACCCACAAGGATCACCGAGCCCAGCTCCTGTCCATGCACAGGACAACCCCAACATTCACACCGTGGGGCTGAGGGTGTCAGACAAAGGCTTCTGGAATATTGTCAGGCTTTGTGACTGCTTCCCTGGGGAGCTGTTTCAGTGCTCCAACACCTGCTGAGGGAAGAACCTTTTGCTAGTGTCCCACTTAACCCTCCCCTGGCACAGCTTCCTGCCATTCCCCCGGGTCTTGTCATTGGTTGCCAGTGAGAAGAGCTCAGAACCTGCTCCTTCTAATCTCCTTGGAGAAAGCTTCCAACGGCAATGAGGTCTCCCCTCAGTCTCCTCTACTCCAGGCTGAACCAAGTGACTTTAGCTGATCATCATACCATTTCTTCTCTAAACCCTTCCCCTACTCCGTGCCCTCCTCTGGACGCTCTCCAATAGTTTGATGTCCTTTTTATCCTGTGGCCCCAGAACTGCCCCCAGTGCTCGAGGTGGGGCTGCCCCAGTGCAAGCAGAGCAGGACAATCCCCTCCCTCTCCCGGCTGGCGATGCCGTGCTCAGTGCCCCCAGGACACAGTTGCCCTCTTGGCTGCCAGGGCACTGCTGGCTCGTGTTCAACTTGGCATCAACCACAGCCCCCTGGTCCCTCTCCGCAGGGCTGCTCTCCAGCCTCTCACACCCAGTGTGTCCATGTATCCAGGGTTCCCGTGTCCGAGGTGCAGGACCCAACACTTGCCCTTGTTAACCTTCATGTGACTGGCAATTGCCCAGCTCTCCAGTTTGTCCAGATCCCTCTGCAGGGCCTCCCCACCCTTCCAGAGCCAAAATCTCCTTGAAGTTTTGTGCTGTCCACAAACTTAGTTATCAAACCTTCAAGTCCTGCATCCAAGTAATTTATGAAGACATTAAAGAGCACCAGCCCCGAGAAGGATCCCTGCAGAATTCCACTAGGGACTTGTTGGAAGCCCAAGGTGACCCCATTCCCTGTGCCCCTTTGAGCCCAACCCCTCAGTCATTTGCTCTCCCTCCTCCCAGAGACCCTGGGCACGAGGAGGGCGTCCGGCCCTGCGCCCCAGCGACAGCTCTGCAGCCAAACCCCACCACGGGACGGAGGCCGAGGGGTCCGTACGGGCACTGCCCAGCAAAAGCTGGCTGGGCTGATGGCCTGGGGCTGCCACCACAGCTCCTCTGACCCTGCCAATGGCCGGTGCCAGCCGGTTCCAACCAGTTCTGGCTGTCCTCACCCAGACCCACATCAGCTCCTTCTGACAACCGGCAGCGCCAGTGGCCACCACAGGGATGGAGTCACCTGTTGGTTACTGCACTGCCTGTTTATACCTCGACTGTACTACATGTAACAAAGGGTATTTTTCTTGGAGCAACAGTGGAAAAACTCCTGTTGTGGTGGATCTTGGGGTATTACGACAGGCTGAGAGAGTTGGGGTTGTTCAGCCTGGAGAAGAGAAGGCTCTGGGGAGACCTTAGAGCAGCCTCCCAGTACTGAAAGGGGCTCCAGGAAAGCTGGGGAGGGGCTCTGGATCAGCAAGTGCAGGGACAGGATGAGGGAGAAGGGTTTTCAGCTGCAAGAGGGGAGATTGAGATGAGATCTTGGGAAGAAATGTTTTAGTGTGAGGGTGGGGAGGCCCTGGCCCAGGTTGCCCAGAGCAGTGGTGGTTGCCCCATTCCTGGAGGTGTTCAAGGCCAGGTTGGATGGGGCTTGGAGCCCCCTGGTGCAGTGGGAGATATCTCTGCCCATGGCAGAGGCGTGAAACTGGATGGGCTTTGAGGTCCCTTCCAACCCAAACCATTCTATGCTTTATATACAGGAAAGAATAAACTGCTGTGGTTTGTTTTCCTGCACACAGGTGAAACACCGGCAGACTGTTGTCACAGGGAGCTCAAAGCAAAACAAACATTTGTAAAAGGACTCCAAAATACTTCTCAGGGCAGATTACAGAATTTCCATTTTCAATCACATTTGGAAGTGTTTTTCAGGAGCATGTATATGTCTATTCTCAAGCCTCTGAATCATCTTCCCTACTATTTATTGCAATAAGATGCCTAAAGCTTTAATAGGAAGCTGCTTCTCATTTTCAGCTTGGTTGTCACTGATTATCTGATATATATTCGCTTGTGCTGAATTTCCTTTGCAATACTAATTTCATCCCTGTATGTTTCAAGATTAATATACAGATACTGATGCATATACCTGTTTTACCCAGCTAGAAGCAGGTTTTCAATCTATTACTTTTTCCTGCTTGTGTTTATCACTCCACTTCAGAGGAACGTAAAAGAAAACCAAGCAGCCAAAATAACCTTCACATTGATGAGCAAAACCAAGCAACCCTCTCTCCCCTACTTCACCAGTGTGGGCCTCTGCTGCGCCACATATCCAGTTCTTCATTTCAATAACTAGCTTACTTAATTTCTCCAAGCTTGTCCAGTTTTTATGGAAGTCAGTTTTGTTTCTAACATTTCACTGAAACTACTCCCTTTGCCTCAAATCCCTTCTCCCTCTCTCAGAAATTAATATTCACTAAATCTCAGCAGGATCCCTTCCGTGATCGACTTCTCTGCAGAGTCCTTGCTCTTCACCAAAATGAAGCCTCAGCTAAACATCAGTTCATTAGCTGCTGAATTAATGTACTGGCACTCATGATAAAAAGTCACCATTACTGACAACAGAATAGAGTTGTTGAAAAAAATCTGTATATTACCCCTCAGAGTAAATTCTTTGTCTGTCTGTACACTGAGAGCACTATTAAAAGCATTTTTTCTGCTAAGCAACTTAATTCCTAAGTCTAGAAACTGCTTCCTTTTAAGTTACACTTAAGAACACTGCTAAAACAAGGCTTTAAATAACTATTTATACCTCCTCTCATTATGCAAAACAACTTCTTTTAAAAGGCGCCTAAGAGAAAAAATTCTGTACTACCTAAATTATAATAAATTTGCAAGCCTTCAGTCACTCCTAACCCATACTTCCACTTAAAATGCTTAGTATTAAATTGCTCACCTTTACAAAAATATTAAGACTGCCTTATTTGACTAGAGCCACACACACATGGTAAACAGTTCTCAATGTCCTTATTCTCTGGTCCATTCTTAGAATCTGTTTTAGCCAGTTTTGCTCTATTCCTTGATGTGCAAACCACTCAAACGCCCTTACACTGCACATGACTCTGGAAAAAGGATCATCCTTCTCTTTAAAGGAACCAAAACTCTCAGTTAACAAATTGCTGTATTTTAAGCTGAAGTATTAGAACATCAAGATCTCTAAGCATTTAGTAGGCCCACAAAGGATTACAAACCACATCATATCCATCACTCGCTGCACTTCTTTTTTTTTCTGCTTACCTCCCCAAGGGTTTTCCTTGTTTGAAGAGCAGAGGTATGGGAATATGCTCAACACCTGCTTTTTCCTGTGCAGGTATATATATTTGACACATTTTCACTTCAGTGATACGATTCCATTTCTTTCACTGTAGCAAACACAATTAAGTGGGAGAGAACTGGTGTACCTTGGAAAAAGCCAGGAGAATCAGTAACATCCTCCCCTCAGATACAATGCTGGCAGAAGAGACCTTCTCTTTGCTCAAGCTGCAGCCAAAACATTATTTTTCTTATGACACTTGACCGTGCCAAGAGCAGCAGCTAAAGGATGGCAGCACCACAGTTTCCATCTGCCCTCACACTGATGACAAGATCGTTGCCTGCTCTGTTCCCAGAGCCCACCAGCACACCAGCTCAGGTACCCGGGCAGGCAGAGTGGGCAACACCCTCATGTGCCTGCTTAAGACCCCACTTCAAGCACTCACACTACAGTAGGCACCGCAGACCCTCTTGGTAGGGTTGCTTTATCAATCAGGATGCAGCTTGTTACAGCTTCTATGTTCCCTGAAATATTTAGGGCAAGGAACCTTAACCAGCTTAACTTGATTCACTCCACAACCTACAGCCTTATTTCCAGCTCAAGGTTGTTCAAGACACAGAACAATATCTGCTGAAGAGCAAGAGAACCTGCAAAATATTAATTGGGCAGGAACATTTCAGAAGACCTGCAGTTAACAGCATCTGGCTGCTTCTGTCCACTTGTGACAAACAAACGATGCTTGAACTACAAAGTAAAAGATCTATTAAAAACTACAAAAGCTTTAGAAAATCTCATTGATTGCCTGTCCCACTAAACTAACTCTTTGTCTACATATTTTTCACTAGCACACTCCATTTTTCATTTTAGCAGTGAATGTATAGGAATGTCACTGGGGTGCCTTTGACAGATCGAATCAATTTGAAAATTGCTTTCCAAGTTTTGATGTAATCCAAGTGCATCAACAAAACTTTGTGGTGAAGAAATAAATCTATAGATACGCTGCACTCAAACCTGTTACCAGCTATTGCTTTTATATCCAAATAAGAGACGGATGTACTATGAACAAACTTCCTTAATCTTCATATGAGAACCTGAAGTCAGTTTATTCAGGTAACATGGCTACTTCAAATAACTATCCATTATGATCCTCCAACAGCTGAAAAGAACTGTTTTCAAATATCCACATGTACCATGAAATGCAAGTTCACAACCACTGCTTATTGTTTCAGCACAGCTCTCTAAGTGGTACAGATTTAAGCCACTAAGTAGCACTATTGGTTTTGTGGTATCTTAAGTTTTGCATGTCTTTTAACACCATTATACATTTAATTATCAGCAACTTCATGGTCTCTGGCAGAAAACTCAAAACTTCCAAGTAATTTTTAATAGCTAAAGACTACCCCATAGTAAATATTTATGTGACAAATTAGTGAAGAAACATTATTCTGGCAATTTTTATACTATCCTACAGACTCGATTACTCCCAGAACATAGAATATGAGGTTATACTCATAATTATTTGAACAGCTTGGAACCACTCTAGCAACTTTGGACCACATGACCAGAGCAGCACTTGGATAACACAATAGATGGGTATTATTTTCAGTGCTGAAAATATATTTTGAACTGTGAAGAATTAGGACAGCTTGGTGAAATTTGTTTAAACTCTGACCATAGCACCCCACAACTTCAGCCGATTGTCAGAAGTTCTCTGCTGCCTCCCTATCCATCTCTTTTTGTTATATGTGTTCTTGAAACACACTGCACAAAGGACTGCATCAACTGAGGGCTTGTCTGACTTCTCAGCAAGAACAGATTCTCTTCCAAATACCAGACTCAAAGTCTAATTGATTGCCCATAATTAGACAGAATTACTCAGGCTGAGAAGCAGCTTAAAGACACAGTAGACATCCCAGCCTCTTCGCAGCTGTGCATCCCAGCTAAAATTATTCCTTCAAAAATGAAACAAAGCATTCTCAAGCAATTTTGGCAAGAATTGCAAACTTCAAAATTTTACTTGAGATTGAATCTCTGACTTTGTCTCCCCTCTTCATTGTTAAGAAGAAAATTTAGAGCCCACAAAATGCTTTTAATATAGTCCTCTATAATTGTGGAAATATTCACCCCAGACACTTCACTTAACAATTCTCTAACTGCCTCAGAATTAAAAGTCCTCAAACATGTGAATGGAGAATAAACACAGAAGGAAAGTCTACAAAGTTACAGGTTTGAATATGATTGAACAACAGATTAAAACACACAGGAAAAATCCAGGACTGAACTATTTGAGATGCCCAGAATCTGAGCATCAGCAGGAATACCTGGAACGCAGCCTAGAAACAGTTGCAGACGAGGACTAAGGGCCGTATTTTGGCCTGAGTCACTCCTCTGGGCCTCCTGACATCAGGGCACAGCTGCTGTCCTCTTTAATAAAACAATACACTGTTAATGAATCACAGTATAAAAGGTATTTGGAAAGCAATTATGTTTCTTGAAGACTGGAATATGCTTTTAATTGCTAGTTTTAATTTGCCGTTGATTTGACATACTTATTCCCCTATTAATTACATAATCTAAGTGCAATGTATTTGTTCAGATTCATTCCTTCATCCTTTGGACAATGGAGCTGAAAATGCAAAAGTCAGGAAAAATTCTGCTGCATGCACCTTTTAGTATGTGAGGAGGATTCATACACAATAGCAAATAAGTATCAGCAGAAGAATTAATACTAACGAGCAGAATGTAATTAATGCCTGCAGATCTTCTGGTCTCCAAGTAAAGCCATATCTATCACCATAAGATGTTTTACAAACATTAGCAAACTAATGGGCAATGTAATACATCATTTGACAAAAGATAAAGGACAGAGTGCCCGTCTATAGCTCGGGATGTCACAATTCACAAGATAAAGAATAGAAGCAGCTGCAGTAATACATATTTCTGACCTAACCCAGAATTATGCAGTCATTCACCCAACCACCAACTAATCCAGGGCATCTTCTCAGAAAAGCACCATAAAAAAAAATCAGAATTATTTCCTACATCCTTTGCTCATCTTAATCACAAATTTTATTTTTACCTTTAACCTCTGTTGACTTCAGCTGATATTCAATGGATCTTATATAACACACTGATGTTACCAGTATTTGTTTAATCTCTTCTACATAAAAATAACCTGGCATTTCATTATGATTTCTTACCATTCATTTACTGTGAAGGCATTTTAAATATTTTGTCCTTAATTGTTTTAATAAAAAAATCCAGCTTAGTAAGTATTTTAGGTGGAGGAAAAATTGCAAATTAATGACAATTTACTTATTTTGGCAACTAGACCCATAGCAGATTTCACAATAAGGAGCTTAAACTCAATTTTAGTAACAAGACTAGTCAGAATATTTGCCCCAGAATCATTAGCTAGATGTTCAGTGGATCAATTAGATTAATTTAACAGAGAAGACTGAAGACAACAGATGTCAATAAATAGTCAATATGTTAATAAAGACACCCATGCAACCTCTCTCCCCAGGGTAAATATAAACAAAAACCTAGCTGAATATTTCAAGGATGCACCGCTGACTGAAGCAGCAAGTTATCCCAGTTACAACACCCAGCACATAATTTACATTCACTATAAGCTTACAGGAGAACCTGGGGAGATAATAAAGAAATCATAGCTGAGTTCCTCAGTCTTGGGTGTTTATGGCTGCGGTGATCCCAGGGAGCACCTGGCTGCAAACCAATCTAGCGGCATTTGGGAAATGGCAGTGGTGGAATTTGAAAAGCAGGAGCTTACAGAAGTGTTCCACTAGGTTTGGGTTTGGTTTTTTTTACCCCCTCCTTTTCAATCAACTTTAATACTATTGTACAAGTGCTACACAGATCATGCCAATGGGAACGAGGGGGATAAGGCTGTACGAGCACCCACGGTGTCAAGAACAGGATGTACTGGAGCACTTGTGAATCCAAGGGTCACAGACCGTGCCAGCGTATCCAGGAGGAAGACAGACTGCCAACCACCCCCCAGCTGCCTGCGTGCAGCTCACAGCCCTCCTCCTGACCGACTGCACAAGGAGGCAACAGCCCACAGCTGAAAACACGGGAACTGCAAAGAAGCCCTGCCCAGCATGGGGTCCAGGGTGAGCGGTCCATCTTCTGGTGCTATAGAACAGCCTGTGCCAAACCCTGCCACCTGGGCTCCTGTCCCAGAAGGGACCCATCACCCCTGACGTCTAAACCATGCATTTTATTTATTAGTTTTCAAAAGTTATTTTCAGCTTAGGGAGAGGTAAACGCAGGGATTTTTAAAAAATCACTCAAGTAGTTTTGAGGATGTGAAAGTGAACACCAGTTTGACGCTGTCAGGTGATGCAGGGTCCATCAGCTCAATGATTTCAAACAAGAATGTTTCAGAGAAGTCATTGATGCTGAAGAAATGAAGAAAGAGAACACTTCATAGCAAACTTACACTTGAAGTTGTAACTTAGAGGACAGAAGTGCATTATCCAAAGGGGACTTCTTGGGAAAAAAAAAGCCCTGTCAATACAGCATGCATACAGAAACAATGCAACAAGCAATAAAACTTGTCAAGAAACTGCACATGAAAAAGCATCCATAATATCCTCCTCATCTGCTATCTGCAGAAAAAGCAAGGGATCAGATGTATCATCAAATGTGTTCAGCTCCACAGAGGTACCTGCACAATGAAGGCAAGTTTAGGATAGGAATTCTGTAACAGTTTTAAGACAAGGGAAGTTTAAAATCCACTTAAGGCTTCATGTATTGCCCTAAATATTCAAAAGCGCCAATATTCAGAATATGATATATTTCCTTATTCTCCTGAAGTCTAAATGATTTGAGATGAATCAAGACTAAAACAAGAACACAAGAAATAGGCTTCAGAGTATCTTCTGTTCAGAGGCTTGACTAATAAACCCATAGTTCTCTGATTTGAAGTATCAATCAAAACACCCCCCACTCGAGGCAATCCCAAATCCGAGCAACATCCAACAAAATGCTTCCTCCTTCTCCTCCCCCTTGAGCATTTGCTTTTCTGTTTAATACAAAACTAAACTTTGCATGGTAGAAAACTCATTTAGTACTTCTAAAGAGAGGAGAGAGATAACTAAAGCCAGTAAATACAGGAGCTCAAATCAAAACGCCATCAGGTCTCAAAAACTTCTTTCCACAAACTTTTCACTACTACACACTAATATATTTTTTGTTAAATTCACTAATACTTTTCTGGCTGTAAGCCAGGGCAAATTATAGAGAAATGTGGACAGTGGTAAATGTATCACTATTCTCTTTTTTTCCCTCACTGTAACAACACTTCTTTATAATATTCCTGTCGCTACCCTTCTCTATCTTCCCCATGTTTTCTTCATTCTTATAATGCAAGTTATGATTTGGACAAAGTAACCAGGTAAACCACCACTCCCAGCAATACGTTCAAACATGATTTATTCTTCCACTAGGAATCTTCTGTTTATAATAAATTTGGTTTCAGAAAGAGCAGGCAGTGCTCAGAAGCCCATGGCAGTGTCCAAAACAAACAAAAAAAAATGGAATAGTCCTATATATACTTTTTTATATATATATATATATATTTTTAATGTGTGCACTGTTTCTCTGGTGCTTCTAATATGTCTACAGGCAAGGATTAGATACAGCATTTCCTCTGGTGAATCAAGAGTAAATGAAAAATCAAGTATCCATCCTCTCAAGGAAAAAGCCTTAATGAATAGAACACTTGTACATGTGGACTTCAGCGTACAAAAGATAACTGTATTCAAGTTTGCACACAGAAAATCCATTTGCTCACAAGGACTCCAGAATACATCCTTGTAGACACAAAATTCCCCCTTGAGTACCACTTGCCAGTCCTCTCTGCTGGCAGCAGACTTGGCCGGCGCTCGGAGCGCGGCAGAGCCATCAGGCTGGTGCAGCAGCTGCTCCCGGCCGCAGGAGCCGGCCAGCGCCTCCTCCGAGAGGCTTTTGGAAGGCAGCCACCATCCAGGCACGCTTGTTTGAGAGCAGCCACACTGGGTACTAATGACCTTGGGAATTCACATCACTGAAGCTGAGCTTTGCTGGGAGAAGCCTAAAAACCCCTACGTGAATTTTCTTTTTAAAGACGGAATCTATTGCATCTCATTCAGACTTCAATCTCCATAGCTCTCTTCAGTTATAAATAATAAAAGCAGATATTTAAGTAATGTAAACGACCTTTCAGACCAACACAAACAAATACAACAGCTCCTTGGCAAGCATCTGTTGTTAAATCCACAGAAAAAACCATTCACACAGGACAGCTTCAGCAAACTTTTGCATTTCAAGTTGAAATTTTGATATATTGAGCAGTTCAACTTAGGGCAACGTCTTGGAAGTTTGAAGGAAAAGG
This sequence comes from Tapera naevia, assembly GCA_033556795.1. Lineage (NCBI taxonomy): Eukaryota > Metazoa > Chordata > Aves > Cuculiformes > Neomorphidae > Tapera > Tapera naevia. The sequence continues at coordinate 1,234,915 of JAUMJJ010000171.1, read as the reverse complement.
GTCAAGTCATGGAACAATTTTTTTTATGATTATTTTATACACAGAAATAGTTCAAAACAGCTTCAGAAATTGCGACACTACAGTTCAGAATGATTAATACAGAAGAAATCCTGGATGTTTATCCCATTTCAATTCTCCTCCACATACAGGAGCTACCAGCTTGTTTTGATTAGTACAAATAACATAAGAACAAGGGAGGAGATGCTGCAGACCTTGCAGTTACTAATGAGCCCTGTCATCAGTGAAGCCATATTTTCCCCTCTGCATTTCCCTGTCCTTGTGGCAATAGGTAATATTTCAAAAGAAAAGCTTTACTATGACTCCCAACAGATGATGTGATGGCATTTTCTACAACGAGTGTCATTTGCTGAGGACTGGGTCCCAGCCAGCTCTGGTAGACATGTTAACTGGAAGTGTTTATGCTGGTATGTTTGCCTAGAAATCAAGGTGTGCACCCTGGCTAGAGAAATTCACACTTAAATGCAGTACAGAGAGGAGTCTGACAGAGAGGAGGCATCACTGCCATACAGGTCTCTTGCCATGGACACCATCAGAGAACAGGTTTCTCTAATGCCCACTGCATTTGCTGCAATAAGAGTAAAGAAAACCAGCTTCCCCAGTTTGCCTTCAGCTTCTAAAGACACTGGGAGCTCTGACTATACCTGCTTACAGATTGTATATTGTTTAAATGAAAAAGGAGTGGGACTTCAGCACTCTGAAGCTGTACCTGCCTTTAGTCCCCGTGACACTCAGCCCCACCACACAGACCAACAGCACCACGTCCAGTCAGAAGTTTGAGTTGATGTTTTCAGAGAGGTAGGCTCTGAACCAGGAGTACAGCCAGAGAAAATAAAGGCAATTTTAAAGGGGTTTTCTTTATCAATGCTGCATTAAGTGATTGTTCAAAAAAACCACAAAGTACTTACCATATTTTGAGTTACGTATAGACACCATCACTGTATATTTTTAAGTTTTGTCACAGTTTTTAGAGCATAATTAATAACACAATTACAATATATGACTATGCAGATGTTTATTCAGCTCTTCCTGAAACTAAAAATAACACTTTAAATTTTTTTATATATAATATGCAATTCTATGGGAGTATAAAGCACAGAAATATTATAATGAATTCTAACCATAAGCCTCTTGAACATAAGTTTGTCTAAAACGATTAGTCTCTTTCCTATGCAAATGCCTGAAAATAGAGCAGCACATTGCAAAATAAATTTGTTGCCTATTCGTGCAACTATTGTGGATTGCTACTGAACACCCTGCACCACACCACTGAGAGACATTTTGGTTTGACCTTTATGAAAATCAAAGCATAAAATATTGTAAAGGTGTTTAACTTTACCATCTAACATTGTTTAAAAATAATAAACCTTTGAAACTGAAGGAAAAAAGAGTAATAAATATAGAAAATTCTTGAACTTTGTTTCTGACATGGGCTATAAAAGTGAGGGTATTGACCTTCACTCATATATCCTGAGGAGATCCCAAGTGTGCTTTACCACGACCACCCTTGGCAAGGTCTATGTTGTCCAGTTAGGAGAACTACGCACAGGAACTGAGACCCAGAGCAGTCATGAAACCTTCAACTTTGGAGTTTTCAGGACCTGATGAGACAAACCCTGAGCAAACTGGTCTGTTTTCAGTGCTGATCCTGCTTTGAGCAGGCAGTTGGAGTAGATGAAATCCAAGGTCACCTAAACTCAAACAGTTCCCTAATTCAGTCATATTCTGATATGTCCCCAGTGCCCAAGAACGCACAGGTCAGGTCAGCGCCTCCCTAGTCACGGGAACATCTTAGAGGTTAATAAGCCTTGGTAATTTTTTCTTCCATGACTGTGTCTTTTTAATCTGCATAAACTCAACTATGCTCTGTGCCAGAGCATTGCAAACTTTTATTACGCTTTACAGGAAAAAAATATTGCATTTTCTTAATTGCCTTTCATTTTCTGGTCAGTAGCTATGATTACAGGAGAGGTGGAATGATTAACTCTCTCTTTAAAACTCTTAATCCTATTGACCCTTGTGTTCCCTTCCCCCATCCCATCAGCCATCCCTCTGCAGGCTGAAGGGCAGTGCAGTTAATCATTCTCTGCACAGAAGCTATTCCTTGGATCCTTTCTGGTTCCTTTCTCCTTGGTCTTTTGCCACTCCACTGCAGTACAAGATTGCTTGTTTATAAGAAATGAAGTAAAGAACACTTTCAGCAAATAGCAAGAGCTGTTGTCTCATCCCCTAGAGTTGCTCTTCTGGCAAAAAAAAAGGAAAAAATACTATTTTCACGGCAGTCTCAAATTTTTACTTCATTACAGGATTGGGATCATTGAATAAAAATTAATGTTAATAAAAATGATGGAAGGAACTTTACCAAGTAGATTATTAGGTTGCCACTCCCCCATGCAACAGTCTTTGGAGGTTCTCGGTGCTCCTCTAGCCACATCAAATAGCAACGAGGGCCAGGGCAATGTGCCACCTTCACTACTTGAAAGGAAGACAGATGGTACCGGAGGCAGTGAGCAAAGTTACAGTAGGTAAATCTGGTCTGTTTTCATAATTGTGGAGGCTGTTAAATTTGCAAGATGAATTTCAAGCAAAGCATGCCTATTAATTCAGGTTTTGCAAGCCCCAGTATAGGGTATTTTTGTTCTGAAAAATATATTCAAACATGTTTCCAGTATAAATAAATCAGGATATTTTTCTTGCTGGAAACAAAGGTAATTGGCTACTATTTTACTTAAAAGGTAAACTGGGCATTTCTCGTAACATTTGCTCCAGAAAAATATTAATGTTAGGCTAACTCAAAATGCAACCAAAATTTCAAATCTAGAGCTGCAAATATATCAGAAGAACGCTAGTTTTCTGACAATGTTAATATTCTTCTGATGAACTATGCAGCTAGAAATCTGACTGCTCACAGCCTTACTAAAGAGCTACAGCTGAGCATTTTTTTTCCTTTATGCTACATCTGATGCCCTTAAAAATTAAGGGGCAGGGAAGAAATTCCTCACATTTAGGATTATATGTCAACTAACATTGTGTAGCTGTGGCATGCTAGTATACTCTTCTGCCTTTGGGCAGGCACAAACTGAAAACTGATGCAATCCAGTATGTTTAATGTTCAACTTGAAGAACTTTGTCCACAAGACAGTCTCAATCTTTCAGTCGTGAAGATTAAAAAGATGCATGTGGATTGCTTATATAGGACAAAATCGACACTCGCTAAGACTGCTGAAAGAAATCCAAGGCAAGAACAAAACCAGCAGGCTCCTGAGGTAGCTCAGCAAGCTGGAGAAATCCCACAATTACAACAAAAACTCTTGTTTTAGAGTCAGTTAGAGCAGAGGGCGAGCGGAAGAAAGGTCATGGCTTGAGTGGGAATGGCAAAGAACGAGAGGTTTTTCTTGTAAATCAGCACTGTACGTCCTTCCTCTGAGGTGTCTGCATGCACTGTAACACAAACTTAAAATAAAAAGTAAATGTAGAAAGTTTCATCACACAAGTCTAATGGGGTCAGCTTAGGCACGAGAAATGCCGTTAATGCTTAAGAACTTATCGGCCCAGTTTAAAGCTCAACCACAAGGGTAACAAGGGTATTTTTTATTTTTTAAGCCAATAGCTGAACATTTATCCCTATATACCTAAAACCAAGCCAATACTCTGCTGTTGTAAGCAAGAAAAGTTTTCTTGAATGTTTGCTGTATAGACCAACGCCTCACTTCTCAAATCCTGTTTTAGTATCAAGGTTTTCTTAATGCTATAACCATATTACTTTAACACAGCCTTTCACAGAAAAAGTCTTTCTGGTGTTAGGACTAAATTTAAACCCCCCACCTCTCCCAAGTCCATCCATTTCTCCTGCCTAAGTCACACCAAGATCTCACACATTTAGATCTCCAAACGGCAAGCTGAATGCTTCAGCGAAGCGCGGCCGTCCTGCTTTGGGAGTGGGTGCAACCTGCTCAGTTTGGGCAAGGAAGGCAGAGGTCCAAGTAAAGGTGGCAGGTATCAAACTGCACACAGCCTGTGATGGTTCCACCTACTTTAGTTTGGACAAGAATGCTTTTGGCAAATGAAGAAACTTAAAAGCCAAGAATGAGTCACCAATAGTAAGAACATAGCATAGACTTGCCAGCAGCTCTGAGTTGATCTCTATTTTCTCAATGTATGGTGAACGCTTTGTTACCAATCTGTGTAGCTCTTCTAGAGGGTATAATTAGCTAGAAGAGTGGATGTAGGAGAGGCTTTTAAAAATGGAAAAAGGATGACAAGTTATTAAGGTAGGTGCTTCAGACTTCAGTCTTTAATTTAAACTGAAGGTTAGCGTATGTAAAGAAAATAAATATTAGAGCTCCCTAAGTGCTATTGTTATTCCATAGTAATAAAGTAAAAAAAGCCCAGAAGGCAGCTTTTCTTCCCCAGGACTAGAGGTGTTCCACTCACTGACACAGTGCAATGCAATACACATTAGGGGGCACTCAATGGATGTTGAGTGAGCAGGCCTGCAGGAAACTGCAAAACGATTCAAAGCGCGACCCCTCAGCTCTGCCCGCAATCGATACAGGAATTACCCAGTTGCTATAACAACGTGACTGCCGAGGTGGAAAACCACAACTGCTGCTGGCTCCTGTCATACTGAGTGTCAGGCAACACATTGTGGCATTATAGGCACGGCAGTAGCCAAATGAAGCAAAAGTTTCACCTCTAATGAAGATCAATTTCACTGTTCATTTTTCCCTTTGCAGGTGAAGGGAGAAAACTTGCTGCCTCAGGGAAGGCCAGATGGCTCCCAGATAGTGGCTACTCACTGCTGCAGGACAGAATTAGACGTGATCTCTGCTAGGTACAAGCCAAGAATCCTTTGCCTCTCTGATCTGTGCAATGCATCTCATCCAAGCTGTCTTCCAAACACAATTATAAGTTGATTTTATACTGTAGAGCGTAACACCGGGTCTCTCCAACATGAGATGAGTCACCAAAATGACTCAGTTCTCACTTGCTCTTGTTACTCAGACACTGATACAATATGGCATCAGTCTGCCTTATTTAACACATATTTATAGAAGCCTGAGTCACAGACTAATGAAAGCTGCCTTTTTGAAACCAAGCATTCGTTAAGAAGGCAGTGCACAAAACTCTGGCTCAGATGGACACGAGATACCATGTGAGGGTTTCACTAGTGGCATCTGAGTCTACAGTCATGATATAAAACTCACCCAGCTCTTATTAATAAGAAGTATGTAGCTTTCTTTCCTCAATATCACTTCCCTTGATGTATATTCAGGTGACTTCAGGCAAAACTGAAGAGTTTTCACTATTTTTCATTACTCTTCAACCACAGACATTCAGCTATCACACAGAAGTTTTATTATGTGAATAAACCCTATTATAAACACCAAACCTGTTATAGGCTCAAACTCTGTTCTAATTTCTCAGAGGCAGAAAATGTGCATAGGTACAAATGAAATCAGAATTTAAAAACAGAGATAAAAGAATGAGAAGAGAACCTTAGACATGAGCTCATACTTTCTTCAGGCCTTTTTACCTTGAAATATCACAACCCAGATGGATTTATAAAGCTGACAGTAATACAGCACTTCCCTGCATGGTGTTACAAAGCATTCCACTAAACAAAAATAAAAGAACCTACAATACTTGTTTAGAATAACTTTTTATATTAAAATAACACCTGTAGGTTATAAAACAACAAATGCAGTTTGAAAAATTGCTTCTAAAAAAATTATTTCCTTAACATATTGTCTGGCTACCTCCTCAGTGTTGATCTAATTCCTCAGATAATTTTCACATACCAAGACTGCAGGGCAAGGTTTCAAAGTTTTCAGCAGCAGTAACTTACACAGCTCATCAAGTGAAGGGGCATTCATTTATAATGTGGTCCTCATTAGAAGACATTCATGAAAACCTATGAATCCATTTGTAGAAAGAGATGCTATAAATAAAAGAATACTGTGAAGCAATGAAGAGTAAGAGGTGAATGAATCCAGATACAAAGAGTCTGATGAACACTGCAACTGTCTGGCCAGCTCACAAAACACTGCTTTCAGGAAGTGCAGTCCCTGCAGAGGCGTGTTGCAAGAAGAGAGATTTGGTAACAAATACAATACCCATAAAAGCCTTCCTACTGCATTACTTAATGCTGTCTGGAGGCAAAGTTAAGCATACTTTTCCCTGCTAACCTGTGGAAAGAAAACCGTGTGCCAAGTGTGAATGCTCACTGCACCAGAATGTTCTACCCAGCCAGTGTATAAAACTGAAGCACAAGAAGGTGTTGGAGTTCAGGTTTGGTTTTTCTTTTAAAAATGCTTAGAGATGCTCAGTACAAAGACTGTCTCGCTTCAGTGCTTCCAGTACAAAAGAAGAAATGTGGTTATTTTGGTAGTCACAAGTTTAGAAATGTAGCTATGAAGGGGGTTTGTTTGTTTGTTTCCTCCACTTGACGCCCACTCTTCTTTCTCCTTCTGCTTTGAATGGGATCAGATGTGGAATTGCTTTGTTCCAACAGAACTGATTCACGCACCAAAGTGCCTTTGGACGTTCTTTATGAGTACTTCTTACTACTGTATGAAGTATGAAAATGCCCATTATTTTCACATCAAAATAAAGCAAACCAAATAAATCACATTATAACAGAAGAAACTTCTAGAACTGGCACTGGGGATGCTGAACAAAATAGATGCAGCTTCTCAGGAGAGCCAGGGAACTGCTGAAGTGTTCTTTCTTTTCTGTTCAGTATACAAAGATGCTGTTAAAGCAGTTCCTTCTTTCAGCTGATTATTGAAGGCTATTCAATCAAGTCCACGTTCTTCAGCAGTTAAACAACCCGCCAGGCTTCAATGATAGATGGTTCATAGAAATATTTGTCATCTTTTAGGCACTACTATTAAGTAAAGCAATTTTTTTTTCCCTGCAGAAATAGACGTTCTTAACAAAGTCTATGTCAAATATTTTGGTCCACTAGTTAAAGGCCATTCCAAATAAAGAAATCTGGATATTCAGCAAAACATCCATTTATGAAGATTTAAAACCCAGTCTGATTAACTGAAGGTTATTTATAATGCACATATGTTCCACGATCCAAACTATCGTATCAAACTTTTTATAAGTTGACCATTCTCTTACATGAAGTAAAGGAGGCAGATGAACAGATTGTTTTATGCTATAAACAATGTTACTTGAAGCACCACTTTATTATAAATAACTCTTTTTATGAGTCAGTAGCTGAGTCCCTTGTTTGTAGAAATTTTGATAAGACAACACTATGAATGAAATTATTTTGTCACCCAAAACATTGTTCTCTTACTATACACGTTCCATTAAGGTTTTGTATTTCATCAAAGCTTAGAAGTGACTAAGTCATCTCAGGTAATGGAATTAGATTTACTAAGACTGACACCCTCAACGTGCCAGGGAATCGCATTTTCCCCTCGGTTGGGGGCTGGGAGCTCCTGACAAGGCATTATTCACGCAGCATCCAGAAGAGGGCAACGTCTTTCTTTGGAAAAGACTCCACAGTTCCCTTTGCTCAGATATACAGAAAGGGCAAGCAAGCAGGAATAAACAATAGTGCTATCAGGGAAATCACAAGCAGATATTCTAAAAGGAAGCTAAAAGAGCATGATTCAGTTTAACTTTGCTCATTTCCAGTCAGTGTTAGAGCTATCCAGAATGACACTTTAACTTCCCACTCCACCACATACATTGACAAAATTCACCCAGCAAGGAAGCGCTTCATTGTTCTTCTGATCAGGCGACCAGAAGACCATCTACCAAGAGTTTCGAAATCTAATTATTAATTAACTCGAAGCAAACCATTCTGGAAGTGCTGGTATCCCAGGTCAGGACAGGCACTAACCCAGCACTTCATTGCACCCGTCTGATAGTTTGAGGCTGAAAATCCTTCCCCCTCGTCCTGTCCCTGCACTCCCTGATCACGAGCCCTCCCAAGCTTTCCTGCAGCTCCTTTCAGTCCTGGGAGGCTGCCACATGGGTAGTCTTGGCACAGACAAGGTGCCTAGTGAGCTCTCTAGACAGGCTTATGAAAGAGTTTACACAACTCCTAAGTGGAACAGGGAAATGAACTTAACAGGTTGATTTAATGGATATGAAACAATCTGAGTAAGCAATAGCTTGTTCCCTTTCTATGGAAAAGGATTGTTAATCTATTACTGATCTCAAAATTGCTGTGGTAAGCAGCAGGCTCCGACAAGCCAGCAGGAAATACTCACTCACTGAAATTCATAGTGAGCATCCACTGAAGTTTAGGCAGTAGGACCCCCAGTTTTCTGCCACCTTTACATGTGTGTCACAATTCCGGCTGTTATTCCATTGGGTTCTTCCTGTTCTGCTGTGCCTGTACTGATCAGCATTGTACTCACAGAAAGGAAAACAAAGTGCTGGTTTTCCTACAGTTAAAAGTCCTTATTAACCTGCGTGCTGCCTCCTAATCCTGCCAGGGAGCCATAGCTCCTCTTCCATAAACATCCGCTTGTAATTGCTCTGCTGACAGCAGTGATTGCGTGGAGGGGAAATCTGATCCTCTCTCAAAGGCTGGCTTCAGTCAAGCAGGTACAGCTGTTCTGGTAAAGATTCAAATACAGGGCTGGGAGATAAAGGTCCTACAGGTGGGCAGACTGACAGACAGCCGCTAGCGCTCGCCTTCTCCTGCCCAGCACACAAAAGGCTTCACGTTTCCCAGCGGGTGACGTGTTGTGAGGTGTTGCTGGATCAGAACTACACCAGCAGCACGGTGGGGATGCCTTTCCTTTTATCTAAGTTCACAGAACTTAAACCATCACTAAACTAGTGTTTTCCTAACTCCCCACAGCTTTTTAGAGATAAAGATGGAACAGAAACATCCTCACTGGGTTCAGCATTTGGAAACACGAGGGTGCAGGAATACCAGTGTAGGCATGTTGAGCCATGACCACAGGCTGGGAGCTCTGGATGCTGTGCCTGGATCCCCACCACGAGCCAGCTGTGGCCACACAGCCTTCCCACCTGCCGTGTTGGCAGCACCTGGGCTGTCCTAGCACAGTCAATCATGAGAACAGTGCTACCACCTAAGCTAGGTGAGACTACTGAGTTCACACCTCCACATCTGGGGGTTGAGGTTTTTCCATTAATTTATGCAGATCTGTGTACCTTATTGACTTGAGACCTTGAGCTCCAACAGGATTAGTGCGTATATGCAGCGTGGTAGTCCTTCCCAGGACTAAGGTACACCAGGATGGAAAAGCCTACAAGTCAACAAGTACTCACAGACAGAAACACATCACATTTCAACTAAATTTTTGCAGCAACTCCCAGGGGAAATGGTGGAGTCTCCACCCCTGGATGTGGCACTTCGGGACATGGTTTTAGTAGGCATGGTGGGCTTGGGCTGACCAGAAATGCATCTAGATGAAGCACCACAGTCCTCACAGTCAGGAAAACAGACAGCACTGTAGCTCACTTGAGCTAATATTTGTGCATGTGAAGAGATTAACTGAAGACAGGAAATCCAGCACAAAGGGCAACAGTTATTGCTCAAAACCACCACAGGGTGTCTTTATGTCTGGGTTTGAGGTTCTCCACGCTGATGGATTGCTGAGTATCCCAGAAGGCATTTCTGCTCAGCACACAAAGCCCTGCATTACATTTGTCCTGCTCGTGCTCAAGACCTAGACTGTCATCTAAAGACATAAATAATCTTCCTTTTACTATCCGCACAGCCGCTCAGGGCAATGAGAGCTGCTGGGGCATCTAAAAGAGATCAGTTCCTCATTATGTTTAATGTTTTGCCTCAGATACCATTTCTTTAACGACAACGACAAATCACTTCATTTAGTGTCATCAGCTTAAACTCCAGTTCTATAAAATTTCAGAAAAGTTGCCATATAACTGAACTCAAGAAATTAAAGTCTATCAGTGACTTCAAGTATTTAAATCAACTGAGTGAAAGTAACAAAGATAAAGTGTTTACTTAAATGCAAAGTTAGACAATATGAATATTCCTTAGCAGGCTTTCCATGCATGAGGGAAAAATACTGAAAGCAAACTGAAGTAGAACTGACTTACGGTGCACCTGTGTGAATGTAAACCTTTCTGATGTGTTTTGGCCATGCCTCTCACAAGCAGAGCTTCCCAGAACACCATTTACAAGAGCAATAAGGAAAGGTAAAGAAGAAGGCATTTCATTTAATAAATGCATTCATCACTTTCTCGGGACAGTTGTTGGCAGTTGAGACCTTTGACGTAGCTTAACGCTCATCATAACTGGACATCAAAAGGGACCAAACCCAAATGTACTTTACATCATCTTCTAAACCAAAGTCTGCATTGCAGGGCCTCACAGCCACTTACAGCCTTATTAGTAGGCCACTATCTGCAGTGTTTTTACTTACCTCTACTAACTCTGAATGTCATCTTAGAGGCTGATATGCAAGGGGAAAAAGAAAGACCAGAGCATAAGCAAGATACTATCACCCTTTCCACAGACCCCTTCAGAGGGACCGTGCAGCCTCCATTAACAAACACGTGTTTCTGCCTGTAGATATGCTCGATGCACGCAATCACAGCTTGGAAAAGATTCTACAGGTATGGCACTGCTCACCATCATGGTTTTTACACCACACACTATAAAGCAGTGTGAAAAGCTTTTCCCCACTTTTAAGTTTTTCCTAAACCATGCTGGATACGGCCCACTGGGGAAAAAAAAATATCTAAATGTAGGCAAATGTTCTTTTATTCTGCTTATTATCTGTGAATTCCTTTAGACTATGTCCTGCTCCTGTACTAAGAAACAAAAGAGCACAACTCAGTGCATTTTCAGCTCTCCAAATGTGCTGCAGGGACTGGTCATTGGCTTGAAATACTAAACACTGCATCTAGCATAAATTCCCATGAGTAAGAAAAGTTTATACCCAAGGTTTTAATTTCTCACCTCCTGCAGTTTGAATGTTACAATAGCTGATATAACAACAAACTCTGCATCTACTACATATAAGTGCTACCATATTAGGTATAATAGCTGTACAAACAGTTGGCAGCCAACCACACAGAAATCTAAAGCCTTCTCAGAGGTTATGACAAGCTCACCCGAACCAGACACAAAATAAAAAAGCATCAGGAACATTTGACTTTATGTTATAATTATTTACATTACATTCTTTTGGTGCATACTAATTTTTGGTAGCTTCACAAGCACTTGTTTGGGTTCCACATTTGTTATAGCAATCAAACTTTAAGATCCAAACATCTTTACAATTTTATGTTTATTAAGTCTGGATGACATCTTTTTTATACAGGCAATTGGCATAAAAATTATAGTTGTTGAAAATCTGCAATCAGCTGTCACGTTTGCCATAGCACAATGTTTAGGAAGCATAAAAGAGAGCATCAGGAGTCAAGAGAAATCCGTTTGCTTTTATGACTTAAAAGAAGATGAATGAATAAAACTGGAATAAACCCCCCCAAAGTGGGGGGGAGAGTGTGGCAAGACAGGTGTACAGCAGGGAACAGAGAAAATACACATACAGAGGGAGAGAGACAACGTTAGGCTCTTCTACTCCTTGAGGATATTATGATATTATGCTTTTTCTCCACACAAAACCTTGTTTACTCAAGGAAAAACACTGGACTACACTGACACTTTACATTTGGAAATAACCAAACCTACCAACAGATTCAGGGAAAGTGGGAAAAGAAAGGCAAACTGAATTGCTTTTGAGTTAAATTCTCTTTCCTACCTCCTCTTCAGATCTGAATTCTTATGAACAGACAATCTTAGTCATAAAAATATATCCATGAATCCACCAGAATTAGTTTTATAAATGTAAGTGTTTCATAATTCTCCTGACATTCTGACTGGCTATTACACCCTTGAATATGGAAAACAATAACTAGAAAATTGTTAGTAGAAGAGTAAAGCATGAAACCCTGGATGTGCCACTTTCAGAAAAAGTGCCCTGATGCTGGGGACAATGGGCAGAGCCTCGAAGCACAGCATGGAATTGCATTTTGTTTTTCCTAATGTGAGAAGGTTCCACACTCTCCGTTATCAAACACTTTGAAGATTTACATCACCATGTCACAAAGTTTAAAAATCAGCAGATTACTTCCACAAAGAGTTTGCATGTGAGACCTAGAGACATACTTGCAGAAATACTCTCACATATTCTGTGAGTGAGCATGATAAACACCCATAATTAATCTGTATCTATAAAGATGTGTGGTTTTAAAGCTCAGGGAAACTTTTACACAGTTCTGGTATGACACATTATTGTGTGCTATCTTTTAAAGTCCATTGTGCACAAGAAATTTAAATAATCTATTGCACTAAATGCAGAACTTCTATTTTGATGAATGTTTTGGGAAAGAGAGGTGAGGAGATGGCAGAACAGTGCTGTGTTGATACAGGTCTGGACTTCCAGAAAGCCAAAAGGAAGCAGTAGCTGTTCCAAGCAGCATTAGTCTGCATAGCTACAAGTAGTTGCTAAGCAAGCTCGCCAGCCTCCAGTGGATGTTTCACAAGCACATTTGCACTGATTTATAAACACAAACCAAGGAAAAGATTTTGAGGCATAACATGTGACGCCATCTCACACCCAAATCATACATCAACACATTCAGCTCCCATTTTCTGCAGAGCTGCAATAGTCATCAGGAAACCACAGCTATCAGCAGAGCATGTAAAGGGCTCAAGTAATTAGCTTTTTGGATTCCCTGCTGTTCAAACCTGAGTGTGCAGTTCTACATGAAAAAATACATCATAACTCTGCTTTGTAAGCATCTAGTCATGCACACAGATAAACACACACACATACACAAAAGTTTGCTCCCTGTGGAAGCCAACAAAACACCCAAGAAAAAACACAGGTTTTTCTATGTGGAATGAATGAGTTTCTAAACTTGAGGACTTACATCAACCACACAAACTGTTTAGTCACGGATAAATATAACCCATTCCTGAATTGCAGAAGCTGGACTGTTTAGGCTAAGAGGTAGGTTGAGCAGGCTGAATTCACTTTGTATTGAGAACAATTACCTATTGATCCTCTTCCGGATGGATACAGAGCTTTGCTACCTTTAAAAAGTCAAATAAATGCTGAAAAGCCTTACTAAAATTGTACAATATGCAGGGCTTGTATAATCAGAACAGAAAGACGCCAATGTGTAGGTGACAAAAAAGAAACATCCTTTCAAACATTACAGGACTATCCTTGAAAGCCCAGTGCAATGCTCAAAAGATGTTTTGAAATGGTATGGCACTGGTATGACAGCATTTAAACATCTTCATGACTTGACTCAACTTTCATTTCTGTGGGAAAAAATAAGTTGTGATTCTAACTCGTATCTCACAGTATCACAAGGTTGGAAAGGACCTCTGAGATCAAGTCCAACCTATAATCTAACACTAACACCAACACTAACACCAACCATCATCTAAACCATGGCACTCAGTGCCTCATCCAGTCTCCCCTTAAACACCTCCAGGGTCGGTGACTCCACCCCCTCCCTGGGCAGCCCATTCCAATGGCCAATCACCCTTTCAGTGAAGAATTTCTTCCTCATATCAAGTCTAAACTTTCCCTGACGAAGCTTAAGTCCCTGCCCTCTGGTTCTGTCCCTGGTCACCTGAGAGAAGAGACCAACCCCTGCCCGACTACAACCTCCTTTTAGGGAGTTGTAGAGAGCAATGAGGTCTCCCCTGAGCCTCCTCTTCTCCAGACTAAACAGCCCCAACTCCCTCAGTCGCTCCTCATAGGGCTTGTGCTCCAGCCCCCTCACCATCTTTGTTGCCCTCCTCTGAACACATTCCAGTATCCTGAAATCTTTCCCAAATTGGGGTGCCCAGAACTGGACACAATATTCAAGGTGAGGCCTGACCAGAAATCTCAGGAAATCAGGAAATCTATAGGCAAAAGAAGATTAAATTGGAAGGAATGCTGTAACTGGAAAATATAACACATTATTCAGAAACACTTCTACCTCCAAGGACAGTCCAAATTCCCTCCCACAGCAAAGCTTTTGCTTTGCTTCCATTTCCCAGTCCCTGTAGGTTGTTTTCTGGGGATGGGGGGTGGTGGTGGTGGTTTTCCATTTGTTTTAAAAAGAGATTTCTTCTGTCAGACCACTGGTCTGAACAGCATCAGCTGAGCCTCCCCTGATGTTCCAGCATCACTGGAGGGGCAGTGGCTGGCACTCACAGCCCTGCACAGCAGCCCCTTGCAGGTGGTGGTGATCTTACCCACTCACAACTTGGCAAGAAGTCTGGAGGGTGAGGGACACTCCTCTGTCATCTACAGATTTTCCACGCTGGCTTACCAAAAGATTCACTTGTGATGCATTAATGCAACTTGAAAACCCATGCACTGAGATAATCACTAGCAATTTTGCTCTCAGTTTTCTACATCCTCTACCGTAAGCTTCAGGCACTTGGAACATCAAGTGTTGGTCCTCTTCTATATTGGGGTACCAAAAGCTAATTAAACAGTCAGTTCCACCAAATAAATGGCCCACAGCTTGCTATTATTTTTTCCTGCATGCCTGATGGCAGCTGCTGTTCTCTGTTTGGATGGTTAGCTTTCCCTCCTGGCAGCATCTTTAACTCACTTATCAAACACCACCTTTCAAGATCATCACTCGTTGGCTACTTCTCGCCTCCCGAGTACAGCAGAAATCGTATTCTTGGCAGGAATTACCCCTCAGTCTTCATTAATACTGGAATTGTTCTTTAATCCTTGCTGGCTTAACTTTGTATTTTCTTTCCAACCCTACACCTCTCATTTGCTAAATCACGTTCTCTGCTTATTTTGCTCCCTATGCCTGCTCTTGCCCACGAGTTTGCCTTTGTTGTCTCTCGGTACAGCTGCTCCCCAAACATCCAAGTCTGCTTTACGTGGCAAAAGGAGGGGCCACTGTTTTGTCTGGAATACCTTCTCCTCTGACTTATCAACACAAGGCAAGGACACAGCAGTTGCTGCAGGAGAACACCCCGCTAGAAAAACACTCCTGTTCTCTTAAATGAGCTGAAGTCACTCATTCCTTTGATGAGAATTTTTATCCTTGCCATGAAAATAAATCATTTGGTAGCTGAGAACAAAGCACTCTGCAAAATCCAGAGCCCTACAGCCCTCAGAAAGCTGGAAAAAGCTCTGTGCATTTCTTTAACACTTCCACATGTAAATGAATATAAACAAAAAACAATCCTGAAAAGTTAGGAAAGGAAACATTTGCTATAATTGTTTTTATACAAAAACTACCAGGGCATCACAGCCACTGACAACTCGTATCTGTTTCATACTGAGACTTCCACTGTCCCCTGTCACAATAACACCTCTGCACTCCAACCATGAAACCCAAAGGCATTATTAGCCACAATACAGCAAAATTACAGTCCAAGTGATTTCCCCTGCCCCCATGTTTAAGAAAGCACTGAAATTGTCCTGTTACACTCGTGAAAGAGCCACGAGTTTCCTTTCTTACCTATATATTTCTTCATGAGACAGAGAGCTAAATGATAACACAGCACTGCTTGCTGGTGTGTGGCTCACTACCCATTACCAAATCCACAGTCTGTCTTCTGTGCTCACTCCACAGAAGCCTGGGTCACTATTCTCCTGACAGCTTGAAGTGTTAAGCTACTTAATGCTTCTTTTCTTAAGCTAAGTATTCCTGTATTGTTGGGATTTTCAATGACTGTAATTATCTCATGTAGTGTTACAAAATGCACTTTTCCACTGGAATATTGCTTATAAATAGGATTTTTTCTGCCTTCTTGGACCTGGATGCTAATGAGTCAGTTAGGTAAAAGCTCTCATAATACTTCAACAGCATGTGGGCCTCCTATTTCTCTTTAGCCCAGTTTCCATAATCTGAGTACACCGGGAACCCAGCAATCTTCTCGATTCATACAGGACATGCCCCCATCTGTCCCTTGTCATACCATTGAGAAGCTTATGCTCCAGAGGTACAAGCCATTTTTCAAAATCAATGTGAGATGAACATCTTTCCAGATGCTTTCTTTGATTTATACTTTGATCAAGGTCCAGAACCAGGATTTGCTGACCCGTATTCCACCTGAAGTCAGTGAGACAAGGTAAAACCAAAAATATCTGCACCATCACCTTCACATCCCCACCCTTTTATTTGCTTCTCTCTCCAAATGGAACAAACACCCTTGGGAGATTGGTGTAAGACATGGGTGCAGTTCATTGTCATATTCCCTTGGAATAGGAGCGTTTGCACCAGGGGGTTTTCTCTGTTAGAAAGAAGCCCCTCCCTGTTAATGCTATTAATAACAAGACCGTTTCAAGTGAGATGTTATCTGCTTCACTGAGACAAGAATCTGCTCTGAGCAAATTATCTGGAGGCAGATTTGTTACAGCCCAGTGTTTGACTGCAGTACCCCATCTCATTAGCAGCTGCTGATCCCACTAAGTAATTAGCACGTTTCTTTAGCTCTTAATCCTACCCTGATACACAGCAGTGGGAAGAGTCCCTGGGAAAGACACGGCAGCTGCTGGAATGGACAGCTCTGCAGGAAATGAAACACAGAACTGACCTCACATTAGCCAAGCAAACTTAGCAGATCCTGAGTTTGAAGGAAATGCCTCGGTCCTTGTGCTGTCAGTATTTGAGGCCATTGCCTAGAAAAGGACCTGAGCAGGACATTACTTTTCAGTGGTCATTTTACAGGGTACAATAACATAACATTCCATACAAGCCCTTGCACTCATGACAGGGGCCCTGGCAGGTGCTGCTTTGGTTTGTTGGCTTTGTCTCCAGCACTCAACAACAACAAGTTGTAGGCATTGTCCCTGCTTTGCAACTGCCCCAAAACGTCGAGACTTTCAAAACCTCATGAAACCACATTAACTTTGCACTTGCCTAGGGCCAACCCAAAAGGCTCTCATTTAGGCTCTGGTTGTGAGTACAAAACTGAAAACAAAATTGCTGGGCAAAACCCCTAGATTCTGTACAAAGGACATCATGGTATTTTAAAAGAAAAAGCAGATTATAACAATCTGACAGCAGCCACAACAGCTGCAGAACTGGAAGGCAGTTTTCTTTGTTCTTCAAGAAATAGCAGTCGCGCTCTGAGTAAACAAGGAAGCTCAGAAGGGACAAGAAGTGCCCAAAGCTTGCCAGCACGGCTGGAAGCCAGTATGAAGAGCAACACTGTGGTGGGACAGGAACAGTTCCTTGGTGAGTGGCTTGAACTGCTTAAACTTCTCCAGAGTTTTCCACACCGCAACAACAAGGAGACATAAAAAATGGCATTACCGAGTCAGCACTCTAAGCACTGCACACTTCTGTTCAGGAAGAACTTTGGGCTGAATATCTTTGAAATTAATTAATTAATAGCAGGTAAAGGCAATTGCAGCTTATAGATTAAAACTCCTGTTATAAACACAAAAAGAACCAAAACCCAAGCAAAGGTAACTCAACTTCTAAGGTCCTTAATTTTGAAATATCTCTTGTAATCAAAATTAAAAGCCCCACTTATACTTCATGACTTGTTGGATACCTCCCACTGGATCAGGGGGCTCAAAGCCCCATCCAGCCTGGCCTTGAACACCTCCAGGGATGGGGCAGCCGCCACTGCTCTGGGAAACCTGGGCCAGGGCCTCCCCACCCTCACACCAAAACATTTCTTCCAGAGGTCTCATCTCAATCTCCCCTCTTGCAGCTGAAAACCCTTCCCCCTCATCCTATCCCTGCACTCCCTGATCCAGAGCCCCTCCCCAGCTTTCCTGGAGCCCCTTTCAGTACTGGGAGACTGCTCTAAGGTCTCCACAGAGCCTTCTCTTCTCCAGGCTGAACACCCCAACTCTCTCAGCCTGTCCTCATAGTGGAGGTGTCCCAGCCCTTGGATTATCTTCATGACCTCCTCTGGACTTGCTCTAACAGATCCACGTCCTTCCTATGCTGAGAATTGAACACAAGAAAGGACTCATAAACATTTCAGAAATCTGGATGTCTTCAAGGGAAATTTAAATTTTTTAAACTGGATTAAGTTTCCACTGTCTTCTTATAAAATTAACCCCCCTACTTTTTTTTCCAAATTATTATTATACATACACAAAATGCATTTTATAGTATTCCAGGAAAATGAAGTTTGCTCTTATGTTCAAGCATCTGAGAGGCAAAAATGCACCAGTTCTTACAAAATAAGTCTCGTCCTTCACCATCCACGTCTTAAATAGTACCCAAACAGGCCACCTACTTTTCAAGTAGTGCCCTTGGATATTTAGGAGCATGAAGTAGTCAAGATGTATGCGTTCTCCAAAAACCAACATAACCAATGTTTGCTCTGATGAAGTGTCACAGAGAGAAAGCCTCAGATAGGTGACACATGAGATGGGTTTCAGCTGCCATCACTCTTCTGGCCCAGTGAGTTACACTCACAAGATGCAACAGATAATCAGTTGCTGGCACCAGTGAACATATCTAGCTGATTTGGAACCTTTGGTTCACCCATCTTCCCAAATCTAGAGCAGGCAAAACAGGTTGGAGAAGAAAGCCAGGTCACTTCTACACTGTTGGCTTCATCTTATGTCGCTATTAAGACAAGTAGAGTCTCCATGCTGCCCTCCAGTAGGGTACAAACTAAAACCAGTCTGCTGGGTAGGCAACTTTAGACTATCAACTGGTAACCCAGATTGTGACCAGTATTTTGTGTTGCTCCTGCATAGCTATAAACAGCCCCTTGTCTTCAGCAGCTGAACATTCACTGGAACATGAATAGGAACGCACAAAAGAAGCTGCATGTTTAAAACATTAAGTTGATAATTGATAACTTACTAGACCCTCCTTGCTTCTAAAACTTGTCATATTATACACAGTAGCAGAGGCTCCCAGCCTTTATATATTCTAATATGATGAATCACACTGTTACTGAGCTGCTCTCAGAAGTAACCTAAGCTTTAGAATAAAACCACTGACTACAGCAGCCTTAAGAAGAGGAAGAGAAAAAAGATCAGTAAAAAATATCACTGGAAAATAAGCTTCTGTGAATGAAGAGGAAGCAATTTTGTGTCAAACAGCAATGTTCAGTCACGTGGCACTCTAGCAGGTTACTCCTAAACCAGGCCTGCCTAGGAACACGGTGGCAGCAGCACACAGGACCCTCAGTAACCCCGAGAAGGACCAAAACAGCCCCTTCTTTTGGAAGCCAGGCAGCATCAGCAGCAAGGGCTGCTCCCAAGAGAACCAGCCTGATAAAGCCTGGAGCTGCTACAAAAGGCAGGGGCTGCATCTGGGTTGCACTCAGCAGCATGATTTGACCTGGCAGCAGTGATGTCTCCATCACGGAACTCCAACGGGCACTGCTCTCTCCGCTGTCACCTACCAAGAGATGGCAGTGACAGCTCAGGCATCCTTCATGCAGGAACCCCCACACCATTGCCAACCCTCTGGGCACTCTTCTGAGAACTGCACCAAGAGGAACCCTCAGCCACACCAAGTGCAGCTCGTGCCTGCTCTTCAGGACAGAATTCCTCCCCAGAGGTGTCACAGGTCTTCGGGATGCCTGTT
The DNA here is from genome assembly GCA_033556795.1 of Tapera naevia. Classification (NCBI taxonomy): domain Eukaryota; kingdom Metazoa; phylum Chordata; class Aves; order Cuculiformes; family Neomorphidae; genus Tapera; species Tapera naevia. Next base: position 1,215,367 of record JAUMJJ010000171.1, on the reverse strand, counting down.
CCCAATACTGTACTGAAGGAACCTGCCCCAACACCTACAGAGATGCCAGGTCCTGCTCAGTTTGGCCACCATATGAGTGTGTGTGCATGGCATAGCACCCACAGCCCCACAACCCGTGCGCAGACCACGTCACACGCACCGCAGACTGCTGCTGATTCCTGCTTTGCTGGTAACTGAAGAGGTATTTTTCAGTCTTCACAGCTAGAAATGATCAGAAGCTCACCAGTGGTATAGCCTACAGGGTGTGTTCAAATGCCCACAACAGCTCTTTCAGGTTTGTTTCTCTACAGCACACAACTTTTCCTCTGCCTTTTAAACCCACATTCACCAGCACTGCCACTATGTAAAAATCAGACTACACTAAGACAATTCATTGTTAAATACTGGAAAAAAATGAAGAGGGAAAAAAAAAAAAACCCCAAAACCCAAACAGCTTGGTTTTGCAGGGCACAGATCAGATGCCCCTTCTGGAAAGCATCACGGGGTGTGATGCAGCACAAGCCTCAGGGGGTGGCAGCCTGAGGAACAGCTGGTACAAGAGACAAGAACCATAAGGATGATCTTTTAAGATGAAGTACTAATTCTTAAACTGAGCTATCATGAAGGGGAAGCAGTTATGATTCATCACAAAAGAGCAGAATTCAGTGCAGTGATACCCTCTTCAAGCATGAGTGAGAATAATCCAACAAAACACAACAGCAGAAAGGGCCAAGCCTCAAGTCTAAAAGTCTCTGCAAAGATCCGGAATTTGAATCTGCGAGATCTCTTAGGATGCAGGATGTGGATCAGGCTGCCCTCTCACTTGGAAGTGCTACTTGTGACCACCCCTTTAGAGGCTGCAGCAGTCATAAGGAACTACAGCAGGGTAAGAACACACAGCTCTGAACCAAAATTTGCTCTACGACATTCCATACCATAATTTCAGACCCAGCTGTGCTCACTGCGTTGGGATTCTTGGCAGCACAAAGGGGAATGTCAGGTCAGTACGATTCCTGTTATTTGTGCAGACTGTAATCTCCCATCAGGAGAAAACTCTGACAGCACTGGATGAAGCAACAGAGCCTGGGAGAAAATAATTTCTCATCTTAGACTTGATGTTAGGAAAAAGTTCTTCACTGAAAGGGTGATTGGCCATTGGAATGAGCACCCAGGGAGGGGGTGGAGTCGCCGACCCTGGAGGTGTTTAAGGGGAGACTGGATGAAGCACTGAGTGCCATGGTTTGGATGATGGGTTGGTGTTGGTGTTGGGTTATAGGTTGGACTCGATGATCTCAGAGGTCCTTTCCAACCTTATGATACTGTGATACTGTGATATATTAATACACATATTTTAGTGAACAGGGGGCACAATGAAACAAGGGTCTAGGTTTTTCTGAGTTGCACTGTGGCACTGCCACTTAGGCTGTGCACACTGTGACCATGTCAATACAGGGCCACGTTCTTTGTATAGAGGAGATCTTACAGCACAGATCCCTACAGACACAGAGCACTCTGATGCTTCTATTTGAGGACAGCTTTTGTATTAGAAATAGGAGATGCAACACACTCACACCTCCTTCTCCTCTGGTTCATCTCGCTACTGGAAAGTGACAAACAAGGAGCAGGCTCTCAAGCCTGATTTCTCCTGGACAGGACAGGTCTGCAACTCAGTGCTGGAACTCAAGTAATAGGAGCACATGGCAAAGCACATGCTAACCAGAAACTGAAAATGAGTTCAATGGCAGAGGAAGAGTTTTCACTAGGGATATGATGCTAGGAAAGAAGATGGGCTGAAATGGTCTGGATCTGAAAGCCTAAATTCAGGCTTCTTGAGATGGCTTATTTTTTCCAGCAAAGCTCTATCACACAACTAGAACAGTGGGGTTTCACTTTTATTTATTTTTTTACACTCCATTTCCTTACTTATTTTCTTCCTCACTTTAATGAAGTTGGTTTTGTGACTGAATGTGACAGCTCACTTTCTTCATTTGGCAATGACAGTACAACTGGACTTTGAACAAGTTTCAGAGTCAGGAGAGGTTCGTGCCCAGCTAACATCAGCAGCACTTCTCTCCCAGCAGCTTCTCCAGCGCTCTGACGCCAAAGCTCAGTATTGAACAGCATCCATGTTAATTAATTCTAATTTTAGTTCCACCTCTTTTTGACCACCAATAAATCCATGTTGCTTTGTCATCCAGAACTGGGATATGTTCTAGCATTACAGAATTTGGTATTTTAAAACCATTTCTGTATCTGCTCTGTTTGTCAGTAAACCTCAATATGTTTGGCATATGAAGAAATACATATATCTGCTTTAGGGTCAAGTACAGCAATAACGTAACAGCAATATCATTCCTGGAACTGCAGACAATATAGCACAGTGATGCCATTTGGTATCAAAACAGCTTTCATTGCAGAAAGAACAGGATCTGTTTGTCATTAAAACCAGCTGAAGTTCTTCCAAGGATCAGCTATGAGAAATGGCAATTCTGCATCAAAACCACATCCTCTGAAAATCCTTTACTTTCCCCTTATATGGCTTTTATACCAAGACAAAATGTTCATTCTAAAAGTAGCAAACCAACCAATCAACCAACCAACCACCCTTTCTTTGCATCTTTAGAGCCTTTTACACATAAGTAATTCCCAAAAGATGTTTTTATTAGTCTCAAGGCTGTTATCGAACTATTGCTCAGATATTTTATAAACTAAGTGCATTTCAAGGAGTTGCCAAATCCATGAATTTTATTTAATTCATGTAACAGATCCACGTATTGAGAACTATTCCTTTCTCTGAACCCCTCTGTGATGATAGCTGTTATCTGCTGCTTTCATGGTAAGCAGTGCTGGGGTTTATTACTGAGGAAATTAAGCGTTACAACTTGTGTCACACCAACACGATGTGGTTTCAGCACTGTGCTGTTTCATGTCCTCGAGCACCTTCAGATTACAGTCAAGCAGAGATGACTTCCACTAACTTGAAATACAAACCAATGAATAACTGGGGTCTAACTGAACAGAGAGAGCAGCTTAGGCTCCCCACCGAGCGCTTGCTGTGCCTGACAGACCCTCTGGCCACCCAGCTCAGCGTTCCTGACGCCCCAACCCACCCCACTGGTTCAGTCAGGTTTTCAAGCAGAGGGGAAGATGGTATTTGGCATCCTGTAAGCTAAGGAGCCTGATAAATAATGCAGAGCACAGTAAAAGTATAATTGTATTAAACACTTAAGACAGTCTTGGCGCACGATGCTTGTCCCACTACAAACGCTCCCAATCTAACAGTCACTACACTGTAAACAGAATTTTGATTAATCCCACTGAGGGTTCTCTCCTTTCCATGTGTATTCTGCAGCTTCGTATGATATTCCTAACGAGTCACAAATACTCAGAGGCATCATATTTAGAGAAAAGCTTACTTATTAAACGCATTCAGCCTCATCTACCTATACTGGTAAATGAAAACCCAAAATATCTGACACTACAAAAAACTCTTTTTTGAGATGCAGACTCAAGACTTTTCAATTTTCAACTTGCCATCTCATGCCTGCCTACCTGTAATGATCAACATGCAAATTTTTCTCCCCTTTGACTCTCCTTGTCCCCAAATATCAGCATGCCAGCACGTGACAATGAAGAAGAGTGAAAAATCCTGCTGAGAACTAGTACAGGATTCACAATAAGATACTTGGCCGGGGAATATTCTCGTCCAGTTTATCATCACCCCATGCTGTGCTGAGAAGACAGAAGAACTGGGTAAGTCAGTGCTCACACATTCATGCATTTGGGTACAGCTTTGAGTGGCAGCCAGCATTTTCCTGGAGAGCTGAAGGACGTGCTGCTCCTCACCAGTGCAAGTGGAACAAATTAATTTAACACAGAACAGTTACTTACCCAGTCCCGTGCTGTCAGACTGTGATTCATGGGGTCATCACAATCAATAGAAGTAGACTTTGTCTTCAATGAGAAAGGCAAAAGTCCTTCTATGTCAAATGCTGAGTAATTTAGCGTAGGGGCTGCTACCAGCACTCCTTGCACTACCCTGTTTTCACTACCTTTGGCCATTCAATGATTAAATTCTACTTTCCAACAGAACTGAAATGCAGAGCTGGGGATATTTCCTGTCCCTCCTTTGACTGCCCACATTGCAATCCACATACTTCAAGCTATCAGCATACCATCAGCCATCCCCAGGTCTTCATCTAGAGCCAGTGAAATACAGACTGGGGAGTTATTCCTCAAGTAGAAATGAAAACAGAGAAAGTAACAACTGCCCAGCCAAGGGAGGAACACCCTCACAGCTCAGTCTTCCAAACATGCCAAGGAAACAGCTATGAAAAATAAACTGTCAGCACACTTTTGTGGCTGCCCCACCCCTGGAGGTGTTCAAGGCCAGGTTGGATGGAGTCCCCCTGATCCAGTGGGAAGTGGCAGAGGAGGTGGAACTGGATGGGCTTTGAGACTCCTTCCAATCCAAACCATTCCACGATTCTATGATGTGCAGGTGCTGCAGTTCTACCATGTTGCAGGAACTTCTGAGGCTGAGCCCTCACATTGCAATAGGCTGCAAGTGTCTCTGGCTGCAATTTTGGCTGAAACTATCTTGAAGAGTTTACAGGGACATATAATCATTATGATTTTCTGATAGGAAACTGGTTTGTGTCACTTCTAAAGAAAACCCTTTCTAATGATCAAGATAATTGTTTAACACAAGCCAACCACGATGTATGGAGAACGTTTCAAAAGCAGAAGTCAAATGTCCACACTTTTATAGAGGTTGCTTTACTTTACCCTATTTTTCTTAAATATTGCTACAGAAAACCTGCTGAAATGTTTACCTAAATGTAATGAAACATTCCCCAGAGTCTGTATCTCACTACAAAGCATGCTGCCCCTTTAAAATTATTACACATTTATTAGAAAGGAATGATACATAAAACTTTAATATCTCTCTCATTATCATAACACAATTTAAGAATCTAAACAAGGTAAAAATATTTATAAGAATATCCTCTAAGAACAAAGCTACTTATTGAATATATAAACAGAAATAGCTTAAGAAAGATATTTAACCTCCAGCACTGATACTCAAACACTAGGACTGATATAGAAATATTCCTCAAATGTTCCTCTGCCTTTTATAGCTTACAAAAAGGGTTTGGGGTTTTGGGGTTGGTTTATTTCTGTTTTAAATTCAACACATAGAGTTTTTAAAGTCTTTAAAGCTCAGATTTGTGTTGCTTTCTACTACTTTCAATACCAGGTTACTGTTTACACATTTCTGTTTCTCAGCCAGCTGAAAGCCACCAGAATTCTGTTTGCCTCAAGTATTTGTGCTTTAGTGTATGATTTGTAAGACTTCAACATGCAAACTTGCTGAATTCTACCTAGAAAAATGTGATAAAGCAAATTCACACGCGCAGTATTCTTGTATCAGCATAAGAGAACACTGCCTTTAGTATTTTAAAGAAAATTCTGCTTTTCTTGTTTCAAAAGTATACTCAAAATTGAAACATCTGTAAATTAATAAATGCTTTAATTTGCATTTAAATCACTGTATGCTGAGACATGGTAAACTTTCCACTTACGGGGGGTTATCCAGGCAGGCCTCATTAAAGTGGAAATGGAGCCTTCATCTCCAAACTGCTGCCACTGAAACATCCTCCTTCTGATTTAGCTATTTATTGGATAAAAGCCTTCCTCTTGGAACACCAGGCAAGGCATTTTCTTTGAACCTGTTTGCAGCTTCTTATAAACCAAAGAGAATTCAATCTCTCATAAGTCTTTTCTGAGAACTAACAGCATTTCTTGCCATGATGGAGATGACCAGGGTTAACAAAGACATGGATGATGGAATAAAATCAATCAGGGGGATGTTTTTGTGTCTCTCAAAAGAGATCTGATCCTTCTGAACAGGAGCAAAAGCTGTATTTGAAGTAGTCTGCTTCAGACAAAACTTATCCAGTAATGCTCAAATTCTCCTTTCAAGTTTTACTCTTACAAGGCAAAAGAGGGGGAATAAGATGCTGGGCTACAATTTCAGAAGTCTAAATTGAGGCAAGCATTTCAATTTATGCTGCTTTTCAGATTATACTACATTTTGCAGTTTTAAGTACAATATGTAGAATAACACTCAGTCCTGATTGTTACCCAGAAGAAGACACTTTGTCAATCTGGCACAGTTCTCAAGAAATGATTTTGAGATTAAATATGGTTTTAGAAAAGAGAACTACTCAGGAAGACTCATGGAGCAAGGGAAGGTACAGAACAAGAAAATGGCAAGCGCGTGTTGCCTAGACCGTCATCCGGGCACCCAGAACGGGTCCCAGGCTCTGCTTCGCTCCACGCCGCACAAAGATCAGGAAGGCACTCCCTGGGACACTTCCCTTCCCTATTAAGGTGGGGAAGAGCCTGCTCAGTGGGCACAGGCAGTGCTTGTAATGTACAGTGTACATGGAGAGGCCCCCAGTGCCACTGGCAGAGAAGCTGGCAGCGCAGTGGCCAGGGCAGGCGCGCCCCGGCGGTCTTAAAGAAATCACTTTCATAAGCACTCACTGTTTTCCAGGGTTCTCAGACAACTTCAGTCCAGTGGGTCTGGGTCTGAGCTGACCCTTCTCTATCGCTGGGTTTAAGCAGTCCAGCACGTGGACAAGGGATGTCTTATTAAACCCTACTGAATCCATCCCAGTCCTGGAAGGAGCTGCGGCAGTCGGACCGCAGAGCTCCAGGGGATCTCTGGGCATCATGACCACAGGGCAGGGGGAGGCTGGGAGGAGGATCCCAGCTCCCCAAGCCACCTGAACACGCACAGAAATTACCTGCTTGCAAGAAATCTGCATGCACCCAATTTTGAAAATTAGTATTTTTGCCAGCATTGCTGAAAAGCAAACACTGTGACCATCTTGTAAGTAACACTAGAGGCATCAGGTACTTATCACAACTGTGAGCTGACCCATTTTCAGACCTTTACATCTAAAACAGCTTGCCAAAGAGGCTGAAGTCTGTGCAGACATTTCCTGCAGTGAGGAAACAGAGTGACCCTATTAAAAACTATCCAATAGACAGGAGAGAGCACAGGCTGAAGGATGCACTGATGGCAGAGCAACGAGTGCAACGGTAGAGTTAACGTAAGGGTTAGGCAGACGGGCTTCAAAGGGCTCGTCAAGCCCAGTTCTCCCATCAAAGGCCACTGCAGAGCCCAGAATAACCCACAATATGATCACCCCCACAGCACCCAGCTGTTACACTGCATGGAGACACCACGGTGGTCACCACCAAAGAGGGCCCTGACAACAGCGAGCTGTTTGCTCGATGGAAGCACATAAACCATCTGCCCACCTTGCTGCTCACCTGTTGATTGGCTTTTGGTCCTAAACTGTGACAAAGAGCTCACTGTTAGACAGTCACATAAACCAAGATGATCCCACGCCACCTCCTCTGGCCCTGCAGGGATTTGGTCCACACTCCACCCCAACTGGATGGTTTGGTGGGGCACTGCTTGGGCCACCTTCTCCACTTATGAATTCAGCATGCTGTTTTATCTCCAGTCATTAAAAAAGCAACTCCAAAAGGTGACAACACTTCTCAGGGAACATGCATAAGCAGGAAAAACTGATAGTGCAGGGGCCTCCTATCACAAATATCATGGAATACTGTTCCTCTGAAAAGCCTGCCCACTTTTTTAGGAAGTCCTGTGGCTTGGAAGCTTTAATTCCAAGTGATTTAATTGACCCTTCACACAAAGTGCAGCAGAAATGTTTCCATAATCAAGAATTACACAAGTCCCAGAAACTAAGATAACCCCAAGCCACAACACAGCATGGATACATTTATCTTTCCATGTTGAGTAATGATAGGAACTGAAAATCCAGGAGTCTAAACCCAATCATTCAGGCTATATCACATCGAGGTCATTGGAGTTGCAGAAATATGAGCTTCCTAGGTTAAAGATCTTAAACTGCAATGTGAAAAACACTCTGGGGACAGAGCCACAAAGGAATTCAGTTCAACTTCTTGGAAATGAAGAAATTCCATTGTTTTTTATCAGCTGTTGCCCTGACCCTGCGGGCTGTAACTCTCACCACAACCACATACAAGGCAAATACCACTACACCCATCCACAACATCCCAATCTTTCTGTAGTCTCTTCTGTCTTACACGGATCCCCTAGCTCTCCTCAAAGAATGACTCTTTAGCTCCATTCTGTACAGCACAAGTAGGAAGGCATTTTTAGGGGTACAGACAAAATACAATACCTGGCTTCTATGATACCAAAAGCAAAATGGTAAATGAGAATCCTCTCAGGGCCATTAAAGATCATCCATGTCTATTTATAAGGAGCCCTCCCAAAAACTACAAGAGGAGGAATAGTTACACATAAAAAAAAACCATAGAGTTAAATATGCTGCTAGTAATGATCAGTACAGGGCTGAAATGAAACAAATCTTCCAACATAAAATCCTCCACTTGCACCCCCAGATTTCTTTGCAGACCCGTCACACAAATGCAGCAGAAATGTTTCCATAACCAATAATTACTCAAGGAGCTGGTACCACCGTTTCATTTAATTTTCTTCAACTCTCTTTTTTTTTTCCTTAAATCAAACAGGAAAAAAATTAAAATCAATACACAGCAGTCACACTGCTGCACTTGGCTCACTCATTTTTAAGGAGCATTGTAAAGCAGAAAGCCGTATCAAACTCCAATCAACCACACTCACGGCAGGAAGGGAGCAAGCATCTCCCTCTCCCATTTGGCAAGGACAAGCTGATCATAAAGCTTGCTCCTTGATCTCATCTCCAGGCTTTAAAAGCATGTACTTGTTTACAAAATTAGAAGTAGAGAGGACTTAAAGGCATTTGGCTTCAGTGAAGGAAGCAGAATGCTGCTATGGGGTGGTGCATCAATAGGAGACACAATGCTGCTCAGCTCCCTACCCGATTAGCCTGCTAGATATATTTTCAAGCAGCCTCTTGGGATTTAAACACTCAGGAGTAAGAAAACAGTTCAGTTTTTGAAGACTGAATCCAGGTTCTGCAGTTTGCATGCACCCTTCATTTTTAAATGAATCATGCAGTCATTGAGGTTGGAAAAAACTTCCAAGCTCACCCGGTCCAACCATCAGCCCAACACCACCATGCCGAATAAACCATGTCACAGAGTACCATGGACACACATTCTTTGAACCTCTCCAGGGATGGAGACTCCACCACTGCCCCGAGAAGCCTCTTCCAATGCTTCACCACTCTGTCCGTAGAGAATTTTTTCCTAATATCCAGTCTAAATCTCCATTGGTGCAACTGGAGGGCTTTTCCTCTTGTCCCATCACTTGTTACTTGGGAGGAAAGCCCAGCACCCACCTCACCACAACCTCCTTTCCAGGAGCTGGAGAAAGTAATGAGGTCTCCTCTCAGCCTCCCCTCTCCAGGCTAGAGAAGAGAGTATGATGTTTTAAAATGTCATAGTGCAGGGATCTGTACCCCAGTACTAATACAGATGGAAACTATTCCAGTAAGTGAATTTCAGGCACTAAATCAGACTGAGTTATCTTTTATTCATGACACCACAAGTTTCTCCTTTAGAAGCAGCAAATGCAGGTTAAAGTGACCGTTGTGTCCCTTCTCCCCAATCCTTTCTCAGCCTGATAACACACAATTGCTTCTGCTACCGCTTCCCAGAAGGAACAGCTGTGAGCACACAGACCCAGCTCCTCACTCTGCCCTTCCACAGGAAGCAAAGTGGGGTAATTCACTGCAGTATTGCAAATTTTGCACATAGCATTCAGTAAGAAAGTAACACAACCCCCCTCCTAATGTGGCACAGAGCAAGCCCACGCGCTGCGGCTGAGAGCGACAGCCACGGCTCAGGCCAGCAGAGAGATTCCAGGGGTCTAACACACCTCACTGCCTGCTCCTCTACGTAAAGAAACACCAGGAACTGGTCAAATTGAACTGCTGAATTTTTCCACACCATTAAAAAAGAAACATGTTGTGGTGTAAGCTTTGCCAAGATTTTAGAGCCAAAATGAAAGAGCATGGTAGAATTTCAAACTAAGTCATAAACCAGTCTCAAAGGTTCACTTTGGGGTAAAAATAGGTAAAAACTTACTAGATCCTCAGGGTTCGGTTATTTAAGATTAACTAATTTTGCAGACAATTTGATAAATTTACAAATGTCTACCTAAATTTTGGGTTTCCCCTCCCTACTTCCAAAATAACCCTTGAAGCAGTGCATGTTTGTGGTTCACACTGAGCTTCTGACCATGTCTTGATTCAATAGAACAAATGGTACAATATGCACACCTATGTTTTTACCAAAGAACAGGTTGAACACAAGAAATGTCTTAGAGAAAAAAGAAAACAGTATTTTATGTAACAGAGTGCAAAAAAAATGTATCCAGCAACAGAGTGATAATAGAGAAATCCTCTTGGATCTTTCAAAGAAAGCAGTGTCTTGCAACGTATTAGCTGAAATCAAAATGTATCACAAGATAGATTCTTGTCATTCCTTCTCATCCTGCTCTTCATATCATTGTCTGTGGTGGAAAAGAGGGAAGAAAAAATTCCTCTAACGTTTTCAATAAATATTTCTTACCCATTCAAGCGGTTCTTTAAATTTTCATAGAATCCTTTGAGGGCAGCTTTAAGGAAACTATTGATTTCTAAACCCCCCAACAATAATATTTTGCCTTAAATATGAAAAAAATTTCTGAAATTGCTTCATGAAGACTAAACGTAGTGAGCACTTGAAGATATTGCCATAGAAGGCTGTGCTTGGAGAAAAAAACTACTTAATATTTAAATAAAGTGCAATAATAATGGGATGAAATACAGCCGCATACATGGGGTTTATTTAGTTAGTTTTAAAATATGGAACTATATTTTTAAACAATCAACTGTAATCACAGAATTTTACATGCTCTAAAATAGAGAATTTGGCAGGTGTGGCCCACAGGATTCCCTAAATTCCCAGTTCAACCCATTTGAGAACGGTGCTTGGGAAAAAATACTAAAGGCTTGACAAAAAAGGCAGGCAGACAAGATTTTCCAACAACAACACGAGCAGGGCTGCTCTGCCCTTGTTCTGAGCAGCCAGCTCAGCCAAGCTGGAAGAGGCTTTTCAAAGCCAAGAAGATTAAATATTCCTAAGGAGTTTTAATAAGAGCCATTGTCCTTCCTCCACCATAAGGCAAGGCCAAGAGCATCCCGGCTGGGACCAGCCGTGAGGTGGCAGCAGGAGCAGGGAAGGGATCGTCTCCTGCCCTCGGTGCTGATGAGGCTGCACCTCGAATCCTGGGGTCACTTTTGGGCCCCTCAGTACGAGGACATTGAGGATCTGGAGCACATGCAGAGAAGGGAATGGAGCTGGGGAAGGGTCTGGAGAACAGGGTCTGTGGGAGCGGCTGAGGGACCTGGGGCTCTTCAGTCTGGAGAAGAGGAGGCTGAGGGGAGACCTCATCGCTCTCTGCAGCTCCCGGAAAGGAGGTTATGCTGAGGGGGCTGCTGGGCTCTTCAACCAAGTAACAAGTGACAGCATGAGAAGTTGTGCCAGGGGAGGTTTAGATTGGATAGCAGGAAAAAAAGGTTTGTACTGCCAGAGTGGTGAAGCCCTGGCAGAGGCTGCCCAGGGCAGTGGGGGAGTCTCCATCCCTGGAGGGGTTCAAAAAACGTGTGGCTGTGGCACTTCAGGACGTGGTTTAGCAGGCACGGTGGGGCTGGGCTGAGGGTTTGTCTGGATGAGCTTGGAGGTCTTTTTTGACCTTAATGATTCTGTGATTTTCAGAGAGGGCTGAAGCCAGAAAGCCAAGCTGCAAGGAGTAGGACTCAGTTAAAGGCTTGCAACTTTTACCAGAAAGCACCAGCACTGAGGCAGTCTCAGAAAAAGGCATTTTCAAAGGAAGAGGAAGAATACTGGCTTTAATGATCTTCAGGTAGTTCTCTACCAATAAAGCCAAGGCAATTAAAACTTCAATACATTTCCAGAAGCCGATCATTTATTTGCAAGCAGAGAGTGCTAATGAGACATTCACAACAAAAACAAAAAAAGCAGCCTATGAAAGGGTGCAATGTCTTCTGGTTTTAATCCAGCCAAAACACAAAACAGGGGCATCTTCCTCTTACAGAAAAATGGGAGAGGGGAAAGTATAAACTCTCTTTGAACTCACAGCGCAGCAGTTCCTGGGCTTCAACCACCCCGTTCCAGTGACACCCACCCCAGGGGCCACAACCAGCCTCATCTCATCTTGACACGGGACAGAACAGAGCTGCAAAACCCCTACAAGAACCTGCTAACAGCAGTCTGCCAGTGCTGTGGGATTCCTGCCCCATCCCTGCTGATATTCAGCTCAACAGATTGCATCCCCTTTTCATTCTATAGCAACACCAGTAACACCTTTCATCGCAATGTCAGGCAGTCACGCTCCGTAAGGTCCCCTGTAAGGGACCAGAATGGGAGGCTCCCTCTTCTGCACATCCCCTGTCCTCAGAGGAGGCAGCCTACAGAAAGGAAGCCCTAATTTGAAATAAGATTGCTGTTTTGTCCTGTTTCCCACAAGCAGTTCATTTATAACCCACAGTTCCAAATTTTTTGTTTCATAAACTTCATAAGGCTTTTCCCATTCACCTTTCATAAACAGTTCAGACACAAGCAGGGCTCACGTGTCATAGAATTGTAAGCCCCTACCATTGTTTACAAAATCATTTTAAGCTGATACAAGGAGTCAAGTCTCACCACTGATTTCACAACATCATGTGCATTTTCCTTTCAGCATATTAGGAATGCACAATTTATTCAGAATCCCAGCTCTGCTCCTCCTTCACCCACAGGCAAGCCGAGAGAAGTTCTGAGGCTCAGGCTTCACCTGGACCATGACCAACATTAGCCAGTAACACCACTTATGCAAGGCCAAAACATATCCAGTTGAACTCTCTGGCTTCCAACAGTATCAAAACACCTGAACAAATCTCACTCAGCTGGCAACTGTCTCAAAATCAGACTTGTGCAAATAAAACCACACAGTTGCTTTAGCACACTTGTCCATATTCGGTTCGTAGTGGCTCGGGAATTGCTTCAATTAAACCAGCAGAACTATCTAACTCAGCAACGTCATTCAAGCCCAGGACATACTCAGATATATCTGGCAATGTGCATGCAAGTTCACAAAATCCATCCCTACCCAACAGAGTGGCAAAATTACAAATTAACATCATCTAATTTAATATAGTCATGCTGGGGTGTGAATGGAACAACTCCTTTCACAAAGGAAAACATTATATCCTGGCTCGTTACAGGACTATTTTTTCTTTGGAAGGCTTAAACTTCACAGCACTACAGAAGGCTGAATTGAAAGGGAGGAATGTTTTTAGTGTAGTGATAGACTATCCACAAAAATAGGTTCCCAGGGATCAGGTGGTTGGGAGAAAAAACAGGAAGATATAACAGAGACATGAGAGAGACACAGCTCTACCCAGCAACACCCAGAACGTTTTCCACGAGCAAAACCTGAACTTCTCTTTTCCTTTTATTTCAAGTCCATGTGAATATGTAACAAATAACATGCCTGGGAAACTCTCATTGACTTTTTAAATAGGTAAATCATAAATTCATAGAATCAGCTGGAAAAAAACCTGTGAGCTCATCCAGTCCAACCCTCAGCCAAAGCCCACTGCACCTGCTAAACCATGTCCCACAGTGCCACGACCACACGTTTTTTGAACCCCTCCAGAGGAGACTCCCCCACCGCCCCGGGCAGCCTCTGCCAGGGCTTCACCACTCTTGGAGTAAAGACATTTCTCCTGCTATCCAACCTAAACCTCCCCTGGCACAACTTGAGGCCATTTCCTCTTGTCCTATCACTTGTTACTTGGGAGAAGAGCCCAGCACCCACCTCACCACAACCTCCTTTCAGGCAGTTGTAAGCAGTGGTGAGGTCTCCCCTCAGCCTCCTCTTCTCCAGACTGAACAGCCCCAGGGCCCTCAGCCACTCCCACAGCCCCTGTTCTCCAGACCCTTCCCCAGCTCTGTTCCCTTCTCTGGATGCTCTCCAGTCTCTCAAGGTCTTTCTTGGGGTGAGGGGCCCAAAACTGAACCCAGGATTCGAGGTGTGGCCTCAGCAGCACCAAGTGCAGGGGGACGATCCTTTCCCTGCTCCTGGTGCCACCCCACGGCTGATCCAAGCCTGGATGGTGTTGGCCTTCTTGGCCACCTGGGCCACTGCTGGCTCATGTTCAGCTGCTGTCAATGAGTACCTTCAGGTGCTTTTCTGCTGAGCAGCAGAATACATATATATATATATTCTATATGTCACAAGAAACATTAAAGGACTTGGTTTTTTCTTTGTTTTGCCTTTGGGAATGAGGAGAGGGCAGTCCTCCCAGCAACATTTCAGTTTTCTGCAGCCTAGCCCCCATTGTAAGAAGTAGGTAGATAAACCTACGTGTTTCTGGCCAAAACTAGACATGTCTACAGTTATCCTGCAGAAAAATCCATCCAGAAAGGAAGCATCACAAAGATATTTGCAGCAACTGAGTCAAAAACGCTTCTCCTATCTTGCAGGAATTTGATATCTGACATTTTTCTTCATCCTTAATAAGCCCATCCAATATTAAGGGGTTTTGTATAGTGTAATCTAAGAAGAAGTCAGAGTTCAAACTGTGGGGTTTTTTTGACTGCCCTGTTTTTCAGATTTGAAACTACTATTTCAGAGTATTGAGTTCAGTCTACAGTGCACAGAGGACTAAAGAAAGGTAATAAAACAAAAGGACTACATAGCTCCAAACCCCTGTAATCTTGAAACAATACACTCCTAGAGCCAGAGCTACTCAAAATACTTTAGAACCACTAAGCCCAACTCTTAACAGCGCTGAGGGCTGCAGCTCCTGTCCTGTTAAGCTGGAAGATTTACAGCAGTGGGATTTATAATGCTTAGCTCCTCCATATCAAGGCCATTTATTCACCAGCTACTTAACACCTGACAGTAGCAGCACAGAACAATTTAAAGGAATTAATGATAACTTCTGCATTTAATTGAAGAACTATCTAGGCAGTTCAGAAAACACAATTGCAAAAGACAAGTAGTGAATTTTGCATCTCATGTTCTGTGAAGAATAACGTGGCATTTTCAAAGAGTAGGAGCACTTTTATTTAATGTAGGAGACAAAGACGGGTTTTCATAATTTCGACATACAATCCCAAGCTTTACTCTTCTTATGCAGTTACAGGAACATTATTTTTATGCATCAACATTCAGGTACCAAGAAATAAAACCCACTTTTACACAGAAAAAACAACAAAAGTCATGTCTTACTGAACCCAAAGTGAACCCTGTCCACACAGTAGTACCAGTTTTGATCTAGTCCATAGCTGTTTTTACAAACAACTTCTCTCAGTAACA